>CM066033.1:788995186-789617686 GCA_033557465.1 Ichthyophis bannanicus
GCTTGGCTGTTGAAAGGGTAACACTAGCCCCCTTCAACCTTCCACGGGACGTGGAAGACATCCTCCTGGCCTCTCAGAAGGCCTCCACGAGAAGGACGTATGCCTTCAAGTGGTGACATTTCTCACTGTGGTGCACAAAGAAACAGATGAACCTGTTCTCCTGTTCAGTGCACGTGGTACTCCAGTACCTGCTCCACCTATCGCAGGCAGGAGTGAAGTCCAACTCAGTCAGAGTAGACCTAAGCGCCCTTGCGGCACATTACCACTCCATTGAGGGGAAGCCCCTCTTGGCTCAGCCCCTTGTGTTTTGGTTCCTACAGGACCTTATGTTGTCCAAACCCCCCCCCGTCCGCCCTTCAACAGTGGAATGGGACCTTAATGTGGTGCTCTCGCAACCCACTAAGCTTCCGTTTGAGCTTTTAGCTGCTTGCCACCTGCTATACCTCTCCTGGAATGTCGCCTTCCTGGTAGCACTCACATCAGTTCGCAGAGTTAGCGAGCTCCAGGCTCTGATGACAGAACCTCCTTACACAAGATTCTACAAGAAGAGGATGGTGCTCCACACACAACCTAAGTTTCTGCCAAAGATGGTGTCCCTCATTCCGGAGGTAGTGCTCCCCACCTTCTTTCCCAAGCTTCATGCTGGCAGGGCGGAGACCATTTTTCATACTCTGGATTGCAAAAGAGCCCTGTCCTTCTACCTGCAATAGACCCAGGGCCACTGCAAAATTCAACAGCTTTTCGTATTCTATGACTCTGCCCGTCTACGGCTCCCATTGACTAAGCAAACTTTGTCTACCTGGGTGGCAGACTGCATTACCCTTTACTATGAGCAAGTGGGGATGCTACTGGACTAGAGACTCATGGCACTCCACATCAGGGCCATGGCTTCTTCCGTGGCCAATCTGCATTCCATCCCCATGATGTAAATTTGCTGGGCTGCCACCTAGACTTCGGTCCATACCTTTGCAGCTTACTACTGCCTGGAGAGGGAGTCCCAATGGGTCTTGCCCTTCGGCCAGGCTATACTCCGTAATATTTTTGGGGTGTAGGCAACTCCTGCCCTCCAACCCTTCTGTGTTCAGGCTATCGGAATATTGGTGTTCACTGGACGCTTGGGTCTTACAAGAGTCTCTCCCTTGGGACTCAACTGCTGCTGGTCACGGCTGTCCCTTTGCAGGTTGCCGTGGCATTTTTCTTTTGGTTACAGGTTCTCGGTAGCCTGTAGCTGGGAAGCCCCATATGTAAAGACTGACTTACTGCTCATTGCCAGAGAAAGCCTAGTTACTCACCTGTAACTGGTGTTCTCCGGGGACAGCAGGAATCAGTCCTCACAACCCTCCCTCCTCCCCTTTGAGTTGCTTCTTTACCATCTGATATTTTTGCCATCTTAGCTATGTCATTAGACTGAGGCAAGATGGCACCCTTGGACTAGAAGTGGATTACGCATGCATTGTGCATCTCCCCCAAAGACTTTCCTTGAAAGCCAGAGAGAAGCTTCTGCGTGAGCTCTGTAGACGCCAAAGTCACCCATATGCGAGGACTGATTCCTGCTGTCTCTGGAGAACACCTGTTACAGGTGAGTAACTGCGCTTTCTGCAAGATGCCTCCCTTCTATCACAAGAACTTCACTGATTCCTGGCCAGTATTTAAAGAAAGAAAAAAAGCCCAACCCATTTGGGTTAATCTGTAGATATGTGGTGTTGGGTGAGGAGCATAAGAACATACGAAATGCCAAACTGGGTCAGACCAAGGTCCATCAAGCGCAGTATCTTGCTTCCAATGTGGCCAGTCCAGGTTGCAAGTACCTAGCAGGTTCTTCAAAAGGCACAAAGATTCCACAATGCTTGTCCTGTGGCAAGTAGTGGATTTTCCAGGTCTTCTTTAGTAATGATTTATGGACCTTTTTTCCTGAAACTTGTCCAAAACGTTTTAAACCAAGCTACACTAGCAGCCTTCACTACATCCTCCAGTGACGAATTCCAGAGTTTGATTATGCATTGAGTGAAAAAATATTTTCCCTTATTAGTCTTAAATGAGTTACAATGTAGGTTTATTGTAGCTACCTGCTCCTCTGATCCTATTCCCACCCATATCCAAAGCTCCATCTCCTCCACTGTTGTCCCTTCCATCTCTCATATTCCGAACCTATTGCTCTCCACTAAAGCTGTATTTAAAGGTGATATTGCAAAAGAATTCAAATAAATATCGATACACCGGGAAGATGTATTACAACTATTTGATAAACTGATGAGTAGCAAATCACCTGTACATCCAAGGGTGTTGAAAGAACTGAAATATGAGATTGCAGACCTGCTATTAGTAATCTGTGAACTATCATTAAAATCATCTGTAATACCTGAAGATTGGAGGATGGCCAATGTAACACCAATTTTTAAAAAGAGTTCCAGGGGTGATCCGGGAAACTACAGATCGGTGAGCCTGACACCAGTACCTGGAAAAATGGTAGAAACCGTCATAAAGAACAAAATTACTGAACATGTAGACAGTCCTGGCTTAATGGGAGACAAACAACATGGCTTTAGACAAGAAATAGCTTGCCTTACTAATCTGTTATGTTTTTTTGAAGGTGTGAATAAACAGGCAGACAAAGGCGAGTCGGTTGATATAGTGTATCTGGACTTTCAGAAAGTCTTTGACAAGGTTCCTCATCAGAGACTTGGCAAAACTAAAATGTCATGGGATAGGAGGCAGTGTGGATCAGGAATTGGTTAAAACATAGAAAGCAGAGAGTAGGGCTAAATGGCCAGTTTTCCCAGTGGAAAAGGTGAATAGTGGAATACCCCAGGGATCTGTGCTGGGTCCGCTGCTTTTGACATATTCATAAAAGACCTGGAAAAGGGACTAACGAGTGAGGTTATCAAATTTGCAGATGACACAAAACTAGTTAAAGTTGTTAAAACCCAAGAGGATTATGGAAAATTGCAAGAGAATCTTAATAAATTGGAAGACTGGGCATCCAAATGGCAGATGAAATTTAATGTGGACAAGTGCAGAGTTATGTACCTAGGAAAGAACAACCCAAACTATGCTTACACAATGCAAAGTTCCACATTGGGAACCACCACCCATGAAAAAGATTTAGGCATCATTGTGGATAACATGTTAAAACCCTCCGTCCAGTGTGCAGCGGCAGCCAAGAGAGCAAATAGAATGCTAGGTATCATAAGGAAAGGAATGGAAAATAAAACAAAGGATATTATAATGCCTTTGTATTGTTTCCATGGTGTGATTGCCCCTTGAATATTGTGTGTAATTCTTGTCGCCGTATCTTAAAAAGGATATAGTGTTATTAGAAAAGGTACAGAGAAGAGCCACCAAAATGGTAAAGGGGATGGAAGGATACTCATATGAAGAGAGGCTAAAAAGGTGTTAGGGCTCTTCAACCTGGAAATGCGATGGCTGAGGGGAGATATGATAGAGGTCTATAAATTAATGAATGGAATGGAACGGGTAAACGTAGATTGATTGTTTGCAACATGAAAATATAAAAAGACTAGGGGACATGCAATGACGCTACAGGGTAACCTATTTAAGACTAATAAGAGAAAATATTTTTTCACTCAACATGTAATCAAACTCTGGAATTTGTTACCGGAGGATGTAGTAAAAGCTATTAGTGTAGCTGGATTTAAAAAAGGTTTGGACAAGTTCCTTGAGGAAAGATCCATAAACCATTATTAAAAGGGACCCAGGATATCACTGCTTGACCCAATACAAGCATTGAGGAACCTGTGTCTTTTGGGGAGACTGCTAGGTACTTATGACCTAGATTGGCCACTGTTGGAAACAGGATACTGGGCTTGATGGACCTCGGTCTGACCCAGTATGGCATATCTTATGTTCTTATGACTGCCCTGCCCTGACGGCATTAAAGAGTTCAACCAGAGGACTAACCAAAAGTTCCCAAAAGCTGCTGTAAACCTGTTGAGCTCTGGAACTTGCCCTGCTTTCATCACCTTGATAGCCCAAGGACCTCGTTCGCTGAAATCTCCCTGTCCAGGAGCCTGGCCTCGTTCCCTCCTAACTCACTCAACCCAGACTCCTGCAAGTATTCCTCCATTCCAGCACCATCTTCTCCCCCTCTCTGAAGTATATAACTGTTGATAATAATTCCTCTCTAATTTGATCAGAACTGGTTGCCAAGCCCCCCTCCCTCCTTCAAATCTTAAGCACTATCTGTGTCTTAGCCTGCGGCTTCTTTCTTTATTTAGCAATGCTTATATACCACTTTTCACCACCTGGCAAGCACCTTACTTGGCTTACTACCAAACTGAAAGTGCCGTTACTGCAGTCTTTCCAAGTAGTATGCCATCCACTTAGACTGTATCTCGTTCAGTTCCCTCCTGATCTCCTTCAGCCGCTGCTGACCCTGCTTTGAGATATGTTCACGCTGCTCCTTTTCCAGCTTTAAAAACTCTTTCCGCAATTTATCCTCTCTCTCCAACATGCCTTCTTGTTGTGGGCCGCCATGGACACAAAGTGTCACCGGATCTCTTTCGCCACTCTTTTACTGTCCTGGTATTCAGTTGGTTCTGGTATCCCTCTTATACGTATATTTTTTTGCCTCGAACGAGTCTCAGGGTCCTCCAACTTCGATAGCATCTCTTCCTGGATCCTATCTGTGTTGGTCACATGCCACTTTAACACCTCCACATCTTCTGGGACAGAGGGTGAAGCAGTTAGGTGCACAGGTGGTGTTCTCTTCAATCCTCCCTGTTGAGGGTAAAGGCCAAGGCAGAGAGGCTCGCATCATGGAGATGAATGCATGGCTGCGTGGATGGTGTCATCGAGAGCGTTTTGGTTTCCTAGACCATGGGATGCTGTTCCAAGGGTTGCAGAGCAGAGATGGCATCCATCTGTCCAAGAAGGGTCAACGCATCTTCGGTAGTAGACTGGCTAATCTACAGAAGAGGGCTTTAAACTAGATTCGTTGGGGATGGGTGAAGAAAGCCCCCAGGTAAGTGAAAGCCCCCAGGTAGGTGATACATTAAATACCTTTATGGAAATGGGTAACAGGGGTAACATATGGAAAGCAGTGTGTATTAATGCCCGTAGCATGGGAAATAAGATCCCTGAAGTTGAAGCTTTGGTGGGAGTGGCTGACTTGGATTTAGTGGCAGTTACAGAGACATGGTTCACAGAAAACCATGACTGGGATGTAACTATACCTGGCTATACTTTATTCAGAAAGGACAGGGTAGGAAGAAGGGGAGGAGGAGTGGCACTATATGTAAAAACTACTATTAAAGCTTTGGAATTACAGAGCTTAAAAGGGAGAGAGGAGGCAATGTGGGTTAAACTAGAAAGAGGGAAAGAGAAATCTATTTGCATTGGTGTGATATACAGACCTCCCTCACAAGAGGAAGAGGTGGACAGAGAGTTAATTGAAGACATACGCAGCATTGCTAGGAAAGGGGAAGTGCAACTGATAGGAGATTTCAATATGCCAGATGTTGATTGGCACATTCCTGCTGCAGTATCATCTAGAAGTAAGGAGATCCTGGATTCTCTACAGGGAGAACTATTCAGGCAATTGGTAACAGACCCCACACGTGAAGGGGCCATACTGGACTTGGTGCTTACCAATGGTGAAAGTGTTTCTGATGTTGTAGTGGGAGATCATTTTGCATCCAGTGATCACCAGATGGTGTGGTTCAGTATTAGGACTTTGGCTGTTAGAATCCATTCCAAGGTGAGCATCTTAGACTTTAGGAAGACTAACTTTGCGAAGATGGGCCAATACCTCAGGGAGTCGTTAGTGGGATGGGAACAGCTGGGGGATGTAGAAAAACAGTGGGCAAAACTGAAAGGGGGTATTTTAAGGGCAACCAACCTTTTTGTTAAAATGGTAAATAAAGGCAAAAGGAACAGGAGACCGCTATGGTTTTCAAAGGAAGTAGCTGAAAAAGTGAAGAAAAAGAGGGAGGCCTTCATAAAATACAAGAGATCACAGAGAGGAAGACAGGCATCTGAATTTGGAAAAACTTAGAGAAGCTAGCAAAGTAGTCAAGAAGGCAAAGATTCAAAAGGAGGAGGAAATAGCCAATGCAATAAAATGGGGGGATAAGACATTTTTCAGATATATTAGTAAGAAGAGGAAGGGCAAAAGTGGTATTGTCAGACTCAAGGTTGCAGGGGGGGGAATATGTAGAAGCTGATAAGGATAAAGCGGAATTGCTTAACAAATATTTTTGTTCTGTGTTCACAGATGAAGAACCAGGAGCAGGACCTCAGAAAACACCCACAAATAAGAACAGAAGCGAGGGACATCTTGAACAATTTTCAGAAGACTATGTTCGTGAGAAACTAGCTCAACTTAAAGTAGACAAAGCGATGGGACCGGATGGGATACACCCTAGAATACTGAGGGAACTTGGGGACATTCTAGCAACTCCACTGACTGACCTTTTCAATGCCTCGTTGGAGTCGGGAGTGGTGCCAAAGGACCGGAGAGAGGCTCATGTGGTGCCTTTACACAAAAGCGGAAGTAAGGATGTGGTTGAAAACTACAGGCCGGTTAGTTTAACTTTGGTGGTGAGTAAATTATTGGAAACGCTGCTGAAAGAGAAAACAGTGAGGTTTCTGGAGTCCAGCGGATTACAGGATCCGAGGCAGCATGGATTCACCAGAGGCAGGTCTTGTCAGACAAATCTGATTGATTTCTTTGACTGGGTAACCAGGGAGTTGGACCGAGGGAGAGCTCTAGATGTGGTGTATTTAGATTTCAGTAAAGCCTTTGACACTGTTCCTCACAGGCGGCTTATAAACAAACTGAGCACCCTAGTGATGGACCCTAAAGTTACTGCTTGGGTTAGAAATTGGTTGGGTGGGAGGCGACAAAGAGTACAAGTAAATGGAGCTCACTCTGAGGAGAAGGATGTTACCAGTGGTGTGCCCCAGGGATCTGTCCTTGGTCCGATTCTTTTTAACATCTTTGTTAGTGATATAGCGGAAGGACTGTCGGGTAAGGTTTGCCTCTTTGCAGATGATACCAAAATCTGCAATAGAGTAGACACCCAGGAAGGTGTAGATAACATGAGGAGGGATCTAGCTAAACTTGAAGACTGGTCTAGAATTTGGCAGCTGGGATTTAATGTTAAAAAATGTAAAGTCATGCATTTGGGCTGCAGCAATCCAAGGGAGCAATACAGTATAGGAGGTGAAGTACTGTTGTCCACTAAAGAAGAGCGGGACCTAGGCGTGGTTGTGTCTGATGATCTTAAAGTAGCTAAACAGGTAGAAAAGGCGACGGCAAAAGCTAGAAGGATGCTTGGGTGCATACGGAGAGGAATGGCTAGCAGAAAAAAGGAGGTGATAATGCCTCTGTATAAGTCTTTGGTGCGACCTCATTTGGAGTATGGTGTGCAATTCTGGAGACCGCACCTTCAAAAGGATGTGAACAGGATGGAGTCGGTGCAGAGGGTTGCTACTAAAAATGATTAGTGGGCTTCATTATAAAGCATATGAGGACAGACTTAAGGATCTTAATATGTACACCTTAGAGGAAAGGCGGGATAGAGGTGATATGATTGAGATGTTTAAATACCTCTGTGGCATAAATGTTCAGGGAGAGAGCCTCTTTCAATTGAAAGCAAGTTCTGCTACGAGGGGACATGGGATGAGGGTGAAGGGAGATAGATTCAGGAGTGATATGCGGAAATATTTCTTTACAGAAAGAGTAGTGGATCCATGGAATAGTCTCCCAGTGGAGGTGGTAGAGATGAGGACAGTAACTGAATTCAAAAAAGCATGGGACCAACACAGAGGATCTCTAAAGGTAAAAAGTGGACTGTTGTAGTTGTTGTTATGGAAGGACAGACTAGATAGGCCATGTGGTCTTTTTCTGTCATCATGTTTCTATGTTTCTTCTGAAATGCCTTCCATCGAGGCCTTAGACTCCATTATGCGTTTGCCCATATCAACCAGTTCATTATGAAATTCACTAACAGTAGTGCTCAACTCCTGCCGTACCTTATCTAACTCATCCTTCACTCCACAGACTGTGTCGTGGGAAAGATCTTTCAGCAGAGCCTGGAGGTCCTCCTTGGTTATCATGTCTTGTGCCATCCGTTCTCGCTGCGATTGTTCCTCTTCATCCTCACTGCTGTCGAAGGCACCTGATTCCTGTGCCCCCTTCATGCTTGCTGCCACCACCATCTTGGGATCACCTTTCTTCTCGTTGGCCTTGCTTCTTTGGAAGGCAAACTCTTTCAGATCTGCTGCCTTGCAGCGTGTCGCCATCCCGGAGCCTTCACTGGTCGGTGCACTCTTCACACAGCTGCTCTCCGACAGAGATTCTCTGACAGAGCAACATTCTCAGCTGCCATCTAGCTTGGATGACGTCAGTTCCTCCAATGTATTTTGACCAAGTCCTCCATGAGAGGCTTCTGAGAAAATTAAAAAATCATGGGGCAGGAGGCAATATCTTCTTATGATTTGGAAACGGAGAAAATAGAGTTGGACTAAATGGTCAGTTTCTCAATGGTGAAAGGTAAATAGTGGCATGCCCCACAGATCTGTTGTGGGCTAGTGCTTTTTAACATATTTATATATTTTCTGGAAAAGGGAACAGTGAGTGAGTTGATCAGATGCTTAGAGACAAAATTTTTTCAAATGTTTTAAATCATAAGCAGAGTGTAAGAGAAATTGCAGGATATCATGAGACTAGGCATCCAAATGACAGATGAAATTTAATGTGGACAAGTGCAACATGATGCACATAGGGAAAAATAACCAGACTGCACTTACATGATGCTAGGTTCCATATTGAGAATCACCACCCAGGAACAGATACAATCCTCATTGTGAACAATATGTTGAAATTCTAAGCACAATGTGCGCGATGGTGGTCAAAAAAGGAATGTTTTATTCTCCATTCCTTTCCTAATCAAAGTATAGCATAATACCTCTATATCACTCCATGGTGTAATCACACCTTAAGTACTGTGTACAACTCTGGCCATCATATCTCAAAAAAGATACAGTGGAATTAAGAAAAATACACCGCCACCACCACCACATGTATTACTGTTGTTAAGTGCCATCGAGTCAATGTCGACTTATGGCGACCCTCTGGATAGTTGTCCTAAACTGTGTTCGGTCTTCATTCAAATCTATCGACCAATCTCATTGCTGGCCTTCCCTTTTTTGTGTTGACCTTCTACCTTGCCAAGCATTATGTCTTTCTCTAACGATCTCTCTCTTCACATGATGTGTCCAAAGTATGAAAGTTGAAGTCTTGTCATCTGAGCTTCTAAAGAAAGCTTAGGTTTGATCTCCTCTAGCACTGACTGGTTTGTATTTCGGGCAGTCCATGGTATACACAGTATTCTTCGCCAGCACCATATTTCAAAGGCATCTATTTTTTTCCTATCTTTTTCACTGTCCATCTTTGGTATCCATGTGACATTACTGAAAATTCCATGGCTAGGACAAATCAAATCTTTGTATGGAGAGAGACATCTCTGCTGTTGAGAATCTTGTCTAGGTCCTTCACAGCCATTCTGCCAAGAGCAATGCATCATCTGATTTCTTGACTGCTTGTCGTTTCTTTACTGATTATTGATCCAAGCAGGTTGAAGTTGTCAGCTATTTCAATTTCTTCTCCATCAAGGATGAACTTATTTATTTTGACACTTGTCAGGATCTTTGTCTTCTTTACGTTAAGGTGCAGGCCCATTTTAAGACTACAGTATGTTCCTTGATCTTGAGAAGCAAATGTTTCAGATCATCTTCACTTTCAGCCAGTGTTGTGGTATCATTATTACAGTGAAGTTTGTTGAGTCTTCCACCAATATTCGCACCTCAGTTGTCTTCTTACAGTCCTGCTTCTGATGATTTGTTCATATGAATTAAACAGGTAGGGGGAAAGTAGGCAACTTGTACATTCTATCATTGTGATATGATTTGTATGTTAGTATCACAGTATCCCATTTGCTATCCTTTTTCCATCGGGTCTGTGAGATGCTAATTATGTCTACCTCTTCATTCTAACTCTTTTATGTTTTAGACATATAGCCTTTGCATGCAGACATTTTAAAGTATAATTTTGTTTGTATTTACAACCTGCCTTTGCTGAGAGGGATACTTTGGGATCTTTTATCTCCACCTGCTCTTTACTTAAAGAAATTTAGATTATTTTTGCCTTTGCTGCAACCTCTGTTGGGATGTTCTAACTTCCCTATTTTGTTAGTTTCATTCAAAGATACCTCACCCTGGACCAGGGCTTGACAAGTCCCAGATGCCAGGTCACCATAGTGACCAGAAATTTGCATCTGGTGCTTGGAATTTACTTGCACGCCCCTTAAATAAAAATCACGATTATGGGGCAAGAACCCTTCTGTCTGCCCGGGGTAGATTGATCCAAATGGGCAGAAGAGAAGGGGATTGTGGCCCCGATGCAGACTGTGTGTGCCTGCGGTGATCTGATCTCCTGCGGGCAGACAGCTTGCATTGGGGCTATGATCACAGCCATCCCCCTTCTCTTCTGCCTGCAGGAGATCAGATCCCCATAGGCAGAACAGGTGGAGAAGGTCAGGATCGTGGCCTGGAAGGCAGAAGACAGCCGATGGGGGGGATGTCAATTTAAAAATAAAAAAAATAAAAAGGCTAGTTGGGAGGGAGGGGAAGAGTAAAACTGCAAAAGCTTAAAAGGCCAATAACAAAAAAAAAAAGGAGAGGATGGGGGAAATATAGGGCAGGGATGGGAGTGCTAGTGGGGAGGGAGATGGGGAGAGAACCTAGAAGGGGAGCAGAGAGAGGGGAGAGGTTGGAGGGGAGAAGGAAGAGTGCAACGTGTTGGATTTTAAAGGGATGAAATCATGGGGACAAAAGGCACAATGCGTATTTGCTGAAAGGTGCATTCCCTTCCCCCCAGAACACAAACACCTCACACACATACACATACACACACACTCACACTCACACTCTCCACTTCCATAGGACAGACATGCATCCCACCTGCACACATGCACATAAAGGCACCACACCTCCACACTGTGCGCATACACACACCTAGGCTCTCCAGTTCTGCAACACAGGCGCACATGCACTGCAGCCCCGCACCCCACTTATGCAAAAGCACCCATCTCCACATCCCATGCACATATAGGCACCACACCTTCGCATCACACACACACACCTGGGTTCCCCAGTTCTGCAACACAGACGCACAGGCACTGTGCCCTGCACCCCACCCCACCCATGCAAAGACACCCACCGCCACATCCCATGCACAGACAGGCACGACACACCCACATAGACAATTGCTATCTGAAGCTAGAACTGTTATCTAAAGATGATGCGCGGTGTAGGAACTCTGGCTCTGGTCTCATGAGACTTGAGAACATGAGACTACTACTACTATTACTAATCATTTATATAGCACTACAAGGCTTACACAGCACTGTACATACATGTAGAAAGACAGTCCCTGCTCGACAGAACTTACAATCTAAACAAGACAGACAGTACAACAGCTGAGAACAAGGGTACAAATTGGGAAGGGTAAGGAGACATATGGAAAACAAGGGATCAGGATCCAAAAGTGGTCTCAAAGAGGTAAGCTTTTAGCATGGATTTGAAAATGGGTAGAAATGGAGCCTGACGTGCAGATTCAAGTAGTTTGTTCCAAGCATAAGGAGTAACAAGATGAAAGACCAGCACCAAGGTGAGAGATGATGGGGGTAGGATGGGCATGGAGAGGTCACAAGTACTGGCTCCTAAGATTTTGGCCTGGCTCCTAAATCTGCACAAAATTTATCAAGGCCTATCCTGAACCATGCATGCTGAGCGACTGTCTACTCCCTTGTAGTTTGAGTTACTACTACTACTACTATTTAGCACTTATATAGCGCCACGCATGCAACGCTGTACAGTCAAACATACAAGAGACAGTCTCTGCTCGTCAGAGTCTTGCTCATCTGAGCTTACAATTTAGTCGCAGTAATACAGGGCATTAGTCAATCGGTGCAAGATACAGTATGGTCTTTACAATTCGGTCATGAAAATTGGCGGGGGTTAGGTTAAGATGAGGATAGAAGTCAGGATCTGAATGCGACAGTGAAGAGGTGGGTCTTCAACCTGGATTTGAAGAGGGCCAGGGAGGGTGCCTGGCGTATAGGCACAGGTAGGCTGTTCAGGTGTAAGGTGCAGCAAGGCGAAAGGAGCGAAGTCTTGAGTTAGCGGTGTGAGTGAAAGGCCTAGATAGAAGTAATTTGCTAGCGGTGCGAAGTTCCCGAGAGGGGGCATAGGGAGAGATAAGAGATGAGAGGTATTGAGGGGCCGTAGAGTGAATGCATTTATAGGTCAGTAGGAGAAGTTTGTATTGGATGCGGAATTGGATAAGGAGCCAGTGAAGCGACTTGAGAAGCGGAGTAATGTGGGCATCGTGAGGCTGGCTGAAGATTAGTCGAGCCACGTAATTTTGTATAGATTGAAGGGGAAGGAGATGGCTCACGGGGAGACCAGCAAGGAGTAGATTGCAGTAGTCGAGGCGAGAGGAGATTAAGGAGTGGATAAGCGTTTTGGTAGTGTGTTCAGAAAGGAAGGGGCTGATTTTGCTGATGTTGTAAAGAAAGAAGCGGCAGGTCTTAGCTACGACCTGGATATGTGCGGAGAAGGAGAGGGAGGTTTCAAAGATAACCCCCAGATTGCGGGCCGAGGGAACAGGAAGGATAGTGGATCCATCCACAGAGACTGAGAAAGGGGAAAGAGGAGAGGAGGAGTTGGGGGGAAAGACAAGGTGTTCAGTCTTAGCCATGTTCAATTTCAATCATCGATGAGACATCCAGGCAGCGATGTCAGAAAGACAGGCAGAGATCTTGGTATGGATTGCTGGAGAGATATTAGGTGTAGAGAGGTAGATTTGGGAGTCATCGGCATAGAGATGGTACTGAAAGCCATGGGAGGAGATAAGCGCGCCAAGGGCTTGGGTATAGAGAGAGAAAAGGAGGGGAGCGCAAGACGGATCCCTGGGGTACACCAGCAGGGAGCGGGGTAGGAGGGGAGGAGGAGCCGCCAGAGCATACACTGAAGGAGCAATGGGAGAGGTAGGAGGAGAACCAGGAAAGTACGGAGCCCTTGAAACCAAGCGAGGAGAGGATGGTGAGGAGAAGATTGTGGTGAACAGTGTTAAAGGCAGCAGAGAGGTCAAGAAGGATGAGGATAGAGTAGAGGCCCTTAGATTTAGCCAGGAACAAGTTATTGGAGACTTTTGTAAGCGCTGATCTCCAGGAACAAGCAGGAATGAGTCTTCACATATGGGGTACGTCGGTACCGACGGAGCCTGTGCGGGAACGCTTCCCAGCTTCCAATCAGAAAGCTTTTGGAAGCATCCCACCACGCCTGCATGCTGCCTTCCCGCCTTTCCCAACTGCCTCTCCTCAGTTTTCATTTTTCCACGGAGCCGGCTGGACGACCTCCTGTCACCGCAGGAAAATTCTTCTTTTATTTCTTACTTTTCTTGTGGTCGCGGTTGTCTTCCCGATGCCACCGGTACCGCCGGTGTTCTTTTCTTGTAAAATTTTTTCCTTTTCAAAAGGATATTTTTCCTTATAGTGTCCCACGAGGTCTTAGGCCTTTCAGGCCTCCTCTCTTTTTTCTTCATGGAACCGCCAGACACTTTCTCTAAGAAATGTTTAGACTGTGGCGGTACAACTTTATTGTTAGACCCTCAAAATCGGTGTCTAACCTGTTTGGGTCCTGACAACAGTTTTGTGAGAAGACGTCTTCAACATCGAGAATCCCTCAATGCACGGCTGCCCTCCAATTTTGGGGCACCGACTTCTTCTTCCATTTTGAATCAGGTAACCCACAAACAGTCTGTTAAGACTAGCCAGGCCTCGAGTGGTAGGTCTCATGCACAGCATGTAGACAGCTCCGGCTCTGCCCTCGATGGCTTCCTGGTTTCAAAACCCCGGCGGTAGTCTTCGGTCTCCAAAGCGTGTAAGGAGTATCGGGTTGTTCCTGGGGCTCACCCCCCACAGAACATACCTGAGCTGTGCATGTTGGTGGTATCCGCTTCGAACGGTACCGATACCCCTGCATCGGCACTGGTGTTGGATGAATCACTCCTCACCAGGGATCGTCATCTGGCCTCCACGGTGCCTTCGGGACCGATGGATAAGTCCCAGATTGACTTTCCTTTATCGGTTCCAACACCGATACTGCCTCCGATGTTGGTACCCTCCAGATGTGCATCGACAGCCTCGCTTCCCTCGATGCTGAGTCTGGAATCGATTTCCAGTCTGGAGGATTGGGTACCGACTCGCCTTGGTACCGTCTCAAGGCGGTACCGAGGTATCGGTCCTGATGGCTCGGATCCGCAACTCTCGGTTCTACTGAGACCGATTGAGTTGCCACGAGTAAACCTCCATTCACCGGTATAGGACACCGTACCGAGGTCGGTACCGATGTCTTCATTACCCTTTCAGTCGGTGCCTTCCATACTTCGTTTCTCAGACTCCTTGCCCTCGATGCCTAGTTTGGAATCTATTTCTAGTCTGGAAGATTGCGTACCAATAGATTTTGGTACTGACACCAATTGATACCGGTGGCTGGCTACTGAGGATAGCAGCTGGAGGTTTTCGGTTCCCTCGATACCAATTGAGGAGTCACCAATGATTACTCCGATATCTTTGTCGAGCCCGACTCCGACATCGGTACTGGTCTTGACTTCAGTACCGGTATCCACAGTAGCATCGTGGCAAACTCCTACCATGCTTTTTTCAACAGCATCGCTCCATTCTATACCAAGCTTGGAGTCGATACCTGGCATGGACAATGTGGTAAGGACGGTTGCTGCTCCTGATTACCGGTACCAGCAACCATCCCTTAAGCATTCCACACTGCACCCTGCAGGATCATCTATTTCTATATCTTTGGATAACTCTGTGGCTGCTCAGGCTAGTTCTTTAGATCTAACCTGTTCACGGGAGATTCCTGTCAGGAATCCCTCTTTTCAGAGTTTCCTCCTGGATATAGCAAGATCCCTTGCCATTCCTATTCCAGGACATGATCCTCTACAAGGTTCTACCAATGCAAAAGACCACATAATGCTTCCTTTGCATCATTCCTTGCAGGATATCCTTCTAGGAATGTGGGAAACACCTTTTAGGGTACCCCCACCCTCCAGGGCAACTGATCTCTTATATCAGGTGCCCCCCTCTCCTGGATTTCAAAAGACTCAACTTCCTCATCATTCCATAGTTGTGGAATCAGCAATGAGGCGGATCAAGAGTAAGAAAAAGCACTCTTCTTATCTGCCAGGTCGTGAGTCTAAGACACTAGATGCCTTTGGATGTCAAACCTTCCAAACATTTATGCTTTCTGCAAGAATTCTCTCATATATTTTCTATATGAGTCTTTCTCTTGAGGAAGTCACAAAGCAGTTACATCTTTTGACTCCTTTTCTTTCACTTTCCCAGAGTACAGACTATTCCTTGCTGCTTAAGCATATCCAGAATATCTCTTGGTTTCTTTCTCGTGCTTCCATAGACTCTTTTGAGTCTGTCAGCAGGACTTCTGCTATAGCTATAGGGGCACGACGTAGAGCCTGGCTCCAAGCTTCAGATTTGGCCAAGTGGGCACAACAACGACTGGGACATACTCCTTGCACTGGAGACAATCTTTTCAATAAGGAGTCTTTACGTCAGGTTACTCAGTTGTCCACTGATTTACCTGTTCCTAAATGTCCTTCTACACCTTCTTCTGTCCCAGTAGGTAGGAAATGTCCTACCAAACTTTCTTCCCACAGGAGAAGAAGGTTTTATTCCTCACTTGCCCATCATACAGATGTTCCCCTACAGGGGAAGCATTGTCCTGGTCTGAAGAATCCAACCTCTCATCAGGTTCAGCAAACCCAGCCTCTGCAGGGTTTCTGATCAATCATCTTCACATGCTTGTGACCCTTGGGGTTTGAATCTACAGTTGCTTCTTCTCAACAGAGGCAACCTATTTTCTCATTCTTACCCCTACGCCTGGATCTCTTTCCAAAAGACATCCATTTTTTATATGAGCTGTCAGAATGTTCATGCCTATAAGTCACAGGTTTCTCCTCTTCTCTTGCCAGAGAAAGAGGTCTGACCACTATCAAATGATAGTTCCTGTGCTAGCATGTATTTTTTTCCTTTTTATGGACTTGCTACTTGGTAAATCTC
Organism: Ichthyophis bannanicus; assembly: GCA_033557465.1. NCBI lineage: Eukaryota > Metazoa > Chordata > Amphibia > Gymnophiona > Ichthyophiidae > Ichthyophis > Ichthyophis bannanicus. The sequence continues at coordinate 789,011,368 of CM066033.1, forward strand.
TTCTTCTTCAGCTCTATTCTCTTCACCCTCTTACCACTGTAAGAGCAAACTTACTTATTGGAGGGTTTTCTTCTCAATCCCTCTAAGTGTGTCACTTTCCAGTGTGGAGTTTTCCTCCCTGAGTTTCCTCCCCTGTCTTGATTTTACTTTAAAGCAGTTTATCAGACATGTACAGAGTTTTCTACTCCTGTTCTGTCCTTTTTGTTTCTTTAATCAGTAATATTCTTTCTGCTGTCTGGCCAGCAGCTGCCTATGCAGGAACCGTAATATTTGGTCCACTAATTCTTGCCCACAAGCAACCAGATTTGTTCTCCTCTGACATTCTATCTGGTCTTAGTAGTGGCTCCAAGTCAGTGTTTTTCCATCTATCTTGGAGATTATCCCACTACAAGCTTTCTGGGTTGCTCTTCTATTTCTGCCATCTCCATCCTCTGGATTTGGCAGCATAGTGGGCTACGATACTGGCTCTAGCAGCCAGTCCTATCTCCTCATTCTCCTGCATCATGCTCTCTGCAATCCTACAGAGAAGCTTTCCACTATGGGCCCTTGCTAGAGAGCATGGTTTTTTTTTCTCCAACAGCTATTTTAGATGGTTGGAAAAGGTTTTTCTGTCATGTCTCCGATGACTAGAAGGATCTGCCTTCTTTTGCTATCTCCTTTTGCCATAAAGGACATAAGCCTTCTCTTACCTAAGGGCTTAAAGAGTTGCCAATTCCCTGCTTTGGTCCATGGCATTCCCAATCACAGATATGCTCTTTCTCCTTGCAGCTTGTCCTCATGGTAAGAATGCATGATACCTTTTTGCCCTTCAACAGGTCAACATGGTACCTCATCCTTTTCTGTCTTTGTCTACTTACCATGCTAGAGTCCTGAACGACTTCGGACTTGCTGATTATAGATGGATATTATCCTCTATTTCTCATGTAACCATCCTGGTTATTTCGCTAGCTAGCATCCTGGCGGATCATCACCAGGTGGAATAGATTCTCTATATATCTTCTCAAGTAGGTTGCACCTTGTTTTAGATGACTCTTTCCTCTCCTATGTGAATACCATGCTGTAGGCATATATCTGTCTGTTTAATTACAGACACCCATATTTAGGCCTACATACTGAGATTATCTTTGTGTGTATTTTATGCCCTTCCATATCTCACTATAGATATATTCTTATATGTCTATTCATATATCTATATGTAGGTATATATCTATATATATCTGTCGAGATATTCCATTATAGATAGATATGTCTCTGCATATTTATCTATCTCACTGTCTATATTCGTATAGCTTCTGTTCTGACAGAGGGATTTTTCCCATACCCCTGCTATCCAGCAGGTTTGAGTTTCTGCACACTCAACCACTCCTGTGGTACTCAACAATTTTTATACCATAACCTAACGGTTTAGGTACCTCTGAAGCTCTCCATACCTAATATTTCTCCTAGCTTATCCCAGTTAGGAGAGATATTGTAGATCTTCAGTTAATCACAGGCTTAATGCCTCAGGCATTTGTCCTCTCTTTCTGGGATACAAGGGGTTCCTATTCCTTTTTCCCCACAAGGACTGTGCCTATTTGTCCAAATCGGTTAGCCTTTCTCTTTTGCTCCCAAGAGTGAGTGCTCTGCCGCCAAAAGAGTTTAGTTTACCATACAGCTTTTCGCTGAAAGCCCACCGTTTTTGTACTACCCCAGTTTCCCCTACTTAGGGGTGCCTGTTGCCTTTCAGGATTTTGACCTCCTAGGTTTTCCGACAGGTTTGTTACCTCCTTCTTGCAGTGAGGTCCTCTTTACGGTTCCTCTACTGGGTTCCCAGTAGATCCATGAACCTACATATTCCTATACAATCCTGTAGCGGAGGTCCATATTGCAGTATTTTTCAATATTCTTAATAACAATCATTATCCACACATGGACTCCTCTACTGCAGTCCTGTGCTAGGTTAGCTGTTCTACAGCATCTTTTTTCTTCAACTCCTACCCCCCATCCCCAGGATGCCTGGTGTTGTGGGAAATAGCATTTTCCAACCTATGACATGCTCGGACTCCAGGCATCTCAGCTTGGGAGTCCCATATGTGAAGACTCATTCCTGCTTGTTCCTGGAGATAGCACAGTTACTTACCTGTAACAGGTGATCTCTGGGAACAGCAGGAATAAGTCTTCACAACCCACCCACCTCCCCAGGAGTTGTATCTCTATCTATCTTTCCTTTCCTTTCTCTCTCTCTTTGTCTCAGCTTTCAAACTTAACTGAGGAGAGGCAGTTGGGAAAGGCGGGAAGGCAGCACACAGGCATGGTGGGATGCTTCCAAAAGCTTTCTGATTGGAAGCTGGGAAGCATTTCCGCGCAGGCTCCGTCGGTACCGACGTACCCCATATGTGAAGACTAATTCCTGCTGTTCCCAGAGACCACCTGTTACAGGTAAGTAACTGTGCTTTTCAGTGGAGTGTAGGGGACGGAAGCTGGATTATAGTGGGTCCAGGAGGGCCTGGGAGGTGAGGAAGTCGAGGCAGCGGCGGTGGACTGCTCGTTCTAGTAGTTTAGATATGAGGGGAAGGAGGGAGATTGGTTGATAGTTAGGACAGGTAGGATCGAGTGAGGGTTTCTTGAGGAGGGGTCTGACAACAGCATGTTTGAATTCTGCGGGGACAGTTGCAGTGGAGAGTGAAAGGTTGAGAATATGAGAGATGGAGGGGACAACGGTGGGGGAGATGGTGTGTAGGAGATGGGTGGGAATAGGGTCAGAGGAACAGGTGGTGGGTTTGGAGGAGGAAAGGAGGAGTGCGGTTTCCTCTTCGGAGATGGTAGGGAAGGAGGAGAGGGTAGCAGAGGAAGTATTGGTGGGAGGGGAGAATTGGGGAGGGGGAAGGTAGATGAGGGGGTGGGGAATTGGAGGGTGATCTTGTGGATTTTGTCATGGAAGTAGTCGGCTAGGGTTTGGGCAGAAAGGAAGGGCGGGACCGGGGGCGGAGGCGCCTTGAGAGAGAATTGAGGGTATTAAAGAGGCGGCGAGAATGAGAGGCAAGGGAGTTGGTCAGATGGATGTAGTATTCTTGTTTGGCAAGTGCTATGGCTGACTAGAAGGAGCCAAGCATGAATTTGAAGTGTAAAAGGTCTTCCGGGGAGTGGGATTTGGACCAAGCACATTCAGCAGAATGTGCACAGGTGCGTAGATAGCGGGTTGTGGATGAAAGTCAGAGCTGGGGAGCAGATCGTCTGACAGGACGTGGGGTGGGAGGGGCAAGAGTGTCAAGAGCTGAGGATAGTGCAGCATTATAAGAGGATACTGCTTCGTCGACGGACTTGGAGGACAAAATGAAGGGAAGAAATGGAGAAATGGTAGAGGAGAGGGTTAGGGGATCAATATTATGGAGGTTTCTAAGTAGGTCGCAGGAGATGGGACAAGGTTGAGACAGCGGAAGCTGAAGATTAAAGGTTAAAAGGTGATGGTCAGATGAGGGGAGAATTGAGTTGCGGAGGTTTGAGGGAGATGAATTAGAGAAGAGTCTTAGGTCAAGGCAGTGGCCGTGTAGGTGGGTGGGGGCAGTGGACCAAAGTTGGAGGTCGAACAAAGAGGTGAGGGCGAGGAACTTTAAAGCATGGGGATCGGAGGGGTTATCGACGTGAATGTTAAAATCGCCAAGAATAAGAGTGGGGGAAGAGGGATCCAGGAAGATGGAGAGCCAGGAGTCAAAGTCCGTGAGGAAGCTCAATTTGGATTTGTCGGGTGGGCGATATATAACAGCTACTTGGAGGGGAAGTGGTGTGGAGAGGCAAATGGAGTGGACTTCGAAGTTGTTGTTTGCATGCATCTGTTTGCACATCTGCAAGCAAACGGATGCATATGATATCATTTCACCCGCAAAGTAGCAGGCAGAGGAGCTGGCAGAAGACCGGGCCCATTGATCTGAAGAGAAGCACTGCAGGCAGCAAAGGCTGGTGGGAGTCTCCTGGTCCCTCTGCCCTAAGGAGTGGGCCCGCATCTTGAAAAGGTCGGTGGGAGTCCCTAGATCCAACTGGCCTGAAAGGTAGAGCTGCAGCCTGGCTAGTTGAAAGTAGGTAAGAGGCAGAGCATGAAGAGAAGGGGTGGGTAAGGAATGGAGTAAGTAGAGAGAGAGGGTGGGGTTGGAGAAGAGAGGGAAAACATAAGTGCATTACTAGGACTAGAGGGAGAAAAGGAGTGAAGCACTGGGGAGGGTGTGAGGTTAAAGAAGAGGCTGAGAGTTGTGACAGAGTGTAATTAAGGGCGTGAAAGGCAGGGGAAGGGGAGATAGCGCAGATTTTGGTTGGGAGGGAAGGGGAAGAGTACATTGCTGAGTGAAGGGGAGAATGCAGGAGGAAGGGTAGGGTTGGGGAACCCTAGAGACCCACACACATGAAACACATACCCCTCTAACATGTCATGAAAAATACACATGCACAACCCCCTCCCTCCTACTATTTCATCACACACGCACACATGCCTGATTCTATGAAGAGGGGAGATGTGCTATTGTGTTGCGCTGCATGTGTGCACTTTCAACTAAAGTGTTAGTGTGAGCAGCCTGGTTAAGGCAGAGCCCATTCTTTCAGAATAGACTTTTCTCCAGGAAAAAGCAGGAAGTCAGTCCTCACTTATGAGTGATGTTGGCACCAACGGAGCCCGTGTGGAGCAATTCCCCACCTTTCAATGAAAGCCTTTGGGATTGGTACCATGCATGCGTGGTCCTCTTCCCGCCCAAGGGTGCCATCTTGCTCAGTCTCCCTTTTTCCACGGAGCCCTTCGAACGCACGTCCTTGTCCCTCGGGAAAAAGATTTGTTTTCCTCGCCTTAACAGGCTCTCTTTTTTCCGGTTGCACCGGTCCTCTACCCGTCCTTTCCCCTGCTCTATCTTAGAGCTCTCGGGGAAACACATTTTCCTCTAATTTTTCTTTTCGGGCTTCATGCCCTTTGTTCTCTCCTAACCACTGTCCACGTACGTCTTTGACTTCGCAGGGGCCTATTTTGCCCCCATGGCCACCAGATTTAAAAAATGCTATAGATACTCTAGGAACATGTCACTTACGGATACTCATGACTGTTGTCTGCGGTGCCTGGGAGCCAACCATGACCCAGAGCTCTGTTCGTTCTGTAAGAAAATATCTCCTCCTGCGGCCCCTCGTTCCAGGTGGCACTCCGACCAGGGGTCCCCTGAGATAGAATGGCGCAAAAAGAAGAAGGCCTCGAAGTTGGTGTCTGGGACTCTGGACAAGCACGTGTGCTCCCATGCCCGGTCGCTTAGACCCCTTCGGCATTCCCGAGAGTCAGACAAGGAGCGGCCCCGCAAGGTACCTCGCAGGGAAAGGGAGGCTTCCGGCGAAGGCACCCAGTCTCCTGAGGGTCGTCCCGGTGAGGACCCCTTCTCCTCATCGACGCCCGATCCGGTGATCCCGGTATCTGCATCCCAGGGCCCCACGCCCACGTGGGAGTCCTGTATGCTGGTGCTGGAACGCAGCGTTTCCGCGTTCATTGCTTCCCAGCGGGCGCTCACAGCCAGCTTTGCTGACTTGTGCCCAGAGACCACAGGTCCCTTGCGTGGGACACCCAAATCCATCCAGGAAATCCCCGAGAGCCGCGGGCCTCGTGAGGGTCCTCGACATCGGTCTCACTCGCCCTCCCATTCCTCGGAGGCGAGATCTTCCAAGGCCTCCGGCTCCAGGCTGCCGGCCATCGGACAGGGTGAACCGCCTGGCTCGGATCCCTCGACTGATTTTTTAGACTGGGAGTCCGATGGGGACACCTCCCTGAAATCCCGTACCCACTGGGATCTTCCGTCTGACCCATCGCCACCTCCACTCCAGTGGCATTCACTACCCGAAGACACCTCCTTCTTGGTGTTTATTCAGGACATGACTTGGGCCCTCAACCTAGTCACCCAAGCTGAGGAAGACCCTCATGCTGAAGAACTTGATATTCTTCAGTACGAGTCCCCCGCCCAGGGAATCCCTCACCGTGCCTGTGCCGCCGATTCTGTCTTGGCTACTGCTCTGCACATGGGAGGCCCTAGCCTCGGTCTCCATCATAAGCAAGCGCCTTGATACAATGGGCAAGGTGCAGCGTGGGCCAGGCTTCCGGAAAACCCAGCACCCACACACCTCGATTGTGGTGGAGTCAGCCATGTGGAAGCAGAAAAGCCCGAAATCACACTCATCGGTCCCATCGGGCCGAGAGTGGAGAGCCCTAGATGCCTTGGGCCGCAAGGCCTATCAAGGTTCCATGTTCTCTTGTCACATTCAGGCATACCAATTGTACATTGGTATGTTCCTGCGCGAGTTGGCGAAGGAACTTGGGGGTTTCGCCACAGGCCTCGAAGGGAAGGCCCTTGACAGATTCCGCACCCTGCTGAAGTCCGTGGCCGACTGCTCCAAGTACATCTCTCTAGCCTCCTATAATGGCTTTGAGACATCGGCTCAGGTGGCGGTCGCGGGCATTGGTGCCCGCCACCAGGCATTGCTCCAGTCCTCTGATTTGGAGCAATGGGTGCAGGAGAAGCTCCTGGATGTGCCCTACCTCGGTGAACAAATTTTTGGTAAACCGATGGAAGAAAAAGGCTGCGGAGATCGAGGCGGAGTTCGTTACTAGGATCCATCTTTCCCGCAAGACCTCCACTCTACCTCGGAAGAAGCAGCCGATCAAGAAGCCCTTCTTCCCCAGGAAGGGTCTCCAGTATCGTGGCTACCCGACAACCCCTATGCCGACTACTCAGGCACAGGTAAAGCCTGGCCAGGGGCACTGTAAACCAAAGGGCACGAAGGCCCAAACGCTGGCTCCAACGTAACCCACTCTGGGGTTTTGACGCCAGTAGCATGGCCCCTCACCTTCCGGCGATGCAGCAGCCAATGGGGGGATGCCTGTCCTGCTTCACCCCATCATGGGCGCTCATCACCTCAGACACTTGGGTTCTCCAGGTCGTCCGGGAGGGCTATCGCCTCCATTTCAACAAGCTCCCCCCCCTTTCTCCCCGGCGGAGCCTCTTCAACTCCCCGCACACCAGCTTCTCCTGCAGCGGGAATTGCTCTCCCTCCTTGCCCAATGGGCAGTCAAGAATATTCCTCCCCACCTTCGAGGTCGTGGCTTCTACTCCCAGTACTTCCTCGTCCCTAAAAATACAGGGGGTGGGGGGGTGTCTGCAGCCCATCCTCGACCTCCGCAGGCTAAACAAGTTCCTGGTACGGGAGAAGTTCAAGATGTTATCTCATGGCGTGCTGATGCCCTTCATCTGGCAGGGCGACTGGCTATGCTTCTTGGATCTGAAGGATGCTTATGCCCATATCTTAATCCACCCACAACACAGGCAGTACCTGCATTTCAGGGTGCAGGGAGAGCACTTCCAGTACAGAGTGCTCCCCTTTGGCCTTGCGTCCACCCCACAGATCTTCGCAAAGTGCTTTGTCTTTGCTGTTGCTCACCTTCTGCGCCAGGGCGTGCTAGTCTTTCCCAGCCTCGATGACTGGGTTGTCACGGGCCCCTCTGCCGAGGAGGCCTGGCAAGCGATGTCGTGCACTGTCCTCCTTTTGGAGAACTTGGGGTTCTTGGTCAATTACCCAAAGTCTCACCTCAAACCAGTGCAGGCCCTCGAGTTCATCGGGGCGCGCCTTGATACTCAGCAGGCCACTGCCTTCTTGCCGGTGGATCGCTCTACCTGCCTCCGAGTTCTCGCGGCTCGTGTCCAAAGCACCCACCTGGTCACCGCTCACTCCATACTACATCTCCTGGGCCACATGGCCTCGACCATACATGTGGTTCCTCACTCCTGCCTGCACATGCAGACGGCTCAATGATGCCTCAGTTAGCAATGGAGCCAGTCCCTCGGACACTTCAGGGACCCTATCAGGATCCTCTCCGCTTGTCCCTGAACTAGTGGCAGAACCCCCGCAACCTTCTGCGGGGTTCGCCCTTTCAGGTTCCACAGCACGACGCGGTGCTGACGACAGATGCTTCCCTGTTAGGGTGGGGAGCCCATTGCGGGCCTTTCTGCACGCAGGGGCAGTGGTCACCCGCGAAGTCTCGGCAGCAGATAAACCTGCTCGAACTCCGAGCCATCCGTTGGGCCCTGAGGGCCTTCGAGGATCACCTGATTGGGAAGTCAGTTCTGGTACAAACTGACAACTGTGTAGCTATGTTTTATATCAACAAGGAGGGGAGGCACGGGTTTGTGCTCCCTCTGTCTGGAAGCGGTCCTTATCTGTTCTTTTGCTGCCCGGCGGAGGATATCCCTCAGGACTATGTACCTCCCGGGCCAGGAGAACGGCCTGGTGGACAGACTCAGCTGAATCCTTCGCCCCCACGAGTGGCGGCTGGATCCCGGAGTAGCGGGCTGGCTGTTTCTACACTGGGGGACTCCGGCGATAGACCTCTTTGCCAATCTCCAGAACACATAGCCCCCCTTTTTTGTTGCCCGGTGCCGCACGCGAGCAGGGTCAAGATAGACAACACAACTGGGGACTATTCTATGTCTTGGGGAATGGTAAAGAAACACATAGCAGGAGGCTAAGTGGATCAGGATCCAAAAACAGCCTCAAAGAGGTGACTTTTTAACTTTGATTTGGGCCACAGATAGAGCCTGGTTTACCAACTCAGATAATTTTGTTTCAGGCATAAGGAGCAGCAAGGTGGAAAGATTGCAGTCTGGAGTTGACAGTGGAAGAGAAGGGCACAGATAGAAGCGATCTGCCAGAAGAGCGGACGAGGAGAGGTGTAAGGAGAGATAAAAGAGGATAAGAGATTAAGTCAATGGCAACAGAACAGATGAGAACTGGAGGTTTATCAACATTCACACTGCCTTGTGTCCACTTATTTTAATCCCAGGCCCTATAAAAAAATCAATCCTGGTTACACCGCTGATGGATTATGTATATGTGTAAATTTGTGAAATATATATATTTCGATGTATACATACATATACACACACGTGTGTTTCTTGACTATAAGCACACCGTATATACTTTAATACTATCTAAATATTTAATGGTTGTAGTTAAATAGGGGAACTTTTGAATTGCTTTGTACCACCTAATAGTTAAAATTCAAATAGCATAGACATCTAAAAAGGGAGGAAGTTGAAAGGGCGAAGGGATGGGAAGAGTATGGGGAGGAAATGCAGTGCAAGGAAAGCAAAATAAGGGAGAAAACTGCAAAAAAAGGCAAAATGGGCAAAATGACGGTATATTTTATGAATATTTTCTGTCCCTAATTAACTAGTAGGCTGCCCTATCTCTAGAGCAGTAGGAACTGCCTTTTCAAAGAATCATAGTCACTGTAAGGCCATGTTGATTAAAATTTAGAGTGTGCTAGTGGAAATTAACATAAGAACATAAGATATGCCATACTGGGTCAGACCAAGGTCCATCAAGCCCAGTATTCTGTTTCCAACAGTGACCAATCTAGGTCATATGTACCTAGCAGTTTCCCCAAGAGACACAAGTTCCACAATGCTTGTACTGGGTCAAGCATTGATATCTTCGGTCACTTCTTAATAATGGTTTATGGACCTTTCCTCCAGGAACTTGTCCAAACCTTTTTTTAAACCCAGCTACACTAACAGCTTTTACTACATCCTCCGGTAACAAATTCCAGAGTTTGATTACACGTTGAGTGAAAAAAATATTTTCTTTTATTAGTCTTAAATAGTTTACCCTGTAGCTTCATTGCATGTCCCCTAGTCTTTCTATATTCTGATAAGGTAAACAATCAATCTACGTTTACCCGTTCCACTCCTTTCATTAATTTATAGACTTCTATCATATCTCCCCTCAGCCGTCTCTTTTCCAGGTTAAAGAGCCCTAACCTTTTTAGCCTTTCTTCATAGGAGTATCCTTCCATCCCCTTTACCATTTTGGTGGCTCTTCTCTGAACCTTTTCTAAAATCGCTATATCCTTTTAAAGATACGGCGACCAGAATTGCACACAATATTCAAGGTGCGGTCTCACCATGGAACGATATAGAGGCATTATAATATCTTTTGTTTTATTTTCCGTTCCTTTCCTTATGATACCTAGCATTCTATTTGCTCTCTTGGCCGCCGCTGCACATTGGGCCGAGGGTTTTAACATGGTATACACAATGACGCCTAAATCTTTTTCCTGGGTGGTGGTTCCTAATGTGGAACCTTGCATCGTGTAACCATAGTTTGGGTTGTTCTTCCCTAGGTGCATAATCTTGCACTTGTCCACATTAAATTTCATCTGCCATTTTGATGCCCAGTCTTCCAATTTATCAAGATCCTCTTGCAGTTTTCCACAATCCTCTTGGGTTTTAACAACTTTAAATAGTTTTGTGTCATCTGCAAATTTGATAATCTCACTCGTTATTCCACTCTCCAGGTCATTTATGAATATGTCAAAAAGCAGCAGACCCAGCACAGATCCCTGGGGTACACCACTATTCACCTTTCTCCATTGGGAAAATTGGCCATTTAGCCCTACCCTCTGCTTTCTATCTTTTAACCAGTTCCTGATCCACAATAGTACACTGCCTCCTATCCCATGACTCTTTAGTTTTGCCAAAAGTCTCTGATGAGGGACCTTGTCGAAGGCTTTCTGAAAGTCCAGATACACAATATCAACCGACTCACCTTTGTCCACCTGATTATTCACTCCTTCAAAAAAACATAACAGATTAGTAAGACAAGATCTTCCTTGTCTAAAGCCATGTTGGCTGTCTCACATTAGGTCATGACTATCTACATGCTGAGTAATTTTATTCTTTATGATGGTGTCTACCATTTTCCCCGGTACTGATGTCAGGCTCCACCGGTCTGTAGTTTCCCGGATCACCCCTGGAACCCTTTTTAAAAATTGGTGTTACATTGGCGATCCTCCAATCTTCAGGTATTAGAGATGATTTTAATGATAGTTCACAGATTACTAATAGCAGGTCTGCAATCTCGTATTTCAGTTCTTTCAACACCCTTGGATGTATACCATCCGGCCCAGGTGATTTGCTACTCTTCAGTTTATCTAATAGTTGTAATACATCTTCCCGATGTATCAATATTTCCTTCAATTCTTCCGCACCTTTAAATACCACTTCAGTCATGGATAACATCCCTACATCTTCCTCAGTAAAGACTGAAGCAAAGAATTCATTCAATCTCTCCGCTATCGCCTTGTCGCCTCTTAGTGCTCCTTTAACCCCTTTATCATCTAATGGACCAACTGACTCTCTCACAGTTTTTTTGCTACGAATGTACTTGAAAAGGTCTTTACTTCGCGTTCTTGCTTCCGCAGCAAGCTTCTTTTCAAATTCTCCCTTTGCCTGCCTTATCATTGCCTTGCATTTGACTTGCCAGTGCTTGTGCTGTTTCCAGGTTTTGTCGTTTGGCTCTTTTTTCCATTTCCTGAAAGATGCTTTTTTGGCAACAACAGCCTCTCTGACCTCACCTTTAAACCATGCTGGCAATTTTTTGGACTTCCTTCCACTTTTCTTAAAGCGTGGAATACAGCTGGTCTGGGCTTCCAAAATAGTATTTTTCAACAACAGCCAAGCCTGATGTACGTCTTTAACCTTTGCAACTGCTCCTTTTAGTTTTTTCTTAACTGTTTTCCTCATTTTATCATAGTTTCCCTTTTGAAAGTTAAAAGGTAGTACTGTGGATTTCCTTACTATCCCTCCTCCACTAATTAAATCAAAGGCGATCATGCTATGATCACTATTGCCAAGTGGCCCCAAAAACCTTATCTCTTGCACTAGATCTGGTGTTCCACTAAGGACTAGATCTAATATGGCTTCCCCTCTGGTCGGTTCATGAACCAGCTGCTCCAAGAAGCAGCCATTTATTTCATCTAGGAACTTTATATCTCCCTAGCATGTCCTGACGTGACACTGACCCATTCGATACCGGGGTAGTTGAAATCACCCATTATTATTACTGCACTGTAACTTTTGTTAGCTTCCTTGATTTCTTTGAGCATTTCATCATCCATTTGGTCATTCTGGCAAGGCGCTCGATAGTACACCCCCACTGCCATTGCCTTCCCCCTTTTACATGGAATTTCAATCCATATAGATTCTACAGCAGATTTTGTTTCCTGCAAAACTTTAATCCTTTCTGAATCAGTGCCCTCTCTAACATAGAGAGCAACCCCTCCACCAATTTGATCAGCTCTATCATTACGATATAGTTTGTACTCAGGTATCACAGTGTCCCACTGGTTGTCCTCCTTCCACCATGTCTCTGATATTCCAATCATATCTAACCTTTCATTTAGTGCTATATATTCTAACTCTCCCATCTTATTTTTTAGACTTCTAGCATTTGCATACAAGCATTTTAGAGAATGTATTTTACTCATATTAGTTTGGCTATTGTTAGACATGGGTAATTTGGGATGTTTAAGCTCAGTCTGCTCCATACTTGAGAGCATTTGGGCTACTTTACTCTTTTGTGGAACCTCTCTGCTTTTGGTAGTATCCTTCAAAGATACATTCTTCCGAACCATCTGCTCTTGGGCGACTGTCGGCATTCCCCTAATATCTAGTTTAAAAGCTGCTCTATCTCCTTTTTAAAGGTTAATGCCAGCAGCCTGGTTCCATCCCGGTTAAGGTGAAGCCCATCCCTTCAGAAGAGCCCCTCTTTTCCCCAGAATGTTCCCCAGTTCCTAACAAATCCAAAACCCTCATCTCTGCACCATTGTCTCATCCACACATTGAAACTCCGGAGCTCTGCCTGCCTTTTGGGTCCTGCGCGTGGAACAGGAAGCATTTCGGAGAATGCTACCCTGGAAGTTCTGGATTTCAACTTCCTACCTAAAAGCCTAAATTTAGCCTCCAGAACCTCCCTACCACATTTTCCTATGTCATTGGTACCGACATGTACCAAGACAGCAGACTCCTCCCCAGCACTATCTAAGACCTTATCTAGGTGGCGCGTGAGGTCCACTACCTTCGCACCAGGCAGGCATGTTACCAGGCGATCCTCACGTCCACCAGCCACCCAGCTATCTACATGCCTAATGATCAAATCACCAACTATATTGGCTGTCCTAACCCTTCCCTCATGGTGCGAGAGGGTTTTACATCACCTGGAGGACACCAGGGTGATGCTCTCCTGTCACGTGACCTCTTTCCTCCATGGCAACAGGTATGCTGCCAGACTGGAGGTGGGACTTCAGGACTATATCCCTGTAGGTCTCTTCTATGTACCTCTCTGTCTGTCTTATGCTTTCCAAGTCTGCTACTTTAGCCTCTAGAGAACGGACTCGTTCCCTGAGAGCAAAGAGCTCCTTGCACCTAGCGCACACGTAAGACCTCTCACCAACTGGGAGAAAATCATACATGTGACACTCAATGCAAAAGACTGGAAAGCCCCCATCCCGCTGCTGGACTGCTGTCTGCATCTTAGTTTTAAGTTTGTGTTTAGATCTAAGTTCTTTACTTACTAAGGGTTGCTATGGATATTTATACTAATAAAACTGTACCTAATATGTGTAATATACCTTGTTCACCTGAAGCTTAACTAATCTCAGGTCCTTAGTGTATGACTGATTTGGGTAATGAGCTTCACCTGAGAGCACCTCCTGTCTTTTAAGATGTGTAAGTACCTATAAAGCTACGATTATCCCAGGGGAGGCAGGAAAATAACACTTATTAAAAGAGGGCTGCTACACAGTACCCTGTCTTGTGCTGCTGAGGTAAGCTAAATTCTGATTTGATTTAAATTATAGCTCTTAGCTGCTGCTAGGCTCTAATTTCTTATGAAATTTAAACTACAAGCTCTCTGCTGGGTTCCAAATGTAACCAGAAAGCTCTCTTCTGTGTTTTAAATTTAAACTAAAAGTACTTTGCTGTTACTAGGCCCTGAGTGACTATTAAATATAAACTACAAGCTCTCTGCTGGGTATGAAATGTAACCAGAAAATTCTCCTCTGTGTTTTATATTTAAACTTAAACTGCTGCTAGTAGGCTCTGACTGATTTAACAAAAAATAGTGGGTTCACAGATTAATTAGCTTTAATACAAAGAATTCCTTTTAGAAAATTACCAGAAGTATATACTCACAGTTGCAGATCTCTCTTCAGAAGTAACAGTCCCTTTTTCTAGTCCTTCAAGGTACACAAAGTATCACTCCACCTGTATGGTCCATTTTATTCTAATGGGCCGTGCAGCATTTAGTGCGTGCTACTAATTATTAGCATGCACTAAACTTTAGTAAACAGGGCTTTCAGAGGCTGAATCAGAGACCATTGTTAAAGATTTCCAAGACGCAGCACTTGAGTGGATGAACTTGGGTGTCTGGCTGCTGTTGTATGCAAAACTGGGTGATGTCATGCAAGAGAATCCATCATTTGTACCAAAGATCTGATGTACAAAGTCTTTTCCCATAGCAGCATAATAGAAAAATCTCTTAATAGTTGATCTAGCCCTAATTGACTGCTGCACGACTAACCTTTGCATGGTGCTGGCAAACACTGCATAAAAAAAACATCTGAACAGCCTTACCACCCCTCTCTCCTCCAAAATATAAAATCCATTGCAAACCTGAAGGACCAATAACACTGATCAACATTGAAATCGTTACTGACTTTAAAAGGCCCTAATCTGTAGTATCTTGGTGAGCTGAACACAAATATAACATTAAAAAAAAATTATTGGCTCTTGTTTTGAAGATATTGCACGTAGTTCATTTTTGACGTTTCACCGTGTAAATTTATCCAGTAAGACATCAACAACATCTCAAATAAGCCTTGAATGATGTAATATTGCATCACGTTGCATAATACCAGCATGCACACATCATCCAGAGTTGATTGCATCATTTTCTGCTGCAATGCAATACTACTGCCAGTTGGCTGCTGAAGCCATCTGACGTCATCAGTGTACTATACGCAGTCGGAAAGGTTGAGCATTTAAAATATTTCAGACTGTGTGCGAGACAGTTTAAGCTACTGTTACATGTAACTTTTATTAATCATATAATTTTAGCCATTTAGGTACAATACAGAACAGTAATGCTGTGAAAGTACGTTAATACTGTTGACAATTTCTGCTACATTTATTTATTTATTTTATTTTATTTTATTTTATTTTATTTTATTTGCAGTCTCTTTTATACCGCGCTATTCGACATCAGTGCGGTTTACAATGAACATAAGAGTTGCACATCTCAATTTCGTGATTTGTGCTTACAGTGAAACAGGTATAATAACTTGGGTATACATTAAACAGGAAAATTAAACTTGGGTATGCATTAAGCAGGTATAACAGGTAAAATAGGGTATAAATAACCAGTCCCTTAACAAGGAGACACGATGAATAAATACAGTCTGCTTTATGCAACAATATAATGAGTTATGCGGCACTGCATAAGTTCCTCATGGTGGTTGGAGGGGAAGGTGGGGAAGTGACATTTGCCAACCAGAAGAAAAGTATCACTTCTCAACTGAAGAAGGCATATCATCTTTACTTCGGATGCAAGATTGGTTGCAGTCCCCATGGTGTGGAGAGAGCCAAGCAACCACATAAATGACTGTTACTTCTGCTTGGTTCCTCCTCTTTCCAGCGGAATAACGAAGCAAAAAAAGTTGAGCATAGTCTACCCAAACATTCCGTCTGCATTGAGACCAGTTCCACATGGTGAGGGACTTCCTATTCCAGAACCTCCATCAGAATATTCTCGTGATTTATCTGATGAGGACAAGGGTGAGCCGACCTGTTCTTCTCCTGGTCCGTCAGCATGCAGTGACCCATATTTTCACTGGGATGCATATCAACTCCACACAGAATAACACAAGAAGAACTAAATGACCTGGTTCGTGATTTGGACTTATCCAAGAACAAGGAAGAATTGCTAGGATCAAGACTCCAACAATGGAATCTTCTAGAAGAAGATGTCAACATTACTTCATATTGAAAGCGCCACCAGCAGTTGGAGCCTTTCTTCAGAAAGGAAAGTAATCTGGTATTCTGTTCCGATATTGAAAGCCTCATGAATGCCTTAAAAATCACTCATGACCCACAAGACTTGAGACTACTTATAGACTCTTCGAAACTGAGTCTGAAGGCTGTGCTTTTGAACAATGGAAACCGTCTTCCATCTATTCCAGTAGCACATGCCGTTCACATGAAAGAGACATACGATAACTTAAAGCATCTACTGACTTCCATTAACTATAACAAGTACAGCTGGCACCTCTGTGGTGACTTGAAGGTAGTTGCCCTTTTAATGGGACTGCAGCAGGGATATATAAAATACATGTGTTTCTTATCTGAGTGGGATAGCCGAGCAAGGGATTGACACTACTTGTGGAAGGAATGGTGTCACAGACAAAATGTAATAGTTGGAGAGAAGAATATCCAGCACCCAGCTCTGGTTGAGGCTCACAAAATCCTGCTACCACCCCTTCACATCAAACTAGGTTTGATGAAAAACTTTGTGAAAGCCATGGACCGCACTTCGCCAGCATTCCGATACCTGCATGAAAACTTCCCTCGACTCAGCAAAGCAAAGATTAAAGAGGGAGTTTTTGTGTGTCCTTAGATTTGAGAGCTCTTCAAATATAAACGGTTCAGCAACTTGCTGTAGGGTGATGCAAAACAAGCAAAACAAGCAAAACAAGCAAAACTGTGGTATGGTTAGTGATGAACAGGGCAAACATTTTCACCAGGATATCGTAACGATGGAGCAAAGATACCAGGGAAACCACATACCACAGTTGTCAGGAAAGAAATCGAGATGGGAATCAAGGAAATGGATCTTTAGAGACATATTGCAGCCAAGTTTCTGATACTGTATCAGCATGTCTTCTACTAGTTCCTTGTAGTTTTCTGCCCTAACATTCCCGAGAAAGTTTGTTGATACAATGCTGGCTGACTACAATGCTGGCTGACTACTGCTGGACACTCCCCAGAGAAGCTCCCGAACAGCTGTACAAGAGACAGGCGAAAAAACCTAAGAAGTAGTCTATGACTTGTTTTTTTACAGGTATTAACCGAAGGCCTATTATATTTACTATTGACATGTATTTCGTGATGTAAACATTAATTCTTGTAAATTACAGAAAAACTAGAGCCAACTTTGCAATTTCACTGTCATATTCGTGTTCAGCATATAAAAATTGATAAGAAATGACTATTTTTATTTCAGTAACATGACTTTTGTAAAAATTTGTTGACCAGTGTAACTGGTAGCAGATGAAGGAAGGACTGCATTTCCTTTGCAACTATGAGAAGCACGGAACCTTAGATGAATCAGTTTGCTTTCAGAATATGATTATCTTGGCATTTTCAAGATTACTCATCAAGTGAGAATTTATTTTTAGTAGACTGAAAAGATTTATTTTCTCCCCTCAGGTTTAGCAGCATAATAGCTTGCATTTACATCGGTGTTCTGAATCATTACTCTCCTCTGTAGTGATGAATCGCCTGTCGTCCTATCCTGTTTTTGGTCTTAGCTCAGTATGCCTTCCTTTTTATGAATAAAGATCTGTAATACAGCAATGTAATAAAAGCACATGAAATTGGATATATAAAGGACAAAAATATATACATTGAATTGTACAGTATTAATTTTTAGGTTTTAACCGCAAACCTAACTGCAGCCTTTCCCCCTCCCCCCCCCAAACCCACCACACATCCTTTCTTAAAGTTACAGTTGTGGTCAGCATTATTGGCACCCTTGCGTTTTAGGTATATTGTGTGTAATATCTTGAGAAATAATTGGAAATATTCCAACTGTATGTCGTCATAATTTTTTAATAGTACTTATGTTCAAAGGCATGCAACAAAAAAATATGTCTATACATTGTGAGATGTAGTAATTTCTGAGAAAAAAATGTGACTTGGACAGGATTAATGGCACTCTTCACTAATATTTGGTTGCACAACCTTTGACAGGGATGACAGCCTCCAAACGTTTCTTGTAAAACCATCTATAAGTTTCATACAGCTGTTTGCTGCTAGTTTCTTCCACTTTTCAACTGTGATCTGTTTCAGCTCATGAATGTTTCCAGGATTCCTTTTACCAATGGCAGATTTCAGCTCTTTCCAAAGGTTCTTGATTGGATTGAGATCAGGACTCGTTGGCAAGTTTAAAACAGTCCATTTTTTCTTTTTAACCATTCTTTTGTACAGTTGTATATTTTGGGTCATGGTCCTGCCGGAGGACCCATGACCTTCGACCCAGACCTAGCTTTCTTACACTAGGTAGTACATTTCACTCTAAGATACCTTGGTAGATCTCTGACTTCATGATTCCTTTAATATAGAAACAAAGAAATATGATGACAAAGAAAAAGAATATGTTCCAGGCCTCCATTTTCTGAGGCAGCAAAACAGCCCCTCAATATTATTGAACCTCCACCATATTTATATAACTGTAAGGAGGATCTTTTTTATATAAGCTTAATTTCTTTGCCTGTAAATGTATCACTGGTCTGCATTGCCAAAGAACTCAAGTTTGGTTTCATCTGTCCACAGAACATTTTCCCAGAAGGATTATGGTTTCTCAAGGTGGGTTTGTTGGGTAAAGATGAGGCATGCCTTTTTATATCTGTCTTTGAGCAGTGATGGCCTTCACCCATGAAGTCCTTCTTTGTTTAGTGTGCAGTGTATGGTGTGGGTTGAAATCACTACTCCAGATTGCTCCAGGTCAGCCATAATCTCTTTGGATGTTGTATGTGATGTTTTTCCAACACTTCGCACTAATTTTCGAAAACTTCTTGGATTAATTTTCCTCTTCCCACCACTTCCTGGGAGGGTCTTGAAAGTTCT
Source organism: Ichthyophis bannanicus (assembly GCA_033557465.1). Taxonomy (NCBI): domain Eukaryota; kingdom Metazoa; phylum Chordata; class Amphibia; order Gymnophiona; family Ichthyophiidae; genus Ichthyophis; species Ichthyophis bannanicus. The sequence goes on from CM066033.1 coordinate 789,030,093, forward strand.
TTGAGCAGAAAATTTCTTAATAACATTGTGAACTGTAAACACAGGAATCCCAAGGTCTTTGGAGATAGCCTTATACCCTTTTGAAGTTTTGTTGTTATGTATACAAGTTCTGCCTCAGGCAATTCCCGCGTGCCATCCCTTCCTGAATGATTATTATGAGTTCTCTGTAATCTGCTTTGATCGTAAGATAAAGCGGTATAAAAACCTTGTTAAATAAATAAATAAACAAAATTTGGCGATAATAGCTTTATTGATGGTCTCAGACAGCTCTTTTGTTTTCACCATTGTGAAAATGGAACAGGGAGTGAATGTGGCCATTTTAAGCATTAGAGCCATCATTCATTGGTTGATTCAAGTCATGTGAGTACTAACAATTAATCACAGGTGTATCTGAATTTACTGCATTGGGAATATGGTGCTTCTGTTCAAACTGATTTGAATTGTTCAAATCAGTTTGCCAATAAGGGTGCCAATAATCATGTCCTGGCAGTTTCCCATTTTTAATAAAGGGTTGAACTGCAAGGGTGACAATAATGTTAACCATAACTGTAAACTCAGTGGCTGGTATACATACTCATTTCCACTCAAACAACAATTCACATACAGGTAAAAGTTATGGTTTACCAAAATGTCACAAAGAACATTTCCCCCTCTTCCCCTCCAAATGCATATTTGTTTGCTTACTTTCAGCTTCATAAGTACAGTTCCTTATTGGCAAAAAAACCCTAAGAGATTTGTTATGTTGGATAGACCAATTACTTGTTCTCAATATTTTGAAATTAGATATTTCATTATCAGACTAGAACGAATGCTACAGTAGACACACAGGTGGCATAAGAAAAGGTACTTTTGATAAGAGAAGCCTTAAATGACTATCTTACTTTGTGGTACTATAACCACTACCTCAGTCACCCTTTCCCATTGCTACAGTGGCTGGTGAGAGGAGGACTTAAAACTACAGGATCTGGGTATCGTTTGTAGTAATATTTTTAAGCATTAAGTTTTGCTAGCCTTGGTCAATACTCAAGTACAGCTCTTAAATCTTCCTATGGGATTAATCAAATACAGCTCTTAATTTTCCTATAGGATTAAGGACAAAGTTTGGTTTAATTTAATTTAGCTTCTCGTATTCTGCTTCAACCCTACTAATAGTAGAGCTCAGAGCGGTTTACAAATAAAGCGTTTGAACAATTGATTTAAGAGAAGAGATTGTTTAACCATTGGATTTAAAGAATTTCTGGAAGATGCATGTTTTCAGGAATTTTCTGAAAAAGAAGTGAGAGGTCATAAGTCTTATCTCTGTTGGAGGATTATTCTGCCTTTGGGGCTGTTGTTGAGAAATTCTGACATAGATACCTGGAAAAAGAATAATTTGGGGAAGTATTGCAATTTTGTAAGCCTCAGAAGATCATAATTCTCTGGATGGATTGTAATTTTGGATGAAGTTAGAGATGTGGACTGGTGCTAGACCTTCTCTAATTTTGAAAATATATAGTACGAGTTTAAAGCATATTCTCCTTGCTATAGGGAGCCAGTGGAGCGTCTCAAGGTATGTGGAGGTACTGTCAAATCTAGAGGCTCTGAAAGTTAGTTTCGCCGCTGTGTTTTGAAAGGTTTGCAACTGAGCAATTTGCTGTTTGGTTAAGCCTAGGTAGAGACTATATTGTAATAGTCAAGACTGGGGAGAATGATTGCTTGGATTATTTTGCAAAAATGGTTTGTGGTGAAGAAGCCCCGGATTTGTTTGAGTAATCTCAGGGTTAAGAAGAGCTTCTTGGATAAGGATGAGATCTGTGAGTTCATGGTGAGATTAGAGCCAATGGTTATTCCTAAGAATACAATTTTGTTGCTTTATTTAATCTTGTTTTCTTCTTTTGTGGGGGATTTGTCAGGGATGTCTCTGATTTTGGAGTTTATCCATAGTAGTTTGGCTTTCTCAGGGTTTATGGGAAAGCATCCAGAAATATATCAAGTAAAAGTAGTGCATTAAGAGGTCATGAAAGATGTCAATGGGCTCTTGACTAGAATTAGTACTGTAATGCCATCTATGTAAGAACAGATGATCTTGGATTCAAGATCCATGAGGTATTTCCCTAGGAGGCTTAAGAAAACATGGAATTGAATTGGTGATAGTGGGACTCCAGAAGTTAGAATCTTGGGTTCCGATAGTTTATCATTCTAGCAAACTTATAGATATGTTTTTCAGGAAACCCTCAAGCTATTTTTGTACTTTGCCATTAATACCTAGAAGAAGATCATAATTAACAAGTCAGAAGACAAGTAACACAGCTTTCTCATACTTCGCCCCTATGCTATGGAACAACCTCCCGATTGAAATCAGAGAAATCAAAGATCTTCAATTATTTAGAAAAAATCTAAAAACCCATCTATTTACTCTGCACTACAATATCCTCCACATTGAAGATAATCCTAACACAGAAAAAAACACCGATCATCAATCACTCACTGACCCTACTTAGACAAGGCATAATCCTTTCCCACACATTCACATTGCTCACCTAGATTAAGCTTACCCTTAGAAAGCAATTGCTTGTCGCTAATGTGAATAACTGTAATTTAATGTAAATATTTGACTTTACTGTTGATATACTGTTGGTAGTATGTTTTGAAACATTATATAAATCATACCCAGTTCAAATGTTCCTACCCCTCCTGTTATCTCATTGTATTTTAAGTTACACTTAATAGTTGAATGTTCTTTGTTCTAAATCTGTTCTATGTAAAATAATAGTGCTCTATTATTAATGTTTGTTACCTGTAAACCGCCACTGATCTCTGGAAGTGGCGGTATAGAAAAGATGTATAAATAAATAAATAAAATAAATAAATTAATTAATTAATTAATCATATCAAAAGCTGCTGATAATCTAGTTGCATAATGACTGTAGAGTTCCCCTTGTTCATAATGCTACGCAGTTCATTTAGGATGGCAGTGAGTATGGTCTCTGTGCTGTCAGGGTCGGAAAACAGATTGGGTCTAGCAAATCATAATTTTTGAAGTGTTATTGGAGATACTTAGCTACCATTGGTTTCTGTAATCGTTGCTAAGATCAGGATCTTGGCTATTGGTCTGTAGTTTGTGCATTGAAATGGGTCTGAATTTCTACATTTTAGCAGAGATTTGTAAGTTAAGACAACCCCATGTGATTGGGTAGTATCCCTCGGGGGGGGGGGGGGGGCAGAGGAATATTCATATCATCTATAGTCTGCCAAGATTGGTTTGTAAGTTATTTTGTTTATAGGAGCCTTTATAATTCTCTTATTGGGGGTTTTCATATTCTATGTTTTCAATTCAGCATCCTCATGATGGAGTTCTATCTTTTCTTGAAAGGCGTTAGAGAAATCTTGTGGATTTCCTTATCGGTCCTGCAGTTCAGTCCTCCACCTCTGGGTTGTGCACCTCCTCTTGCAGCATGGAGACTGGACAAATCAAACTCATGACATCACCGGGTATATCTTGCTGGTCTTCTCCCATCATTCCCCAGTGTGTCCAGTCTCCATGCAGCAGGAGGACGTAGTGAGCCTAGGTGTTGGGCTCACTGTGCAACAGATAGGGAGCAAACCTTAGATTTATAGGGTTAAATTTTGTTTTACTGTTTCATTTAATTGAATTTGGTTTGATTTAATTTATTTTAAGTTTAACCTCTGTTTAGTTTTCCTTTGGGGTTGCTGTCCTTTTAAAAGCAAAAGAAAAAAAAAATTGCCCTTGCTCTCGCCCTTGCCTGATTCACTCAGCTGGGCTTCCGCAGCGGATCTCCCTCCCTAGACGGTATGGGAGGGAGCCCTGCGAAGGAGAAGTCGCATCTTCCCACGGTTATGTGGCAGAGTGCACAGCTTAATGTGTGGAGAGCAGCCCTCACCGCCTCACTGTCCACGTGGCGTTTGGACACAGTAGCGGTTAGCAGGGCCGGAAGTCACTTCAAAGCGGCTGTGTGGGTCGAGGCTTCAATCTGTCGGAGTGAGGTGAGTGCTTTTGGGCGGCACAGACAGCAGCGCTGAGGACCGTGCTACAGGCTAGGTCCGGTAGCGGCGATTGGATTTATTGGCGTGGCCGCCTTCCCGTGCTTTCAGGCCGGGACGAGGGCTGAAGCACATTGCTGGGTGGCCTAGTGTTTGGGCGCTAAAATGGGGCTCGACTTCAGCGCGGCCATTGTCCCCCGCATGCAGGCCACGAGGGGGTCTGCATGGGGCAGCCCGCCATGGGGGTGAAGGCAGCCAAGCTTTAGCAGTCTTACCTGAGGAGACTATACCCAGGGTAATTGTGTATTTTTGTAATTTGTTATGTATTTATTTATCCCTGTTGGTCTGGTTAGCCTCCAGCTAGTTTTTGGCGCCGAGAAGTTCCGGCAGGCGTCGCGGCCATTGGTGCAAGCTGTTATCACCACGTGGCGGCTGAGTGCGGAGGCTCGCTTTCGGGGGAACGCACATGGCACGGTCCTGAGTCACGTTCGTTAATCCCTTTGGTTTTACTTAGTTTAACTTCACCCCTGGTTGTATAGGAGGTGTTGATATAGTGCAATCAAGAGCCTACGGTGCAAAATGGGTTTCTTCCTCATTTTGGAAGTAATCTTAACAGCAGGATATTTGTCCCTTGTAAAAAAAAAAAAAAAAAAAGCATAGAAGAGAGAAGAGGGACTTGGAATGATTGACTTAAAGAAACGTAGTTTGTTCTTTCCGGTGGCCCCCGCAAGGTAAAGTGGCAGCCTCTGCTTCATCATCCAGTTGGTCCTGAGGGACAGTGGCATCGACATGTCTCTTGCATGCACGTCGGGCGCTCGTGGAGTTGCAGTTTTTTCTCTCTTAGAGTGCGGGCGACTGTTCGGGAGGAGCATTCGTCCCGCTGATAGAAGTTGGCAGAGCGGCGGCATATGTGTCCCTTCATATCTTCAGTAGGCACGATTGTCCGGATCCTCAGATGTCGGGTGCGGCCTGTTCCGTGTCGGTGGTGCAGAGATCCGGCTGGAAAAATCCCTCCCAATGATTACTTCTCTGTTACATCCCAGAGGTGGAGGACTGAACTGTAGGATCGATAAGGAAATGGAAATTACATTTACCTGGTAATTGTTGTTCCTTGCGGGAGTACAGTTCAGTCCTCATTCCCACTCGGGGTCGTATGCTAAGCAGTGAATGTTCAGCCGGGGGGTAAAGGTGTAGTTGTAGGTAGATGAACAACTCAGATGCGAGGCGTCAGTTTGGAGGGGGTTCCGGTTCATGAGATGGCAATGAGCTCTGTTCGGCCAGTAATCACAGGAGCATCTTTTCTTCCTATGATCTTCCTAAGTACTCCTTCCTTCTTTCTGTCTGTTTTCTGTCCTTTATCCTAGGGCACTGTACTCTAGAAGTTAAAGTTTAAGCATAGCATTGTAATTGGTGCCTTTACTGGTCATTTGTTGCTCCTTTGAGTCTGCTTTGTCAGTAGGTCACTAGGGAATGATGGGATAAGACCAGCAAGATATATCCGGTGATGTCACAAGTTTGATTTGTCCAGTCTCCATGCTGCAGGAGGAGGTGCACAACCCAGAGGTGGAGGACTGAACTGTACTCCCTCAAGGAACAACAATTACCAGGTAAGTGTAATTTCCATTTAAGTTACCGATTGTCAGGTTTAGAGTGGAGTTTTGTTCTAATAAAGAATTGGCCATCCTGAACAGTTCCCGCAAGTGGTTTTAGCCTTCTGTAACAGTTTTGATGTAAAATTTTCTTTTAGCTTCTCTGATTTCTTTTTTATAATTTTTGATTTCTAATCTCCATTTTGATTTTATTGAGTCATCTTTTGATTTGTTCTAGAGACTCTTGGTGGTGGCAATTTTGTTTCTTGTTTATTTGATTGCTGATCATAGTTTCCATAGTACTATCGTGTCAAGTGTTTCTTTTAATATTGTGGTCCAATTTTTTATTTTTAGTTCATTGTCTAAGGGAACATTTGTGGGTGGTGTGATGTTGAGCATTATTACATTCCAAAATTGGAGTTGATTTTGTCCCTTCTCCAGATTTTAGTATTATGCTTTGAGTTTTGTGAATTTTTTTCATATGTGGATATATAGTGAATTCTAGCCAGTAGTGTTCTGACAATTTGATTGGTGTTGATTCAAAATCTGTGATCAGAGGCATTTTATCTTTGGGTCTGGTGGCAGGATTACGTCTAGTTGTTCTTTCTCATGTTTTGGGTCATGTCTTACTTGTGAATAGTCTAGTATGTTGATGCCCTCATTGAAATTAACTACCTCTGACAAGATTTGGTTTTCCAGATATAGATTGAAACCACCAAGTATCACAGATGAGGAAAATCTGATTCTGATTGGCAATCACATCTAGTATTTCTTGTGTTGATTGGGACCAAGTACCTGGTGATCTGTACAGAAGTAGGAGTCCCATGGATTTGTTCTTATTATGTTGAAATTTAACTGATATCGCAAAGGATATAAAAAGACTGGAAACAGTTCAGAGGAAGGTGACCAAAATGATTTGGAGCCTGCGTCAGAAGACATATGAGAAGATATTTGAAAACCTAAATATGTATATTCTAGAGGAGAGGAGGGACAAGGGAGGTATGATACAGACCTTTAAATACTTAGAGTATTAATGAAGAAACAAATCTTTTTCAAAGACGGGGAAGCTGCAAAACTAGAGGGCATAACATGAAGCTGCAAGGGGGTAAACTGAAAGGCAATGTCAGGAAATACTTTTTCACTGAAAGGGTTGGTGGATGCTTGGAATGCCCTCCCAGTGGAAGTGGTGGGGGGCAAATATAGTGACAGAATTCAAAATAGCATGGGACAGACACAGTGGATTCCTTTATAGCAACAAGATAAAATCGAAATAACCTTAACTCTCTCTGCTATCTGAACAAATAGGGGTCACCTGCACGGAGCAGTATACCCCTAAACAAAGGCATGCAATGGGGGGGACCTGCACGGAGTATCAGGTATATCTACTCTTGCCATCTTGCTGAGCAGACTAGGTGGACCATGATGGTCTTTATCTACTATTTTATGTATGTTGCTTCTAGACTGGGTGAGCAGTGGTGAGGTATAGTGTTAGGTTGAGGAAATCACAGTGGATGATTGCCAGATGTTTCTATTCTTTCTAGGGCACTGAATAATGCTGGATCCTGGGGTACAAAGCAGGTGTAAAAATGGGGCCTTTGAAGCTGTTAATCGTATTTCAAATATGAATTTGATTTGATTTGATTGTCTCCTACTGAATCTCTAACAAGGTTCATTTTATTTGTCAGGGATCTAGCACTGAAATAGCAAGTATAAGGTCATCTGTCAAGTGGGGGTGGGGTAACGTTGTTTTAAGTCTTTCTTGTCCAATTGCACCCATCGAGTGATCTCAAGGCAGTCAGTATCAGAATCCTTTTACCTCCAATGTGGCATCCCTAAGGGATCAATATTGTCTTCTCATTTATTTTATATTTTTTGAGTCCCCTTCCAGCTCTTGTTGAAATGTTTGGTATACGCAGCTTTTATTTTGCTGACAAGACAACTATTGGCTAGCCTTAACCCCCTCATGTACTTGTCACAATACTATAAATTCTTGCTTAAGATACCATAGCCATTTGGCTGATCTATAATAAACTAAAATTGAATACCACCAAATCTCAGGCAATGTAGTTTACAGGAAGATCAATTAAACCAACCCTGACTTCCATTCTCTTGGTTTAGACTGTACACTATCCTTATCCCTAAAAATGTGGAAGATCTGGTTATATCCTGATCTAACTTTCGACTTGCAAATTTTCTCAGTGACCAGATCTTGCTTTTTTGCATTGCCTCAAATTCGGACTGCTAAATTTATCTTTAACTTGTATGACCTTCAGGCATTACTTTATGCTACCATAATCTTATGGGTAGATTATTGTAATGCCCTATGCAATGAGATTAGCTTGCTTGATATAAAGAACACTCCAATTTTTGCAAAAAAGTGTAGCAAAGATTTTTTACGAGTCAAAAATATTTGATCATGTTTCCTTACTTCTTCATTCTGAACATTGGCTTTGAATATTATATAGGATAACATTTAAAATTCTATTCCTTATCCTGCCAGACCAATCCAGACGAGTGGGTTATGCTCCCTTGCCTGCAGGTAGAGGCAGACTCAAGCAACTTTCAATTGATGTCATCACTAGGTATACTGCATATGTTGGTGCAGCACTGAGACAGACCATTATTTGTTGGCCTCCAGCAGATGGCAAGGTGTTTGGACTGGTGTAGGCCTGTTTCCTCTGACCCACTCCATGGTATTACGGCCTATGTAACTGAGACCAATAGACCCAATATTGCTCAGAACTCTGGTATACTCTTGTCTCCTTGGGCTGTCAAGTGCTCTGAATACAGTGCTGCTGCCCACGGGTTCCAGCACTGGTGGGTCTGAGCCGAGCGAGGGGAGCTGGAAAGTTGGGCCTAGGCTCACCTTACTTTTTGTTGTCCTTGATCTTCATGTTTTTTGGTCTTTTTCTTTTATTTCTGCTTTATTTTCCTCCTGTTGATTTCATTGGGCTGTATTTGTCTATGTTGCTAATTGGCATAAAGCAGCTTCAAATTAGGAGAAACAAAAAGAGCTTTTGCTCCTCAGCTGGACCTCCCAGGCCTGCTTGGGCAGCTGGAGCTTTCCCTGCTAGAGTTTCACTGGTCAGCCTGACGGGTGCTAGGATTCCGTTTTCAGAACTCCCTTTTTGACACAGCCCTGGCTGCTTTCTCGGTGGCTTTTTTTGTCACTGTCTTTTTTTCCTTTTGCCACTGCCATGCTCAGATGTGTGCCTCGATGCAGGCTTGCGACCCCCTAGCATTTGTTTTCTGTGACTGCTTCTTTTTGCCGCTATGGTGGCTGGAATGCCCTAGGCACCCTTCTTTGGTATTTTAGGACTCCCCCATAGTGGGGTGGGGGGGTCCATTGCCGTTTCTGTGGCCCCTGCTAATCCTTTGCTTTTTTAAGCCCTTTGCTGATGGGTACCCCAGCCATTTAGATGGCTGCTTGCTTCTGGATGAGATGGAGCTTGGTGGAGTGGTATTAGTCTCAACCGTGTAGGTTCCTGGAGCCCTCCGGGAACCCCCATTTTGACTGGCTTGAGCTGCAGCTCCTGAAACAGCTCATGGGCCGTTCAGTTTTCTATGGCTGCCTGGTAGCCCTCTTTGTGGAAGTCTGAGGTCCAGGCTTCTCCTACAGGGGCTTTGGGGCTCTCAAGCATCTGTATGGTGGTCAAGGTCCCCACTTCGCTCTTGGCTTGTCCTTTCCTCCAGGAGCCCATCCTTATCCCCTATGGGGTTGGTTGAGAGGCTCAAGGGAAATCATTTCTCCAAAAGGTAAGTCAAAGGAGGAGAGGGGTGATACGCCTAGTGAGAAGCTGGGATCTTTGTGATCCAGCTTATTTGTGGAAGGGTCCCTTTTCTACCTTTTCAGGAAGCTATGACAGTGCTGCATATAGCAGAGTCTACCCTTGGGTACGGTACAGGCCTGACTTGCCCTACTATCAGGTAAAGGCTTGACTCACCCTACTATCAAATCTTCTAAAACTTTACCAGCATAAGAGTTAATTTTCATTCCTGCTAGTAGCAATGCTAAATGCAAAATTGTACTGTTGACACAAAACAGTGCATGTTTTGGCATTTTGAGTTTGGTGCTGTTGATGGCAGGAAAGAAACTGGCTTTTTTCTGCTGGTGAAGATTGAGAAAACTTCTTGGAGAGGTGAGCTGGGTCTTGAGTTCACAGGCTCAGAAGGCCTTTTTTGGGGGAGGAAGGGAAAGCTGTGGCCTAGAAGATCTTTTCTGGGGGATGTGCAGGGCTTGGAAGGCTTCTTTGATTTTCAGAAATGGGGTTCTGGAGTTCTTTTGGTGTTTATCTGCTCTTGAGGGGGAGGGAGGGCACAACGTTTCTTATTTAGGGCTTCTGATTTTCAATTATAACTGGAAAATCGCAAACAATTTTCATCTGCTGTGATCCAGTGATGCCATCTGGCTGTTGCCATCATGGTCAGATGATGGCTTCAGAATGGAACATGATTAATTTGCTGGAGAGACCTGGAAGCTCATGAAAGAGAAGATTTCTTCTGTTATATGAGCTCAGGGAGGGAGGCAAAGGAAAGAAAGATGCAGCAACTGTAGGTCTGAAAGAAGGGATTCCCCACATACTTCTGGTGGTACTTTTTCCCATTAAGGAGCTGGCTGATGGCACCACTGCTTCCTTTCTCTCACTGCTGCTCAACCTAGTTCTCGCCTCTCCTCTTGCTATATTTCATATTCATTTTCAAATTTATAGACTGCAGTCCGGGCAATGAGTAGCCCAATTTGATGTATAAAGAATAATAAAAAAAATAAAATACAAAAATTAAAATATGACAATTTTTTACAACAAATTTTATCCATCACATCAATGTGGTATCATCAGACCTATTACCGCTGCTATTAACACACGATGCAGAACTCGCAGACTTGGAGGGGCTCTCGGGGTTGTGGAACTGTATTGGGTTGAGAAGCATCTGTTTGCGGTACATATTTCAGATGCAGACAACTTGCAAGCTGAGTCATAACACCATGGATCCAGGCAAGATGGTAGCTCAGCCTTCACATGTACTACCTCATAATGCAGAGATGGACCTTCCAGTATTCAACTTGATAGCCAGTCAGGAGAATGCTGCAGTGAGCAGTTTTTCTGTCACAGAAAGGATCCACAGTTGGATGCCTTCTTCAGGAGTGGTCTCAGGAGGCGATGCTATAGGATTTAGTCCCATTTGGGCGTGGTAATCCTATGGGCCCCAAACTGTCCTTGTAGTCGATAGATCTCTTGAACCTGATTGTGGGCCCCCCCCACCCTCTCTTGCTACATCAAGCAAAAGGCCTCCTGCTGCAGGAGCTCCTGGTAATGGAGAATTCTAGTTCCTTTTCACTTAAGAACATAAGAACATAAAATAGGCCATACTGGGTCAGACCAAGGTCCATCAAGCCCAATATCCTGTTTCCAACAGTGGCCAATCTAGGTCACAAGTACCTAGCAGTTTCTCAAAAAGACACAGATTCCACAATGTTTGTATTGGGGCAAGCGGTGGCTTTCCAGGTCCCCTTTAATAATGGTTTATGGACCTTTTCTCCAGGAACTTGTCCAAACCTTTTTTATCCCTGGCTACACTAACAGCTTCTACTACATCCTCCAGTAACGAATTCCAGAGTTTGATTGCACGTTGAGTGAAAAAATATTTTTTCTTATTAGTCTTAAATAGGTTACACTGTAGCTTCATTGCATGTCCCTTAGTCTTTCTATATTTTGATGGTGTAAACAATCGATCTACTTTTACCCATTTCACTCCATTTATTAATTTATAGACCTCTATCATATCTCCTCTCAGATGTCTCTTTTCCAGATTGAAAAGTCCTAACCTTTTTAGCCCCTCTTCATAGGTGTATCCTTCCATCCTCTTTCCATTTTGGTGTTCCTTCTCTGTACCTTATCTAATAACGTTATATCCTTTTTAAGATACAGCGACCAGAATTGCACACAATATTCAAGGTGCGGTCACACCTTGGAACGATAAAGAGGCATTATAATAGCCTTTGTTTTATTCTCCATTCCTTTCCTTATGATTCCTAGCATTCTATTTGCTTGCTTGGCCGCCGCTGCACACTGGGCGGAGGGTTTCAATATGTTATCCACTATGACGCCGAAATCTTCTTCCTGAGTGGTGATTCCTACTGTGGAACCTTGCATCGTGTAACCATAGTTTGGGTTGTTGTTTCCTAGGTGCATAACTTTGCACTTGTCCACATTAAATTTCATCTTCCATTTGGATGCTCGGTCTTCCAATTTATCAAGGTACTCTTGCAATTTTTCACATTTCTCATGGGTTTTTTAACAACTTTGAATAATTTTGTGTCATCTTCAAATTTGATTGCCTCACTCGTTATTCTCATTTCCAGGTTATTTACGAATATGATAAAAACCAGCGGACCCAGCACAGATCCCTGGGATACTCTACTATTCACCTTTCTCCATTGGGAAAATTGGCTATTTAGCCCTACCCTCTGCTTTCTATCTTTAAACCAGTTCCTGATTCACAATAGTACACTGCCTCCTATCCCATGACTTTTTAATTTCGCCAAGAGTCTCTCATCAGGGACCTTGTCAAAGGCTTTCTGAAAATCCAGATAGACTATATCCACTGACTCACCTTTGTCTACCTGTTTGTTCACATTTTCAAAAAAAAAAACATGGCTGAAGCCATGTTGGCTCTCTCCCATTAATCCATGACTAACTACATGTTCAGTAATTTTGTTTTTTTATAATGGTTTCTACCATTTTTCCTGGTACTGATGTTAGTCTGTAGTTTCCCGGATTACCCCAGAATCCTTTTTAAAACTGGCGTTACATTGGCCATCCTCCAATCTTAAGTTATTAAAGATGGCTTTAATGATAGTTCACAGATTACTAATAGTAGATCTGCAAACTCATATTTCAGTTCTTTCAACACCCTTGGATGTATACCATCCGGTCCAGGTGATTAGCTACTCTTCAGTTTATCAAATACTTGTAATACATCTTCCCGATGTATCAATATTTCTTTCAGTTCTTCTGCAGCATCACCTTTAAATACCATTTCAGCCATAGGTAACATCCCTACATCTTCCTCAGTAAGACCGAAGCAAGTCTCTCCGCTATGGCCTTGTCCCCTCTTAGTGCCCCTTTTACCCCTCTATCATCTAATGGTCCAACTGACTCTCTCACAGGTTTTTTGCTGGGAATGTACTTGAAAAAATCTTTATTATGCATTTTTGCTTCCACAGCAAGCTTCTTCTCAAATTATCTCTTTGCCTGCCTTATCAATGCCTTGCATCTAACCTTTCCGAGGACATCATGCTAATTTGGTTAATTGAAATTTCACTAAGAATTTGATCCACCAAAACCAGTTGAAATTACCTTAACACAGTGATCTACTAAATTTCAACTTTTATAGGAACCCCCAAGACCTATCTATATTTATTTTTGTTTTTTTGTTGGAGTTAGTCGTCAAAGTGAGTGGAAAAATAACCGCACACCATTGCGACGTCTCCCTTTTATTAAATGTGAATAAAACCTTTTGCACTTAGCTCTCAGTTGATGATCTTTCAAAGATGATATGCCAGAATAGCAAAAGCGACGTGCTACATGTTTCGGGTCGTCTTCAAAATTCAACCAACCCCCTGCTTCAGGCCATCTGTAACTGGCAAAACCTTGACACAAAATCGTAGAGCTTGTGCTTGAATGAACCAAAGTAAGAGTTCTTGTAGCAATTGCCTTCTCGGCATCTGACGTCATTTACACCAGATGACAAAGAGCTACCAATCATAAGGAAGCTTATGAAACATTGCGAATAAGAAGGGGGGACCCACCACAGGAGAACACACTATAATAGGCAATGAAACAAAAAGATGAGAAAAGGCTCTAAAATCACTGAAGATGATGAATGATGAAACATATATCAAATCTGCTATATAATAGTGTGCCATCAATTTGCATATTTAAACCACTGGGAACCACTGTGTTCAACCGATAGATCCACTTTTGTTCACTTTTGTTCTACTTCCAGCCAGCCCCAAATCAACTGAGGACTTTCATTACAGGAGTTTTACTATATACTAACAACATGTTGCAAGTCGCGAAGCTGCTTAGAAAATTTTGGCCAGTGTTAGGACTTCACTCCTGTTTTCAAAGCAAAGTTTTACAGATAACATATGCTAGAAAAGCGAATCTACGTGATTTAATTATGAAAACCACTGATAAGTTGGATCGTCTGTATTACAATCCAATGAATAAAGGACATTTTCCATGTACACATTGTGGGTATTGTGCTCTAACCATGTCGGGACCTGAGTGGTTGGACATTCATACATCCAGGATTTTTACATCATCAAGTTATACAGATTGTACTTCCACTTTTGTGGTTTACCTTATAATCTGCCCTTGTTCTAAATATTACGTAGGCCGAATGAAGCGATCGATTAAATTGTGGTTATCTGAGCATGCTTCACGTTTACGTACAAAAACACTCTCAGCCTCAATTGTGGAACATTGCTTGCAACACTCTCATGCTTTTCTCTCTCTACGTTGGTGGGTCCTTGATTGTATACCGCATGATCCCAGAGGCGGTGATCGTGAACAGAGGCTACAGCTTTGTGAACAAAAGTGGATCTATCAAACGTTATGCACCTAGGAAACAACAACCCAAACTATGGTTACACGATGCAAGGTTCCACATTAGGAACCACCACTCAGGAAGAAGATTTTGGCGTCATAGTGGATAACATGATTGCTCTTTGTCATCTGGTGTAAATGACGTCAGACGCCGAGAAGGCAATTGCTACAAGAACCCTTACTTTGGTTCATTCAAGCACAAGCTCTACGATTTTGTGTCAAGGTTTTGCCAGTTACAGATGGCCTGAAGCAGGGTTGGTTGAATTATGAAGACGACCCGAAACGTGTAGCACATCGCTTTTGCTATTCTGGCATATCATCTTTCAAAGATCATCAGCTGAGAGCTAAGTGCAAAAGGTTTTATTCACATTTAATAAAAGGGAGACGTCGCGGTGGTGTATGGTTATTTTTCCACTCACTTTGACAACTAACTCCAACAAAAAAACAAAAATAAATATAGATAGGTCTTGGGGGTTCCTATAAAAGTTGAAATTTGGTAGATCATTGCATCTAACTTGCCAGTGCTTATGTTGTTTCCAGTTTTCGTCATTTTGCTCCTTTTTCCATTTCCTGAAAGATGCTTTTTTGGCAACAGCCTCTCTGACCTCACCTTTAAACCATTCTGGCAGTTTTTTGGACTTCCTTCCATTTTTCTTAAAGCATGGAATACAGCTAGTCTGGGCTTTCAAGATAGTATTTTTAAACACCCATGCTTGATGTAAATCTTTAACCTTTGTAACTGCTCCTTTTAATTTTTCCTTAACTATTTTCCTCATTTTATCGTAGTCTCCCTTTTGAAAGTTAAAAGGTAGTACTGTGGATTTCCTTGCTGTCTTTCCTCCATTTATTACTACTACTACTACTGAGCATTTGTATAGCGCTACAAGTCGTACGCAGTGCTGCCCAGATATGTAAGAGACAGTCCCTGCTCATCAGAGTTTACAATCTAGTCAAGACTGACAACACAGAAGGTGTAGACAGGGATAAAACAAGGGGGGAAGGTAAAGGAACAAGGAGATCACGTGAGTCAAGATCCAAAAGCAGCAGTCAAGAGATGAGTTTTCAACCTGGATTTGAAAAGGGTCAGAGAAGGTGCCTGGCGTACAGACACAGGTAGTTTGTTCCAGGTGTAAGGTGCAGCATGGTGAAAGGAGTGAAGTCTGAAGTTAGCAATAGAAGAGAAGGGCACAGATAGAAGCAATTTGTCAGAAGAGCGGAGTTCCCAAGGGGGGTGTAAGGAGGGATAAGAGAAGAAAGGTAGTGAGGAGCTGCAGAGTGAATGCCTTTATAGATCAGCAAGAGAAGTTTGAACTGGATGCGGAAATGGATAGGGAGCCAATGAAGTGACTTGAGAAGAGGAGTAATTTGTGTGTGACGAGGCTGGTGGAAGATTAGCCGCACAGCAGAGTGTTGAACAGATTAAAGGGGAGAGAGATAATTCAAAGGGAGACCAGCAAGGAGTAGGTTACAGTAGTCAATACGGGAGATGACTAAGGAGTGGATAAGCGTCTTATTTATTTATTTACAATTCTTATATACCACACTATTTATGATCAGCGCGGTTTACAAAGAACAACAACATCCGACAAAATACAAAATGTCTTAGTAGTGTGTTCAGAAAGGAGTGGGCGGATTTTGTTAATGTTATAGAGAAAGAAATGGAAGGTCTTAGCTATCAGATGGATGTGTGTGGAGAAGAGAGAGGAGTCAAAGACAACCCCAAGGTTGAGAGCTGAGGAAATAGGAAGAAGTAGAGAATTATCCACAGAGACTGAGAAAGAAGGAAGAGGAGAGGAGGTTTTAGGGGGAAAGATAAGAAGCTCAGTCTTGGCCATGTTCATCTTCAAGCGGCGGTGAGACATCCAAGCAATGTCAGAAAGGCAGGTAGAGATTTCAGGCATAGAGAGGTAGACCTGGGAGTCATCGGCTTAAAGATGGTACTGAAATCCATGGGAAGAGATGAGCGCACCAAGGGACTGAATATAGAGAGAGAAAAGGAGAGAACCCAAGACAGATCCTTGGGGTGTACACCAACTGAGAGCGGGATAGCAGCAGAAGAGGATCCACCAGAACTAACTTTGCAAGAGCGATGGGAGAGATAGGAGGAGAACCAGAATAATACAGAGCCCTTAAAACCGAGCAAGGACAGAGTATTGAGGAGAAGGTTGTGGTCAACAGTGTCAAAAGAAGCAGAGAGGTTAAGAAGGGTGAGGACAGAATAAAGGCCCTTGGATTTTGCCAGGAACAAGTCACTGGAGACTTTAGCAAGAGCCGTTTCAGTGGAGCATAAAGGCCGAAAGCCAGATTGTAAAGAATCCAGAAGGGCATGAGTGGAGAGGAAGTCAAGGCAGCGGCGGTGAACCGCGTGTTCAACTAGTTTAGAAACGAAGTGGAGGAGGGAGATGGGTTGATAATTAGAAGGATAGGTGGGATCAAGAGAGGGTTTCTTGAGGAGAGGTGTAACTACAGCATGCTTAAGACTGCAGGGACAGTGGAGGGCGATAGGTTGAGAATATGAGAGATGGAAGGGACAACAGTGGAGGAGATGGGGCTTAGGAAATGGGTTGGGATAGGATCAGAGGAGCAGGTGGTGAGTTTGGAGGAAGAAAGAAGATGTGCATTTTCCTCTTCAGAGATCACAGGAAAGGAAGAGGGGGTAGCAGAGGTAGAGTGAGAAAGTTGGGAGTGAAGAGGGGTAAGAGAGGAAGTAGCTGGCTTTATGGGGAATTGGAGGGTGATCTTGCTATGATCACTGTTGACAAGTGGCCCCAACACCCTTATTTCTAGCACCGGTTCTTGTGTTCCACAAAGGGCTAGGTCTAAAATGGCTTCCCCTCTGGTCGGTTCATGAACCAGTTGCTCCAAGAAGCAGTCATTTATTTCATCTAGAAACTTTATCTCCCTAGAATGTCCTGCCATGACACTGACCCAGTCGATACTGGGGTAATTGAAATCACACATTATTACTGTGCTGTAACTTTTGTTAGCTTCCCTAATTTCTTTGAGCATTTCATCATCCATTTGTTCGGTCGATAGTACACCCCCACTGCCATCGCCTTCCCCATTTTACATGGAATTTCAAGCCATAGAACTTCTACAGTGAATTTTGTTTCCTGTAAAACTTTAATCCTTTGTGACTCAGTGCCCTCTCTAACATAGAGTGCAACTCCTCCACCAATTTGATTTGCTCTGTCCTTACGATATAGTTTGTACCCAGCTATCACAGTGTCCCACTGGTTGTTCTCCTTCCACCATGTCTCTGAGATACCAATCATATCTAACCTCTCATTTAGTGCTATATATTCTAACTCTCCCATCTTATTTTTTAGACTTCTAGCATTTGCATACAAGCATTTTAGAGGCTGTATTTTATTTGTATTAATCTGGATCTCCAGGAACAAGCAGGAATGTACTCTTCACATATGGGTATCGTCGGTACCGACGGAGCCTGCGCGGGAACGCTCCTCAGCGTCCAATAGGAAAGCTTTTGGGAGCATCCCACAGCGCCTGCGTGCTGCCTTCCCGCCTTTCCCAGCTGGCCCTCTCCAATTCTTTGTTTTCCGCGTAGCTGACAGGTCGCACATCCTGTCAACGCAGAAAAAATTCCCTCCTTATTCTTCTTTTTTGTGGTCGCGTCTGCCTTTCCTCAATGCTACACCGGTACCGCCGGTTCTTCTTTCTTTTCTTCAAAAAAACCCAAAAAAACAACTTTTTTCTGGAGTCCTTCCAGTAATTTTTCTCTTCAGGTGCCACGCGCCATTTTGGGCACTAGGCCCAACTTTTTCTTCAGAACGGAAAAACCCGCTTCGGGTTTTAAAAAGTGTTCTAAGTGTGGCGGTACCATCTCCATCACCGACACCCATGTGCCTCAAATGTTTAGGTCCTAACAACTCTATTTCAGAGTGTGTTGCCTGTGGGCTAATTCGAAAAGGGCCAACAGAACCATGCTGCTAAACCGAGCACCCTTTTCCCCTCTGATGCAGCCTCTGTGGCATCGACGTCTTCTGGGGCTTCGTCTTCCTCCCATGGATCTCAGGTAACTAAACATAAATCTAGCCGGTCCTCAAAGGGTAGATCTCCTTCTAGACAGCGAGATGCCTCTGGCATTGCCCTTGAGGGACTTTCACCGGCAAAATTGCCCCGGCGGGAGGCTTCGGCTTCCAAACAGGGCTCCAGGATGTTCTCGAGGCTTCAACCTGCCATGCTCTGGGGTACCGGCAGCTTCATCCGCTACCGATACCCAAGCATCGGCAGCATCGATAGACCAGAGATTCTTGGCTATTGAGCGCAGTCTGGCGGCTCTTCTCACGGCCTCAATGCCTCGGAAACCACTTCTAGACAATTCAACCGGTACCAGCACCGACTGCATCGATATCGGCAGGTATTCTACCGGGACCGAGTGATGCATATCTATCCGGCATCGACAAGTCGGTACCGGACCTCTCCGATGCCGACTTCGATCGGTACCGGTATCGTGTCTTGCACGATCACCCGGATCGAAGGTACTTCAAATCCTCGGATGAGTCTGAAGACTCTGAAAGCTCTGCCGATACCAGAGTACTTCTTCCTGAGGATTCCTCTTCTCCTCAGCGTAGGATGTTTCCACCAGAGGATATGTCCTTTCAGGATTTTATCCGAGATGTGGCCCGAGGTCTTTCCATCACAGTGGCTCCTGAAAAGGAGCCTAGGGCAAAGGAATTAGAAATTCTACAATACCCTAAAGCTCCCAAGGAGGCAGCTACCTTACCTATTCATGAAATCTTACATGATCTCATGTTAAGGATGTGGAAACACCTCTAACCTCATCTCCTCACTCTCAAAGACTTTACGCCATGTATCGAGTTCCTCCTTGTCCTGGGTTTCAGAAGTCTCAGTTACCACACCATTCCATGGTGGTAGAATCAGCTA
The DNA here is from genome assembly GCA_033557465.1 of Ichthyophis bannanicus. NCBI lineage: Eukaryota > Metazoa > Chordata > Amphibia > Gymnophiona > Ichthyophiidae > Ichthyophis > Ichthyophis bannanicus. The sequence continues at coordinate 789,049,183 of CM066033.1, forward strand.
TGAGAAGGATAAAGAGTGCAAAAAGGCATGCATCTAATCCTCCAGGACGTGAGTGTAGGACTCTTGACGGCTTTGGACGTCAAACCTTCCAGGCTTCCATGCTTTCTGCTAGGATCAGTTCCTATATCTTATATATGGGAATGTTCCTTAAGGAGGTCACAGGAGATTTAGAGCTTATGAGCTTCCTGATAAGAGACAAGATTACCTCGCCCTTGTCAAACATGCTCAGGATGTTTCCAAGTTTGTGAATCGTGCAGCCTTTGACTGCTTTGAGTGCATAAGCAGAACCTCTGCTATTGCCATAGGTGCACGTAGGATTGCCTGGCTTCAGGCATCTGACTTGGAAATTTGGGTACAGGATAAACTAGGGAATATTTCTTGCACAAGAGAGAATCTCTTTGACAAGAATTGGCAGGAAAAAGCTAATGAGATAGATGCTGACAATATCACTTTGGATAGATTGTCTCAATTTTACAGCTGATCCTGTGAGGAAAAAATCCTCTAAGAAACCATTCTTCAGTAAGAAGTTTTATCCCTCCTATACCCAACAGGGGCATCGTTTAGGTCAGTCTGCCCAAAAGGGACAGCAGCAACAACCTAGGCAAAGAAAGACAAAGGCAGCTAAGCCTCAACTGGCTCAGCAGATTCAGCCTGCACAGGGGCTTTGACTCCTATCTAGAGAACTTTGCCTTCCTGGCCCTAAATGGCCCAGAACCCTCCACCATCCCAGGAAGGTTATGTCATTTTGCCCCAGATGGGCTCAGATAACAGCAGAAATTGGACTCTGTCTATTGTAAGAGAGGGGGGGTACAGGCTTCATTTCCTCAGCATGCCCCCTCATACAGTGGTAAGACAGTTCAATTCTCGGACCTTTCTCAACGACCAGTTAGGTCAAGAGGGTCACTGTGCTTCTTGCCCAAGGGGCAATAGAAGAGGTACTCATTCCCCAACGGGGTACAGGGTTTTACTCCCCCTATTTCCTTATTCCAAAGAAAACAGGAGGACACAGACCCATTTTAGACCTCAGAGAATTGAACAAATTCCTGTTCAAAGAGAAGTTCAAAATGATTTCTCTAGGAACTCTGCTGCCATACCTTCAGAGTCACGATTGGCTTTGTTCTCTAGATCTCAAGGCTGCGTACACTCATGTTCTCATCCATCCAACTCACCGAAAGTTCCTTTGCTTTCTGTTTCAAGGGAAGCACTACCAATACAGGGTTCTTCCTTTTGGCCTGGCCTCTGCGCCAAGGGTGTTCACAAAATGCATGGCTGTGGTGGCAGCATTTCTCCGCACCCTAGGAATATTCATCTTCCCTTACTTAGATGACTGGCTCATTCAAGCCCCTTCAGAGCCAGATGCCAGGGTTGCGCTCTCTCGCACAATGGGCATCCTTCAGTATTTGGGACTTGTCATAAACTTCCCAAAATCCAACCTTGCTCCCACTCAGTCCCTAAAGGTTTTAGGAGCTCTGCTGGATACCAGACAGACAAGGGCCTTCCTTCGACAGCCCCGCTGCCTTCACATTGTGCAGTTAGCTTCCCAAGCATTGCTAAAACCTCACCTCACTGCTCAGGGAATGTTACAATTGCTAGGCCACATGGCATCCACCGTGCATGTGGTTCCTTATGCTCGCCTCCATATGAGGGCAGCCCAGTGGACTTTATCCACTCAGTGGACTCAGGCGTCAGGTTGCCTGTCACACAAAATAACAAACTCAGATCACCTTATTTTGTCCAAAACCTTTTGGTGGGGTCTCCTTTTCAGCAACCCCCACCCCAAGCCACTCTAACAATAGATGCTTCACAGGTGGGTTGGGGAGCCCACCTGCAAGGCCTCTCTACCCAGGGTACCTGGACTCCACAGGAGGCCTCTCTACACATTAATCTTTTTGAACTCAGAACAATCTTTCTTGCTTTTCGAGTATTCCACACCCAACTCAGCTACAAGACAGTCCTAGTTCAAACGGACAATCAAGTAGCCATGTTCTATGTGAACAAGCAGGGCGGAACAGGCTCTCTGTCGCTATGCAAAGAAGCTTTGCGACTATGGGCCCTCGCCAGAGAGCATCAGATTCATCTCCTTGCGGTGTATCTTCCAGGCATTCAAAACTCTTGGGCAGACAGACTCAGTCGAGTTCTGCTTCCACACGAATGGTCTCTCCATGCAGACCAGGTGGCCAAAACTTTTCACATTTGGGGAACCCCGGACATAGACCTCTTTGCAAGTCCGCTGAATGCCAAACTTTCCCGGTTCTGTTCCAGAATTCCGGCTCAGGGTTGTCAGGCCAGGGATGCTTTCCTCCTCCATTGGGGTCAGGGCTTCCTGTATGCTTTCCACCCATTCCCCTAATTCCCAAAACCCTATTCAAGCTTCAGAGGGACAGAGGTTATATGATTTTCATAGCTCCATGTTGGACACGGCAAATATGGTACCCTCTGCTCCTGCATCTCTCTCAAGCTCTGCCTCTGTAGTTAGGATCAGCTCCAAATCTCCTTTCTCAAGAGGATGGGATGCTGTGGCATCCCAATCGCTAGTATCTGCATCTCAGGGCCTGGTTGCTGAAAGCCTAGAACTTCACGGTCTTAATCTTTCCCAGCAGGTAAAGGATATCCTTTATGCTTCCAGAAAGCCTTCCACATGATGCTCTTATGCATTTAAGTGGAAAAGGTTTACCATATGGCGCTCGCAGAAGGGTCTTAACCCTCTTGCGATACCCCTGGAATCATTACTGGAGTATCTCCTTCATTTATCTAATGCAGGGCTTAAGACAAATTCAGTGAGTTCATTTGAGTGCTATTGCAGCTTCTTTCAAGCCTCTAAATGGACAACCTATTTCCTCTCATCCTCTTTTAGTGAGATTTATGAGAGGCCTTCTTTTAACTAAGCCTCCCATTAAGCCACCACCGGTGGCATGGACTTAAATCTGGTACTTGGGCAGCTCATGAAACCGCCCTTTGAACCATTAGCCACTACTTCTTTGAAATTCCTTTCCTGGAAGGTCATTTTTCTTATTGCAATCACATCAGCACGTCGCATCAGTGAATTGCAAGCGTTGGTGGCTGATCTTCCTTATACAAGGTTCCATCATGATAAGGTAGTCCTTAGGACTCATCCACACTTTACGCCAAAGGTGGTGTCACCTTTTCATTTAAACAAAGCGGTTTACCTTCCTGTATTCTTCCCAAGGCCTCATGCCTCAAGTGCAGAAAGGAATCTTCATACTTTGGACTGTAAAAGGGCTTAGGACACAGCAACATAGAAAGTCCTCCGAACTCTGTTGCTTTTGATCCTAGTCATTTGGGACTTCCAGTCGCCAAAAGAACACTGTCCAGCTGGATTGCACAGTGTATATCGTTTGCCTATGAGAGTAAGAACCTTCCTCTTGAGGGCCATGTCACAGCTCACAATGTGAGAGGCATGGCAGCCTCTATGGCTCATCTTCATTCTGTGTCTATCGACGACATCTGTCGAGCAGCTACTTGGGCTTCGGTTCATACCTTCACAGTCCATTACTGCTTAGACAAGGACTCCTGCCGGGATGCCTTGTTTGGTCAGGCTGTTCTACAACACCTGTTCCGTACTTAATCAACTCCTACCCACCATCCCTGGTAGGATGCCAGAGATCCATGGGGGGAAGTGGAGCCCTCCCTTCTGGGGCCTTCTCCCTGGCATCTGCAGCTAGGGAGTCCCCATATGTGAAGACTACATTCCTGCTTGTTCCTGGAGATAGCATGGTTACTCATCTGTAACAGGTGATCTCCGGAAACAGCACGAATTTAGTCTTCACAACCCACCCACCTCCCCTGGGAGTTGTATCCTTGTATCTCTCTTTCTTTCCCTCTCTCTTTGTCTCAGCTTTAAACTTTACTAGAGAGGGACAGTTGGGAAAGGCGGGAAGGCAGCATGCAGGCGCTGTGGGATGCTCTCTAAAGCTTTCTTATTGGACGCTGGGGAGCATTCCTGCACAGGCTCCATCTGTACTGACGATACCCATATGTGAACACTAAATTCCTGCTGTTCCCGGAGATCACCTGTTACAGGTGAGTAACTATGCTTTATCGATAGGCAGGGGTAATTTGGAATTTTTAAGCTCTGTCTGCTCTGTACTTAAGGGCATTTGGGTTACTTTTGTCTTTATTGGAACCTCTATTGATATGCCCTAATTTCAGTCTTTTGCTAGTATCCTTCAAGGATACATTGTTCCGAATCATGCCTTCTTGGGAGACTGTCCCCTATTATCTAGTTTAAAAGCTGCTCTATCTCCTTTTTAAAGGTTAATGCCAGCAGCCTGGTTCCATCCCGATTAAGGTGGAGCCCATCCCTTCGAAAAAAGCTCCTCCTTTCCCCAGAATGTTCCTGGTTCCTGCAAATCTAAAGCCCTCTTCCTTGCACCATTGTCTCATCCATGCATTGAGACTCCGGAGCTCTGCCTGCCTTTTGGGTGCTGCGCATGGAACGGGAAGCATTTCAGAGAATGCTACCCTGGAAGTTCTGGATTTCAACTTCCTAACTAGAAGCCTAAATTTGGCTTCCAGAACCTCCCTACTACACTTTCCTGTGTCGCTGGTATCGACATGTACCAAGACAGCAGACTCCTTCCTAGCTCTAAGACCTTGTCTAGGTGGTGCATGTGGTCTCCTACCTTCCCACCAGGCAGGCATGTTACCAGGCGATCCTCAAGCCAACCAGCCACCCAGCTATCAACATGCCTAATGATTGAATCGCCAACTATAATGCCTGTCCTAACCCTTCCCTTGTGGGCGCACGGCCCTGGAGAAACCTCCTTGGTGCGAGAGGGTTTTACATCACCTGGAGGACAGGTCCTAGCTACAGGATCACTTCCTGCCACACCAAGCTGATGCTTTCCTGTCACGTGACTTCTCTCCTCCATGCCAGCAGGGATGCTGCCAGACAGAAGGTATGACTTCAGTACTACATCCCTGTAGGTCTTGTCTATGTACCTCTCTATCTTCCTTATGTCCTCCAAGTCTGCTACTTTAGCTTCTAGAGATCGGACTTGTTCCCTGAGTGCAAAGAGCTCCTTGCTCCTAGTGCACACGTAAGACCCCTCACCAACTGGGAGAAAATCAGACATGTGACACTCAATGCAAAAGATTGGAAAGCCCCAATCTCGTTGCTGGACTGCTGTCTGCATCTTAGTTTTCAGAATGTGTTTAGGTATTTGTTGTTTACTTACTTAGGTTTGCTGAGGATCCTTATGCTAATAAAACCATACCTAATACGGTTAATGAATTTTGTTCACCTCAAGATTAATTAATCCCAGGTCCTTAATGTATGCACGATGAGGATAAACAGCTGCACTTGAGAGTGAATATGGCACCTCCTTCTCTTTAAGAGGTTTAAGCACCTATAAAGCTATGATTATCCCAGGAGTGGGTTGGAGTCGGGGAGGGAGGGAGGGAAAGAAAACTTATTAAAAACTGGCTGCTACACAGTACCCTGTCCTGTGCTTCTAAGGTAATCTGTGACCAATTGCCGTGTGATTCACACAGCCCTTGCTTTGAAAATGCTCCTTTGAGCTATCACTTGGCATTAACACCTATTTAAAACAATTTCACAGGTCTCTTGCCCCCTATCTAGAAAGCCTCTTTGTAAAGGTCTCTAGAAACAATGTATTGCTCAAAGATTACTGACCCTATTTTTCTTCTATGCTAAGTTATACTCTGATTTGATTTAAATTAAAGCTTTTTGCTGATGCTAGGCCCTGACTGAGTATTAAATTTAAACTAGAAGCTCTCTGCTGGGTTTTAAATTTAAACAGAAAGCTGTCTTCTGGATTTTGAATTTAAACTGAAAGCCCTCTGCTGGTTTTTAAATTTAAACTGAAAGTCCTCTGCTGGGCATGGATTTTAGGAGGCATATGATCTTTACTTCTACTCCAGCATAGCCCTTGTGAGATGCTCTGCTTAAGGATAGAGGACCTCTATGTCCATAGCTTATATGAGAGTCTGGAGAGTGTTTGAGAGATGGTGTTCCTCTTGATCTGTGGAGGTCATGAAGCTGGACATTGTTGCTATTTTGTCCTCCTTGCAGTCTCACCTGTACCAAAGCTTGGCCCTGAAGTTGACAAGGTTCAGGTGGCAGTCCTGATGTGCTACAGGGGGTCGCATTCAAGGGATTTGGCAGTGCACCACATTGTCTCCCACTCCCTCAAGAGAATAAAGCAGTTCATCCATCATTGTACCTAGTTTTGCTTCAGAAGAGCCTCTTTGGTGTTAAAGGCACTGAAAAGTGCCTCCCTTTGTTGCCATTCGAAAGCCCTCCCTCAAGGATTTGAGCTTTGAGGTGGTTTTGCTGGTGGCTATAGTATTCGCCAGGCAGTTGTCCAAGCTGCAGCCTTTGGCTTGCAGGAAGCCTTTCTTGGTCTTAATAACAGCTTCTCTCTCCTTGGATTGTGCCGTCCTCCCAGAGGTGCTGTCTTCCTTTTCTCTTAACCAGACTGTTGTTCTGCCTTGCTTATCAGACATCGATCTTCAGAAGAACCCGTTGCTGCATCTGGTGGATGTGCAGAGGGTGTCGATCAGATACCCTGCAATTCCTAATGCCTTCCATCAGTCGGATCATTTTTTTGTCCTGAGCAGTCTGAGGAAGGACTGCAGCGGCCTTGTCCTCTACTGCCTGCTGGGTTAAGGAGGCCATTGGATCAGGGTGCATTCTGGTTGTAAGCATGTGTTAGGAGGGAGTCTAAGCTAGGGTGCAGGCTGCCTTCTGGGTGGAGTCTGCCTTGGTGTCTCCAGGGGACATCTGTAAGGTGGCTACCTGATTTTTGCTGATCATGTTTGAGAAGCACTATAAGTTGCTTGTGGGGTTTGGTATAGATGTTACCTTTGTAAGGGCAGTTCTGCCCAGAGTGTTATCTACTCTCACCCTGGATGCTGAGTGCTTGGGTACATCCCAAATGTCTGGAATGGTGTAGCAGGAGAAGGAAGGGGAAATTTTACAAACCTGATGATTTTCTTTTCTTGAAAACTGCTAGAACAGTGCAGAACATGACATGGAAGGCTTCTCATTGAAGCATGACGGCAGAAAAAGACCACATGGCGGCCTTTCTAGTGTGCTTTCCATATCAACTACCATAGGCCCCTTTTTACCTTTAGAGATTCTCTGTGTTTGTCCAATGCTTTTTTGAATTCAGATATTGTCATCGTCTCTACCACCTCCACTGGGAGACTATTCCCACGCATCTACCACTCTTTCTGTAAAGAAATATTTCCGCATATTACTCCTGAGTCTATCCCCTTTCACCCTTATCCTGTGTCACTTGTAGCAAGCTTGCTTATAATGGAAAGAGACTCTCCTCCTGTGCATTTATGCCATGGAAGTATTTAAACATCTCTATCATATCTCTTCTATCCCGCCTTTCCTCTAAAGTATACATATTAAGATCTATAAGTCTGTCCTCATATGCTTTTTAACGAAGACCACTAACCATTTTAGTAGCCACTCTGCACCGACTCCAACCTGTTTATATCCTTTTGAAGGTGTGTTTTCCAGAACTGCACACAATACTGCAAATAAGGCCACACCAGAGACTTATGTAGAGGCATTATCATCTCCTTTTTTTTTGCTGGCCATTCCTTTCCCTATGCACCCAAGCATCCTTCTAGCTTTCGCTGTTGCCTTTTCTACCTTTTCAGCCTTCATCAAAAACAATCATGCCTAGGTCCTGCTCTTCTTTTGTAGACAGAAGTACTTCACCTCCTACACTGTACTGCTCTCTTGGATTTTTGCAGCCCAAATGCATGACCCTGCATATTTTAGCATTAAATCTCAGCTGCCAAATGCTCGATCCTTCTTCAAGCTTAGCTAGATCTTGCCTCATGTTATCTATTCCTTCCTGGGTTTCTATTGCAAATTTTGGTATCATCCGCAAACAGGCAAACCTTATACGACAGCCCTTCAGCAATATCACTACCAAAGATGTTAAAAAGAATCGGAACAAGGACAGATCCCTGCGGTACACCATTGGTAACCACTTCCTCCTCAGAGTGAGCTCCATTTACCTGTACCCTTTGCTGCCTCCCACTCAACCAATTTCTAACCCAATCAATAATCCATCCCTAGGGTGCTCAATTTATTTATAAGTCGCCTGTATGGAACAGTGTCAAAGGCTTTACTGAAATCTAAGTACACCACATCTAGGGCTCTCATTCGGTCCAACTCTGTGGTCACCCAGTCAAGGAAATCAGATTTGTCTGACAAGACGTGCCTCTGGTAAACCTATGCTGCCTCGGATCCTGCAATCCATTGGACTCCAGAAACCTCACTATTCTCTCTTTCAGCAGCATTTCCAATAATTTACTGACCACGGAGGTTAGACTAGCAGGTCTGTAGTTTTCAACCTCATCCTTCCGCTTTTGTGTAAAGGGACCACATGTGCTTTTCTACAGTCTCTGGGACCACTTTCGATTCCAAATTAGCTTTGAAAAGATCAGTCAATAGAGCCGCTAGAACGTCCCCAAGTTCTTTCAGTATTCTCAGATGTATCCCATCCAGTCCCATTGCTTTTATCTCCTTTCAATTTAGCTAGTTCCTCACAAACTCAGTCTTCTGAAAATCATTTGAGCTCCCTGTCACTTCTGTTCCTATATGTGGTTTTTTTCTGAAGTTCTGCTCCCAGCCCTTCATCTGTGATTACAAAACAGAAATATTTAAGCAATTCCTCTTTATCTTCTTCAGCTTCTACATATTCTTCTCCTTCACCCTTGAGTCTGACAATATCACTTTTGCCCTTTCTCCTCTCACTAACATATCTGAAAAATATCTTCTCCCCCCATTTAATTGCAATGGCTATTTCTTCTACTTTTTGTATCTTTGCTTTCCTGACTTCTTTACTAGCTTCTCTAAGCTTTTTTTTTGTAATTTCAAAAAATCCTTTATTAATATAAAGTTCAAGATACAATAAAGTCCATATCATGAGGGACACTACTGATAGTAAATACAAGAAAAATCAAACTCATTAGAAACAAAGGAACATCCTGACAATATCAAAGCCAAGGAACCAGCTCCCAATTAACAACTCGAATACCCCTTAACAACATCAGAAAGCAGATGACAAAATACCAAATTACTCCCTACCAGACAAAAACGCCTCCAGTTGCTGTGGATCAAAATAAACATAAAATCAACTGATTGATAAGAAATCAAACATTTACAAGAATGTTTAAGAAAAATGTTGCCCATAAGGCCAAGACGTGAGGTTTAAGACCCAAAAATTCTTTCCTGTGTTTGAGTGTGTCTACACATGTCAGGGAATATTTGAATAGGGCTGCCACAAAAGTCTGCATTTTTCTTAGGAAAATATGATTTAAGTATTACATTTTTATCATCTAATGATATGAAAGACATCACTAATGTAGCATGCTTTGGAATAAAATCAATTGAAGACTCAAAAGCCAAAACATCTAAGTTCTCAGCTTGAGAAAGCTGAGCACCATCCACCTCTAAAGAAACCTGTGTCTTGGCCTTTTGGGGAATATAATACATAGCTGAAAATTTTATGGCCTCTACATTAGACGACAAAAGAATTTCCTTAAAGTATTTCTGTAATAAAAGCTTTGATGCCAGGTAATGAATACAAGGAAAATTAATAAAACGAAAATTCTTAGCTCTAGCTGCTTTCTCAAGTGATTCAGTCTGATGATGAAGAATAGAACTATCCTGGATATTGGAAGAGAGAACAGATTGTGCCATGGGACCGGATGGGATACATCCCAGGATACTGAAAGAACTCAGAGAGGTTCTTTCAGGGCCGTTAAAGAATGTTTTCAACAGATCCTTGGAAACAGGAGAAGTTCATCAGGACTGGAGAATGGTTGATGTGGTGCCTCTATACAAAAGTGGTGACAGGGAAGACTTGACAAACTACAGGTCCGTGAGCCTTACCTCGGTGGCAGGAAAAGTAATGGAGGCGCTCCTGAAAGAGCGAATAGTGGACTTTCTCAAAACCAACAGGTTGCAAGATCTGAGGCAACATGGTTTTACTGAAGGACGATCTTGCCAAACAAATCTGATTGAGTTCTTTGACTGGGTGACCAGAGAACTAGATCAGGGGCATGCAATGGATGTCATCTACCTGGATTTCAGCAAAACCTTTGATACTGTTCCTCATAGGAGGCTTATCAATAAACTCAGTAGTTTGGGGATGGGTCCCAAGGTGGTAAACTGGATCAGAAATTGGTTGACTGACAGATGACAGAAGATGATGGTAAATGGAGCTCACTCGGATGAAAGGAAGGTGACTAGCGGGGTGCCCCAGGGTTCGGTCCTGGGCCCGGCATTGTTCAATGTATTTGTCAGTGATATTGCTGAAGGACTGAATGGAAAAGTCTGTCTTTTTGCAGATGACACGAAAATTTGCAACCGAGTCGACTCCCCCGAGGGAGTGGTTAACATGAGGAAAGATCTACAAAAGCTGAAAGAATGGTCTAATGCTTGGCAATTAAGATTTAATGCAAAGAAGTGCAGTGTCATGCACTTGGATAGCAGAAATCCAAGGGAAATGTATGCGATAAGGGGCGAGAGGTTGGTGTGCACGGATCAGGAGAAAGATCTTGGTGTGATTATTTCTGTAGATCTCAAGATGGCAAAACAGTGTGACAAGGTGGTGGCAAAAGCCAGGAGGAGGATGAGCTGCATACAAAGAGGAATTATCAGCAGAAAGGAAGAGGTACTAATGCCACTGTATAAGTCACTGGTGAGGCCTCACTTGGAATACTGTGTTCAGTTTTGGAGACCATATCTTACAAAGGATGTAAAAAGACTGGAAACTGTTCAGAGTAAGGTGACCAAAATGATTTGGAACCTGCGTCAGAAGCCTTATGAGAAGAGACTTGAAGACCTAAATATGTACACTCTGGAGGAGAGGAGGGATAGGGGAGATATGATTCAGACCTTTAAATACTTAAAGAGAAATAATGAACAAACAAACCTCTTCCAAAGATGGGGAAGCTGTAAAACCAGAGGGCATAACATGAAGCTGCAAGGTGGTAAATGAAAAGGCAATGTCAGGAAATACTTTTTCACTGAAAGGGTGGTGGATTCTTGGAATGCCCTCCCGATGGAAGTGGTGGGGGCAAACACAGTGATGGAATTCAAAATGGCATGGAACAGACACAGTGGATCCCTTTACAGCAGGGGTTCTCAACCCTGTCCTTGGGACCCACCTAGCCAGTCGGGTTTTCAGGATAACCACAATGAATATGCATGGGAGAGATTTGCATATAATGGAGGCAGTGCATGCAAATCTCTCTCATACATATTCATTGTGGTTATCCTGAAAACCCGACTGGCTAGGTGGGTCCCGAGGACAGGGTTGAGAACCCCTGCTTTACAGCAACAGGATAAAATCAAAATAGACTGAACCATCTAATTTCTCAACAAATAGGGGTGTCCTACATGGAGCGGTGGGTTCACCCCTAAACAAAGACATGGGGAGGGGTGGCCTGCACAGAGTGTCAGGTGCACCTACTCCTGCCATCTTACTGGGCAGACTAGATGGACCATACTGGTCTTTATCTGCCGTCATTTACTATGTTACTATGTGCCACTGCAACCTGACCTTCAAATCTTTGTATAGACGACACACAAACTTTTAAAGAGTTATCTTGGTCTGACGTTTGGCAACCACCTCAGAGGAACATTGGGACACCTGGGAGAGAGGAATGCAGGGACAATTCCATGCGTGCCACAACCTCCCAGATGTCATGAAGAGAAATATCAGTAGGCACAGTAATAGACTCTGAAGGAGCCAAAAACTGTAAAGGCATAGGCATAGAAACCTTTTCAGAAGTCCTACTATCCAACTGCGTAGAGCTTGTTTGGGAGACCACAGACTGGGTTTCCTCCTGGGAAAAATTCCCAGGAGGCACACCAGTCTCCAAACTTCCTTCTTGATTGGGCGGGGTAAAACCCAGTGTAGGTGGAGACACCACCAAGTCTATACTTACAGTTCCAAAGGAGTCTATATTGGAAGACGATGTTCCAGCCACTGTCACCTGCAAATGTCAGTCCATAGGCCCAATAATTTTTAAGGTCTTTGCAGTGGCCAAGGACGACGCCCGCTTTCTCCGCTTACCCATTCAAGAACCAGTCGAGCTCCTTCCGGCTCCGAAGGGGCTCCAAAGGGGCAGGACTTGCCCCTTTAGTCACGCCTCTTCGGCACGCACCCCTCAACATCTGGGATTTTATTTCCCGTGCTATGGGCATTTCTACACACTGCTTTCCAGATGTTGCCCCTTTTACCCATTTCTACAGAGGTACGTAATGTTTCACTTACCTGGGGACTTTCTTCACCCATCCCTAACGAATCTCGTTTAAAGCCCTCTTCATAGGTTAGCTTGTCTGCTGCTGAAGACACTTTGACCCTTCTTGGACAGATGTATGCTATCTCTGCTCTGCAGCCCTTGGAACATCATCTCAATGTCAAGGAAACCAAAATGTTCTCAATAACACCATCCATGCAGCCATGCATTCATCTCCAGGATGCGAGCTTCTCTGCCCTGGGCTTTACCCGCAACAGAGAGGATTGAAGAGAACACACCTGTGCACCTATCTGCTTCATCCTCTGTCCCAGAGCCATGAAGTCACTTTTGATACGCTCAGAGGGATACATAGCAGTATCATTTGTGCCGACATGGATGAGCAACATCGGATAATAGTCAGTAGGCTTGATGAGTCTTGACAAACTCTCTGTAACAACGTGGATTTTGGCACCTGGCAGACAGCACACCTCTCTGGATATCAAGTCTGGTTGGCAGATGTATGCCTCAATACCCCTCAGAAGAGAGTTACCAACTACCACTACCCTTCTCTTCCTTGGGGTCACTGATTCTGCAGCTTTGAGGTGCTCAAGCTCTGGTTCTTCCCTTTCCACCTCCTCCACTTCAAGGGCTGCATAATGGTTCTTCATTTCAAGGGCTGGAGGAGTTGGAGTGCTGATTGTGCAGGCTCTGGTGATTCTTGTTAAATTTTCTTCATTCTATAGCCTCCCATGTCAGAGAACTTAGATGTTTCAAGAAGCATCTCATCAATGAACTTCTCACTGTCTTGAATGCTTCTCAGCTTCTCCACCTCTTCTCTGAGCTGCTCCACTTGTTTCTTGAGAGCCTCAACATGCAGGCATCCTACACATGGAACCGGTCCTTCAACTGGCATTGGGATCTCTGTCTGAACAGAGGCAAAAGCTGTAATGGGGGCAACAGCTTTGACAATATGCTTTTTCCTAGCCATTGTTCAGTTGGTTGAGTTTTGGTACCTGTTGAAGTAAAAGAGAGATCCCTACCAAAGTCCCTTCCTGTTCCTTAGCCTTCTTTAAGGGACAAAGCAGTTAAATTATTTTAAGCGTGTACTAATAGTGCTGTTCTATGTCCCTGTGTGTAGCTAATTGGGGAATTGGCCTATAAAGCAAGAATATTCACATGGGGTAAGGAGGGATCTAACACCTGTTGGTCAGTGGCTTCAAAGAGCTAGCTGTGAATGGGTTGCTGGAACAAAAAACAACAAACTCTGACAGAGCTTTGCCCAACTCCACAAAAAATTCCCCCTTTGCAGTATAGAAAAGAAATTTGCTTTTAAAGATGAAAATCAAAGCCCCTTTAAGAGCTTTTAGGCAGAGAGCTTGTATTTAAAAGCCACACAGTAGTACCTTGTTTGCGATGGAGTCCCTGTTAGGAATGCTAGTACTTGCAAAGGACTGTAGACCCTTATACAGTAGTGCCTAGCTGCTTAGCATGTTAATCAAGGACCACTAACACCTGATGAGGTCAGTGGCTTCAAGGAGCTAGCTGTGAATGGGTAACTGGAACAAAAAACAATGAACTCTGACAGAACTTTGCCCAACACCACAAAAAATTCCCCCTTTGTGTATAGAAAAAAGTTAGTTATTAAGAATGAAAACCAAACCCTCTCCTACAGGTTTTGGGAGTCCTGCTGCCTCTTGATTGTAATGTAAATATCCCTTATCTCTGTCTCCGCAGCTGCGCCACTGATGTTCTGGAGGAAGCGAAAGCATGTAAGTGGTGCCCTTCCATTTCTGCCTCTTCTCCTGTATCTTACGGCTGTTGGGCAGGCCTCCAGCAGCCCTGTCAAAGGACAGGGAATGATCTCTCTCTTTTTTTTTTGGCCTCCTCAGGAACAACAAATTTTTCAGAATAATGGTACTGCCTCCTCCCATATAATCTGTTGCTCCGAAGGTGCACTGTATGGTTGGGGCTTTTTTTCTCTTTAGTTTTCCTTCTCTGATTTCACACCATGGTGAGTGGTCAGCCTTCCCCTGCTGGTGCAAAGGACTACAGTATTCTGAAATGAGTAGCTGCCGCTATAACTGAAAGGCAGATTTTGTTTGAATGTGAGCCTATGATGGAGCTTGCAGAGCTCAGCTATTCCTGTACTAGCATTCTATATGCCACACGTTTTTGTCATTAAAGATGTGCTTATCCTTTCTCCTACAAAACTGATTAATCTCCATTCTATTTACTCTGCACAGGAGCCTGTGCTAGTTTATATTTACTGCCTAATCTTCTAGGTCTCTAGAAAATTTAGCAAAAATAAAAGGAGAAAGGTAACTTGCATTTAAATTAGTTAGATTTGGTAATGGACCTAATGCATTCCAACGAGTAGAAATAATTTAATTCTGAATTTCCATCCTGATGCTAATTCACATTTCATTATTTCAGGTCTTCATTCTCCCTCCCCCCCCCCCTTTTATTCTTTACTGGTACAGACATGGGGTTGACTCCCCATTACCTTTCTGCCTCTATTCTTCAAGGAATTCCTCCCTATTCTTTGTGAACTTAAGCCACAGTCTGGCTTTTGGGATTGATTCTGTGCCTGTTATGTGTGTGCGTGATCTGAGTGAATAGCTAAGTGGGAGGTTGTTAGGCATGCTTGTGACAAACTTAATACATATATTTGACTCAGACAATTATGTTTTCCTATGTCAGGTGCTGGGAGTTAAACATACGCCTTGTAGACTTATGTTTGTAATTCTTTGCCCTGGTTTTTATTAAGTAGATGCACTATTGGTTGTGCCCAGAAAGGAGGTGGTCTTGTGGCTTTGGCTATAAAAGAAGTGAGCCGAAAGCTTGGAACAAGATTGATTTATTGATTGTAAGCCTTAAGTATAGAAGAAGTACAGTCCTGTGTGTCCATCTTGATATATTTCTGTGTCTGCACAGCTTGTGTTTGCATTTACCTGCAAGAATGTGAGTAACCCTCTTCAGCCCAAGTTCCATAAACAGTGTGTTGCCTCCTGAGTTTGTGACTAAGTTCCAGATAGACTGTGGGGGAAAATTAAGGGGATTGGTCAGTGTCCTACTACTTTTTTTCCCTTGCTGACTGCAGTCTATATCTATATATAGGTATTAGAGATCTGTATGGCCAAAAATGTTTTGGTTTGCTTTTTCCATTCTCTTACCTCTCGTGCTCTTAACAATGGATACTAAATTCTCCAGGACCAAGCAGGAAGTCAGTCCTCACATATGGGTGACGTTGGCGCCGACGGAGCCCCCGTGCGGAGCATTTCCCCAGTTTTCAAAGAAAGCCTTTGGGAATGCAGCGCATATGCGCGGTCCCCTTCCCGCCCAAGGATGCCATCTTGCTCAGTCTTTCTTTTTCCGCGGCGCCCAACGGATGTGAGTTTGTGTCACCCGGGAAAAGTTGATTTTTTTTTCTGTGATTTTCACTTTGTCTTATCCGGTTCGACACCGGTTCCCCTTCCCGCCTGGGCTCGGTACACCGGTATCGAGTCCGGAGTTTTGATTTTCAGTTTTTGTCCTTCGTGACTAGCGTTTGCGCTCTTTTTGTGTTTTCACTGTAAGTCCGGTCTTTTGAACTTGCAGGGGCCCTTTTTCCACCGATGGCTGCCAGCGGGTTCAAAAAGTGTGATCGGTGCAAGAAACTTATGTGTGTCACCGACACACATGACTGCTGGCTCCGTTGCCTCAGGCCCGACCATGACCCGCTGGCCTGTGGCCCGTGCGGCAAGATGTTGTCGAAGGTGCTTCGGAGCCGTCAGCATCAACGTGAGCGAATTTTCTCTGACTCCACGTCCGGCAGGGCCCGGACTTCATCAGAGGCCTCAACATCTCGGGAGTCTGACCCTGAGCGCCGTTGGGGTTCCTCTGAGAGGGAGTCTCCCACCCGGGAGCACAAAAGGAAGAAGAAACTTGCGAGGGCGGCATCGGTGAAGGCTCCTGGTTCCTCGAGGGCCAGGTTGCGTAGCCCTGACTGCCACCCCGGGCTCTTGGAGTTGGAGAGGCCATCCAAGTTACCTCGTGTGGAGCCGGAGTCCCTGAGTCACGTAAGTGCAGTTGTCCTCGTGGACTCTCCTCCAGGGGAGCCGACGTCGGGCCCGACACCGTTGGGGCCTGAGTACGGGGGCTGCTGAGTCTCCTGAGCTTGGACTCAAGTTGACAGCCTTGGAGAGCAGCTTGGCTGCCTTCATGGAACAACAGCGGGTGCTTATCGCCGGTCTGACCAGTGCATCTGCCCCGACCACCAGGACCTCGACGTCTATGTCGACCCCAGAGACCGAGCCAATCCTCGAGTCAATGACATCTTGAGTCGATCCTCGGTCAAGGTCTCCCTCGACCTCCCGTGCGGGGCCGAGGTCGTCGACGCTGATACCCTCAGCGTCGGGGCGGGTGGCACTGAGGCCCACACGGCCGGAGCCGCTCAATTCCTCTTCAGAGGAGTCAGCATGGGAGACGGAGGACGAGGAGTCCCCGGACACCTTCCGGACCAGTTGCGTCCCTTCGGACTCACTGGAGTCCAAGCCTCGGAGACGGTCCCCCCCAGAGGATACCCGGTTCTTGGACTTCGTGAAGGGACATAGCCAAAGCCTTGGCCTTCCCTGCGGGCGCCGAGGAGGAGCCTCGAGCCGAGGAGCTCGATGCCCTCCAGTATGACTTTCCTCCGAAGGAAGCCTTTACTGTACCGGTTCCTCTGATGCTGGAACAGCTGCTCGCCTGTATGTGGGAGGCACCGGCCTCGACGCCGGTTCTTAGAAAATGGGTCGATTCCATTTATCGAGTCCGTAAGAGCACTGTGTTCCAAAAGGCGCAGCTATCGCACAACTCCATGGTTGTGGAATCAGCCATGCACCATCTGAAGAGTCTGAAGATGCACTCCTTGGTGCCCCCCGGCCGGGAGGCTGGGAACCTGGATGCCCTCGGTAGAAAGTGCTTCCAGGGCTCTATGCTATCTTGCCGTGTCCAGACCTACCAGCTGTATATGGGCATGTACCTACGAGACCTGGCAAAGGAGATTGCCGAGTTCTCAGCTGGCTTCTCCGAGGAACCTTTGCAGCGGTTCAAGGCTTTGTCAACAGGGATTCGAGAGTGCTCGAAGTTTATCTCTCGAGCAGCCTTTGATGGCTTCGAGGCTTTGGCCTGGGTAGCTGCGGCCGGCATCGGTGCATGACATCAGCCCTGGCTACAGTCATCGGATCTGGAGTCATGGGTGCAGGACAAGTTGGTCGATGTCCCTTGCCGAGGTGAAAGCCTTTTCGGTAAGCCCATGACTGAAAAGGCTGCGGAAATCGAGACTGAGACACTCACCAGGACAAGACTGTCCAGGAAGACTTCTGCCCCTTCTCAGAAAAAGAAGGGCTCGGGAAAGAAGCCCTTTTTCCCAAGGAAGGGTGCTGCTTACAAATCCTACCCTCAATATCAGGCCTCTCCAGCTCCCCAACAGGGCCAGCAGGCCAAGGAGCAGGGGCATGGGCCCCGTAGGCAGAAGACCCCCAAGCCGCCAGCTCCGGCTCCTGCACAGCAGAGAGCAAGGTTTTGACTCTTCTCCACAGCTGGCTCCACTCAGCACAGGAGATCGGCTGACCCTGTACGCCTACAGATGGCCAGCCATCACAGGGGATACCTGGGTACTGAGCATAGTCCAGAAGGGCTACATGCTCCACTTCCACCAGCTACCCCCCTCCTACTTTCCAGGGGAGCCTCTAAGACTCCCTCTGCACAGAAACCTCCTTCAGAAGTTGGCAAATCTTTTAAAGGAACAGGCAGTGGAACCGGTGCCTCACCACCTGAAAGGGTAAGGCTTTTACTCCAGGTACTTCCTGGTACCAAAAAGGACAGGAGACCTCCGGCCTATCCAAGACTTGCGAAACTTAAACAAGTTTCTGGAGAGGGAAAAGTTCAAGATGCTTACCCTTGGGATACTGCTGCCCTACCTCCAGCAGGGAGATTGGCTGTGCTCCTTAGACCTAAACGATGCTTATACTCACATCCTCATCCATCCAGACCACAGACAATATCTCAGATTTGTGGTGGGAGGAAACCATTTTCAGTACAGAGTACTTCCCTTTGGCCTAACGTCTGCCCCCAGGGTTTTCACCAAATGCCTGGCGGTGGTGGCGGCCTATCTCAGAAATCAGGGAATTTTTGTCTTCCCATACCTGGGCGACTGGCTCATCAGGAGTCAGTCTCTCCAGGAGGCCAGACAAGCCACTCTTCGCACTGTCTCTCTTCTTCAGCGTCTGGGCTTTGTCATAAACTACGCAAAGTCAACTTTGCTCCCCTCACAGAACCTAGAGTTTATAGGGGCAAGACTATAGACACCCTGCAGGCAAGAGCGTACTTGCCCGAGGACAGGGCCCACAGACTGATGGACTTGGCCAACCAGTTCTAAAGCAATTCTCAGGTCTCCGCCAGGCACTTCCTGCAGCTCCTGGGCCACATGGCATCCACGATACATGTGACCCCGAATGCCCGTCTGCACATGCGGGCTGCTCAGTGGTGCCTCAGAGCTCAGTGGGTGCAGGCCACAGGCGACCTCCGAGACAGAGTAAAGGTGTCCAAACCACTCTTGGACTCCTTGCAGTGGTGGCTACATCTCCCAAACCTGCGCAGGGGGGTACCCTTTCAGGCCCCAGCACACACAAGGGTGCTGACGACCGATGCTTCCTTAAAGGGCTGGGGTGCACATTGCCAGGGCACGTGCACTCAAGGCTTCTGGTCTCCCGGGAGGCCACAAAGCAGATCAGTCTTTTGGAGCTGCAAGCAATCCGCTTGGCTCTACAGACTTTTTCTCATGCCCTCTCTCACCAGTCTGTCTTAGTTCAGACAGACAATCAGGTAGCAATGTTCTGTGTGAACAAGCAAGGGGGCACAGGGTCCAGACTCCTATGTCAGGAGGCACAGGCCCTTTGATCCTTTGCAGTCAAACAAAGCGTGTTTCTCAAAGCAGTTTATCTACCTGGTCAGGAGAACTTCTTGGCAGACAAACTAAGCAGGATTCTCCAGCCTCACGAATGGCAGTTGAATCCACTGGTGGTCCAGCAGATATTTCTACGATGGGAACTTCCATCCATCGATCTCTTTGCAAGTCCACTGAACTGTCACCTGCCCAGGTTTTACTCCAGACAGCCGCATCCCCTGAGAATAGCAGCAGATGCTTTTCTGATCTCTTGGTCTACGAGCCTCCTGTATGCGTTTCCTCCCACTCCCCTGGTGGCCCGAACTCTGTTCAAGATTCCCCAGGACAAGGCCTTGCTGATTCTGGTAGCCCCCAGATGGCCGAGGCAGCCGTGGTTTCCATTTCTGCTGCAGTTGGCAGTGGAAACTCCATTCCCTCTGGGGTTGCAACCCGATCTCCTGTCTCAGGATCAGGGTTCTCTTCTGCACCCCAATCTCAGATCCCTCAATCTGATGGCCTGGCTGCTGAAAGGATAGTGCTAGCTCCCTTACTTCTACCTAAGGAAGTTGAGGAGGTGGTCTTGGCCTCTAGGAGGCAGTCCACCAGAAAGTCCTATGCCCTCAAGTGGCGTAGGTTCACAATATGGTGTGCTCAGTGCAATGAAGATCCTTTCTCCTGCCTTGTGCCAGTAGTACTACAGTACCTACTTCACCTGTCAGACCTAGGCCTTAAGTCCAACTCTTTTCGGGTCCACCTCAGTGCTTTATCAGCACACCACTCACTGGTGGAGGGACAGTCTCTGTCGGTTCATCCCTTGGTGTCCCGCTTCCTCAGAGCTCTGCTTCTGCTCAAACCTCCGGTTCGTCCACCAGCCACTGAGTGGGATTTGAACATGGTCTTGCAGCAACTTACTCACCCACTGTTTGAGCCGATGGCTACTTGCCATTTACGCTTCCTTTCTTGGAAGGCGCTCTTCCTGGTAGCTCTTACCTCGGCCAGACGTGTGAGTGAACTACAAGCTCTGGTTTCTGATAGACCGTACACACGGTTCTATAGGAACAGGATTGTCCTACGGACCCATCCGAAGTTCCTTCCAAAAGTTGTCTCCTCTTTCCACCTCAACCAGGAGGTGATGGTTCCGACATTCTTTCCCAGGCCTCATACCAGCTGGGCTGAAACAGTTTTGCATACCCTGGACTGTAAGAGGGCATAGTCCTTTTCCATAGAACATACGCAGGGGCATCGAAGGGCTACTCAACTCTTTGTCTCCTTTGACCCTAATAAAATGGGGTTACCTATCTCCAAGCATACTTTGTCCACTTGGGTAGCAGATTGTATTGCCTGGGCGTACAAGGCAGCCGGCCTCCCGTTGCAGGGTCGAGTCACGGCCCACCGTGTCAGGGCAAAAACCGCGTCAGTAGCACATCTCCGCTCTGTTCCGTTGGCAGACATCTGCTGGGCCGCTACTTGGTCTTCAAGCCAGACTTTTGCAGCCCACTACTGCCTCGAGAGAGAGTCCCAAAGGGACAGTGCTTTCGGACAGGCAGTACTCCACAATCTCTTTGAGGTTTAGGCAACTCCTACCCTTTGGCCCTTGTGTTGGTCTATCATACAGGGGCGTTCTCAGAGGATATTCTTATCACGGATGCTGAGGCTCTTCAGAGGGAGCCATTTTTTCAGCTTTGGGTTCCCAGTAGCCTAGAGCTGGGGAGTCTCATATGTGAGGATTGACTTCCTGCTTGGTCCTGGAGAAAGAGTAGTTACTCACCTGTAACAGGTGTTCTCCAGGAGCAGCAGGAATCAGTCCTCACGGCCCTCCCTCCTCCCCTGGAGTTGCAGTCATATACTTTACTTTGATTTTTTTTGCTGTCTTTTAGCTATGTCATCAGACTGAGCAAGATGGCACCCTTGGGCGGGAAGGGGACTGCGCAGGCGTGCTGTATTCCCAAAGGCTTTTTTCGAAAGCTGGGGAAATGCTCCGCACGGGGTCTCCGTCGGCACCGACGTCACCCATATGTGAGGACTGATTCCTGCTGCTCCTGGAGAACACCTGTTACAGGTGAGTAACTACTCTCTATGGGGGGAACCCTCCAGATGGTTGTGATTGAAGGCTTATGCATAATTCTGATTCAGCTAGAACAGAGGTACCCAACCTTTTTGGGAAGGATAATTGCGGACATCCATCTGACTTTGTTGTAGATGAGTTTCCTTCACTTTTTCTGAAATCACATTAGGAATCTTTTGTTCCCTTTCTGTCGGATTTTACTAATTCTAGCTAGCTTAAGTTTAGGTTTAGTTTCCTGTGCCCTGGAAACAATCCGGGATCATCCTTATACCAAAAAAAAAAAAAATCGAATACTGATCGTTCCACTGTGGCCAACTTTCGCTCTATCTCCAATATTTCATTTGTGACTAAACTTACTGAAAAGACAATAGCTCAGCAACTCACAAGATTCCTGGATGCCTCTGTTTATATCTCTGGCAATCTGGATTTCAGATTTGCCAAAGTGCAGAGACTGCGTTTATGGCAATGCTGAAGGAAATTGTCAGCTACCAGGACACTTATAAAGATTGTGCTACTTATTCAGTTTAACCTGAGCTCTGCTGTTGATCTCATGCATCATTCTCTTTTACTGGACTACAAATAAATAGGGTTATAAAGCATTGTTCTGATTTGGTTCAAATCCTATTTGTCAGAATATAGCTTTCGGGTTTTTATCAATAGGTCCTAACTTAAACTAACCTGCTATCTTATGGAGTTCTCCAAGGGTCTGTCCTTGCCCCTACATTATTTAACATGCTTAATTGCTCCACTAGTCACTGTGATCCAGAACTTAGAACTTAGTCTGTATCTCTCTGCAGATGATATGTAGCTTATCGCTCATGACACCTGGGATCTGACTTTCGAGCAACAACTAACGCAATATCTGACTGTAATCTCAGATTGCATAATCTTACATAAACTGGATTTGAATTCATTAAAAACTGAAGTTTTATATTAATTTGCCCTCAGTTCAGATCAGTGGCATTGTACTCCCTTTTAAGGGCTCAATGAAATCATTGGGACTTACCCTAGATAATTTCTTTCGCACCTTTTGTTTCTTCATCAGTGAAGGGGTCTTTCTTCGCTCTTTAGAAGAATTAAATCTTTTAGACAATTTATCAATACCAGATCTCTAAAGACTTTGTACTGTATTATACTTTGATTATCCATAAGATTAACTACTGCAATTCACTACCAGTGGGCATTTTCTTCTTACTAATTAAAGCAGCTCCAGCTTGTCCAAAATGTAGCTATTAAAATGATTTATCATGCTAGGAAGATGGATCATGTGTCCCCTCTGCTTTTTGAACAGCATTGGCTCCCCCTGAATTGCTAGATCAAATTTAAAATTTTGAAAATTACCCAACTGTTCTTTGAGATCCTCTTAAGATAACTGGATCAGTTTCAGAACACTGCCTTTAGTTGTATTGCACCATTGTTATAGAATGATCTTCTGGTAGACCTTAGAACTGAATCCTAGTTTTAAACAATTTAAAAAAAGGGGTAAAGACCAGATTATTCAATAAGAATTTTTTTCTAATTTTATTCAAGCGTAGCTTATCTAGGCCAAGGCCACCTACCCTGGTGGCTTTCTGTGGTGGTGTTTGTACTGATCTTGTCCAATTAGAAATTATGTGTTGTTTACATTGTAAATGGTTATCCAAGTGGCTGTTTTTGTTGTCTCAGCTATATTCTGTTGATTTATACACCCCCCTACTACCACTATTACCACTACTACTACTACTGAGCATTTGTATAGCACTACAAGACATATGCAGTGCTGCACCGACACATGTAAAAGATTGTCCCTGCTCATCAGAACTTATAAGCTAGTCAAGACAGACAACACAGTAGCTATAGACATGGGGGAATGGTAAGGAAAGACAAAGGAGACCAGGTGAGTCAAGATCCGAAAGCAGCAGCAAAGTTTTCAGCCTGGATTTGAAAAGGGTCAGAAAAGGTGCCTGACATACAGACTCAGGTAGTTTGTTCCAGGGATAAGGAGCAGCAAGATGAAAGGAGCGGTCTGGAGTTAGCAAAAGAAGAGAAGGGCACAGATAGAAGTGTTTTGCCAGAAGAGCGGAGTTCCCGAGGAGAGGTGTAGGGAGAGATGAGAGAGAAAAGGTAGTGAGAAGCTGCAAAGTGAATGCACTGATAGATCAGCAGGAGAAGTTTGAACTGGATGCTGAAATGGATAGGGAGCCAATGAAGTGGCTTGAGAAGAGGAGTAATATGAGCATGACAAGGCTGGCAGAAGATTAGTCGTACAGCAGAATGTTGAACAGATTGAAGGGGAGAGAGATTATTCAGAGGGTGACCAGCAAGGACTAGGTTACAGTAGCCTAGACGGGAGGTGACTAAGGAGTGGATAAGTGTCTTAGTAGTGTGTTCAGAAAGGAATGGGCAAATTTTGCTGATGTTGTAGAGAAAGGAATGGCAGGTTTTAGCTATCATTTGGATACATGTGGAGAAGGAGAGAGAGGAGTCAAAGACGACTTCAAGATTGTGAGCTTAGGAGACAGGGAGGAGTAGAGAGTTATCCACAGAGACTGAGAAAGGAAGAAGGGACGAGGAGGGTTTAGGGGGAAAATTAAGCAGCTCAGTTTTGGTCATGTTCAATTTCAAGCGGCAGTGAAACATCTATGCAGCAATGTCAGAAAGGCAGGCAGAGATCTGAGCCTGGATTGCCAGAGAGATTTCAGGCATAGAGAGGTAGATCTGGGAGTCATCAGAGTAAAGATGGTACTGAAATCCATGGGAAGAGATGAGTGCACCAAGTGGCTGGGTATATAGAGAAAAAAGGAGTGGACCCAAGACAGATCCTTGGGATACACCAACTGAGAGCAGAATAGCAGTAGAGGAGGATCCACCAGAACAAATACTGAAAGAGTGATGGGAGAGATAGGAGAACCAGGATAGCACAGAGCCCTTAAAACCAAGCGAGGACAAGATATCAAGGTGAAGGTTGTGGTGGTCAGTGTCAAAAAGCAGTAGAAAGGTTAAGAAGGATGAAAATCGATTAAAGGCCATTGGATTTTTCCAGGAACAGGTTACTGGAGACTTTGGCAAGAGCCGATTTGGTAGAATATAAAGGATGAAAGCCAGATTATAGAGGATCCAGAAGGGCTTGAGAGAAGAGAAAGTCGAGGCAACGGCGGTGAACTGCACATGCAAGTAGTTTAGAAACAAAGAGGAGAAGGGAGATAGGTCTATAGTGAGAAGAACAAGTAGGATCTAGTGAGGGTTCTTGAGGAGAGGAGTGACCACAGCATGCTTGAAGGCTGCAGGTAAAGTTGTAGTGGAGAATGATAGTTTGAGAATTTGAAAGATGGAAGGGACTACAGTGGAGGAGATGGAGCTAAGAAGATAGATAGGAATAGAATCAGAGGAGCAGGTAGTGAATTTGGATGAGAAAAGAAAGTGAGTGGTTTCCTCCTCAGATCATAGAAAAGAAAGAAAGGGTAGTAGAGGTAGGGGGAGAAAGTTGGGAGTGAAGAGAGGCAGGAGGGGGAGTAGCTGACCGTATGGGGGAATTGGAGTGTGATATTGTGGATTTTGTCATGGAAGTAATCACTAGGGTTTAAGCAGAAATGGAGGGAGGGGTCAAAGGCAGAGGCATCTTGAGGAGAGAGTTGAGAGCTGTAAAAAGATGGCAAGGGTCAGAGGTAAGAGAGTTAGTCAGATGGACATAATAGTCTTGTTTGGCGAGTGCCATGGCTGACTGGAAAGAGACAAGCATCTTGTTGCTTTGGGAGAAATGTGGTATATCAAATACACCGAAAATAAATCAATCTCCCAAAAATTCAGGGACCCCCAGGTTCATCCTCACCACTCTTCCTAGACGCCTCCCCTCAGCACCAAGCTTGTCCTTGCTAGTTCTCTTTATCTCCTTTCCCCTTCCAGCTTCCACCAGCATTTTCCCCTCTCCCCTTCTCCCTCTAGCTAGTCCCCTGGATGTACTTTCCTAAAAAGGTCAGCATATGTCAGTATAGCACAATAACATTGTATAAAAAGAGTCTAAACTAGTGCTTTCCAAACTGGGTTTCAACCCCAAATGGGGTAACAGAAGCCACATTTGGGGATAGACAGATTAAGGTATAAACATAGAAACATGACGGCAGAAAAAGACCATATGGCCTTTCTAGTCGACCCTTGCATCCTGAGTCTATCCCCTTTCACCCTCATCCTATTCCCCCTCATAGCAGAGCTTGCTTTCAATCGCAAGAGGCTCTCCTCTTGTGTGCTTATGTCACAGAGGTATTTAAACTTCTCTGTCATATCTCCTCTATCCTGCTTTTTTTCTAATGTATACATATTAAGATCTTTAAGTCTGTTCTCATATGCTTTCTAACGAAGACCACTAACCATTTTAGTAGCCACACTCTGCACCGATTCCATCCTGTTTATATCCTTTTAAAGGTGTGGTCTCCAGAATTGCACACAATACTACAAATAAGGTTGCACCAGAGAGTTGTACAGAGGCACTATCGCCTCCTTTTTTCTGCTGGCCATTCCTCTCCCTATGCACCCAAACATCCTTCTAGCTTTCGCCTTCGCCTTTTCAACCTGTTTAGCCACTTTGAGATTATCAGACACAATCACGCACAGGTCCTACTCTTCTTTCATGGTCAGAAGTACTTTGCCCCCTACACTGTACTGTTCCCTTGGATTTTTGCAGCCCAAATGCATGACCCTGCATTTTTTAGCTTTAAATCTCAGATGCCAAATTCTTGGCCATTCTTCAAGCTTAGCTAGATCCCTCCTCATGTTATCTACTCCTTCCTGGGTGTCTACTCTTTTACAGATTTTAGTATCATCCGCAAAGAGGCAAACCTTACCCAACAGGCCTTCTGCACCATCACTAACAAAGATGTTAAAATGAATTGGACCAAGGACAAATCCCTGCAGCACACCACTAGTAACATCCTTCTCCTCAGAGTGAGCTCTGTTTATCTGTACCCTTTGTCACCTCCCACTCGGCCAATTTTTAACCCAGTCAGTCACTTTAGGGTCCATCCCTAGGGTGCTCGGTTGGTTTATAACTCGCTTGTGTGGAACGATGTCAAAGGCTTTACTGAAATCTAAGACTTTGGCTTTCATACTTTGGACACTTCATGCGAAGAGAAGAGATCATTAGAGAAAGACAATGCTTGGCAAGGTAGAAGGTCAACGCAAAAGAGGAAGGCCAGCAATGAGATGGATCAATACAATAACAGCAGCTATTGGTGCCACTCTGTCAACAATGAGATGCCTGACTGAAGACTGAGCACAGTTTAGGTCAACTATCCAGAAGGTCACCATGAGTCAACACCGCCTCGATGGCACTTAACAATAACAACAAGTACACCACATCTATGGCTTTCCCTTCCTCCAACTCCCTGGTCACTCAGTCAAAGAAATCAATCAGATTTGTCTGACAAGACCTGCCTCTGGTAAACCCATGCTGCTTCGGATCCTGCAATCCATTGGACTCCAGAAACCTCACTATTCTCTGTTTTAGCAGTGTTTCCAATAATTTCCTTATCGTTCCTCCAGTTCAGTCCTCTACCTCTGGGTTGTCAACCTCCTCCTGCAGCTTGGAGACTGGTACGTCAGAATTATGACATCACTGGATATAGCCTGCTGCTCTCTCCTCCTCAATCCCAGTGTGACCAGTCTCCATGCAGCAGGAGGACGTAGTGAGCCTGTAGGGGCTCCCTGGAGAAACGAATAAGGAGCTGTTGGGTAGCATTAGCTGTGCTTTAGGTTCAGGACTTAGTGGGGTTTTTTCATTTATGGTCGGAGGATGATATCTCTTTAAAAGTGCAGATAAGAGCATTTGCTTCAAGGCTCTGATTTTCTTTCTCCCTGCCTCTTCAAAGACAAAACAGCAAAAAAAAAAAAAAAGACTGCAGAAGCTGCCTTTTGTCATTTTATCGGGGCAAGGTTCTCTCCCCCAGGACGTTCGGGGGAGAGCCCCTCTGCATTCCGCTCCTCTGAACGGACCGCATTTGCCGGTCTCCCACGGCTCCACCGGAGTCGCGGGTTTGCTAGCCCGCCGGACTGTTGGCAGGGGTGGCGGTGGCTCCGTATGCGGTCTTAGCGCTGACCTGGCCGGTAGACTTTAACCGGTGTCAGGCGGCGGCATCTGGCAATGCAGAGCTCCGGCGAGGGCCGCTGCTCAGGCCGGGGACTTTTTGGCGCCTTTTTGCTGCTCTTCAGTGTTCGGCGGCCATTTTAGGCGGCGCAGTGAGGCCTCGTGGCTGCCGGACGACAGGCAGACCGGGGCTGGACAGATACAGGTATTTGCAGTGTGTCTCTGTGCCTTGGATTTCTTTGCCTTCGTTTGTTTTCCTTTCTTTTCTTTTGTTAATTGGTCCTTGAGCGCTGTTCCGCGGTTTCTTTTTTGTTAAGGGGGGCCCTTCTGCGGGGAGGGGGTTCCTTCTTTCGGGTACAGGACGTGGCGCATTTGCTTGCTTCTGACTTTTCAGCATATCCAGCGTGGTGTTTCAAAAAAAAAACAAAACAGCCACAGCATTAGCACTGTGTGGGCTTCCTGGAGGGTGGCTAGCCCTCCGTGCGTTGTGCATGCGACGCAAAGAGGCACGGGAGAGGTCATTGGCAAGGGTAATTACCATAGCAGGTCCCAGCTGTAAATTTGTCTAATATGACTAACTGCCCAATGACAGATCTTCGAAAGGGGGACTTTCTTTTATGCTGATACTCATTATAATGCTTTCTGAACCATAACAAATTCCGCATTTTTTCTTAAGTACAGTGCCAGCCCATGTGTTTCTCTATTACTGGTAGGCTTTAAGCTGGGTTGCTCCTCTGCCTTCAGGTTCTTTGATGCATGTGTTCTGTAACTTCGTTTTGGGCAGATATAGGAAAATTGGATGAGAAAACGGCTGCATAGTCATAATTTTTAGCCTGTTGGAAGCCTGCTAATCAGATAAACGGCTGTTCCTCCGATATTCAGCGGCACTATGCTGAGAGTGCCGCTGACTATTACCACAGATCCCAAAGGAGATGTCCCGTTTAGAACCAGGATAGCCTGTGGGAAAATCGGAGGCAGACCCAGTTCCTATTCGGTCAGTGATCTGCATTCATCCTTAGCTAACTCAATTGGTTGCGGTTCGGACAGGTCATTTGCACGTGCTTTCTGGTTATTCCAGAGTTTCCAGTTAGTGGCTGACTGTCCCACTAATGGAATAGCAACAGCACTATCCAGCAAAATTGGATATCCAGTGTGGGACACCGGATAGGGGCAGTGGCTAGGCACTTTCACAGCATCTTGCCACCAGTGCAGAGCACTGGCCCCAATATTTTTCTTCTTACAACTTCTCCGAAGGAGAAAACCATTTGCAGCATTTTCCAAATAAGGACTCATCCTGAAACAAGCAGCACGGAGGGTGTGCTGCATGGTTATTGCTAGAAACGATTAAAGTCCCTAACTCGACTGACAGCTTATCAGCAGAATGGTCCTAGCTTTCTTACTGCAGCCAGAAATTGAGGTGCTGGCACTGTCTGGAGGGGAATCGAGGTCTCCTCATATCCTGGAAAACGGTGCTTTTCATTCCAAATAGTGTAGTTACTCTCCTGTAACAGATGTTCTACAGGGTCAGCGGGACTCGGTCTTTACATATGGGGACGTCGATGCCCATGGGGCGTGTGGGGAGCAATTCCCCAGCTTTCACAGAAACGGGTTTCGGACACCTTAAGATATTGGGGACAAAAAAAAAAAACAACTAACATATATGTAATGTTAACGACAGTTAACCGGTCAGCCCAGAAGTTCCTGTGCTATGCCCTATGGCTTCCAGGGGGCACCTCGTACTCTAAAGGGTGCCTTTCTGTAACGCTGTGTATGCAGTCCCTCATCGCTGGATCATTCTATGCAAGTCAGGGAAGACTTAACCACGAGGCCACATCATGGGCACTCAGGGGTTAGTGACTAAACAAGCAATGTTTTGCATATCAAAGTTATATGTCTAAGATTTCCATCTCTTCATTTCTGTATCGTTTGTGGGGCTCTGGTGCCCTAACGGCCGCCGCATGGCAGCACTGTTCATGAATCCCCTGTCGTATTCCGGGCCCCCATCCCTGGGGGGCGGTGGTGTAACGTACATAATCATATTACTCATCGGGTTCATACAGGCAGCAACTTGTAAGATTTCCACTACCAAGGTTGTCAATGTCTCCCACTGCGGTTTCTCCGGCTGCAGGAAAGTCGGGGGGGGGGGGGGGGGGTGGCGGGTGTCGGGGTGTTCTTGGCTCCGCTTAGTGTGTCCTTCCCAGGACCTTCTCGTCTATTTCTAGAGCCTGTGCTGTCAGAGCAGGGCTTTACGCGCTTGTCTAGGTAGCGCAGTCTGGAGCTTCGCGTTCCAGAGCACTGGGAAGTTTCATAGAGGCAGTCCATATGCTGGGTATGTCTGTGCTTTCAGCCCCTGTTCAGGCATGCTCCCTGCTCTGGTTTTGGTGACAGGTGCGGGGTCTCCCTTATTTGACTAGGTGCATTTTGTAGGGGCTCACAATTGCTTCGGCATGAGTTTGGAGGGCACTCTTTGCGGTCTGAGGCTGCATTTCTTGGCTCTGCCTGTCTTTCAGTTTGAGGAAATGTCTCCAGTAGGAGGGAGATGTCGGTTGTGCTACAGTATGTGAGATCCTCACGGTGTTACAGGGGGTTGGAGATGCAGTCATGGGATCTGCTGTGGAGTGAGCCGTGCCATAGTTCCCAGTTTCCCTTTCTCTTTCGGCTTTGCTCTTAGACCCTGGTCCTCTTTCTCGCTGATGTCCAGGATGCCAGGTTCCCGGCCCACTGGAAAAGCTATTCTCAGTCTTTTCTCATTGCTCAGTGACAAAAGACCCAGACTTCAAACCACCCACTCACCTCACCATGGGAACCACGCAAATTCAAATACAACCACACATAAGATATCTCGGCATTATCATTGACCAAGCCCTAGCCCTTAAGCAGCAAATCAACAAAACCACTAGAACTGTATTCCACAAGGTGAAAACAGTACAATGTCTCCGACCTCTCCTCGAACCACAGGACTTCAGGACAGTAATGCAAGCTCTGACACTCCCTCATCTGGACTACTGCAACATAATCTACCATGGCCTACCTGCCACAAAAACCAATCCCCTCCGAACTGTCCTAAACACCACGGCGAGAATAATTCACAATGCAAAGAAACGGGACCACATCACCCCAATTCTGAGAGACCTTCATATTCTCCCCATCGAAGCAAGAATCAAGTACAAAGCTCTTCTACTCACCCACAAAACCATCCACCAAACACAAGACACCCCACTCTGCACCCTACTGCCTCGCCCAACCCACAGCAGAACAACCAGACAATCTTCCAACAGCTCCATTGCCGTCCCCCACAAAAGAACCAAAGCAACACAACGGACCTGCAACAGAGTCTTTGAACTCTATGCCCCATCCCTCTGGAACTCTCTACCAAACCACATCAGGAACAACGGTGATCTCCCATCATTCAAAAAGCAGCTAAAAACCGTCCTATTCCAAGAACATCTCTGAATAGGAGTTCCCCCCCCCCCTATTTCTCTTCAAGAACTCCAGACCAGTAACTCTGCTATCCTGTCAGTCTCTATGTTCATCCCAAAATCATCAATGTTGAGCCCCCGGTGATGGGCCCCCCCCCACTATTGATCCCCCCCCCCTGTTATATGTCCCACCGCTTTGACCCGGTGAAAAGCGGGATATAAATACAGTTAAATATAAATAAATAAATTGCTGTCAGAAGGACTGAAAGAGCGAGAAAGGAAGACACGGGACCAGCACCAGCTCGGCTGTCTCTCCACTGTCCGGGTTTGCTGCAGTCGCAGGTTCCCGGTCGGTGGTTTAGTTGCGTATACTGGTTGCCTACGGGTCAGGGTGGCCACAGTTACCCTGAGCCCCCCAATGGCACACACTGCGCAGACTTGGGTGGCCAGTCTATTCTGTCCAGTCCCGAATAGGCTATAGTTGGCCAGTATAATCATTGGTTTGCCGGTTTTGTAGAAGGTTTCCGCAGTTAATGTCCAAGGTTTTGTTCCTGTTCCCTTTAAATATGCTGCGCCTGCCTGCATTGTACAGGGTACTGTTCAATGTAACCCGCACTGATATGAGTAGCACGCTACTGTGAAGACGTTAAATGAATAACTAAACATTTCCCTTGTCCCTGAAGGGCTCACGGTTTGTTTTGGTACCGGAGGCAGAGGGTTTCATCGTTTACCGGAGGCAGGACGGGCCGACTGGGGGATCCGGAGCCCCAGTTTATCTGGCCCAAGGTTGGTGGTCTCAATTGGAGATCAAGCCCTTTGTTCTCTAGCTTCTTGCCTCGCCAATAGCCTGCACTGCCCGCGTGAGCTAGTCGCAGGGTCATAGGGTCCGGCGCCGTCTATTAATTCCAAGGCAGAGACCTTGGGGCAGTTCCTTTCGTGGGGATATGAGAGATGCCATAATGGGTCGGACCGCGTTCTTTCGGGTCCCGTGTTGTTTCCTGGGGTGGCCAGTTCTGCCTTTGCGGGCCTGGCTGGTTTCCGGAGTGACGATTAGGTTACTCCTTGCTTATATCGGGGCCGGCGGTGGATTCCTGTATGCTCACATTTTAGGGATTCCGTTGCATGTGCGACGGCTGTGCCGCTTGGTTGGGTTATGTGCCGGGTGGACCGTCGTGGCCTGGTGAAAGTGTGTATATACAAAAAAAAACAAAACAAAAAAAAAACCCCTTTCAGCGGGATTCTGCAGAAGGAATTTGATAGGGGTCTTGCAGCTGCTTCATTGCGGGTGGAGCTGGCAACCCTGGCCTGTTATCGCGGTAGGGTGCTGAGAGAGCCTATCAGAGCTTTTCTGGTTGTGGTTTGTTTTCTGAAGGCGGTTTCCCGATTGCGACCGTCCCGTAGAGTGTTGCTTCTGCCTGCGGATCTCAGTATGGTGTTGTCGGCGTTGTCAAAGCCCCCCATGGAGCTGTTGCATCGGGCTGTTGTGAAGGTTTTGACGTTGATAGCGATCTGTTCGGCTAGGCGCGTGTTGGGGTTGCAAGCCTTCTCGTGTAGGGATCTGTTCTTGTCCCTCTCATAGGAACAGATGGTGCTTCGGACGGTTCCTTCCCTTTTGCCTACGTTGGTGTCCCCTCTCCATTTGAACCTGGGGATGGGGTTTCCGGTTCTCGGTTCTTTGGAGGGGGATGAGCGGGGTCGCAGTTCAAGCCGGTTGCACGTTCAGCGGATGTTGCGGCGCTATTTGATGGTGTCGGAGTCTTTTTGTGCTTCGGAGCATTGGCGCTGTTCCGTGGAGCGCGCAAAGCGCAGCCAGCAGCATAAGTTTCCTTTGACCATTAGTTTCCGGGGGCAATGGCTTCTGCCTCTTGGCTTCGCGGTCGGCCTGTGTCGGTTGGCCTGCGGGCACCCTCCTTCGGAGTGCGAGCGTGTTCTTGGGGGGAACACAGTTTGGTTCCACCAGGGGGCTTTTGCCAGGCGGTATCTTGATCGTGTCTGCATAAGTTCAGTAAACTTTACCGTCTGGACGTCGCAACCGGTGTGATCACCCGTTTTGGTTCAGTGGTGTTTCGGGCCGGTTGGCGGGGTCCCCCCCCAAAGATTACTGCTCTGGCACATCCCAGAGGTAGAGGACTGAACTAGAGGAACGATAAGGAAATGATAATTACACTTACCTGGTAATTTAGTTCCTTGAGTGATGACAGTTCAGTCCTCCATCACACCCAGGGTTCTTCAAAAAGCGCTCAGCGCTACCGGCCAGGAAGCAAGTTTTGTGGGTAGGTCTCTTAGATATTTTTCATGTCTTCTTTTTCTCTCCTATCCTTCTTTGGCAGTGCACGGTGTAGGGAAGCCTTGCCATGGGATGGGAATTGTAACCTGCTATGCCTAGTTTATGTTTTGTGGTTGTCTGCTTATTGTTGCTCCTTTGAGTCTGCTTTGTTAATAGTTCACACTGGGATTGAGGAGGAGAGAGCAGCAGGCTATATCCAGTGATGTTATAATTCTGACGTACCAGTCTCCAAGCTGCAGGAGGAGGTTGACAACCCAGAGGTAGAGGACTGAACTGTCGTCACTCAAGGAACTACAATTACCAGGTAAGTGTAATTATCATTTACTCACCGCAGAGATTAGACTAACAGACCTGTAGTTTTCAAACTCATTCTTGCTTCCGCTTTTGGACTGCACCCCCCCATCAAACCTGTGCTATAACTAGGCCTGTGCAGGCTTCATGGAAGGTGGGGTGACAGTAGCATCGCAAGCGATGCTGTAGGAGAGCCGCGAGCCGCAGTAGAGATTACGTTTCTTGGAGTGGGCAAGTCCTCCTGTGTCCACACCTCTTTCCTGTGGGTTACCAGTGCTTGTGGGCCAGAAGAGAAGCAGGAGATCCCACTGGGCCTGTGAGGGGGGTTGTTAAGTTGGGCCCAAGCCACCATTTTCTCTTACTATCCTAATTTTATCTTTCACTATATTTTGACCTCAGTCCCTTTTTCCCATTTTGATTTCAATGAGGAAGTTTCCCCTTTGATTTCAATGGACATTCAATTGGCTCTCTGGTGCTTTGATTAAAGCAGCTTCAATTTAAAAAAGAAAAAAAAAAGACAAAAAGACCCCTTCAGGCCTGCATAGGTGTCTGGACCTCCCTAATAGAGTTTTGCTGGTCAATCCGATAGGCCTGAGGATTCCCTTTTTGGAACACCTCTCTTCCTTGATTTTGTTTCCTTTTTTTTGTGATTTTTTTTTTTTTTTTTTAGTTTGTTTCTTTTTGCAGCCACAGTTTTCAGTGGCCCGATGCAGCTGTGTCCCCTAGTGTTTTACATGGTGGCTACAGTTTTTTACCTCTTGTTGGGCTGTGATGCCCAGAGCACATTTTGGCTGACAATCTGAGACCACTCCCCCTATGGGGGGCCCGTGGCTTGATGCCATGCCTATGTAGCCTCTGCTGCTCCTTTCCTCTTTTATTTGCCACCAGTGAGCTCTGCAGCCACTTAGGTGGTCTACACCCAGGGACACATCAGATGCCCAAGGGCCCATCAGATACCCAGGGCCTTACTTGTGGTCTGGTTTGCGCTGTAGTTCTTGAAACATCCTTTGGACAGTATTCATTCGTTTAGCTGATTTTCATACTCCTCTGGGAGGATTTGGATCCTGAGTGTCCTCTCTGGGAACCCAGGGTCCCTGAGCACTCTTCTCATGGGCAGCTAGAGAGGTCACTGCACCTGCTTCACTTTTGCACTCCTTTGTTCCTATGGGGGTAGTCTCAAGGAATTTAGTAGTGGAATTCCTGTAAGATCCAGCTTTTCTTGGTCATGCCCTTTTTAGGCTTTAAGGAATGTTACAGTGGTGCTGTAAGTTTTGGAGTTGGCTTTTGGATGAGGGTAGCAGACTGTTCTCCAGGAACAGGCAGGAAGTCAGTCCCCACATATATGGGTGACGTCGGCGCCAATGGAGTTTGCACGTAGAGTGACATCCAGCAGCAAGCAGCCATACCTCTTGCTGCTGGATGTCACTCTACGTGAGACTGGTATAGTGGAAGAATTAAATATGAAATTATTTTTGCTTCAGCATGATGTACTGATTGAACCCTTTGCTTTTTAGAGCCCAGTGGGACAAGTGGTTCGCATGTCCACATCAGGCGTGAAAATCTGTTTAATAATCCCCCGATGAAACCGTGGAAGCGGTGAAACGCACTGGCGCTGTTCCTTTGCGTTGGGATGGGACACCGGTCCTTACGGACCTTACAGATAAGCGTTCAGCTACCTTTTGAAATTAGTAGAGACTTAAGCATATTGAACGTTTTTGATGAGCCTGTTTGAAAATATTTTTTGTAATATCCATGTGGGAAATTCATTGGGTCCTTGATGCAACATAGGGGTTAAATAGCCATAGAGGCATAGCTCCTCCCAAGCATCTTCCCTGTCGTAGTCTGAGACCCATTCCCTAATTACTTTATGGTACTTTTGCTGTGGTTAGAGAGTATAGAACAACTGGGCAAGATTGTTCTGGTGGTGTCGGATTAGCTGAGAATAGCATGGTTCGGAGACTTGATGCAGCTCCTGCAGGTGCCTCCTTTCGGTTGCCTTCATCTTGGGGCCTGTTGCGACAGGGACCAGTCATCCTGGAGGTCCTGGTTTGCTTCTCACTTATGGCTTGGCTTGGCTCTTGAGAAGAGATGGCTAGCACATAAGGGCTACTCTCCAGCTTAGCTTCTGCTCTGCTTGGAGCCCTGAGGAGGTCTACCAAATTAATATACATGTGGATCTGGTGCCTCTTTGCGCGATGTTATGGCATTCAGTAGATGGTTTCTGAGACGGCCAAGGTACCATTCCTGTTGGCATTCTACAGGATGGCCTGGAGAAGTGCCTTTCCCTTACCTCCCTGGTAGTTCAGGTGGAAGATTTGGCCTGTTTCCAAGGTCTGGTGGCTGATAAGTCTCTAGCCTTGCACCCAGACTTCTTGTGCCTTCTCCAGTGGGTTCAGAGTCTGCATCTTCCCCTCTGGTCTGTGATTTCTTCCTGGTATCTTTGTCTGGTGCTCAGGGTCATGATGGCAGTGCCCTCTGAGTCATTGAAGCGTGCTACTTTGAAGGATTTGCAGCTCAAGACTGTCTTCTTGGTCGCAATTTGTTCAGCAAGGCAGCTTTCTGAGCTGCAGGCTCTGTCTTGCCGAGATCCTTATCTGTCTTTTTCAAAGGAGGCTGTTTCCATTCAGACTGTCTCTTCCTTTTTGCCTAAGATGCTTTCTTCCTTTCACATGAACCGGGTTGTCTGCCTGCCCTTCTTCTCTAAGGAGCAGTGTCGGGGGAAGGATAAGGCTTTTTGTCTTGTGGCTGTCCCGAGGGTGCTTCTCCGGTACTTGGAGGTTACAAATTCCTTTTGTTAGTCTGAACATCCTTTAGTGCAACTTCCCGGGCTATAGCTCCTATAGGAAATACATTGCTTCTTTGCATCAATGACCTCTCCGATTCCAATTTGTCTAAAATTGAGCAGGTATGCTATAATCTAAATATCTCTTGACATCGCTTAAAGTTCAAATTTCCACAATTGACATTCTTGCTTATACGTTACTGAGATGTCAGGAAAATTATTAACGATATATCTCAAATAAACGTGCTTATCTCAAAGAAAGAATGACAAACTTCCCCAACGCCACCATTCACTTACCGGCTTGCGTTTCGATTCTTCCTCAGGGGGAATCATTAGTTCATGAAATAGCACTATCATTGATTCTCTGTATCTAAGGGTCTGAAAGTAACGAGTATTCTCATGGCTATCTACTAGCTCACCAACTTGCTTTCAGACGCCGCGCATGCATTTCCTATAGGAGCTATAGCCCGGGAAGTTGCTGCCACAGTCTGAGATCCCCGGGTTCCTTACAATCTTCTATGATTAGAGCATAGTCATAGTCGATAGTAGCAAATCTTAATCTGTTCATCTCTTGATACACTTGGAGGGATATAAACTCCCTAGTTCTCTGTATTGAAGTGGAGCAAGGCAGTTGGCTGCTACTTTGCTGGGGGCATGTCCTGCAGTGGCCACCCTCTATGGCTTAGCTGTTGAGGTCTCTGCCTGCCGACATAATGAGCCTGGTTCCATTCCTGCCTCTGGCTTTAAGTACAAGTTTTTTCAGATGTGTTTCAGTTATTTGGTAGCTTTGTTGTGTTTCTCAGCTGCTGTTGGTTAGGATAGGAGTCTATTTTTGATCTGTGGGGCAAGGCCTGATGCTCTTTCCCATCAGTGGAGATAGATGTCTTGTACTCATTGGGTTGTGCCTTTGTACTTTAAGCCTTTTCAGCGGATTGGGCGCATGCTTTGGTAAGGGTCTGTAAGATCCTTTTTGGTAATGCAGGCTGGTCAGGCCCTTTTCCTGATGTGGAGTAGACATGGGAGTGAGAGTCACTTCTGGGCAATTCCCTCTGGTCTGTCTTGTCTGAATCTTTCTGATGTTTCATAATGGGATTTTCCTTCTGTAAGAGATATCTAGTGGGAGAGGGCGTCTGGCTGTTTGACTGGCTCTCTTCTCAGGATACCCGCAGGTAGGCTCAAGAACTTCATCTATCTCTGTAAAAAAGCTTTCAATCTCATCTGCTTGTTATGAGGAGTATAGAAACATAGAAACATAACGACAGAAAAAGACCACTTGGCCTATCTAGTCTGTCCTTCCATAACAACTACAACAGTCCCCTTTTTACCTTTAGAGATCCTCTGTGTTTGTCCCATGCTTTTTTGAATTCAGTTACTGTCCTCATCTCTACCACCTCCACTGGGAGACTATTCCACGGATCCACTACTCTTTCCGTAAAGAAATATTTCCGCATATCACTCCTGAATCTATCTCCCTTCACCCTCATCCCATGTCCCCTTGTAGCAGAACTTGCTTTCAGTTGAAAGAGGCTCTCTCCCTGAACATTTATGCCATGGAGGTATTTAAACATCTCAATCATATCACCTCTATCCTGCCTTTCCTCTAAGGTGTACATATTAAGATCCTTCAGTCTGTCATCATATGCTTTATAATGAAGACCACTAATCATTTTAGTAGCCACCCTCTGCACCGACTCCATCCTGTTCACATCCTTTTGAAGGTGCGGTCTCCAGAATTGCACACTATACTCCAAATGAGGTCGCACCAAAGACTTATACAGAGGCATTATCACCTCCTTTTTTCTGCTAGCCCTTCCTCTCCATATGCACCCAAGCATCCTTCTAGCTTTTGCCGTCTATAGGTAGAAGGTCTCTGAGTGCCCCCTGGTGCCCTGGGATGAGAACTTAGCACTGCAGTTCCCCTAAGGCTCCTTGATGCTCCAGGGTTGTGACAGCGATGCAGAGAGTCTTTGTAGTTGTGAGCAGTGCTTGAACTTTAAGGCCGTTTTGGGTCTTGTCGGCAATCGTGTTCTCTTAGCTATGGGGCTAAGTCCTTTCCATGGTGCCAACCATCTCCCTTGTAGTTGAAGACCTAAATTTGTACACTTTGGAGGAGAGGAGGGACAGGGGAGATATGATTCAGACCTTTAAATACTTAGAGAAATGATGAACAAACAAACCTCTTCCAAAGACGGGGAAGCTGTAAAACTAGAGGGCATAACATGAATTTTGTTTTTTGTTTATGGTATCTAGAAACTTTATCTCTCAAGCAAGTCCCAAAGATACTTTTACTCAATCAATATTGGAGTCACTGACATCTTTTATTTTTGTTGTATTATCAAGTTCACTAGCCTTCCTAATTTATGTTAGCGTTTCATGTCTGTCTCTTTGTCCTCTCAAAGTGGACAGTAGAGTGCTCTACCATGTTCATCTCATTTCATGGAATTTCTATTGTCCTCTGTAACATACTGTTTATTGTTCTTTGTAAATAGTTCCATGTAAATAGTTCTGAAACTGTTCCATGCAATGTTACCTGTACATAGTTACAAATACCGTTCTATGTAAAGTATACAGAAGTATACAAAATTGTTAACTGTTCCATGTATAACCGAAACCTGGCTAACAGAAACCGACACGGTAATAATGAACCAACTGACACCAACCGGATACAGCTTTCATCACTATTCCCGAACACACGCAAAAGGCGGAGGCGTAGCCATCATTGCAAAGGACAACCTCCACCTACGGTCCCATGCCTCGGAAACCTCCGATGAAGCAGACATCCTCACCCTCGCTAACAAACACCTCTCGATATGCCTGGTCTACAGAACACCCGCTGCAAACTCTGACCTACCAAGGATACTACACCTCATCTCCGAGAGCATTGACCCATCAAAAGAACCAATTATATTGGGAGACTTCAATCTCCCATCCCTCCAAGACACACAAACAGAAACATTCCTTAACGCCATGACAGCAATGAACCTGACACAGATCATAAAAGAACCAACGCACGAAAAAGGAAACACACTGGACCTCATATTTCTGAACTCCCAAACATCCTCCTCATGCAGCAGCCCAGCAATCTCACCAGTCCCATGGTCAGACCACTACATCATCCACCTCTCCCACGCATATCAACCAAACACAAACAGAGGAAACACTCAACACACACGGAGATTCAAAGCATTCAACAAAGAAGACTTCCTGACACTAACCCTACCTAACCTACTTACGAATTCCAACAACCTTGATGACCTCATAAACAACTGGAACACCACAATCTCCTCAGCATCCAGTGCAACTCTAAACAAAACAAGC
Organism: Ichthyophis bannanicus; assembly: GCA_033557465.1. NCBI lineage: Eukaryota > Metazoa > Chordata > Amphibia > Gymnophiona > Ichthyophiidae > Ichthyophis > Ichthyophis bannanicus. Next base: position 789,088,571 of record CM066033.1, read on the forward strand.
AACAAACCCATCTCCTCAAGGGCCCGCTGGTTCACCCCTGACCTACGGAAACTAAAAACAAAACTTAGAAGAGCAGAAAGAAAATGGAGGAAAACCAAAAACGAAATAGACAAAAAGTAATACCTCTACGAACTCACTACCTACCACTCGGAGACCGACAATGCAAAGAGAAACTACCACACCAAAATCATCACGACAGCTGTAAACAAACCTCGAGAACTCTTCCAAATTGCCAAAAAACTGACAAAGGCACCGACCACTTCTGATCAACTCCCAGATATCCCCTCGGATCTCTTGGCCCGACAATACAAACAATTTCAGCAACCTCAACAACCTTACCTCTGCGCTACAACCACAAGGACATATCCCAGCACCACCATAAACGCAGACTGGAATACATTCAATAAAACCTCAAAAGAAGAGATATCCTCCACCATCTCCTGTCTGAACACCACTACCTCCCTGCTAGACCCCTGCCCTACGGAATGGATAAAGAAAACCAAGGAAGACCTGAGTGCCCCATTAACCCACATCTTAAACGAATCCTTTAAACAAGGATACATACCAGATGCCCTCAAAACATCAATCATTCGACCAACCATAAAGAAGAACAACCTGGACCCCCTGGACCCCATCTCCTACAGACCAGTTGCAAGCCTCCCCCTCGCCACCAAGATAATAGAAAAGATAGTCCAACGCCAGCTTCAAGATCATCTGGACACCAACGACATACTTGACCCGCAGCAACACGGTTTCCGACCACTACATGGAGTCGAGACCCTCATGACCATTCTAATGAACACTCTCATCATTGGAACCCAAGAGAAACAATCAGGATACATCCTGATCTTCCTAGATATATCAGCGGCCTTTGACACAATCTCCCACGAAATCCTCATACGCAGACTACAATCAATTGGAATCAAAGACACAGTACTCCAATGGTTCAGATCCTATTTAACCAACAGACAGCAACGGATCCGCACCCTCTCCACAACCTTGCCCCCCTACCAACAACTCCAAGGAGTACCCCAAGGATCCACCCTATCAGCCATGTTGTTCAACATATATCTCCGACCACTATGCTCAATCATACGCACCCACAACATCAACTTCCACATCTACGCAGACGACATAATGCTCTACGCACCGATTACAACCACCAACCCAAAAAACGACCAGCTATCAGCCTGCTTCAACGACGTGGCCAACTGGCTACAGGAGAACAATCTATCCATCAACATAAAGAAAACCGAAGCCCTTATAGTGACAAAAGAACCCGACTTCAAACCACCTACCCACCTCAACATGGGAACCACGCAAATCCAAATCCAGCCCCAAATAAGATATCTAGGCGTCATCATCGACCAAGCTCTCACCTTTAAACAACAAATCAACAAAACCGCTGGGACAATATTCCACAAAGCCAAAACTGTTCAACGCCTCCGACCCCTCCTAGAACCTCATGACTTCAGGACAGTAATGCAAGCTGTGACACTCCCTCATCTAGATTTCTGCAACATAATCTATCATGGACTTCCTGCCTCACACACCCAACCCCCTCCGAACTGCCTTAAATACCACAGCAAGGATTATTCAGAATGCAAAAAAACGGGATCACATCACCCCAATCCTAAGAGACCTCCACTTCCTTCCAATACAAGCAAGAATCAAGTACAAAGCTATCCTACTCATCCACAAAACTATCCACCAAACAAGGAACACCTCACTCCACTCCCTACTGCCTCGCCCATCCCACAACAGACCAACCAGACATTCCTCCAATAACTCTATCGTTGTCCCCCACAAAAGAACCAAATCCACACAACGGACCTGCAACAGAGCCTTCGAACTTTATGCTCCATCCCTCTGGAACTCTCTACCAAACCACATCAGGAACAACGCTGACATCACATCATTTAAGAAACAGCTGAAGACAATCCTATTCCGAGAACATCTATGAACAGAAATACCACCCCATCCGCATGACCTAATGCTTAGATTCAGCAGAAGTACACATGTCCATGTCTACCCAAATCATTAATTGTTGCCCCTTGGTGATGGCCCCACCCTGAAAATTGCCCCCCCCCTATGTTATATGTTACACCGCTTTGACCCGGTGAAAAGCGGGATATAAATGCAGTTAAATAAATAAATAAATAAATAAAATAAAATGTAAACCGCCCTTGATGTCTGGAAGGGGCGGTATAGAAGAAATAGATAAATAAATAAAATAAATGAATAAATAAATTCTGTCCATGAAAATTCCAAATTGTATTTTGTTTCCTGCAACACTTTTATCCTGTTTGATTATGAACCATCCTAACATATAGTGCCACCCCATCACCAACTTGCTCTACCCTGTCATTTCAATATAATTTGTGCCCTGGTATCATTGTGTCCCGTTGATTCTCCTGGTCCTATCGGGTCTAATTCTTCATGTACTGCTGTGTATGCTAACTCTTCAGTTTTGTCTTTTAGATTTATGGCATTCGCATACAGGTAACTTATACAGTATATTTTAAATTAGTGTTTGCAACCTATATAGCACTTCACACAGGGGGTAATTTGTAATAATTTTGTCTTTGTTCTTTATATAAGTATTTTTGGGCCCATTTCAAAACAAATCTAGATCCCTCTTCCTTGCACCATTTTCTCATCCATGCATTGAGACTTTGGAACTCTGCCTGACTCTTGGATCCTGTGCGTGGAACAGGGAGCATTTCTAAGAATGCTACCATGGAGGTTCTGGATTTCAACTTGCAACCTAAAAACCTAAATTTAGTTTCCAGAACATCGCTCTTTCCACATATACCAGGACAGCTGGCTCCTCCCCAACACTATCTAAAATCCTATTTCCTTATCCTGCTAGACTAGCCCAGATGAGTGAGTTATGCTCCCTTGCCAGCAAGAGCAGCATCTTTCAGGGATATCAAAAGAAGGTATATCTGGTGGTCAGCACTGAGAGAAGACAGTATTTATCTGCCTTCAGCAGGTGGCAAGGGCACTCCTGCACTGGGTTCAGCAAACGCTGGATAGCCTGGAGACTGCCAGGTTGGAGTGAAGCTGCATGTGTGGCAGATGCCTTATATGATTTGATTAGGATCTCTTCCTAGTCCTTGGCAACATTGATTGTGGCTAGGTGGTGGCTCTGGTTTTGCACTTGGTCAGCAGGTTGTGGTTGAGCAAGTTTCTGTTCTGGCACAAGTTGGTCTTTGGAGAAGATCGCAAAGTTGGTAAAGGATCTGGATAAGTCCTGCCCTTGGAGGCTTCCAGAAGTCAAGCACAAGGGTGCTTGATCTGCCTCTCGGAGGGTCTCGCGGGGTGTATTGAGACACTCTTGGTCATCCAGGAGCCTGGATAAGGCCTTTTCCTCCTATGATCTTAGACTCAAGAAGGGTCAGTACTTCTGGAACTTCCAGTGTTCTGAGACTTGTTGGCAACTCCCATTGGAGCTGGTAAACTACCACAATGAGATCTAGAGGGTCATTTCTGAGGTGTGACTGGTAGGACTCTGGCACAAGCTGTTTCTCTCAGATTGGACCCATATCACATCAGACTTAATGGGTCCTGGAAGTGCTGGGTCAGGAGTACGCTCTGGATTTTGCAGAACCTCTGGGAGATGCTTTTTTGTGAACAACTTTCTGGCTATCTATCCCTATCTCCCCCATATCGGGTTGTGGAAGACATACATCAATGATGTCCTCATGATCTGGGAAGGTGATATTTCTCTATTGCAAGAGGTTTTTTTTGTCATGACTCAAAACATCGGATAGTAATCTACAATTGCAAGCTATTTTTAGCTTATAAGATGTTCTGTATTTAGGTATTCTGATTCAAAAATGCCCCCAAGGATTTATCACAAGCTTTATATAAGAAATTCATTTGTGAGGAAGTGAAATCATTGTACAGAATGGCAGCTTGAGCAGAGAGCTCCCCTAACCCCTTCGCAAAAATAGCTGTTTGGACCCCTGCTTACCTGGCCCTGTCACTTGCAACTGATGGCACGCATGTTGGGAAGCCCACAGAAGCATGGTGAGCAAAAAGAAACGAGATCTGAAAGAGTATACCTATGATCGGGCCTGTAGCGGGATTCCTGCGGCGACTCCGAGGCGGATGTTGGGGAGGCGATGAGTGCTCCGATTGAAGTTCCCAGACCCTAGCTGGCTCTTGGATCTTAAAGGTGAAATGCAAAGCTTGCGCAGTGAGTTTATACAATGGCAGCCGATCTGAGAGTGGAGCTACATGATATGGGGCGGCGTATTGAAACTGTGGAGGAGCAAGAGGAGCATATTAAAGCACTACAAACCAAAGTACAGGAATTGGAAGGCACCCAGAATACCTTAATAAATAAGCTTGAGAATGTGGAAAATAGAAATTGCTGATGCAACATCCGGATTCGCGGGATCCCTGAGAAACCGGCTTACCAGGACTGTGTAAAGGTGGTGGAAAATATCGCTCAACAACTCTGACTTGATGGAGACAGCCCTAGCATAGAGTTCGAGAGGGCTCATCACACCCAAATCAACATTGAGATGTCATGGTATGCTTTCACTGCTTTACAGCTAAGGAGCAAGTGATGGCCCGGGCCCAAAAGTTAACTGAACTACAATTGGAGAGCCACAAAATATTATTATATGAGGACTTATCCCCAACAAATCTGAGACAGTGGAAGGGAGTTGCGCGACATAACACTAAAATTGCATGATGCAGAGATAAGATATAGATGGCATTTCCATTTGCATTGGGCATTACAAAGGAAGGGCACACACTACGAGGATGCACTTGAGCCAAAGTTTTGATGAACCTAAAAGAGCTGGATATCAAGGGTACAGTGGCTGTTTCCAGTGAAAGCCCCCTTATACAACGCAAAGTAGCAGCATGGCAAAGAGTCAAAGGGAGAAGTCGCCTGTGCAGGCACTCCGACCAGACGCCATGGTTACAACTTTGGACTCTAACTTGTGTCAAGGGACTCGTGGGTGCAACAAAGTGGGATATATAGTAAAATACTATTTAAGGTCTTGTCTACCAGTTTAAAGGGGAGGGTGTGCAGATACTGGTTTGGGGGATTGTTTGGGAGGATTGAGCATGTATGTCAGTGAGACTGATGGGGATGGGAGTAATGTATGGGGAGAATGGCTGAGTGCGTGCTTATATATTAAGCGAGTGGTGGTTTGAGCGGGTGATAGATGCGGAGGATAAAAAGGAGGGGGGATACTGGAGGTGATTACGTCACTTGTTCTAAAAGGAAGTGCTGCCAGGGGAGGATTGGCAGCTTGGAGTGAGGGGGGAGGATAAAGGGATGATCGATCCATATTGGAGCGAGGGTGGATACCCACAGTGCTGTGATGCCAGGTCTTAAAGTGGGAACGATAAATGCCAGTGGTCTCGCTGCCCCACGGAAGCGACAATTATCTTTTAAAGAGGTCAGTAGAGTGCAGCTAGAATTTGTATGTGTGCAGGAGACTCATTTGTTATTAAGGGGCCACGGGGTTCTTAGCAATAGGCAGTTCCAGCGCTGCTACTGTACATCAAAATGGGAAAGAGGGAAGAAAGGGCGTGCTGCAGTTCTTATCCACAATATGGTGCCCTTCAAGGAAATAGGGGTTCTAAAAGACTCGGAGGGCTGATATGTGGCAGTGAAGGGACGTATACAGGGTAGGACTGTAACTGTGGTAAGCGTTTACGCTCCACATCAGAACCAGGGGTCCTTTTTCAAGTGGCTGTTGAATGAGCTGTCTGTTTTTTTGGAGGGACAAGTGATAGCAGCAGGGGATTTCAACATTGTCTTACGCCCGGAAATGGACAGCACTGGAGGGAGAAGGGGTGGGGAACACCCACATAAGCAGCGTCTGAAGGAACCAATGGAGGCATGGCAACTTCCTTGATGCCTGGAGGGAACTATACCCTGGGAGTATTTATTTATTATTTGGTTTTATATACCGTGCTATTTCACAATCAGTGTGGTTTGCAAGGAACAACAACAGAAATTACATAGAATAAGTTTAGAGAACAACAATAACTTCCATAGAACAATTTTGGGGAACAACAATTACAAAGAACCAAGGGAGTAGGGTATATTCATATCATTCTATCACATATAAATACCTGTTCCAAGATTGATTTGTTATTGCTATCTGCCCCACTGCTGTCATGTTTGCTGTCTGCAGGGAGCAGATTACGAATCCATAACTTGGATGTACCACAGTTTTGGGTGGGTAGGGCTCTTAGATTGGAAACAACAGCCTAGCACAGTTTTTTGGCATACGAATGATAGTTTTCTAAGAAACCCAAAGATAGTGGCAGACATTGCGGATGCTATAGAGGAATATTTTGGGAATAATGCCCAAGGGGAAGTAGCAGAGGAAGTGGTTTGGGATGCTTTTAAGGCCTATATGAGAAAGTGCTTTATCAGATGGGGAGCCCAAAAAAAGTGACAAAGGGGGAAGGAGCTAGAATAGCCATGATGCATCTTAAGGAAGTTGAGCACCAACATGGGCTGAGGGGAGAGCAGGAACTGGAGGCAGCCAAATCTAGGGTCTGGGACCTTCAATCGGAGGCATTAGCTTTTCAGTTACAATGCACTCGCCTGAAGTTTTATGAACATGGTGATAAGCCGGGACGATTGCTAGCTCAAAGCCTCAAAATTCAACAGCCAGAAGTGTCCGTGGCTAAGCTTAAGGGGAGGGGGAGATGGTGTATGGAAATACGTCTGGAAAGCTTCCCTGATCATGCTATTATAAAGCGCTCTATAGCATGGAGAGTGGGCAGGATGAGGCTAGCATCTTAGCCTGCCTGAACGAGGTGACTCTACCAAAGCTAACTGTGGAGGAGCGAACCTATCTTGATTATCCCATTAGTGAAGAAGAGATTTATTTATTTAGCTGTATTTATATAACGCCTTTTGCCGGGTCAAGGTTGTTTACATAAAACAAGGTAAATAGTAATTACATAGAACATTGTGGGAGAAACAGTAATGTGTTAACATTTTTAACATATTTTATAAACCATATACAGCATGCAACAGGTAACTGGGGGGTGGAATAGTATATACATATTTTCAGTTTAGAGCGAGTGATGTATCTTGGGGGGGGCTTATTTGGTGGAGGTGAAATGTTCAGAGAAGAGGTGTGTTTTGAGGTGTTTTCTGAATGAGTTGAGGTCGGATATGTTTCGTAGTTCGTCGGGTAGAGCGTTCCAGATCGAGGGAGCGTAGAGCTGAAATGTGCGTCCACAAGCCTGTTGATTGGGTTTGGCCCTAGCATGGGGGATGATTAGTGTGTTGTTCACAGTTGGGCATCTTAATCTGTTCATTTGGGGTGTTTGCAGTAGCGAGGGGAGGTAGGGGGTGATCGGAGTGTCTTATGTGTCAATAAGAGGGTTTTATACTTTATATGGCTTGTAGTCGGTGGAGTTGTTTGGGCCATTGGAGCTCTGGCAAATGATAAGGCCCCTGGTTTAGATGTGCTAACAGCTAGGGTTTATAAGACATTTAGGGACTAATTAGTTCCTTGCCTGGCCCAGGTGTTCAAGGGGATGAGCCAGGGAGGTCATTTGCCAGAGTTTGTGGGGCAAGCCAGGATTAGTGTATTGTTTAAACCAAAGAAAGAGGCAATCCACTGTGCATCATATAGACCAATCTCTCTTCTTAACCTGGATGTGAAGGCGTTGGCCTATATTTTGGCATCTCATTTGAGTGTTTGTCTTCCTAAGCTGGTGGATTCTGACCAAATGAGATTTGTGCAAGGGAGGTTAGCAGCTGATAATCACTTGTGTTGGTTGATTAAGCAGGAGGCTGTACCGGTGGTAGTGGTTGCTATAGATGCTGAAAAGGCATCCAATAGTGTAGGATGGACATTCCTGTGGGCGATGTTGCGTACTTTTGGAGTGGGTGAACAGTTCCTCCGATGGGTTCCAGACCTGTATGCTAAACCGGTGGCAGCAGTAAAAGTGAATGGTGGTTATTCTGATGTTTTCACTTTACAACAAGGTACTAGACAGTGTTTACCCCTTTCCCTGCTCCTCTTCGCGCCTTTAGTAGAATCCTTTGCAGCTAAGGTCAGGAATAGGAATGATGTGGTGGAGGTACAGATGGGCAAACAAGAGTATAAGATCTCCCTGTTTGCCGACGATATCTTGTTGACACTTTTGAAACCTACAGTCTGTCTCCAGGGGTTACAGAATGAGTTGGAGCACTATCTAGGTGTGATTGGTTTTAAAGTTAATTTAGAGAAAACATAAGAACATAAGATATGCCATACTGGGTCAGACTAAGGTCCATCAAGCCCAGTATCCTGTTTCCAACAGTGGCCAATCTAGGTCATAAATACCTAGCAGTCTCCCCAAAAGACACAGGTTCCTCAATGCTTGTATTGGGTCAAGCAGTGATATCCTGGGTCCCTTTTTAATAATGGTTTATGGACCTTTCCTAAACCCAGCTACACTAGCAGCTTTTACTACATCCTACGGAGTTCTGATGTTCTTTATCTTATGTTGGCGGAGGGGGAAGCAAGAGTTTTGAGGGCGTCCTTCCCTTTTTGGTGGACAAAGGGACCCTTAAAGTATTTGGGAATTCAACTTTGTTCCGATACTTCCCAGTTATATCAAGCCAATTATGAGCCTCTCTGGCGTAAAATCTTTTCTGATGTGGACGTTGGCACCGGTTCCCTTTGTGGTGTTTGAGACGGACTGCTAGTGTGAAAATGATATTATTACCCCAGGTATTGTATTTCTTCCAGACGTTACTGATTGCGGTACCCAGGCAAGCGCTGCTTCTCGCGCATCATAAACTGTTTCATTACATTAGGAACCCCATAGACCACCGTGGGTGGTGCAGCGGACCCTGTGTAGACCCCGAGGGATGAGAGGTTTGGCTGTCCCTAATTTGCCTTGGTACTACTATGCGGCCCAACTATCTAATATTCTTAGTTGGTAGGAGGGTCCACAAAGGAAATGGGTTAGGCTAGCCCATTTTATTGTGGGAGAACTGTGGTGACCACCGTCGCTAGAGAAACCTGGAGGATTCACAGCAAACCCTTTTGTAAGTCATATGATGGGTATATGGTGGAAAACCAAGGTAGGTAGGTCACTACAGGTGGGAAAGTCCTTGCTGCAGCCTATTTGGTACAATTCTGCCAGGGTTGCAAGACCTCCTTTTTAGAAGGTGGGAAACCCTGGGTCTGCATATAGTATGTCAGTTGTATGTGGGTGGACATATGCTCATTTTTATACAGACCTTTGGGAGAAATGTGGGTTGGCCCGGAATGTTTTTTATGGCTATCTCCAGCTGCGTCACTGGCAGGAGACGGCTGGGATAAGAGGATCTCCCAAGGTCTAACAGATTCTGGAAAAGCTCTGCTGGCATCCTCATACAGGCCATAGGGCTCTCTCAAAAATATATCGCTTGATAGTGGAGACACAAGAGCCGGTAAATTACTGTATGAGGGCCATTGGGAATGAGATATAGGGAGATCCCTTGAGGAAGGTACTTGGGAAGAGGTATTTAAGAGCTTGACACAGGGACATGTGGCAACACGGCATGTAGAGCATAATTATAAACTGCTATACCGTTGGTACCTTACCCCACAGCTTGCATAAAAAACAGAGTAGCTTTTCAGTTCAATGTTGAAGAGGGTGCCCGGAGGTGGGGGATTAACTGCCACATGTGGTGGGTCTGCTTCAAATTATAGCCCTTTTGGGATGGGCTATATGATGAAGTGGTGGGCCTAATGGGTAAAGAGGTGGCCTGAGATAAGGAGAATGCTCTCTTGGGCCTGCAGGGGGAAGGTTGGGAGGGGGAAATGGGGATATAGCTGTGATTATGTGTAGTGGCAGCAGCCAAGTGTGTGATTGGAAAGATTTGGAAGGAGGGTGTGTTGACTATGACCCTCAATTGTCATGTCTATATGCATGAGACATATGGATTGTAATGCTTCACAACCCTCCGATGAGATAAACAGGAGGCATTTGAAAAGATTTGGAAACCCTTCATGTCCAGATTTCATCTTAGCTGCCCTAGAGTTCATGCTGGGGAAAACAGTGACTTCCCTTTTTGGTAATCTGAAGACTCGTTAATATCACTTGTTTGAATGAATTCTTTGCTTTGGTCTTTACTGAGGAAGATGTAGGGATGTTACGCATGACTGAAGTGGTATTTAAAGCTGTGGAAGAATTGAAGGAAATATCGATACATCAGGAAGATGTATTACAACTATTAGATAAACTGAAGAGTAGCAAATCACCTGGGCCGGATGGTAGACATCCAAGGGTGTTCAAAGAACTGAAATATGAGATTGCAGACCTGCTATTAGTAATCGGTGAATTTTCATTAAAATCATCTGTAATACCTGAAGATTGGAGGATCGCCAATGTAACGCCAATTTTTAAAAGGGTTCCAGGGGTGATTCGGGAAACTACAGACCGGTGAGCCTGACGTCAGTACTGGGAAAAATGGTAGAAACCATCATAAAGAACAAAATTACTCAGCATGTAGATAGTCATGGCCTAATGGGAGACAGCCAACATGGCTTAAGACAAGGAAGATCTTGTCTTACTAATCTGTTATGTTTTTTTGAAGGAGTGAATAATCAGGTGGACAAAGGTGAGTCGGTTGATATTGTGTATCTGGACTTTCAGAAAGCCTTTGACAAGGTCCCTCATCAGAGACTTTTGGCAAAACTAAAGAGTCATGGAATAGGAGGCAGTGTACTATTGTGGATCAGGAACTGGTTAAAAGATAGAAAGCAGAGGGTAGGGCTAAATGGCCAAATTTCCCAATGGAGAAAGGTGAATAGTGGTGTACCCCAGGGATCTGTGCTGGGTCCGCTGCTTTTTGACATATTCATAAATGACCTGGAAAGTGGAATAACGAGTGAGGTTATCAGATTTGCTGATGACACAAAACTATTTAAAGTTGTTAAAACCCAAGAGGATTGTGGAAAATTGCAAGAGGATCTTGATAAATTGGAAGACTGGGCATCAAAATGGCAGATGAAATTTAATGTAGACAAGTGCAAAGTTATGCACCTAGGGAAGAACAACCCAAACTATGGTTACACGATGCAAGGTTCCACATTAGGAACCACCACCCAGGAAAAAGATTTAGGCATCATTGTGGATAACATGCTAAAACCATCAGCCCAGTGTGCAGCGGCAGCCAAGAGAGCAAATAGAATGCTAGGTATCATAAGGAAAGGAATGGAAAATAAAACAAAAGATATTATAATGCCTCTAAATCGTTCCATGGTGAGACCGCACCTTAAATATTGTGTGCAATTCTGGTCGCCATATCTTGAAAAGGATATAGTGTTATTAGAGAAGGTTCAGAGAAGAGCCACCAAAATGGTAAAGGGGATGGAAGGATACTCCTATGAAGAAAGGGTAAAAAGGTTAGGGCTGTTTAACCTGGAAAAGAGACGGCTGAGGGGAGATATGGTAGAAGTCTATAAATTAATGAACGGAGTGGAATGGGTAAATGTAGATCGATTGTTTACGTTATCAGAATATAGAAAGACTATGGGACATGCAATGAAGCTACAGGGTAAACTATTTAAGACTAATAAAAGAAAATATTTTTTCACTCAACATTTAATCAAACTCTGGAATTTGTTACCGGAGGATGTAGTAAAGGCTGTTAGTGTAGCTGGGTTTAAAAAAGGTTTGGACAAGTTCCTCGAGGAAAGGTCTATAAACCATTATTAAGAAGGGACCCAGGATATCAATGCTTGACCCAGTACAAGCATTGTGGAACCTGTGTCTTTTGGGGAAACTGCTAGGTTTGAGTGGAGGAGTGGCCTATTGGTTGGGGCAAGGTACTTCAGGCCGGAAGGTTGGGGATTCAAATCCCACTAGAGGACAGCAACCTTGGGCCGGAAGGACTGGGGTTTCTAGTCCCACAGGTGCTCCTTGTGGTCTTGGGCAAGCCACTTAACCCTCCATAGCCCATGTTCCCTGTAAATACTTATCTCCAAGTTATAATGCCCTGTTCAATGTAATTTCAGTTTGTTCAATGTAAACCGCACTGGTGCAGAATAGCGCGGTATATAAGAGAATGTAAATAAATAAATAAAATAAAATAGGTACGCATGATCTAGATTGGCCACTGTTGGAAACAGGATACTGGGCTTGATGGACCTTGGTCTGACCCAGTATGGCATATCTTATGTTTTTATGTTCCACGGAATATTGCTCCTCTTGAATATTGCAACCTGTCTGTGCTTCGTCTCCCCTGGTTATGCACATTTTGCATTTCTTGTCATCTGACCAGAACATAATAGAAGGCGGGATTTGATCTTTAAAATACTGCAAAAGAAATGCAGCTTCTTAAAGATATGAAATGTATGTCAATTCCTGTATACACATGCTTTTTATGCAACATGGTTGATGCAAATATCACTTACTGATTCTGGCCAAATACTGTTTTTTTAAATATATTTGCAGGTGCTGCTCTGTTTCTCAATATGGATATTTGTATCTCTTCAGATTTGCAGCTGCATTTCGTTGTGGCCCCCGTAAGATATGCTATATTGGGTCAGGCCAAGGGTCCATCAAGCTCAGTATTCTGTTTCCAACAGTAGCCAATCCAAGTCACAAGTACCTGTCAGGTTCCCACCTGAGAAGGTCAGTGATTTCAAAGAGCATGCCTACCCCTTTGAACTTGAAGACTGGAGGAGAGGAAAAAACTCTAGCTTCAGAAAAAAGCTTTGCCCAACAACACAAAAAATTTCCCTTTTACAATACAGCAGAAAAAATGTAGCTATTAGGAATGACAAAAAGCTCCCTTTAAGAGTTCTCAGGCCTATTCAAGAACCCCACAGTATTACCTTGCTTGCAATGTAGACCCTGAGCCAACTTCTGTTTTGCGTCCCCCCTGCCCCCCTTGTTCTGATCTTGCAGTACAGACGGGGCTAATTTTCAGCCCACTAGCTTGTTAAATGCAACCCTTCCATTTAACATCATCTGTGTATTCTGTCTCACTATCCATATAGAGATAGCAGTGCTGAATATATGGAGGGGGATGACGTGATCATTTTATTATCAGTATAGGCTAGGCCTGATATTTCGCAGGCCTAAACTAAACATGTAACTTACGTGAATAATGGCTGAATATTGCCACTATATGGCTAATTTTCTGGCCTACCCTTGCTCCTCCTCCAATAGGCCCCACTAGTATACAGATAATACCTGGCCATTCTGCAATTTAAGCAGCCTTATATTTCGTTATATCTTTTGAAAATACACGGTTAAGCTAATTACACATTTACCAGCAAATGTCTAATTGCCTTGGAATATCAGTCTGATAGGGTATAATTATTCATTCACATGAAACACTTTGGCTCACCATAGAAGCTCTCCCAACAACACATGCAGAGCAGAAGTAGGGTATTTCACTTTACAACTCAACATACAAAAACTTTTATTCAAATTCTAGTGTCACATCAATGGCAACACCACTAACTCCCTCCATTGCTATACATTGTGCATCATAACACAAAATCCTGCAAATGGACACTCGACACCAGCATCAAGAACTCAGATTGCACTAACCCTACCTATGGAAAATTAGCACTGTAAATATCCTAGAACCTCAGTAACCTCCAGTTGGAAAAAGAGAACAAGTTGAACTACTATAGACTCCTAGAGAGAACCTACAAAACTACAAAATTTGAAACAAATATATGGACAAAAATTGAACTGGAAAACCTCAGAAACAGATACTGAACTGTAAAATACTGAAAAGAGAAACAGAAATGCATTTCCTCCTTATTTGAACTATAAGAAATGCTTGTTTATTTACATTTGCTATACCCCCTTTCATATATAACTTCAAAGTGGTTTACGCTCCATAAAACAAACCTACAGTACAAACCTACTTAGAAAAAAAAGTTACATTTTCAATTGGGAATAAAGAATAGAATGTATATTTATATTCTGCCTTTATATCGCAGTCTGCTGTGCTGACCTTAAGGATTCATAAACACTTGCTCAAAGTAAAGAGTTTTAGTGCAGTTTTTAATCTGGCATATGATGTCTCCAACCTGATATCATGTGATAGGGAATTCCATAAGGCTGGTGCCAGGTAATAGAAGGCAGCCTGGTGGGTAATGTCTAGATGTGCTCTGGTATTGGCAGGTAGTACCAACCTATTCTTTTGCAAGGAACAAAGGCTTCTGGATGGAACATATGGTATTAAAAGGTTAGAGAGGTAGCACAGGAGCCCTACATAAACACTTTATGTGTTTTTAAGATTTGGATTTTATACTTAATCCTATAAAAAAACTGGTAACCAGCGATGATCCTTAAGTAAGTGGTGTGACATAATCAGATCTTTTTACATGGGTTGCTAACTTAATGGCCATTGATTGGATCATTTGAGTGATGATTTAGACAATGCACAATATAATGAATTGCAGTAATCAAGGCAACTAATAACAAGAGCATGTCTGAGAATAAGTAATGTTGGTTTATCAAGGCACAAATGTATGGACTGTATTCTATGTAAGGAATAGAAACATGCTTTAGAAACGTCTGCAGTCTGAGCCTTAAAAGTTAATTTACAGCTTACAGCTCAGGACTTTCAGGGAGGATATCAGTGGAATTTATTGTCCATAGATAAGGCGTGCAAGCATTAAGGGTTGGTTTTGGTCAGTAATTCACATTGCCTGAGACTTTGTGAGATTCAGTTTAAGTGAGTTCTGAGTAAGCCCGTCCGATACTGATGCAAGGCAAGTATTTAAAACTGCTAGATCTGGCTTTAAGGGGTTTATAAAAATACAGTAGTTGGATCTAAAGGATGCTAATACTCACATCCTTATTCATCCAGACCACAGGCAATATCTCAGATTTGTTGTGGGACGAAACCACTACCAGTACAGAGTACTACCCTTTGGCCTAACCTCCGCCCCCAGGGTGTTTACCCAAGTGCCTGGCGGTGGTGGTGGCCTACCTGAGGCTTCAAGGTCTTTTTGTGTTCCCATACCTGGACGACTGGCTCATAAGGGGCCAGTCTTCCCAGGAGGCCAATCAAGCCACCCTTCGCACTGTGGCTCTGCTTCAGCACTTGGGGTTTGTCATAAACTTCGCAAAGTCCACTTTGCTCCTGTCCCAGAACTTGGAATTCATAGGAGCAAGGCTGGACACTCTTCAGGCGAAGGCTTTTCTGCCAGTGGACAGAGCCCACAGGTTGATGGATCTAGCCAGGCAGTTTCACAGCAATTCCCTGGTCTCCGCCAGGCAATTCCTGAGACTTCTCGGCCATATGGCTTCCACGGTTCATGTAACCCCCAATGCCCGCCTGCACATGCGGCCTGCTTAGTGGAGCCTTCGAACTCGTCTCCTCTCTGCAATGGTGGCTTCATCTTCCGAATCTGGTACTCGGAGTGTTTTTTCAATCCCCTCCGCATTCTCAAGTGCTGACGACAGATGCTTCTCTTCTAGGTTGGGGAGCGCTTTGCCAAGGGGCATGTACTCAGGGTCTCTGGACCCCTTGGGAGGCTGCTCAGCAGATAAACGTCCTGGAGCTACAGGCGATACGCCTAGCTCTGAGAGCCTTCTCCCACCTCACATCTCACCAGTCTGTACTGGTTCAGACGGACAATCAAATTGCCATGTTCTACGTGAACAAGCAAGGGGGCACAGGCTCCTTCCTTCTCTGTCAGGAGGCACAGCGGCTGTGCTCTTGGGCCGTCAATCACGGAATCCTCCTCAAGGCTGTCTACCTCCCAGGTCAAGACAATTACCTGGCGGACAGGCTGAGCAGGATCCTGCAACCACACAAATGGAGATTGAATCCGTTGGTGGTTCATCAGATCTTTCTCAGGTGGGGCCTCCCCACCATGGATCTTTTCGCCAGTCCTCTGAACCGGCAACTCCCGAGATTCTGTTTTAGACAACCGCATCCTCTCAGAGTAGCAGCGGATGCATTTCTGATCTCGTGGTCCCAAGGCCTACTGTATGCGTTTCCTCCCACGCCACTAGTGTCCCGAACACTGTTCAAAGTCCTCAAGGACGGGGCCTCCATGATTCTGATAGCCCCCAGGTGGCCGAGGCAACCCTGGTTCCCCCTTCTGCTACAACTGGCGGTGGACACTCCTCTTCCTCTGGGGATTCAACACGATCTCCTGTCTCAGGAACAGGGATCTCAATTGCACCCCAACCTCCAGTCCCTTCATCTGATGGCCTGGCTGCTGAAAGGGTAGTCCTGGCTCCCCTACTACTGCCTACAGAGGTGGAAGACGTAGTCTCAGCCTCTAGACGGCAATCCACCAGGAAATCTTACACTCTTAAGTGGCGTAGCTTCTCCGCATGGTGTGCTCAGCGCAACGAGAATCCCTTCTCATGCTTGGTAGCGGTAGTATTGCAATATTTGCTTTACCTCTCCAATCTAGGCCTTAAGTCCAACTCTGTCAGGGTTCACCTCAGTGCTCTTTCAGCGCACCACTCGCCGGTGGACGGCAGGCCTCTTTCCAACCACCCTTTGGTGGCTCGTTTTCTCAGAGGCCTCCTCCTGCTTAAGCCTCCTTTGCGTCCACCAGCCCCTGAGTGGGATCTGAATGTGGTCTTACAGCGGATTACTTGTCCGCCATTTGAACCTATGGCTACCTGTCCCCTCCGTTTTCTCTCCTGGAAAACTTTGTTTCTGGTAGCTCTTACCTCTGCTAGGCGAGTAAGTGAACTTCAGGCACTAGTGTCTGATCCCCCTTGCACTAGGTTCTACAGGAATAGGGTAGTCTTACGGACTCACCCCAAGTTTCTCCCTAAGGTTGTCTCCCCTTTTCACCTCAATCAGGAGGTGGTTCTTCCGACCTTCTTTCCAAGGCCGCATGCCAACCGGGCTGAGATGGTCCTGCATACCCTGGACTGTAGGAGGGCGTTATCCTTCTACCTTTACTGTACGCGGGAGCATCGGAGGGCTGTTCAGCTCTTCGTTTCTTTTGACTCCAATAAGTTGGGGTTACCTGTCTCCAAGCGTACTTTGTCCATATGGGTCGCTGACTGTATCGCCTGGGCTTATGGGGCAGCCGGCCTTTCGTTGGAGTGTCGAGTCACGGTTCAACGTGTCAGGGCGAAGGCTGCGTCAGTGGCTCATCTCCGCTCTGTTCCGTTGGCAGACATCTGCCGGGCCGCTACTTGGTCTTCAAGCCAGACTTTTGCGGCCCATTACTGCCTTGAGAGGGAGTCCCGCAGGGACAGTGCTTTCGGACAGGCAGTACTCCATAATCTCTTTGGGGTTTAGGCAACTCCTACCCTCCGGCCCTGGTGTTGGGCTACCGGTTGGGGGCATTCTCAGAGAAGATTCCTTCCTTACGTACTGATGAGCTTGAGGGAGCTCATTTTTTCAGCTTGAGGTCTCCGGTAACCTTAAGCTGGGGAGTCCCATATGTGAGGACTGACTTCCTGCTTGGTCCTGGAGAAAGAGTAGTTACTCACCTGTAACAGGTGTTCTCCAGGAGCAGCAGGAATTAGTCCTCACAGCCCTCCCTCCTTCCCTTGGAGTTTCAGTCATATGATTTATTTTTGCTAAATTTTTTTGCTGTCTTTTAGCTATGTCATCAGACTGAGCAAGATGGCACCCTTGGGCGGGAAGGTGACCGCGCATGCGCGCTGCAATTCCCAAAGGCTTTCTTTGAAAGCTGGGGAAATGCTCCGCACGGGGCTCCGTCGGCGCCGACGTCACCCATATGTGAGGACTGATTCCTGCTGCTCCTGGCGAACACCTGTTACAGGTGAGTAACTACTCTTTCTCCACAGGTTAGGGGATATTTCTGAGGCTTCAAAGTGTGAAATGAAACAGCAAAAGTACAGCCCTGGAGAAATGACTGGAACCATGTCAGGGCAGTGCCTGTGATTCCTATGTCTGTAGTTTGTTGTACTAAGATCTGATGATCAACTAGATCAAATGCTGTGGTCAGGTCCAGCAACAACAGGAACACAGCTTCACCCTTGTCTAATGCCTCTCTGGTTTAATTAACCATCACTACCATGCTAGTTTCTGTGCTATGATGTTGGTGGAAGCCAGATTGGAATTTGTTACCGGAGGTTGTAGTAAGAGCTGTTAGTGTAGCTGGGTTTAAAAAAGGTTTGGATAAGTTCCTGGAGGAAAGGTCCATAAATCATTATTAAAAAGGGACCCAGGATATCAATGCTTGACCCAATACAAGCATTGTGGAACCTGTGTCTCTTGGGGATACTGCTAGGTACGTATGATCTAGATTGGCCACTGTTGGAAACAGGATACCGGGCTTTTTGGACCTTGGTCTGACCCAGTATGGCATATCTTATGTTCTTCTTTCTATTTTCTATGTAGTTTGACAGTTGATAGAAGACAGCCTTCTCTATAAGTTTAGCTACAAGAGGTATGTCAGCTTTGAAAATGCACATTTTTAAAGCTGACATATTTTATTCTCTGAAAACGGACACTCTTCTGTACCTTTGTCATTTTATTTTTCCAGTTGGGTTGGTCCCAGTTTCTCTTTTCCACTTCCTCTTGTTGGTTTTCTTCAAAGTCCCTTTTCAGGATTCCATTTCCATTTTCTGTTTCTTCACACTCTGTCTTTGTCCTTTCCTTCACTGTGCTATCCACAAGCCTGGGAGCGAGCCAGTGAGGCAGGCTTCCTGCGCCCCTATTTTGGTGCGCCCTGAGCAAGCAAGGCATTGGCTAAGTACTTAAGCTGGCCCTAGCCAGTGCAGAACACACAGTAATGGAGTAGCAATACCCCATCTTGCATTGTGAGAAATTAATTAAGCAGTGGTGTTTTGAGTTAATTTCAAGTGCTTCATTAACTAACCTAAGTAGCAACCCTATGTAAATGGAATTGCAATAGTCAAGGTGCGAAAGTGCAAGGTTTGTACCACAAAGCAAAACTCCTGTGGTCTCAGACGTAAATTAATTTGCATTCCTCAAAACCTTTCTTCTCACAGTCCTCACCTAATGCTCCAGGGACATTTTAGAATCCAAAATTATCCCAAGACTCCAAACTTGGATTGTATGTTTTGTGATTGAATTCCTGTATTACATTTAAGGGGTTTAGCAGTATTTTTTATTTCTCCAGGACCAAGCAGGAAGTCAGTCCTCACATATGGGTGACGTCGGCGCCGACGGAGCCCTCGCGGAGCAATTTTCCCCAGCTTTCACAGAAAGCCTTTGGGAATTGCAGCGCGCATGCGCGGTCGCCTTCCCGCCCAAGGGTGCCATCTTAGCCAGTCTTCT
Organism: Ichthyophis bannanicus; assembly: GCA_033557465.1. Classification (NCBI taxonomy): domain Eukaryota; kingdom Metazoa; phylum Chordata; class Amphibia; order Gymnophiona; family Ichthyophiidae; genus Ichthyophis; species Ichthyophis bannanicus. Next base: position 789,107,778 of record CM066033.1, read on the forward strand.
TTTTTCCGCGGAGCCCTACAGACGTACCCATCGTGTCCCCGCTAAAAAAGTTGATTTTCGTGAGTTTTCTCGTTTTTTCAATTCGGTTCGACGCCGGTCGTTTTCCTGCCCGGACTCGCGACGCTGTTGCGAGTCCTTCCCTTATTTTTCGGTTTTTCTGATTTTTGGTCAGTTTCGTTTTCGGTTTTTTCGCTGGCAGCCTGGTCCTTTGACCTTGCAGGGGCCCTTTTTCCTCCGATGGCTGCCAGTGGTTTCAAGCGGTGTGGTCAGTGTGACAGAAATATGTCACTTACTGACACACACGATAATTGCCTCCGCTGCCTGGGCCCGGATCATGAAGAAATGATCTGTGGAGCCTGTGGCAAAATGTCCTCCAAAGCGTTGAGGAGTCGGCGGCATCAGCGGGATAGAATCTTCGCTGACCCCAGCCGTACCCGGACCTCGTCGGAGGCCTCGGCATTCAGAGGCTCCAGCTCTGACCATCGCCGAAGCTCCTCCGACAGGGGTTCTCCCTCCGGAGACCATCGACGGAAGACAAAACCCGCGAGGGCGGCGTCGGTGGACGCTCCTGGCTCCGCGAGGGCCAGGTCGCATAGCCCCGACAGTCATCCCGGGTCTTTGGAGAAGGAGCACCCCCCGAAGCGACCTCGCCTGGAGTCGGAGTTGCCTGCTCGGGTAAGTCCTGTGGTCCTTCTGGACTCGCCTCCGAGAGGTCCGACTTCGGGCCCGACGCCGTCGGGGCCCGAGTCGGGGGCTGCTGGGTCACCTGAGGTCAGACTCAGGTTGACGGCCTTGGAGAGCAGACTATCTGCCTTCATGGACCAGCAGCGGGCACTGATCGCTAGCCTCGCTGGCGCCGCTGCCCCGACCGCCGGGACGTCGACGTCTAAGTCGACCCCGGAGACCGAGCCGATCCTCGAGTCCATGCGAACTCGAGTCGATCCTCGGTCGAGGTCACCCTCGGCCTCCCGTTCGGGACCGAGGTCGTCGCCGCCGACTCCCTTGGCGTCGGGGCGGCCGACGCCTCCGCCCGCCCGAGCCGACCCCACTGATTCCTCCTCGGAGTCGGTCTGGGAGTCTGAAGAGGAGGAGTCACCTGATTCCTTTCGGACTCGGTGTGTCCCCTCGGACTCACCTGAGTCCGAACCTCGGAAACAGTCCCCTCCGGAGGATGCCCGGTTCTCGGACTTCATCAGGGATATGGCCAAGGCTTTGGCCTTCCCTGCGGATCCCGAGGAGGAGCCTCGAGCCGAAGAGCTCGACGCCCTTCAGTACGACTCTCCCGCCCGGGAGCACTTTACTGTACCGGTGCCTCCCATGCTGGAACGACTACTCTTCCGCATGTGGGAGAGTCCGGCCTCGTCGCCGGTATTGAGCAAGCGGGTCGATTCCATCTATCGAGTCCGCAAGAGTCCTGGCTTCCAAAAAGCACAGCTGCCACACCATTCCATGGTAGTGGAATCGGCCATGCATAGGCTTAAGAGCCAGAAAATGCACTCCTCGGTGCCTCCTGGCAGGGAGGCCCGTAACCTGGATGGCCTTGGTAAGAAGTGTTTCCAGGGCTCTATGCTGGCTTGTCGTGTCCAGACCTACCAGCTATACATGGGCATGTATCTCCGAGACCTGGCTAAAGAGCTAGCCGGATTCTCCGCTGGACTGTCCGAGGAACCTTTGCGGAGGTTCCTAGCCTTAACAACTGGTATATGGGAATGCTCCAAATTCATGTCCCGAGCAGCCTATGATGGCTTTGAAGCATCGGCTCGTGTGGCCGCAGCTGGCATCGGTGCCCGCCGACAGGCTTGGCTTCAGTCTTCTGACCTTGAACCTTGGGTGCAGGACAAGTTGGTCGATGTCCCCTGCAGAGGTGAGAACCTCTTTGGCAAGCCCATGGATGAAAAGGCTGCACAAATCGAGACGGAGACTCTCACCAGGACCAGGCTTTCTAGGAAGACCTCCGCCCCTTCCCAGAAAAAGAAGGGCTCGGGAAAGAAGTCCTTTTACCCGAGAAAGGCGGCTGCCTATAAACACTACCCCCAATATCAGGCCCCTCCAGCTCCCCAACAGGGTCAGCAGGCCAAGGGACGGGGTAACGGGTCCCGTAGGCAGCAAGCCCCCAAGCCTGCACCACCAGCCCCTGCTCAGCAGGGTGGGGGTTTTTGACTTCCTCAGCATAGCCTCTCCCCCTCAGCTGGTTCCTCCCAGCACCGGAGGCCGGCTGGTTCACTTCGCCCACAGGTGGTCCAACATCACTTCAGATGCCTGGGTGCTTCAAGTCGTGCAAGAAGGATATCTTCTCCACTTCCATCAGGTCCCTCCCTCTTATTTTCCAGGAGAACCTCCTCGACTCCCTCTGCACAGGGACTTACTCCTTCAGGAGTTAGCAAGTCTTCTTCAGGACCAGGCTGTGGAACCGGTGCCCCACCACCTGAGAGGTCAAGGCTTTTATTCCAGGTATTTCCTAATACGAAAAAGGACAGGAGGCCTCAGACCCATCCTGGACTTGCGCAACCTCAACAAGTTCCTTGTGCAGGAAAAGTTCAAGATGCTTACCCTTGGAATCCTTCTGCCCTACTTCCAGCAGGGAGATTGGCTATGCTCCTTGGATCTAAAGGATGCCTACACGCATATCCTCATCCACCCAAGCCACCGCCAATACCTAAGGTTTGTGGTGGCAGGAAATCACTACCAGTACAGAGTACTGCCCTTTGGCCTATCCTCCGCACCGCGAGTCTTCACAAAATGTCTCGCGGTGGTGGCGGCCTATCTCAGGCTTCACGGCCTCTATGTCTTTCCGTACCTCGACGACTGGCTCATCAGAGCGCCGTCCTCTCCGGCAGTCGCCAATGCCACACACCGCACGGTGACTCTTCTGCAGTACTTGGGCTTTGTCATAAACTTCGCAAAGTCCACTTTGCTCCCTTCACAGGATCTCGAGTTCATTGGCGCAAGACTGCACACTCCTCAGGCTCGAGCTTTCCTGCCTCTCGACAGGGCTCAACGGCTCATGGACCTAGCCGGCCGTTTTCGCAGCCAGTCCCTGGTCTCCGCCAGGCGCTTCCTGAGACTACTCGGCCATATGGCTTCCACCGTCCACGTGACCCCCAATGCTCGCCTGAATATGCGGCCGGCTCAATGGTGCCTTCGCCAGCAGTGGCAACAAGCCACCGGCGGACTAGCCGACTTAGTGCGCCTCTCCAGACCGCTGGCCTCTTCCCTACAGTGGTGGCTTCATCGGCCGAACCTGGTGCTCGGAATGCCGTTTCAGTCGCCTCAGCCGGCTCAAGTGCTGACGACCGATGCTTCCCTCCTGGGTTGGGGAGCTCATTGCCAGGGGGCATGTACTCAAGGTCTCTGGACCGCGTGGGAGTCTGCTCAACAGATCAACTTCCTGGAGCTCAGAGCTATTCGTCTGGCGCTCAAGGCTTTCTCCCACCTGACTTCTCACCAGTCCGTCCTTGTCCAGACGGACAATCAAGTTGCCATGTTCTACGTGAACAAGCAGGGGGGCACGGGCTCCTTCCTTCTCTGCCGAGAAGCTCAGAGGCTCTGCTCTTGGGCCGTCAGTCACGGCATTCTTCTCAAGGCAGTTTATCTCCCAGGCCAAGAAAATTGCCTGGCGGACAAACTCAGCAGGATACTCCAGCCGCACGAGTGGCGTCTGGATCCCTTGGTAGTTCAGAAACTCTTTCTGAAGTGGGGCCTCCCCACGATGGATCTCTTTGCCAGTCCTCTCAACCGGCAACTTCCTCGCTTCTGCTCTCGTCAGCCACATCCCCTTCGGGTAGCGGCAGATGCTTTTCTGCTCTCATGGTCGGAAAGCCTTCTCTATGCTTTTCCTCCCATCCCGCTAGTCTCTCGAACTCTGTTCAAGGTTCTCTGGGACAAAGCGTCCATGATCCTGGTGGCTCCTCGCTGGCCAAGACAGCCGTGGTTCCCACTCCTGTTACAATTAGCGGCGGAGGATCCGTTCCCTCTGGGGTTTCAACCGGATCTCCTAACACAGGATCAGGGGTCTCTGCTACACCCCAACCTCAGGTCTCTCAACCTAATGGCCTGGCGGCTGAAAGGGTAGTCCTTGCTCCCCTTCTCCTGCCGGCGGAGGTGGAAGAGGTCGTCCTAGCTTCTCGGCGCCCTTCTACCCGCAAATGCTACGCCCTTAAATGGCGTCGCTTTTCCGTTTGGTGTGTACAGCAGTCTCAGGATCCCTTCTCCTGCTCGGTGTCGGTGATCTTGCAGTACCTGCTCTACCTCTCTAATCTGGGACTTAAGTCCAACTCCGTCAAAGTCCACCTCAGTGCTCTTTCAGCACACCATGTGCCGGTGGACGGCAGACCTCTCTCCAGCGACCCTCTCGTAGCACGGTTTCTCCGAGGTCTCTTTCTACTTAAACCACCTCTGCGCCCGCCAGCACCTGACTGGGATCTGAATGTGGTTTTACAGCGGATCACCTGTCCGCCTTTTGAACCGATGGCTACCTGTTCTCTGCGTTTTCTTTCGTGGAAAACCTTATTCCTGATAGCCCTCACTTCCGCTAGGCGCGTAAGTGAATTGCAGGCCCTCGTGTCTGATCCTCCCTTCACTCGGTTCTACAAAAATAGGGTAGTCCTACGGACTCACCCAAAATTTCTTCCAAAAGTTGTCTCCCCTTTTCACATCAATCAGGAGGTGGTACTTCCAACCTTCTTTCCCAGGCCTCACTCCAGCCGAGCTGAACGAGTCCTGCATACCCTGGACTGTAGAAGGGCATTGAACTTCTACCTTGACCGTACGCGGGAGCACCGTAAAGCTGCTCAGCTTTTTGTGTCTTTTGACCCCAATAAATTGGGGCTCCCGGTCTCCAAGCGTACTCTGTCCATCTGGGTTGCTGACTGTATCGCTTGGGCTTATGGGGCAGCCGGACTCTCCTTAGAAAGTCGAGTCACGGCTCATTGTGTTCGGGCGAAGGCTACGTCAGTGGCTTACCTCCGCTCTGTTCCGCTGGCAGACATCTGCCGGGCCGCTACTTGGTCTTCGAGCCAGACTTTTGCGGTCCATTACTGTCTCGAGAGGGAGTCCCGCAGGGACAGTGCTTTCGGACAGGCAGTCCTCCGAAATCTCTTCGAGGTTTGAGCAACTCCTACCCTCCATCCCGGATGGGGGCTACCGGTGGGTAATAATTCAGCGAAGATTCCTTCCTTCTGTACTGCTGAGCTAGAGGGAGCTCATTTTTGTACTTAGGGTCTCCGGTAGCCTTAAGCTTGGGAGTCCCATATGTGAGGACTGACTTCCTGCTTGGTCCTGGAGAAAGCGTAGTTACTCACCTGTAACAGGTGTTCTCCAGGAGCAGCAGGAATCAGTCCTCACAACCCTCCCTCCTCCCCGTGGAGTTGCAATCATCTGCTTAAGTTTTTTTTTGCAAATTTTTATGCTGTCTTTTAGCTATGTCATCAGACTGGCTAAGATGGCACCCTTGGGCGGGAAGGCGACCGCGCATGCGCGCTGCAATTCCCAAAGGCTTTCTGTGAAAGCTGGGGAAAATTGCTCCGCGAGGGCTCCGTCGGCGCCGACGTCACCCATATGTGAGGACTGATTCCTGCTGCTCATGGAGAACACCTGTTACAGGTGAGTAACTACGCTTTATCATATACTGCCTTTCATGATATCAAGGTGGTTTACATTGAACAAACTGAAATTACATTGAACAGGACATTATAACTTGGAGACAACTGTTTTACAGGGAACATGGGCTATGGAGGGTTAAGTGGCTTGCCCAGGACCACAAGGAGCACCTGTGGGACTAGAAACCCCAGTCCTTCCGGCCCAAGGTTGCTGTCCTCTAGTGGGATTTGAACCACTGAACTAACTTGCCCCAACCACTAGGCCACTCCTCCCTCACCTCCCTTGCCTCGAGGCAAAATGCTTTTGTTAAATCTAGAATATAAATAAAGACAATTCACTCTGTTCACTGTTTCTGTTTTATTAAATGTTTTCAGAGAATGGTAGTACATTAATATTGAATATCAAGTGGGGCATTCTGGCTGCAAGAAGAGCCACACTGATTCTGAGAAAGAGACATTTAATATTGTCTGATTCCATTTCTTATATATTAAGTTAAATCATCTCTCCTGGATTCTTATCCCATGTTGTCCAATAACGATTAGTGTGTCCTCAAGGACATACTAATCTTGGTCTCAGTTCACTAGTTAAAGTACTTTCATTTATTGTTTTTCAAGTATACGTAGGCTTTTTTTTTCTTTTTGTCCCAAAATTCTGTATTTATGGCGGAAGTGATTCAGATTATCAAGAAAATTAGTAGTTCCATTTGTAGACTGAATAAATGATGTTCTATGGTTATGAAGGCAATTGAAGAGACTGTGCCTGTAGCTTCCAGGGCTGAATTTAACATTCTTTCTATAATTTCAGTCTTATACTATACTGGTCTGATTCATTTGAAGGATAGGCTCTCAGCATATAATCGTTATGCACTGTTGTTCTGCTGAGCGTGTACTTCTGTCCATTCCTGCAGGTATTCATTTATAGTTTTACAGATTACAAGCAGACCAAAAATGTATGAGCCAGAGGCAGAGAGGAGGGGAGAGTTATCCCCTCTGCGGTCTACCACAGAATCTTTAGAACCTGATTTACTAAGGCTGTTTTCCCATTCTGTGTCTAAGGGAAAGAAAACTTAGTAAATTGGACCCTTAATACACTGCTGCATGACAGTGGCAGAAATAGATAGTCAGCAGGCCCCATCCCTTGGGTCATCACCCAGTCTCTCGCTCTCCCCCTCCCATCCTGTGTCACATGCTCTCCCCATCTCATCGCCCAGTGCCTCTCTCTTATAGTTTAGTTTATTTATTGATATATCACCGTTTCTAATGACTTAACAAAACGGTTTTACAAGATGTTACAAAGTTAAATCATAGTAGAAGCTGACAATAATTCAGATCAGGACCATACCCAGCTAGACATGAACCCTGTGTAACTAACGAATCTGGTGCCCTTCCTCCCCCAACCACATTCAGTAGCTCACTCTTTTTTAGCTTCCCAGAAGTCCAGTGATGATATCAGTGTTCCCTTCCGTGCTTTTTCCCTGTGCGGCCGCACCCTTGCACAGCCCTCGGTATGGCCCTCATTCAGATAGATAATCTCCACCCCACCCCCATCCAATTATAGTACACACCCCAAATAATCAAGCCACAGGATTTACATTACAGCCACTGTCCACACCCATTCCTACCCAGAATGACGTACAAACGTAGAGATCAATGTAAATAGTTATTGATTCAAACTGTTTATTGTAAATAGTTAACTGTTACAAATATGTTCAATATATTATGTTTGTTACATCTCTGGAAGGGGCGGTATAGAAAAACGTTCCAAATAAATAAATACATGAAAGAAAAGTGAATGAAATTTTGGTAACAGGCAGGTGGGACTTACATCCAACCCTCCCCCTCAAACATAATCCATTTGCCCTATTACCCTAGGCCCAGTGATCACTTTACTCAACAGTTATAGGTAAAACATGGCTGCTGCTTTATTGCTAGATCAACCTATTTACAACGGAATCCCGAAACACTCACTAAAGCCACTTCAGATGGCTCAGAACACAGCTGCCAGAATAATCGCCGGCTCTTCAACTCAAGCCCACATCACCCCAATCCTTAAAGAACTCCACTGGCTCCCAATAAGCCTCCGTATTAGATACAAGTTGGTCATCAATATATTCAAAATCAGACATAAGACTTCAGCAATCAGTCTCCAAGCCCTCTTATTCTCTAACACCAGCAAAAGACCTAGAAGGAAAGCCACAACTGACACCCTCAGCACCCCAAGTAGCTACTCTAAAGTCTGTAAATTCACCTCACAAAGAGCTCTTTCCTTATCGGCCCCTCTAATATGGAACTCTCCCCCCCCCGACCTACGATCAATTGAGGAACTGAAGGAATTCCGAAAACAACTAAAATTTGTTCTTTTCATTGAGCACTATGGCTATGACACCTAACTAACTCATATTAATTGTAATCTCTCAATATTGTGTTTTTTGTAATTGTTCACCATGTTATGTTTCCCTTCTTTCACTTCCCTTGCCTATGTTTAGCCTTTGTATGTCTTTGTAACCGCTTTGATTTAAGGAAAAGGCGGTATAAAAAACCTGTTAAATAAATAAATAAATAAATAATCAAAATACATAGACAGTATATATGTCCAGCGGGTGAGTTTCCTGCTCTAGTCACCCAAGCCAGTATGCGCCATGGCCTCTTCCCTTGCTGTCAATTCAGCCCACCGTGGGTCTAGGGGCCCTCCCCTGTACAGGGGACTTGCTAGGGTGCCCTGCCTTGGTGGCAGCTAGGGCATCCTGCCCCTTTTGCTCTTGCTCTGCGTGCGTTTGTGGCCTGGCTCGGGTAACCGCCGGTAGCTTATTCAGCTGTGACAATGTGGAGCTATGCAAGCCCTGTCCAGGATGACCATGCAGGGTGGGTGGGGTGGAGAAGCAGACGATCCAAAAGGAGGATCGCTCTGCTGCTCCTGCTTTTATCAGGGGCTGAGATCTCGCCTGGGCACGCGGGGCAGGTGACAGTCTTTCCTGCTGCACCCCAGCGAGATTCCAGCCCCCTCTGAGAGGCAGAGGAGGGGCGGATGGGCCCATCGCCCTCGTGCTCTGCCCCTTGTGTTAGAATAAATATTCAGTGCAATGGAGTAAACATGGAAGTTAGGAAATATGGGCAGTGTAGCAAGAGGAAAATCTGTGTCATGTCCCTAAGCATAGTGTAAAAATGCTTCTGAGAAAAGAAATATTTTAAGATTTTTTTTTTAAAGGGTTCTTGCCATCAGTCTCTTTCCCAATCCTACCATCTCCCTCCTCCCCCAGTTGGTCAAATCTCCAACTCCAGCTAGTCCTCGCAACATAGCGAGCCAGTCAGTCCCCTCCCTCTCATGTAACAAACTACAGCCCCCCAGCTAACACACACCACCTAGGAAATCAGTCAGTCCCCCTCCCAAACCCTCCCCTTCGCATGTAACTAATTATATTCCCCTCCACTGATCATTCGCCACCCAGGAAGCCAGCCAGCCAGCCAGGGCCAGATTTACCTATACGCCCATTACGCCGTGGCGTAGGGCCCACAGCTGGCAAGGGCCCACAAAAATCGAACTAATTAGCTTTTTTTAAAAATAAAATAAAAAAAAAACCTGCTGGCTGCCGCCGCGGGGCCCTCTCTGCTGCCGCGGCAGCATGGACTGACCCGTGGGGCCCCCTCTGCAAGGTGAATCAATCGGTTGGTCCGTTCGTCCCTCCCTCCCTCCCTCCCTCCCTCCCGTGCAGGCTTTGAGAGGCGCGAAGGGAAATTTCCCATCAGCCCCTGCGGGCTTAACAGAGACGCGAGGGAGACACTCCCTTCGCGCCTCTCAAAGCCTGCACGGAGGGAGGGACGGACGGACCGACCGATTGATTCACCTTGCAGAGGGGGCCCCGCGGGTCAGTCCATGCTGCCGCGGCAGCAGAGGGGGCCCCGCGGCGGCAGCCCGCAGGTTTTTTTTTTTTAAAATTAAATTTTACTTTGGGGGGGGTAGGACTGGTAATGGGCTATTGGGGGGGCTGGGGCTGGGACTGGGACTGGAAATGGGCTGGGGGGTTAAGGCTGGAGGTGGGCTGATGGGTTTAGGACTGGTAATGGGCTGTGGGCTGTTGGGGGGGGTAGAACTGGTAATGGGCTTTGGGGGGGGTTAAGAATGGTAATGGGCTGTGGGATGATGGGGGCTGTCTGGTAATGGGCTATGGGGGGGCTAGGACTGGAAATGGGCTGGGGGGTTAAGGCTGGAGGTGGGCTGATGGGGTTAGGACTGGTAATGGGCTGTGGGCTGTTGGGGGGGGTTAGAACTGGTAGTGGGCTATGGGGGGTTAAGACTGGTAATGGGCTGTGGGCTGATGGAGGCTGTCTGGTAATCGGCTATGGGGGGGCTAGTACTGGAAATGGGCTGGGGGGGTTAAGACTGGAGGTGGGCTGATGGGGTTAGGACTGGTAATGGGCTGTGGGCTGTTGGGGGGGGGTTTAGAACTGGTAATGGGCTTTGGGGGGGGTTAAGACTGGTAATGGGCTGTGGGCTGATGGGGGGCTGTCTGGTAATGGGCTATGGGGGGGCTAGGACTGGAAATGGGCTGGGGGGGTTAAGGCTGGAGGTGGGCTGATGGGGTTAGGACTGGTAATGGGCTGTGGGCTGTTGGGGGGGGGGTTAGAACTGGTAATGGGCTTTGGGGGGGTTAAGACTGGTAATGGGCTGTGGGCTGATGGGGGGCTAGGACTGGTATTGGGTTGGGGGGTTGCTAGGACTGGAAATGGGCTGAAGGGTGGCTAGGACTGGAAATGGGCTGATGCAGGGACTAGAAGGGAATGGATGCTGGGTGAGGCTGGAACTAGAAGGGAGCTGATGTTGGGGGAGGATTAGAATGGGATGGGGCTGGAAGAGTAAAATGGAGAAGGGAAACATATTTTGTGTGGGAGGGATAAAAAATCTACAATTGGCCGGGTATTGGGAGAGTAAGTGGGGATTGAGGATGGAGGGGTAAAATTTGAGTGGATGAAATAGGAATGAGGAAAGAGCAAAAGGAGAAAGATTAGTATGTTAAAGCAGATGTAGAGAGAGAATGGAAAACTAGAAGAGAGAAGAAAGGATAAATGGACAGCAGACGATGGAGAGTTAGCAGAAGACACGAAGAAACCAGAAGAAAGTGGCTGGAGCAATTGCAGCTGAAAAAAATGCACAAAAGGTAGAAAAATATCTTTATTTTGAATTTATTAATTGGAATATGTCAGCTCTGGTAAATGTGCATCATTAACTCTGCGCTTTGTTTAGTATAAGAGCAAATTAATGTATAGTTTTATTTCTACAGTGTTGTACATTCCAAGTTTGGCTTTTGGGATTCCCAGTTTAATTATTGTCTTCCTGTTTCTAAATTGTGATTACTTGTTTGGTGATGGTCTATGTTCTGCATGTGTAACTGAGCTGAGGTGTTCTGTTTATATAATTCCTATTTGACATTGCCACTTGTTCTCTTTCCCCAGTAGATCATGTATTGTTGTTCTCTGAAATGTATTGGTTTAATATTTGCAGTGTTGCCTTTTGATTGGTAGAGTATGGTGCTTTGTGAGTCCTGGTAGTGCTGTTAGGATACGGCGGGTTTGCTATGGGTTCTAAATGGGCAGTGTTTGTAGTACATAGAAACATAGAAACATGATGACAGAAAAAGACCACAAGGTCTATCTAGTCTGTCCTTCCATAACAACAACTACAACAGTCCACTTTTTAGCTTTAGAGATCCTCTGTGTTGGTCCCATGCTTTTTTGAATTCAGTTACTGTCCTCATCTCTACCACCTCCACTGGGAGACTATTCCATGGATCCACTACTCTTTCCGTAAAGAAATATTTCCGCATATCACTCCTGAATCTATCTCCCTTCACCCTCATCCCATGTCCCCTCGTAGCAGAACTTGCTTTCAATTGAAAGAGGCTCTCTCCCTGAACATTTATGCCACGGAGGTATTTAAACATCTCAATCATATCACCTCTATCCCGCCTTTCCTCTAAGGTGTACATATTAAGATCCTTAAGTCTGTCCTCATATGCTTTATAATGAAGCCCATTAATCATTTTAGTAGCAACCCTCTGCACCGACTCCATCCTGTTCACATCCTTTTGAAGGTGCGGTCTCCAGAATTGCACACCATACTCCAAATGAGGTCGCACCAAAGACTTATACAGTAGTTCCTAATGTGTCTGGCAGTTGGCACTGGATTATAGAAATGTAGAAATCTTTTAGTCTTTCTTTATCCATACACTCATTAAGAGGCATGTTTACTAAAAGTTAGTATATGGTAACATTATGCAAATATTTATGCAAATGAGGCCCCGCCCCGCCCCTGCTGGGGGCCCACAATTTTTGTTGGCGTAGGGCCTCACTCAAGGTAAATCCGGCCCTGCAGCCAGCCATTCCCCTTTTCCCAATATATAGCAGTTAAATTCCTCTCAGACAGACGGTTGTGTGAGCAGTGCAGCCATACACTGTGCAAATATGGAGGGGCACGAAAATAAAATTCCAGAAGTATTCCAAATGTAAACCTGATAACCTGATATTTTTCTATGATTGTTAGCCAATAGCCTATATATAGTTGGAAATATTATTTCCTAAAGTATTAAACATACAACTGATAGTCTGTCGTAATGGGGGAACACTAGGTTCGCGAGTCACATAGGGCACAATTGTAACTTGTTATGGTGCTGAGGCAAGCACGAACCCCCCCCCCCCCCTCCCCGGCTAGATCTGCTTATCTGCTGGCAGCTTCCTGTTCTCTGCACCATGAGACTTCAGACCCTGAGACTGGCACTGCAGTTCCTGTACCGCGCAGCTCAAATTCAGAGAGCCACATAGTACAAAAAGCAGGAAACCCTATTCTGAAGTACTAAGCTCTTTTTTTTTGCAACGGGAAAAGAAGATCCGTATGCAGGGGAAGGCAATCCCAGGCACCGAAGAATAATGTAGTCTGCACATGATGAGATTTGTCAAATCTTTCATTACTCATAGGCTATTTATGTATTCTGGTCCTGTACTCTGGAATCAAATTTCTCTCATTATTAAAAATGAGCTAGACTTTCTTCAGCAGAAGCTGGTTATTTATCACTGTCTTTAGTTAATCTGTTATTTTTTAGGCATAGTGTCTGTTGTCGAGGGTTCAAGTGGCAGAGAAATTCTGTCCATACACATGTTTATTTGAGCATGTGTGCCAACGCTGCAGTTCAGCCTTCCCTCACCATGATCGGTTGGCTGGAACTGCACAAGGTAGGGAATTTGTCCTGATCTCATGGTTTGAAGTCTCGCAAGACTTGTGAAACAGGGAGATCAGCCCAACCTTTCAGCCCCGCGCAGCTCCACCTTTCAGAGAGCCAATCGTCAAGGAAACCTGAACTGTGGAATTTTTGAGGTACTTCAGAATGGATGAGTAAAAGAGGGACTGGATGAAGGGGGGCATATAGGAGAGAGAGCGAGTGGGTGAAGCATGTCATGAGAGACAGAGGCTGTGGGGGAGGGGTTATGAGAGAGAGACTGACTGGAGGAAGGCTTGGCGGGGGGGGGGGGTATATGAGAGAGAGGGAGGGAGTGATATTAGAGGGAGCCTGGGAGAGGGGGTCATGAGAGAGGGGGGGACTACACACACAGCCCCCAAAACTCCCCATGACACACATGCACACACAAATAGGAAGTCTTCATCAGAGAGGGTGGAAGTGGTGCGTCATGGAGAACAGGAAGAGCAATGCAGCGCCAGAGAGTTTGGGTAAGCACTGTGTTGCCATTAAAATGGCATTGCTGCCGTTGCAGGTCCCGGAGAGGGGCAGCAGCAGTGGGTGCCCTGAAAATGTTGGCACTCTAGGTGACTACCTAGTTCACCTGTTGGGTCACTTCGGCCCTGATTCTTCCATCTCCTACACTAAGGCTGGGCATCCCGCAGGGACCTGTCTTACCTGCTATTTTGCTTAATACTTGTTTACATATATTATGAACTGTTTTAGTATCATGTGTCGTCTTATCAAATTTACACAGCTATTATGATTTTTACTTCCTTGTCTAGCCTGAAACACTTAGCAAGCTGAGATCTTCTGCCTGTCTCATTGATGTTTCAAATTTGTCATCTACTGGTCAACTTCCACTTAAACTGAAAAATGATGGAAGTGTTGTTTTCACTTTTTTGATTCCATGCATGGTTTTTAAGTAACCGTCGTTCCAGTCTATTTGGAAATAAGTTATTTGGGTATTAATTGAGATTCACAACAAAGGCTGAAATACAGACAAAAGAATTGACCTAAAGTTCCTTCTTCAAATTCCTTATGTTCTGTAGGTTAAAGCCATTTCTCTCTAGTTCTGATTTTGACTCGATATTGCAATCTTTGTGCTGTTGCTTACTGTTGTGATGTTTTTTTTACTGTGCTTTGCCTTTACTATCTATTATGGATTTGTATTTGGTGCAAAATGCTGCAGCTCGTCTATTTACCATCTGCTCAGACTATGATCATATTGCACCTCGTCTTTGAGCCTTGTACTAGTTGCCCAGAGCTACATGGGTTATGGTAAATCTTTTTTTTTTTTTTAAATTATTAAGCAACCAGCTAATGCATAATGAAAAAGAAACCTCAGTGGGGAGGGTTCTTTATGTACCCTAGGCCTAAATGTACAATTTTATCCCAGCAATAACCTCCTAACCCCCCCCCCCCCCCCGCTCTTTATTTATCTAAAATTAACTATGAGTAACAGCAGCCCATTTTTCCTAGAAAAAAAGGTGCCCAGTACTCATGCAAGGCTCTTTCATTAATACATGAGGACCATGCTGGTCTTTATCTGCCATCATATACTATATTACTATGTAAGATATCCTCCAAGTGTATGGGGGTGATAGTTGTGGCTAAGCGGTGGCTCTGGCTTCTCTTTAAGGGCAAGTTGCTCTTTGGGCAGGATCTCAAGTAGGACTTGGGAAAGTCTTGTCCTCAGAGACCTCTAAAGACAGGCCTAAGGGCACTAGCTCTGCCTCTTGAGGACCTCACATGGAGCTTGGAAGTTCTCTGTCGGCCAGGAACCCGGGTAGGGCCTACTTTACCTATGGACCTAGGCCCAAGAAGGGCCAGTCCTTTTGGAGCTCTCAATAATTGTATAACTCCTCAGTGACTACCACCAGAGCTGGTAAGAACTGCAATGAGATCTGCTGGGTACCTTCTGAGATGCAGCCAGTAGAGGGCTCATCTCTCTCTCTCTCTGTCTGTCTCTCTCAGAATTGACCCATATCACATCAGACCAATGGGTTTTGCAGGTGCTGGGTCAGGGGTTTATGCTGGAGTTAGCAGAGCCTCTAGAGAGATGCCTTTGTGGAGTCTTCCTGCAGCACTCCACTCAAGTGGGAAGTGGTTGCAAAAACTCTACAGCACCTCCTGCAGTTGCAAGTTATTTTACCCATGTCTTCCACAGAGCAAGGCCAGGGCTGTTATTCCATCTACTTTGTAGTGCCCAAAGAAGAGGCTCCTTTTGGCCTATTCTAGACATGCAGGTGATCAGTTCCAAACCCTCATGTCCCCTATTTCTGCATGGAGACCTAATCAATCATTGCATCCATTTGGCTGGGGAGTTCCTTACCTCCCTAGATCTGGCCGAGGCATACTTTCATATTCCCATCGGGGAATAGCATCAGTGCTCCCTCTGCTTCTGCATCCTGGCCATCACTTCCAGTTCTAGGTGCTGACCATGGCGCCTTGCACCTTCTCAAAAGTGATCCAGGGATCCAGATTCATGCATACCTGGAAACCTGGCTGAACTGGTCAGACTCCCTGCAGAAGTAAAAAAAGAAGAGGCGGCCCTGGTGATTCATTGGCTGGAATAGCTGGGTTAGTGATAATTATCCCAAGTACAGCCTGAACCCCTCCTAGGATTTGAAGTATCTGGGAGCTCGTTTCAGCACTCTTCAGGGTCAGATCTTCCTCATGTCAGAGAGGATGCTCAAGCTGCAGAGGCAGCTCAGGGAGTTTTGTATACAGCCTGCCCTTCAGGTCTGGGTCTACCCACAGCTTCTGGGGCTCATGGCATTGACACTGGAGTTGGTCCCTTGGCCCAGGGCACATATATGTCCACTATAGAGACATCTACTGTCTCCATGTCTCCTTGCTCTCAATTGTTTGACCAGACCCTTCCCCTCCCTTGAGAGATCAAGGAGCAGTTGGTGTGTTGGCTTCAATCTTGCCATCCGATGAGCGGCATGCTACTGGAAGCCCCAGATTGGGTAATGGTCTCCTTAGATGCCAGCCTGAAGGACTGGGTTCAGGGTCTTTGGTCCCCTTAGGAGGACACCCAACCGATCAACTGGTTTGAGGCCAGAGCAGTCTTCTTGGCCTTAGTGAAGTTGAAGTCGTTGCTAGAGGGCAAGGCAGTCTGTGTGTTTTCAGATAATGCCACGGCAGTGGCGTATGTCAAAAAGCAAGGAGGGACACAAAGTGTGAGATGGCACTCGAGGTGGCCATCCTGTGCAGTTTGGTGAAGGAGCACCTGGTTGCTCTGTTTGTGACCCACATAGCACATATTGACAATGTTCAGACCAACATTTTAAGCTGGAACACATTGGATCCCGATAAATAGGATTGGGGCCCTGCACATTCAGCCTGGTAGTGTAAAGGTGGAGCCTTCCAGTGTTCGATCTGATAGCCAAGTGCAAGAATGCCAAGTTGAGGAACTTTTTCAGTCACTGGAGGGGACTCATAAGCGAGCTTGGATGCCCTGAATCAGGTATGGCCCCTGAATCAGGTATGTCTTTCCTCCACTGGCCCTTGGTGAGCTGCCTGCTACTCAAGGTTCAGTCTCATCTGGGCTTGGTAGTTCACATAGCCCTGATGGATCTAATAGGGCTATTGGCAGGGCCCCCATTCTTTTTACCTCATGAGAAAGGCCTTCTTTAGCAGGACACCTGGGGTGATAGAGGATCCCACTCACTTGTGGCTTGACCCTTTAAAAATGTAGGCTATGGATACATTGCTCAACATCCGCAGGGCCTAGACCTCTTTAGCCTATGTAAGTGTTTGAAGGGTTTTGAGAGGTGATATTCCTCTCAGGTCCTGGAGGCTGGGAAAGCAGATATAAAAGTTGTATTGTCCTCCTTGCAGGTGGTCCTGGAAGAGGGGTTGACCCTGAACTCTCCTAAGATTCATGTAGTGGTCCAGGAGGTATTCGGGGCTCATCCTTGGTGGCACACCCTGAAGTTTCTCGCTTTCTCAGAGAGGCTAAACAGATTAATCAGCCACTGTGTCCAATGGTTCCCCAGTGGATCCTTTCTCTGGTGTTAAAGGCATTGATAGGATCCTTTTTTGAGCCCTTGCGTAAAGCTTCTCTCAAAGATTTGATCCTTAAAGTGTTTTTTTCTGGTGGCTGTTGTATCCACCAGATGGGTGTTGAAACTGCAGCCATTGTCCTATTGGGAGCCTTATTTGGTCATTGTGACAGTATCTGTTGCCTTTCGGAGAATGCCATCTGTTCTTCCAAAGGCGCTGTCTCCTTTTTACCTTAATCAGACAGTCATTATGCCCTCATCCTTGGAGGAGGATCTTCAGGTGGGATCCCTCTCTGCATCTGGTAGATGTGAGGAAGGCATTACTCAGATGTTTGGAAGTAACCAACTGCTTTCACCAATTAGACTATCTTTTTGTTCTCTTTAGTAGTCCGAGGAAGGGACAGACCATGGCCAAGTCCCTGATTTTCCAAGGAGGCTGGTTCAAGGAGGCTATTGTCTTGAAAGCAAGAGCCAGAGGGAGTCAGGGCTCACTCCATTTAGATCACAGGTCTACTTCTGGGCACATGGAGTCTGCCTTGGTGTCTCCAGAAGACATGTATAAGGTGGCTACCCGATCATCACTGAGCACCTTTGTGAAACACTGCATGTTGCATGTGGGAGCTGGAGTTGATTTATTTTTATTTATTTATTTATTTAACTGTATTTATATCCCGCTTTTCACCGGGTCAAAGCGGTGGTACATATAAGGGTGGGGAAATCAAGTATAAGGGTGGGGGCCATCACCGGGTGGGCAACATTGATGATTCTGACATAAGACAGACGTTAGACATGGGCAGCATAGTGTAGTTGTCGCTCTGAGGGTCACGGCGAATTCAGGGGTTGTTGCATTTTTTGGTGGAGGTTGTTTTGAAGTATTCTTGGAATAGGATGGTTTTCAGCTGTTTTCTGAATGATAGGAGGTCGTTATTGTTTCTGAGGTGGTTTGGTAAAGAGTTCCATAGGGATGGTGCATAGAGTTCGAAGGCTCGGTTGCATGTCTTTTGAGAGCTTTTGGTTCTTTTGTTGGTGGCACCTTTGGCAGGACTGTTCTGACTAGAGCGTTTTCATCTTTTCACCTTGCATACTGACTGCTTGGGAACGTCCCATTTTTCTGGACTGGTCTAGCAGGATGATAAGGAAGGAAAATGTTTACATATCAGATAATTTTCTTTTCTTGAATCCTGCTAGACCTGGAAGACTTTCCTACAGGATGGGAAAAGAAGCAGGAATGTGTGAAGACAACCGAGATGTTGAAGACTGGTGGAAGACTCAACAACCTTCCCTGGCTGAAAGTGAAGATGATCTCTAATATCTGCATATCAAGATCAAGGAACATAGTCTTATTCTCCAGGAACAAGCAGGAAGTCAGTCCTCACATATGGGTGACGTCGGCGTCGACGGAGCCCTCGTGCGGAGCAATTTCCCCAGCTTTCAAAGAAAGCCTTTGGGAATGCCTCACGCATGAGCGGTCCCCTTCCCACCCAAGGGTGCCATCTTGCTCAGTCTTCTATTTTCCGCGTAGCCTGACAGACATTGTCCCATTTTCCTCAGAAAAAGTTGATTGTTTTTTGACTCTTTCTACCATTTTTGGTACTGGTTCGACGCCGGTTCCCCTTCCCACTTCGGCTCGGTACACCGGTATTGAGTCAGACTAACTTTTTCCTTTTTGTCCTTAGTGACTAGCGTTCGCACTCTTTTTCTTTTAACTGGCAGCCCAGTCTTTCGACCTCGCAGGGGCCCTTTTTCACCTGATGGCTGCCAGCGGGTTCAAGAAGTGTGATCGGTGTAAAAAACTTATGTCCCTCACCGACACCCATGACTGCTGCCTCGGACCCGATCATGACCAGGTGGTCTGCGGTCCATGTGGCAAGATCTCCTCTAAAGCACTGAAGAGCAGGCAGCACCAGCCCGAGACTATTTTCTCCAAGTCTGGATCCGTCCGGGCCAGGACCTCGTCAGAAGCCTCGACGTCTCGGGACTCTGAACCCGAGCACCGTCGGGGGTCTTCTGAAAGGGGGTCTCCCACCCGGGAGCACTATAAGAAGAAGAAACCCGCGAGGGCTGCATCTCTGGAGGACTCCGATTGGCCGGGGCCCTCAGATTCCAGGTTGCAGAGTGCCGAATGCCGTCCCAGGTTCGCCGAGTTGGAGAGGCCTGCTAAAATACCTCGTACGGAGCCGGAGGCGTCGGACAAGGTAATGCCTGTTGTCCTCGTGGACTCTCCTCCGGGAGAACTGGTGTCGGTATGGGTGTCGGGAACTGAGCCAGGGGCTGCGGAGCCTTCTGAGCTGGGTCTCAGGTTGGCGGCCTTGGAGAGCAGCGTGTCTGCCTTCATGGACCAGCAGCCGGCGCTGATAGCCAGTCTCACCCGTGCATCCGCCCCGACCACCGGGACCTCAACATCTAAGTCGACCCCGGAGGCAGAGCTGATCTTCAAGACCATGCGGGCTCTAGTTGATCCTTGACCAAGGTCTCCCTCGACCTCCCGTTCGGGACCAAGGTTGTCGTCGTCGCCGGGGCCATCGGCGTCGGGACGGACACGCTCACAGCCCTCGAGGCCGGAGCCCATCGAGTCCTCCTTGGAGGGCTCAGCTCGGGAGACGTAGGAGGAAGACTCGCCCGATACCCACCAGATATGGTATGTCCCATCGGACTCCCCGGGTTCGGAACCTCAGAGACAGTCACCCCCGGAGGACACCAGGTTCTCGGACTTTGTGAGGGATATGGCCAAGGCTTTGGCTTTCCCTGCAGATGCCGAGGAGGAGCCTCGAGCTGAGGAGCTCGATGCCCTCCAGTATGACTCTCCTTTGAAGGAGGCCCTTACTGTACTGGTGCCTCCGATGCTGGAATGGTTGATGCTCCGCATGTGGGAGTCCCTGGCCTCGGCGCCGATCCTCAGTAAACGGGTCGATTCCATTTATCGAGTCCGTAAGAACCCCGGGTTCCAAAAAGCGCAGTTGCCGCACAACTCCGTGGTTGTGGAATCGACCATGCAAAGGCTCAAGAGACAAAAGACGCATTCTTTGGTGCCTCCCGGCCGGGAGGCCCAGAACCTGGATGCCCTCGGCAGAAAGTGCTTCCAGGGCTCAATGCTGTCATGTTGTGTCCACACCTACCAGCTGTACATGGGCATGTACTTAAGAGACCTGGCAAAGGAGATTGCCGGGTTCTCTGCTGGCCTCTCCGAGGAACCCTTGCAGCGCTTCAAGGCCCTGCCCACCGGGATCCTAAGAACATAAGAAGATAAGATATGCCATACTGGGTCAGACCAAGGTCCATCAAGCCCAGTATTCTGTTTCCAACAGTGGCCAATCTAGGTCATATGTACCTAGCAGTTTCCCCAAGGGACACAGGTTCCACATTGCTTGTATTAGTTCAAGCATTGATATCCTGGGTCCCTTCTTAATAATGGTTTATGGACCTTTCCTCCAGGAACTTGTCCAAACCTTTTTTTAAACCCAGCTACACTAACAGCCTTTACTACATCCTCCGGTAACAAATTCAGAGAGTGCTCGAAGTTTATATCTCGAGCAGCCTATGACGGCTTCGAGGCTTCGGCCCGGTAGCCGCAGCCAGCATCGGTGCAAGGCACCAGGCTTGGCTCATGTCATCTGACCTCAAGCCATGGGTACAGGACAAGTTGGTTGATGTCCCCTGCCGAGGAGATAACTTCTTCGGAAAATCCATGACTGAGAAGGCTGCTGAACTCAAGTCCAAGTACTTGACCCGGACAAGGCTGTTGAAGAAGACATCTGCTCCTTCTCACAGGAAGAAGACCTCAGGGAAAAAGCCCTTTTACCCGAGGAAGGGATAGGCTTACAGAAACTACCCCACTTACCAGGCCTCCCCAGCAGGGGCAGCAGGCCAGGGGACGTGGGAATGGCCCTTGTAAGCCTCAAACCCCCAAGCCTCCAGCTCCTGCCCCTGCCCAGCAGGGAGGGTTTTTTTGACTCCCTCTGCATAGCTCCTCTCCCACCAGTGGTTTGGCCCTGTACAGGTGGCCAGCCATTACATCTGATACTTGGGTTCTAAGGATAGACCAAGACGGCTATCTGCTCCATTTCAGCCAAGTACCTACCTCCTATTTCCCAGGAGAGCATCTCGGACCCCTCTTACACAGGAACCTCCTCTTGCAAGAGTTGGCTGGTCTTCTCAAGGATCAGGCGGTGGAACCAGTGCCCCACCACCTTCAGGGGAAAGGCTTTTACTCCAGGTATTTCCTGATACCAAAAAGACAAGGAGGCCTTCGCCCCATCCTAGACCTGCGAAATCTCAACAAGTTCTTGGTAAAGGAAAAGTTCAAGATGCTTTCACTTGGGATACTTCTGCCTTACCTCCAGCAGGGAGACTGGCTATGCTCCTTGGACCTAAAGGATGCTTACATATACACATCCTCATACATCCAGACCACAGACAATACCTCAGGTTTGTGGTTGGAGAAACAACTTCCAATACAAAGTGCTTCCCTTTGGTCTAGCTTCCGCTCCAAGGGTTTTCACTAAGTGCCTAGCTGTGGTAGCGGCCTTCCTCAGGAGCCAGGGGATCTTTGTGTTCCCTTACCTAGACGACTGGCTCATAAGGGGCCAGTTAGCTCAGGAGGCGCACCACACCACAGCTCGCACAATAGCTCTGCTTCAGCATCCGGGGTTCGTCATCAATCACACAAAGTCCTCTTTGCTCCCCACCCAGAACTTGGAATTCACAGGGGCAAGGCTCAACACCGTACAGGCGAGGGCCTACTTGCCACTGGACAGGGCAGACTGCCTACTGTCTCAGGTGGGTGTGGTGAGTCAAGTACCCCAGGTGTCCGCACAGAGGTTCTTACACCTGCTCGGCCACATGGCCTCCATGGTTCATGTTAATCCTTTCGCACGCATGCACATGCGGACAGCTCAGTGGACCCTGCGGGACCAGTGGTCACAGGCCACGGGATGCCTGTCCAACAGAGTGGCAGTATCCAAACACCTAGTGCAGTCCCTGCAGTGGTGGTCACAATCAGGGAACCTCCTGCGGGGGGTACCGTTCCAGCTTCTCGTGCATACCAAGGTGCTGACCACATATGCCTCCTTGATGGGTTGGGGAGCCCATTGTCAGGGCTCTTGCACTCAAGGTCAGTGGACTTCTCAGGAAGCCACACTCCAGATCAACCTGTTGGAACTCCAGGCCATTCGCTTAGCTCTAAAAGCCTTTGCTCCTGTCCTCTCCAACCAGTCTGTCCGAATACAGACGGACAACCAGGTGGCTATGTTCTATGTGAACAAACAGGGCAGCACAGGTTCGCGGATCCTTTGCCCAGAGTCTCTGGATTTCTGTTCCTTCGCAGTTCGACACAACATGTCTCTCCATGCAGTTTACCTATCGAGCCAGGAGAACTGCCTGGCAGACAGACTGAGCAGGGTTCTTCAACCCCACAAATGGCAACTGAACAGGGAGATTGCACAGCAGATTTTCAACCACTGGGGCCTCCCGTCCATGGATCTCTTTGCCAGGCCAAAGAATCGTCAGTTGCCCCGCTTTTGCTCCAAACAGCTGCACCCCCTCAGGGTAGCAGCAGATGCGTTTCTTCTCCCTTGTTCGGGAAGCCTCCTGTATGCTTTTCCGCCTACGCCTCTGGTAGCACGAACTCTCTTCAAGATTCACAGGGACAAGGCCTGTTTGATCCTGGTAGCACCCAGGTGGCCCAGACAGCCTTGGTTCCCACTTCTTCTTCAACTGGCGGTGTAAACCTCTCTCCCCTTGGGGGTATAGCCCGACCTCCTTACCCAGAAGCAGGGTTCCCTAGTGCACCCCAATCCCAGATCCCTCAATTTGATGGCCTGGCTGCTGAGAGGGTAGGCCTTGCACCTTTTCTGTAACCCGAAGGGGTAGATGAAGTGGTGTTAGCCTCCTGGAGACCATCCACCAGAAAATTCTACGCATGTAAGTGGTGCAGGTTCCAAGTATGGTGTCACCAACATACTGTAGAACCCTTCTCATCTCAGGTCCCCAGTGTGTTACAGTATCTACTTTATCTCTCGGAGCTAGGCCTCAAGTCTAACTCAATCAGGATCCACCTGAGTGCCTTGTCGGCTAACCATGCACCAATAGACGGTCAGCCTCTCTCGGCTCACCCCTTGGTAGCCAGGTTTCTCAGGGACCTGCTCCTGCTGAAACCTCCAATCCGCCCTTCAGCGATGGAGGGGGATCTCAACGTAGTCTTGCAGCAACTTACTCTCCCTCCTTTCAAGCCGATGTCCACTTGCCATCTGCGCTTCCTCTCCTGAAAGGTGCTCTTCCTGGTAGCGCTCACGTCAGCTAAGCATGTGAGTGAGCTGCAGGCTGTAGTGTCAGATAGGCCGTACACACGGTTTTACAAGGACAGGGTAGTGCTCTGCACACACCCCCCAAGTTCCTCGCAAAAGTGGTTTCCTCGTTTCACCTCAACCAGGAGGTGGTTCTTCCAAGCTTCTTTCCCAGGCCACATACCAACAGGGCAGAAGCAGTTCTGCATACCCTGGACTGTAAGAGGGCGCTTGCCTTCTACCTGGAGCGTACGCGGGGACATCGAAGAGCGTCTCAGCTCTTCGTCTCTTATGACCCTAGTAAACTGGGTCTACCGGTCTCCAAGCGCACGTTATCCACCTGGGTGGCAGACTGCATCACCTGGGCGTACAGAGCAGCTGACCTTCAGCTACAGGATCGTATCACGGCCCACTGTGTCAGGGCTAAGGCCGCGTCAGTAGCTAATCACAGCTCTGTTCCTTTGGCAGACATCTGCCAGGCCGCAACTTAGTCGTCAAGCCAGACTTTTGCAGCCCATTACTGCCTGGAGAGGGAGTCCCGACGGGACAGCGTTTTCGGTCAGGCGGTACTCCAGAATCTATTCGAGATTTAGGCAACTCCGACCCTCCAGCCCTCTGGTGTGAGGCTACCGTGGGGGATGCATTCTTGGAGAAAGTTCTCTCGCTGCTGTTGCGGCTCGCCTAGAGGGAGCCTTTTTTCAGCTATAGGTTCTCGGTAGCCTATAGCTAAGGAGTCCCATATGTGAGGACTGACTTCCTGCTTGTTCCTGGAGAAAGCGTAGTTACTCACCTGTAACAGGTGTTCTCCAGGTACAGCAGGAATCAGTCCTCATGACCCCCCCTCCTCCCCTGGAGTTGCAGTCCTATTATTGCTTTTTATTATTTTTGCCGTCTTTTTAGCTATGCCATCTGACTGAGCAAGGTGGCATCCTTGGGCAGGAAGGGGACCGCGCATGCGAGAGGCATTCCCAAAGGTTTTCTTTGAAAGCTGGGAAAATTGCTCCGCATGAGGGCTCCGTTGGCGCTGACGTCACCCATATGTGAGGACTGATTCCTGCTGTTCCTGGAGAACACCTGTTACAGGTAAGTACACTAAATGGGCCTATATCTTAACATGAAGAAGACAAAGATCCTGACAACTGGCAAACTCAAATTATTTCATCCTTGATGAAGAAGCAATAGAAATAGTAGACACCTTTTACCTACTTAGATTAGTAATAAAGAAACAGCAAGCAATCAAGAAATCTGATGACACACTGCTCTTGGCAGAACAGCTATGAAGGATCTAGACAAGATTCTCAAGTGCAGAGATATGGGACAAACGCAGTGGATCCTTTAAAGCAACAGGATAAAATCAAAATAACCTTAACCGTTTCTGCTGTCTCAACAAATAGGGGTGACCTGCACCGAGCGGTGGGTATACCTCTAAACAAAGGCATAGGGAGGAGTGACCTGCACAGTGCGGCAGGTGCACCTACTCTTGCCACCTTGCAAGATGGACCGTGGTTGTCTTTATCTGCTGTCATATACTATGTTAGACATATGTCTGCATTCAAAGATTGACTGGTTATTAATTAGTTTATTTACTACATTTCATATACTGCTAGGAGCTGGAGCCATCACAGCAGTTTATAACACCGGTCAACAAAATTTTACAAAAGTCATGTTACTGAAATAAAAATAGTAATTTCTTATCAGGTTTTATATGCTGAACACAAATATGACAGTGAAATTGCAAAGTTTGCTCTAGTTTTTTTTGTAATCTACAAGAATTAATGTTTACATCACGAAATGCATGTCAATAGTAAATATAATAGGCCTTCGGTTAATACCTGTAAAAAAACAAGTCATAGACTACTTCTTAGATTTATTCGCCTGTCTCTTGTACAGCTGTTCGGGAGCTTCTCTGGGGAGTGTCCAGCAGTAGTCAGCCAGCATTGTAGTGGACCATTTTCCCTGGTATCTTTGCTCCATCGTTGCGATATCCTGGTGAAAACGTTCGCCCTGTTCATCACTAGCCATACCACAGTTGTCAGGAAAGAACTCGAGATGGGAATCAAGGAAATGGCTCTTCAGAGACATATTGCAGTCAAGTTTTTGATACTGCATCAGCATCAGCATTAGCATGTCTTCTACTAGTTCCTTGTAGTTTTCTGCCCTAACATTCCCGAGAAAGTTTGTTGACACTAGGCGAAAAGCATTCCATGCTTGTTTCGCATCACCCTGCAGCAAGTTGTTGAAGAGCGCACGTTATGCTCATCTTTGAAGAGCTCTCGAATCTGAGGACCCACAAAACACCCTCTTTAATCTTTGCTTCGCTGAGTTGAGGGAATTTTTCATGCAGGTATCGGAAAGCTGGTGAAATGCGGTCCATGGCCTTCACAAAGTTCTTCATCAAACCTAGTTCGATGTGAAGGGGTGGTAGCAGGATTTTGTGAGCCTCAACAAGAGCTGGGTGCTGGATATTCTTCTCTCCAACTGTTACGTTTTGTCTGCGATTCCATTCCTTCCGCAAGTAGTGCCAATCCCTTGCTCGGCTATCCCACTCAGATAAGAAACACATGTATTTTATATATCCCTGCTGCAGTCCCATTAAAAGGGCAACAACCTTCAAGTCACCATAGAGGTGCCAGCTGTACTTGTTATAGTTAATGGAAGTCAGTATATGCTTGAAGTTATCGTAAGTGTCTTTCATGTGGACGGCATGTGCTACTGGAATAGATGGAAGATGGTGTCCATTGTTCCAAAGCATAGCCTTCAGACTCAGTTTCGCAGAGTCTATAAATAGTCTCCAGTCTTGTGGGTCATGAGTGATTTTTAAGGCATTCATGAGGCTGTCAATATCTGAACAGAATACCAGATTACTTTCCTTTCCGACTGCGTATAGTACACTGCTGACGTCAGATGGCTTCAGCAGCCGTCTGGCAGTAGTATTGCATTGCATCAGAAAATGATGCAATCAACTTTGGATGATGTGTGCATGCTAGTATTATGCAATGTGATGCAATATTACATAATTCAAGGCATATTTGGGATGTTGTTGATGTCCTACTGGATAACTTTACACGGTGAAATGTCAAAAATGAACTACATGCAATATCTTAACGAGAGCCAATACAATTCCTTTAATGTTATATTTATGTTCAGCTCACCAAGATACTACAGATTAGGGCCTTTTAAAGTCAGTAACGATTTCAATGTTGACCAGTGTAATCTATTAAAATAACCAGCAGAAAGAGGAAATAAAGGAGAGAAGCAGGAAAGGGAAATGCTGGAGGAGTTTACGTTTTGGGGTGGGGCGGGGAAATGGGAAGCTATAGAGCAGGCAACCAACTTGGAGTGAGAAAAATTTGTTAACTGAGGACTGGGGAAAGGCTTCGTTGAAGAGCCAGGTTGTTAGGACCTTCTTGAAGGTAGGGAAAGATGATTCGGTATGAAAGATAATGGGAGAGAATTCCAGAGGGAGGGGCCGGCATAGGAAAAAGACAAGTTTCTGGACATACCCAAGCGGAGGGCAGAGGGTGATGGCAGGGAAAGAAGGGCAGCACTAGAGGAGCAAAGAGAATGGGAGGGCTGATATTGGGCAATAAGAGTAGCTAGGTAAGACGGACAAGAAGTGAAGAGAGCATGATGGATCAAAGTGAGGATTTAGTAACTAATGTGGAAAGAAACGAAGTCAGTGAAGAGAAAAGAGAGAAGGTGAATAGTGGAATACCCCAGGGATCTGTGCTGGGTCCGATGCTTTTTAACATGTTTATAAATTACCTGGAAATGGGAATAACGAGTGAGGTGATCAAATTTGCAGATGACACAAAATTATTTGGAATTGTTGAAACACAGGAGGATTGTGAAAAATTGTGAGAGGACCTTGAGAAATTGGGAGACTGGACGTGCACATGACAGATTAAATTTAATGTGGATAAGTGCAAAGTTATGTTCTTAGGGAAGAACAACCCAGACTATAGTTACACGATGCAAAGTTCCACATTAGGAATCGCCACTCAGGAAAGGGATCTGGGCATCATTGTGGATAGTACGTTGAAGCCCTCTGCCCAGTGCGCAGCGGCGGCCAAGAAAGCAAATATTTATTTATTTATTTATTTAGCAGAGCTTATTTACCACTTTTCACCGGGTCAAAGTGGTTTACATTGAACAGAAGAGATTCAAATTACGTATAACAGCCAACTATGCACAAGGAACATTGTAACTATATACAGGTATCAAGTAGGTCCATATTATCATCAATTTTGATAGGCACATTTACTGAGGGGTTCAGTATGTTCCTGGTTTGGAGTCAGGGTTGAAGTGTTTTGAGAAGGTTTTGAGGTGTTTGCAGAAGGAATGGAGGTCAGAAATATTTCTTATAGGGTTTGGAAGTGTTTTCCAGAGGGAAGGTGCATATAGTTTGAAGGCTCTTTGGCATGTTTCTTATGAATACTAGGAATCATAAGGAAATTAATAGAAAATAAAACCAAGGATATTATAATGCCTCTGTCGCTCCATGGTTCAACCGCACTTTGGATGTTGTGTGCAATTCTGTCACCATATCTTAAGGGGGATATGGCGGCATTGGAGAGGGTACAGAGAAGAGTGACCAAAATGGTAAATAGGATAGAAGGATATCTCTATGAGGAAAGACTTAGACGTTTATGGCTCTTCAACTTGGAAAAGAGATAGCTGAGGGGAGATATGATGGAGGTCTATAAAATAATGAATGGAGTGGAATGGATAAACATAGATTGAATGTTTACTCCTTCAAAAAGCAGACATGGGGACGAGCATTGAAACTGAAATGTGCACACATTTAAGACTAATCAGAGAAAATATTTTTTCACTTAGCGCGTAATCAAACTTTGGAATTCATTACCAGAGGATGTAGTAAAAGCTGTTAGTGTAGCTGGGTTAAAAACAGGTTTGGATGAGCTCTTGGAGGAAAAGTCCACAAACCATTGTTAAGGAGGACTGGGGAAATCTACTGCTTGCACCTGGGACAGGCAGCATGGATTTTATATACTTTTGGGAACCTAACAGGTACTTGAGGCTGGAATGGCCACTGTTCGAAACTGGATAGTGGACTTGATAGACCTTGGTCTGAGCCAATATGGTATTTCTTATGTAGGAGGGGAGAAACGTGACCAAAACAGTGTGCCCTGTGAATGAGTTTATCTGCAGTAGACTGGATAAGTTAAAGCTGCTGGAGGGAATGCTGGGGAAAACCAAGGAAGAGGGAATTGCAGTAATGGGAGAAGAGGAATCACAAGTGCCAGGACAAGATGAGAAAACTAAGTGTATAGAATGCAGATGCTGGAGAACGAAAAAAAGCAGATCTAGAAAGAGCATCAAGATAAGGTTTAAAGGAAAGAGACAAATCCAGCATGACCCCCCCAGAGTCTTGATGGAATCCTGATAAGGAAGTGGGGAGGAAGCAATAACTGGAGGGGGAGAATAGCAGCGAGGCAGCAGGGGCATGAAAAGCGATAGCCTCGTATTTAGAAATACTAAGGACTAGACGATTATTGGAGCACCATTGATGAACTGATTGGAGACAGGGCAGCAATGGAGTGATATCAGAAGAAGAGAGAACTGTATATAAGATCTGAATGTTGACTGCATAAAGAAATAGGTGCAAGCCAGGGACCTGTCCTTGGTCCGATTCTTTTTAACATCTTTGTTAGTGATATTGGGAAGGGCTGTCGGGGAAGGTTTGCCTCTTTGCGGATGATACCATAATCTGCAATAGAGTAGACACCTAGGAAGGTGTAGATAACATGAGGAGGGATCTAGCTAAGCTTGAATAATGGTCTAGAATTTGACAGCTGGGATTTAATGTTAAAAAATGTAAGGTCATGCATTTGGGCTGCAGCAATCCAAGGGAGTAATATAGTATAGGGGGTAAAGTACTTTTGTCCACTAAAGAAGAGCGGGATCTTTGTGTGGTTGTGTCTGATGATCTTAAAGTGGCTAAAGAGGTAGAAAAGGTGACAAAAGCTAGAAGATTGCTTGGATGCATACGGAGAGGAATGGCTAGCAGAAAAAAGGAGGTGATAGTGCCTCTGTATAAGTCTTTGGTGCACCTCATTTGGAATATAGTGTGCAATTCTGGAGATCGCACCTTCAAAAGGATATAAACAGGATGGAGTCAGTACAGAGGGTGACTACTAAAATGGTTAGTGGTCTTCATTATAAAGCATATGAGGACAGACTTAAGGATCTTAATATGTACACCTTAGAGGAAAGGTGGGATAGAGGTGATATGATTGAGGCGTTTAAATACCTCCATGGCATAAATGCACAGGGAGAGAGCCTCTTTCGATTGAAAGCCTCTTTCGATTGAAAGCAGGTTCTGCTACGAGGGGACATGGAATGAGGGTGAAAGGGGATAGATTCAGGAGTGATATGCGGAAATATTTCTTTACGGAAAGAGTGGTGGATCCGTGGAATAGTCTCCCAGTGGAGATTGTAGAAATGAGGACAGTATCTGAATTCAAAACAGCATGGGACAAACACAGAGGATCTCTAAAGGAAAAAAGGGGGCTGTTGTAGTTGTTGATATGGAAGGACAGACTAGATAGGCCATGTGGTCTTTTTCTATCATGATTTTTCTATGTTTCTGTGATCAGGATAGGCCATAAAATGTTGAACAAAGGAGCAAGCAGGGAACCCTGAGGGACAATGGAAGGAAGAGGAAAAGAAGGTGAGAAATTTGAAGAAGACCTGAAAAGAGCGATCAGAGAAATAAGAGGAGAATCAGTAGAAGACTGAGTCACAGATTCCAATAGAAAAAAAGATATTGGAGAAGAAGGGAGTGATCAAATAAATCAAAAGCTGCAGAGAGATCCAGGTGATGAGGACCAAAGAGTTGCCGTTATCAAGGGAGGACCATATTTCATTGACAAGAGCACAGAGGAGGGGCTCGTTGGAGACACATGCTCAGAAGCCTGCGTGATGGGGGTACAGGACTGGGGACTTATCTAAGAAAAGAGAAAGCAGAGTAAAAATGATATGCTCTATCTTAGGCCAAAAGTTAGACAGGATAGCAGTAACCAAAGGAGGATTTTTCAGAAGAGGACGAATGATGGCATGTTTCCAGGGGAGGGTGGCGAAGAACATACCCAGAGGAAAGACTAGACTGAAGGAGAAGGAGAATTTTAGGTGAGCGCAAGAAGCCAATTTGGAGATCAAGTGGGCTGGCCAGGGGTCCAAGGGGGGAGGAGGGGGGACGGACTGTTTGGAAAACACATTCCAGAAAGGCCAAAGAAATGGTAGGGAAAAAAGACCAGGAAGAAGAAGGGATAGGGGGATCAGGATGGACAGAGAGGAGGCAAGGAAGGGGAAACAGAACCATGTAGAGGAGATCTTACCAAATATGAAAGAGGTGAAAGCAGTAAGAAATGGGGATGAGGAGGGTACCAAAGGAGCAGAGATGAGAGCTTGATTCCAACAGATGAAAAAGGTGATGAAGTTTGTAGCAGAAGCAAGGTGTTATTGAATAAAAGTAAAGCAAGCAGAAGAAAGGAATGCTTATAGAGGAAGGAAACCTCTTTCCAGCAGGTGAGATCATCGAAAGATGTTCAAGTCTGTCTTCACCAGCTGGCGAGGGAGCAAAATCAGTTCAGATGAGTGGGTCTAGCAGGATTTCAGAAAAGAAAATTATCAGGTACTTAAAGTTCTCCACAGCAAATAAAACCAGAAAAATAGAAAAAAGGGTAGTTCTTGGCCTTGAGCAAAGACTAAAACCTGAACAGCAATAGAGACAAAACCCACCCAAATGAAACAGACCTGTTGGCCCTGTGGCCCCCAGTCTCTCCCCCCCCCCCCAGGAACATAAGTCTGGTGACACAGTGGCCCCAAACCTCTCCATCCCCCCAAGTACTTTAAATGTTGGGGTGGGAGCATTGCCCACACACTCCTGCCCTCATGCTGCCATCTTTTAAATGGAATGTGTATGCTAAACCAATAAAATTTTTGTCGGAACTATTGCCATGAAGACATAATATCCTCTCGCAGCAAATACGTTCCTTTTTATCTTTTATTTAAAATTGGGGACGCAAACCCGAAAACAACCCTTAAGATACTCAACCCATAAAGGGTTAGCTCGATTTAGTATAAGAACTGAATCTAAAGGATTACGATTATAGTGGCTCCGCCAATGCATCAAGTGGGAGGTTACTTAGCTTTTCAAAGCTCCTTATTCAGACTCCACGGTGTTCATAATATCCAGATGGGTCTCAGGAGGCAAATCAGGAGACATTTGCAACGGAATTTTGAGGAAGGGCTGTGAGTGTCGGGAGCCCGAAACGCAACGTCGGGTTAATGATTTCAATGATTTCTTAATACGCTGCGTATTGATGGAGATATCTTTACGATTTTGGCTTTTGCTGGGGAGAGATCTGTTTTGCCTCCTGAGACCCATCTGGATATTATGAACACCGTGGAGTCTGACTAAGGAGCCACTACTCGTATAATCGTAATCCTTCAGATTCAGTTCTTATACTAAATCGAGCTAACCCTTTATGGTTTGAGTATCTTAAGGGTTGTTTTCGGGGTTGCGTCCCCAATTTTAAATAAAAGATGAAAAGGAACGTATTTGTTGCGAGAAGATATTATGTCTTCATGGCAATAGTTCCGACAAAAATTTTATTGGTTTAGCATACACATTCCTTTTGTATTGGGCAATATATATGTGGGATATGTGGTTTTGGGTTTAATATTTTTGATCTTTAAAAATGGAGGCAATGGGCGGGGTCAGACTGCCATATAAGGCAAAAAAAATGCCTTATATGGCAGAATGACTCCCCTGTGTTGCACCCTGGCACAGCTCATGCTGGGCTAGGTGCTGCCATTTTAAAAGATGATACAGAAGTTGGATTGTGTGGGCAAAGCTCCTGCCACAACATTTAAGGTATTGGGAGGGGAGGTGGAGGGGTTCAGGGTCACTGGGCCACTAGGCCTGTGTTTTGGGGGGGGGGGGGGCTGGGGATCACCGGGCCACCAGGTCTTTGTTTTAGTTCAGTGGGAGGGATCGGGGATCAGAGATGCTAGGTCTGTGCTTTGGGGGGTGGGAGTGATTGGAGCCGCTGTGCCACCAGGTCTGTGTTTCGGGGGAGAGGTGGTGGTGTGGGGTCGCTGTCTAGTGGTGGCATTGGCCCTCTGATAGTGCGCTGATGCATTGGGGGCTTTCCCCAATGTCTGGATCATCTGAGGTGAAGTGTCAGACTTCACCTTAGATTGACCCTGTTTGTCGAGGACAGCATGTCAAACTTGCACTGACTTCTGTGCGCATGTGTTTGGCTTGCTCTTCCAGTTTAACGCTGACTTTTTGTGCACTGGATAATTTGCATATTGCACCCCAGCACAAAACGTCAGTGTTAAACTCGTGCTATGAAGCCCTGTGCTAGAGCTTTAAGCACTGGGCTCTAGCGCAATGTTTCTGCATTTACCAGTAAGTTTGTACCTAAAACAGTGGAGGGTTAAGCGACTTGCCCAAGATCAGAAGGTGCAGTAGTATTCAAACCTTGGCTTCCCTGGTTCTAGCCTGCTGCTTTAATCATTAGGCTACTCCTCCACATTTCTGCTTAGTTTATAGTATAGTTGATATTTCTTTTGCATTTCTATAGTCAGACTCTGAACTTTCCTCCTGCCCATGCAAGTCAAGACACCTAGAAAGCAAATAACTTCCTTTCCCCCCAAGTATTTTTCAACTCTGTACTCCTCATTATAGAGTCTCTTGCAAGAATGTATTTTTCTTTCTGGTGCCTCTTCCATTTCTAATAAGTTACTTGCTATAGTAGAACTTCTTCACCAACTTCGATCCCTGTTTCAGTGGCCCCCAGAAGTTGCTCCTGCACTGCAACAGTGTGATTACATATTTGTAGAGAAGCAGGACAAACTCTTTCTGTAGCAATGTTTCCTCTGAGCTCAGACTGAAATGAGAATTGAAAACATGATTGGTTCTCCAAGACATTCTCATCGGTTGTGAATGTCTGACACATTGAAATTTTGCAACGCTGTGAAAACCATATATTTTTGCTTTGGGTTTATCCTTGATTCATTGTGCAGGACTGATTTATCTTTAGTCTGGTAGAGTTTTTATTAATTACTTATGGCTTTGTATGCAGCATTTGATTTATTTTTGCATTGCTTTGTGTGCACTGTTATTTATTTATGGGATTTATTGATTAGCATCTATTGATTTTTTGTTTTTACAGTTTTGATTTGTGTTTTATTTTTGTATTTATGTGTTATCAACTATTACTGTAATGATGAGATGTAAATTTAATTATAAATAAACATGGAACTGAAACCCAAATAATTTGCTTTATTTAGTATTAAAACTTGGAATGAGCGGCACTAGTTGGAACACTAAAAAGAATTCTATTGCACTTTGAGTGAACATAGTATAGCACAGAAGCAAAATAATAGCCGAGAGTATATCCTTTAATTTTAGTACTGAATGGTCAAGGACTGAATAATTGTTATATGCTATCCGAGCTTGCATAAAAACACTGGGCGCTCTTACTTAGTTTGGAACTGCAATAGTGAAGAGAAAATTTTCTAAAGAATATTGCCATCCAGCTCTCTTGCACAAGATAAATGTCAAGATTAGATTTTCCTTTTTAATTTTTTTGACACACATCTTTAGTCTAAGGAAATATGTCATGGTCACTGTTCCCTCTAAGCTGTGCGCGTGTGCGCGCGCACACACCTCGCCGAGCGAGTGCACATACTTTACAACAGAGCGCACAAAAATTACGGCTCTGATTCTGATAGAAAACAACACAGACGTCTTAAAATTTAAAAGTTATGATTGTAATTACTAGAAATTTCCCGCTTCATTTAGTAATCATCTATTTTCATTTAATTTGATTAAAATCAATGTGGTGTACATACTGTATTCTGACATGTAGTCAAATTTTAAAGTATATAACTCCGAATGTCATTATGTGGCGCACAAAAATGTAATCTTCCTTCAAAAGCTGCACACAGCTGATATTTTATGCGCACACAGCCTACAGAAAATTAGAGGGAACATTGGTCATGGTTTATTTTTAATTTTTTGTTTGCTCTCTCATTCTATTGCATTTCTTTTATCTACATTTTTGCTTTTTTTGTTAGGTTGTCCTGGTGAGATGGAACGAACCCTTCCAAAAGCTTGCTACCTGCGATGCAGATGGTGGGATCTTTGTGTGGATCCAGTATGAACGCAGATGGTCTGTGGAGCTGGTGAACGATCGTGGAGCACAGGTCAGTGTCATAGGTCATGAGAGTTAGCAATGCATTTTTTAATACTATTTAATTGGGTGATAGAGATTTCTTATTCCATAAGCAATGAATTTTATTTTTTCTGTATTTCTATACTAGTCCTGTCAAGCCCCTCCTTCTGTCAAAGGCAAATATAATGTGTGATCTACGAAACTGTATTTAGCTCACACTTTTCTCAGAAGTTCAAAGTGTGTTATACTCAGGTACTATAGGTATTTTCCTGTCCCCTAGAGAGTTTACAGAATGGAGGAGTAGGCTAGTGGTTAGAACAACTGCCTAGTACCCAGAAGATGAAAGGTTTGATTCCCACTGGCACTCCTTGTGACCTTGCACAAGTCACTTTACCCTCCATTGCCTTGGAAGAAAAGGCTTGGCAATCTGCGTCCATTGATACATTGCTAAGAAAACCCAGAGGCAGCTGGGTCGCCAGGAGTCAGAACTGAACAGACGACACTAACAAAAAAAAAAAAAAAGAGAGAGAGAGCGAGCTTACAATCTAAGTTTGTACTTGAGGCAGTGGAGGGTTAGTGACTTGCCCAAGATCATATGGAGATGCAGTGGGATTTAAATCTGGCATCTTTGGTTCACATTATGCTACTCCTCTGATGGGATCCAAATTTTGACTTCTGCTTCATGGTCTCCTTTAAACATAGAAACATAATGGCAGATAAAGACCATCATGCTTCTCCATACAAACACCAGGCTCTACAGTCCTATTTCCTTGGAAATCCTCTGTTTGTCAGATGCTTTCTTGAATTCAGATACATTTTTTCTCTACTACCTCCACTGGGAGACAATTCCATGCATCTACCATGCTTTCTGTAAAGAAATATTTCCGCACATTACTCTTAAGTCTGTCTCCTTTCACCTTCAACCTATGCCCCCTTGCTGCAAATCTTTCAGTTGAAAGAGACTCTCCTCCTGTGCATTTATGCCATGGAGGTATTTAAACGTCTTTATCATATTTCCCCTCTCCCATTTTTCTTCCAAAGTATGCATAGAGATTTTAAGTCTTTCCCCATATGCCTTATGGCGAAGTCCACTGACTATTTTGGTAGCCATCCTCTGCACTGACTCCATCCTGTTTATATCCTTTTGAAGGTGTGGTCTCCAGAATTGCACACAATTCTCTAAATTAGGTCTCACCAAAGATTTATACAGAGGCACTATCACCTCTTTTTTTCCTGCTGGCCATTCCTCTCCCTATGCATGCAAGCATCCTTCTGGCTTTTACTGTCACCTTTTCTACCTGTTTAGCCACCAAGATCATCAGAACAATCACGCCCAGGCCCCTCTCTTCTTTCGTGGACAGAAGCACTTCATCCTTATATACTGTACCCTTCCCTTAGATTTTTGTAGCCCATATGCATGACTGCATTTTTTAGCGTTAAATATTAGGTGGCAGATTATGAATCATTCTTTAAGCTTTGCTAAATCCCTCCTCATGTTATCTACACCTTCCTGAATATCTATTGAAGATTTTGATACCATCCGCAAAGAGGCAAACCTTACCTGATAGCTCTTCCACAGTATCACTTATAGAAATGTTAAAAAGAATCAAACCAAGGACAGATCCCTGTGGCACACTATTGGTAACATCATTCTTCTCAGAGTAAGCGCCATTTATCTGTACCCTTTGTCGCCTCTCACTCAACCAATTTCTAACCCTCTCAGTCACTTCAGGGTCCATTCCTAGGGCATTCACTTTATTTATAAGTCACCTGTGCAGAACAGTGTCCAAAGGCTGTCTCCAGGAACAAACAGGAATGTAGTCTTCACATATGGGTATCATTGGTACCGACGGAGCCTGTGCGGGAACGCTCCCCAGCGTCCAATAGGAAAGCTTTTGGGAGCATCCCACAGTGCCTGCGTGCTGCCTTCCCGCCTTTCCCAACTGTTCCTCTCCAGTTCTTCGTTTTCCGCTGAGCCAACAGGTCGCACATCCTGTCACTGCAGAAAATTTCCCTTCTTATTCTTCTTTTTTGTGGTTGAGACTGCCTTCCTTCGACGCTATACTGGTACCGCCGGTGGTTCTTTTCTTTTTCCTGAAAAAACCCCCAAAACTTTGTTTCTGGAGTCTTTCTCCAGTAATTTTCTTCTTGGGTGCCACGCGCCATTTTGGGCACTAGGCCCAATTTTTTCCCACAAAATGGAAAAACCCGCTTCGGGTTTTAAAGTGTTATAAGTGTGGCAGTACCATCTCCGTCACCGACACCCATGAGTGGTGCCTCAAATGTTTAGGTCCTGACCACTCTATTTCAGAGTGTGTTGCCTGTGGGATGATGTCGAAAAAGGGGCCGGCAAAACTGAGCTGCTAAACTTAGCACCCTTATTCGCTCTGATGCAGCCTCCGTGGCATCGACGTCTTCCAGAGCTTCATCTTCCTCCCATGGATCTCAGGTAACTAAACATAAATCTAGCCGGTCCTCAAAGGTAGATCTCCTAAACATCGAGATGCCTCTGGCGTTGCCCTTCAGGGACTTTCACCGGCAAAATTGCCCTGGCGGGAGGCTTCGGCTTCCAAAACACTAATGGGGCTCCAGGATGTTCTCGAGGCTTCAACCTTGGCAGAATTACTTGTGCCATGCTCCAAGATTCCGGCCGCTTCATCCGGCACCGATACCCAAGTATCGGCAGCATCGATAGACCAGAGGTTCTTGGCTATTGAACGCAGTCTGGCGGCTCTTCTCACTTCCGCGATGCCCCTGAAACCGCATCAGACAAGTCAACCGGTACCGGCACCGATTCCAGTACTGGTACCGACTGCATCGACATCGGCAGGTATTCTACCGGGACCGAGTCATGCGTCTCTATCGGGCATCGACAAGTCTGTACCGGACCACTCCGATGCCGACTTTGATTGGTACCGGTACCGTGGCTTGCACGATCACCCGGATCGGAGATACTTTGAATCCTCGGATGAGTCTGAAGACTCTGAAGACTCTGAAAGCTCTGCCGATACCAGAGTACTTCTTCCTGAGGATTCCTCTTCTCCTTAGCGTAGGATGCCTCCACCAGAGGATGTCCTTTCAGTATTTTATCCGAGATGTGGCCCGAGGTCTTTCCATCATAGTGGCTCCTGAAAAAGAGCCTAGGGCAAAATAATTAGAAATCCTACAATACCTTAAATCTCCCAAGGAGGCAGCTACCTTACCTATTCATGAGATCTTACATGGTCTTATGTTAAGGATGTGGGAAACGCCTCTGACTACATCTCCTCACTCTCGAAGACTCGACACCATGTATCGAGTTCCTCCTTGTCCTGGGTTTCAGAAAACTCAATTACCACACCATTCCATGGTGGTGGAATCAACCATGAGACGGATAAAGAGTGCAAAAAGGCATGCATCTAATCCTCCAGGATGTGAGTATAGGACTCTTGATGCCTTTGAACGTCGATCCTTCCAGGCTTCCATGCTTTCTGCTAGGATCAGTTCCTATATCTTGTATATGGGAATGTTCCTTAAGGAGGTCACAGGAGACTTAGAGCTTATGAACCCTCTCCTTCCTGATGATAAAAGGCAAGATTATCTTGCTCTTGTTAAACAAGCTCAGGATGTTTCCAAGTTTGTGAATCGTGCAGCCTTTGACTGCTTAGAATGCATAAGCAGAACCTCTGCTATTGCCATAGGTGCACATAGAATTGCTCCAGGCATCTGACTTGGAAATCTGGGTACAGGACAAACTGGGGATATACTTTGCACAGGAGAGAATCTCTTTGGCAAGAATTGGCAGGAAAAAGCTAATGAGATAGGTACTGACAATATCACTTTGGATAGATTGTCTAAATCTACAGCTGATCCTGTGAGGAAAAGATCCTCTAACAAACCATTCTTCAGCAAGAAGAAAATGTTTTATCCCTCCTATACCCAGCAGGGACATCGTTTAGGTCAGTCTGCCCAAAAGGGACAGCAGCAACAACCTAGGCAGCAAAGGAAACCAAAAGCATCTAATCCTCAACCGGCTCAGCAGACTCATCCTCCACAGGGGCTTTGACTCCTGTCTAGAGAACTTTGCC
This sequence comes from Ichthyophis bannanicus, assembly GCA_033557465.1. Lineage (NCBI taxonomy): Eukaryota > Metazoa > Chordata > Amphibia > Gymnophiona > Ichthyophiidae > Ichthyophis > Ichthyophis bannanicus. The sequence continues at coordinate 789,146,172 of CM066033.1, forward strand.
TTCCTGGCCCTGAACGTCCCAGAGCCCTCCACCATCCCAGGAAGGTTATGTCATTTTGCCCCCCAGATAGGGTCAGATAAGAGCAGAAAATTGGACTCTGTCGATTATAAGAGAGGGGTACAAGCTTCAATTCTCAGACCTCTCTCAATGACCGCTTAGGTCAAGACGTTGCTATGCTCCTTGCTCAAGGGGCAATAGAAGAGGTACCCATTCCCCAACTGGGTACAAGATTTTACTCCCCTTATTTCCTTATTCCAAAGAAAACAGGAGGACACAGACCCATTCTAGACCTCAGAGAATTGAACAAATTCCTGTTCAGAGAGAAGTTCAAAATAATTTCTCTAGGAACTCTGCTGCCATACCTTCAGAGTCAGGATTGGCTTTGTTCTCTAGATCTCAAGGATGCGTACACTCATGTTCTCATCCATCCAACTCACCGAAAGGTCCTTCTATTCCTGTTTCAAGGGAAGCACTACCAATACAGGGTTCTTCCTTTTAGCCTGGACTCTGCACCAAGGGTATTCACAAAATGTATGGCTGTGGTAGCAGCATTTCTCTGCACCCTGGGAATATTCGTCTTCCCTTACTTAGACGACTGGCTCATTCGAGCCCTTTCAGAGCCGGAGGCCAGGGTTGCTCTGTCTCGCACATTTCGCATCCTTCAGTATAACCTTGCTCCCACTCAATCCCTATTTATTTATTTGTAAGTCTTTTATATACCGCCACTTCCCGAGATCAGTGGCGGTTTACATCAAACAATAAGAAATACATAGAACAGCTCAATAATAAAAACTGGTACAATGAACGGTAAACAGAACTATAAACAATAAATGTAAGTATATTTTGAACTATTTACAGATTTTTTTATATTATTTATATACATATATACATCATCCCTAGAGTTTATAGGAGCTCTTCTGGATACCAGACAGACAAGGGCCTAACTGCCACAGCCCTGCTGCCTTCGCATTGTGCAGTTAGCTTCCCAAGCAGTGCTAAAACCTCACTTCACTGCTCGGGAAATGTTACAGTTGCTAGGACACATAGCATCCACCGTGCTTGTGGTTCCTTATGCTTGCCTCCATATGAGGGCAGCCCAGTGGACCTTATCCACTCAGTGGACTCAGGCGTCAGGTTGCCTGTCAGACAAAATAGCAAATTCAGATCGCCTTATTTTGTCCCTCCAATGGTGACAGTCACCCAAAAACCTTTTGCTGGGGTCTCCTTTTCAGCAACCCCCTATCCCAAGCCACTCTAACAACAGATGCTTCACAGGTGGGTTGGAGAGCCCACCTGCAAGGCCTCTCTATCCAGGGTACCTGGACTCCACAGGAGGCCTATCTCCATATCAATCTCCTGGAGCTCAGAGCAATCTTAAGAACATAAGAACATAAGATATGCCATACTGGGTTAGACCAAGGTCCATCAAGCCCAGTATCCTGTTTCCAACAGTGGCCAATGTAGGTCATACGTACGTAGCAGTATCCCCAAGAGACACAGGTTCCACAATTCTTGTATTGGGTCAAGCATTGATATCCTGGGTCCCTTTTTAATAATGGTTTATGGACCTTTCCACCAGGAACTTGTCCAAACCTTTTTTAAACCGAGCTACACTAACAGCTACTCCGGTAACAAATTCCAGAGTTTGATTACACGTTGAGTGAAAAAATATTTTCTCTTATTTGTCTAGTTTACCCTGTAGCTTCAAAACATGTCCCCTAGTCTTTCTATATACTGATAGCATAAACAATCGATCTACGTTTACCCATTCCACTCCGTTCATTAATTTATAGACCTCTATCATATCTTCCCTCAGCCGTCTCTTTTCCAGGTTGAAGAGCCCTAACCTTTGTAGCCTCTCTTCATAGGAGTAGCCTTCCATCCCCTTTACCATTTTGGTGGCTCTTCTCTGTACATTTTCTAATAATGCTATATCCTTTTTAAGATACGGCGACCAGAATTACCCACAATATTCAAGGTGCGGTCGTACCATGGAACGATACAGAGGCATTATAATATCCTTTGTTTTATTTTCCATTCCTTTCCTTATGATACCTAGCATTCTACTTGCTTTCTTGGCCGCCGCTGCACACTGGGCGGAGGGTTTTAACATGTTATTCACGATGACTCCTAAATCTTTTTCCTGGGTGGTGGTTCCCAATGTGGAACCTTGCATTGTGTAACCATAGTGTGGGTTGTTCTTTCCTAGGTGCATAACTTTGCACTTGTCCACATTAAATTTCATCTGCCATTTGGATGCCCAGTCTTCCAATTTATCAAGATCCTCCTGCAGTTTCCCACAATCCTTTTGGGTTTTAACAACTTTAAACAGTTTTGTGTCATCTGCAAATTTGATAACCTCACTAGTTATTCCCTTTTCCAGGTCATTTATGAATATGTCAAAAAGTAGCGGACCCAGTACAGATCCCTGGGGTACTCCACTATTCACCTTTTTCCATTGGAAAAATTGGGCATTTAGCCCTACCCTCTGCTTTCTATCTTTTAAGCAGTTCCTGATCCACAATAGTACACTGCCTCCTATCCCATGACTTTTTAGTTTTGCCAAAAGTCTCTGATGAGGGACCTTGTCAAAGGCTTTCTGAAAGTCCGGATACACTATATCAACCGACTCACCTTTGTCTACCTGTTTATTCACACCTTCAAAAAAAAACATCAGATTAGTAAGACAAGATCTTCCTTGTCTAAAGCCATATTGGCTGTCTCCCATTAGGCCATGACTATCTACATGCTGTGTAATTTTGTTCTTTATGATGGTTCTATCATTTTCCCTGGTACTGACGTCAGGCTCACCGGTCTGTAGTTTCCCGGATCACCCCTGGAACCCTTTTTAAAACTTGGCGTTACGTTGGTGATCCTCCAATCTTCAGGTATTACAGATGATTGTAATGAAAGTTCACAGATTACTAATAGCAGGTCTGCAATCTCATATTTCAGTTCTCTCAGCACTCTTGGATCATCCGGTCCAGGTGATTTGCTACTACTCAGTTTATCAAATAGTTGTAATACATCTTCACGGTGTAGCGATATTTCTCTCAATTCCTCTGCAGTATCACCTTTAAATACCACTTCAGTCTTGGGTAACATCTCATTACATCTTCCTCAGTAAAGACCGAAGCAAAGAATTCATTCAGTCTCTCCGCTATAGCCTTGTCTCCTCTTACTGCCCCTTTTCCCCCTCTTATCATCTAACGATCCAATTGACTCTCTCACAGGCCTTTTGCTACGAATGTGCTTGAAAAAGTCTTTATTTTGTGTTTTTGCTTCCTTAGCAAGTTCCTTCTCAAATTCTCGCTTTGCCTGCCTTATCAATGCTTTGCATTTAACTTGCCAGTGCTTGTGCTGTTTCCAGTTTTCGTCGTTTGTCTCTTTTTTCCATTTCCTGAAAGATGCTTTTTTGGCAGCAACAGCCTCTCTGACCTCACCTTTAAACCATGCTGGCAGTTTTGTGGACTTTCTTCCAGTTTTCTTAATGCGTGGAATACAGCTGTTCTGGTCTTCCAGGATAGTATTTTTAAACAACACCCAAGCTTGATTTAAGTATTGAACCTTTTCAATCGCTCCTTTTAGTTTTTTCTTAACTATATTCCTCATTTTATCATAGTCTCCCTTTCGAAAGTTAAAAGGTAGTACTGTGGATTTCTTTACTATCTCTCCTCCACTAATTAAATCAAACACGATCATGCTATGATCACTATTGCCAAGTGGCCCCAACACCCTTATTTCGTGCACCAGATCTGTTGTTCCACTAAGGACTAGGTCCAGTATGGCTTCCCCTCTGGTCGGTTCATGAACCAGCTGCTCCAAGAAGCAGTCATTTATTTCATCTAGGAACTTTATCTCCCTAGCATGTCCTGACGTGACACTGACCCAGTCGATACCGGGGTAATTGAAATCACCCATTATTATTACTGCGCTGTAACTTTTGTTAGCTTCCTTGATTTCTTTGAGCATTTCATCATCCATTTGGTCATTCTGGCCAGGTGCTCGATAGTACACCCCCACTGCCATTGCCTTCCCCCTTTTATATGGAATTTCAATCCATATAGATTCTACAGCAGATTTTGTTTCCTGCAAAACTTTAATCCTTTCTGAGTCAATGCCCTCTCTAACATAGAGCGCAACCTCTCCGCCAATTTGATCAGCTCTATCATTACGATATAGTTTGTACCCAGGTATCACAGTGTCCACTGGTTGTCCTCCTTCCACCATGTCTCTGATATTCCAATCATATCTAACTTTTCATTTAGTGCTATATATTCTAGCTCTCTCATCTTATTCTTTAGACTTCTAGCATTTGCATACAAGCATTTTAGAGAATGTATTTTATTCATGTTAATTTGGCTATTGTTAGGTGTGTCTTGATTTGCTTGTGAAAGGTGGAAAGGTCCTCTATGCATCTTAATTTCTATGGGAGGGAATTCCAAAGGATTGGTGTGAAGAATGTAAAGGCTGTATTGCTTGTTGGTTGGTTGGCTTGTTGAAAGTCTGTAAGGATGGCTAATGTGTTTTGTTTGCGTCCTCTTCTCGGCCTGTTTAGCTTAGGTAAGATTGGGGATATGTTACAGAGCAGCTTGAATGTGATCATAAGAGATTTGTATTGTATTCTGCTTTGAATAGGCAGCCAGTGTAGACGATGTATTATGGGAGTGATTATGTTCTATAATGGAAGCCTTCAGGGTTATACGGGTGACAGTGTGTTGTGCCATCTTTAGTTGGTTCAGTGCTTGTTTTGATAGGCCTTGCAGGATACTATTACAAGTCAAGATGGTGGCATATCATTGCCTGAAGTACAAAGCGGAAGTCATTGTTTGATAGAAGAGGTCTTAGCTGTTGAATCATCCTCAACATTTTATAGATTGCTAGTGTAGATAGGCTAATGTGTGTTGATAGGCTGAGAGTTTGCTCTAGGGTAATTTCTAGATATTTAACCTCATTTTTAACCTCCAGAAGTGCCTCTCTCATGCTTAGATTGGTAGGAGGTATGAAATACTTGTTCCTAGTGACAAAAAAGACTTAAGTCTTCTTAGTCGTCTTAAAGTTAATCTTGAGGCTGTGCGAGGTAAGCCATTATGAGGCATCATTGAAGCATGATAAAGTCTGCTCAAGGTTAGGTTTTAGCATGTTGAAGGGTAGGTATAACATTGTCATCTGCATAGATATGGTAGTTTACCTTGTACTTTTGGAAGATGCTACTGATTGGCTGAAGATAAATGAATAATAACGCTGAGAGGGCTGATCCTTGTAGTATCTCTTGCTGTTGATTGTCTGCATTGGATGACGTTTGACAGATTTTTACTTGCTGGGTGCTGTCTGACAAGTCTGATTTAAACCAACTCACGGCCACCCAACCGATCACCATTGGTACTGTCGTGGTTCGGTCCTCAGCAGCCTGTAGCTAGGGAGTCTTATATGTGAGGACTGACTTTCTGCTTGTTCCTGGAGAAAGCATAGTTAATCACCTGTAACAGGTGTTCTCCAAGAACAGCAGGAATCAGTCTTCACAATTCTCCCTGCTCTCCTGGGAGTCACTGTCCTTCTTTTTGATTTGACTGCCATCTTAGCTAGGCCATCTGACTGAGCAAGATGGCACCCTTGGGCAGGAAGGGGACCATGCATGCTTGTTAGCATTCCCAAAGGCTTTCTTTGAAAGCTGGGGAAATGCTCCGTGTGGGCTCCGTTGGCGCCGACGTCACCCATATGTGAGGACTGATTCCTGCTGTTCCCGGAGAACACCTATTACAGGTGAGTAACTACGCTAGCTTTTCAATTATTGTCTACTCTGAAGTGACTACTTGTTTGCAAATCTTTGTATCTGCAAAAAGGCAAACTTTTCCTTTTAACCCTTCGGCAGTATCACCCTACAAAGATACTGAACAGTAGTGCTCCCAGTACCAATCCCTGAGACACTCCACTACTCGCCCTCCTTTCTTCAGTGAGTTCCATTCAGCCCAGTTCATCACTTTGGGATTCATCCCCTGGTCTGCTCAGTTTATTCACAAGGTTCCTATGAGGAAACAGTATCAAAGGCTATGCTGAAATCTAAGTGCATAGCTGGTGACAGTTTTTGTCTGTACATAGTTACCCCTGTTAGCCTTGTTAGAGACCCCTGTTCATTGTAAGTCCAGTGTAGGTTCTGCCTGCACTGCACACATTTTTGTTATATGTAAACCACACTGATTCTAAAGAGTGCGGTATATAAAGAAGCTAAAAATAAATAAATAAGTAGACCACATCCATCACATGCCCTTGATCTACTTTGGTATACAGTAAAAGAAATCATTCAGATTTGTTTGGCACAATCTTCCCTTGGTAAAGCCATGGTGCCTCAGATCTCACAGTCTGTTGGTTTCCAGAAAAAACACTATCCTTTCTTTCAGCAGCATCTCCATTACTTTTCCCACTACTTAGGTAAGGCTTATTAGCCTGTAGTTTGCCACCTCTTCTCTGTTGCCACATTTGTGAAGAGGGACTATGTTGACCCTTCTCCAATCCCATGGAACTTCACTAGTCTCCAGAGTTCTATTAAACACATCTTTTAAAGGTCCTGCAAAAACCTCCCTGTGCTCCTTCTGTATCCTGGGATGTATCTTATCCAGTCCTATGACTTTGTCCACTTTCAGTTTTGCAAGCTATTTATAAACATCATCTCCTCTGAATGGTGTTACATCTGCTTTGTTCTCCTTGTTACCTTTGTCAGTCATACATAGCCCTTTTCCAGGACTTTCTTTTGTGAAGACTGAACAGACGTATTCTCCAGGACCAAGCAGGAAGTCAGTCCTCACATATGGGTGACATCGACGTCGATGGAGCCCCTGCGGAGCATTTCCCCAGCTTTCTATGAAAGCCTTTGGGAATACTGCACGCATGCGCGGTCCCCTTCCCGCCTAAAGGTGCCATCTTGCTCAGACTCTCTTTTTCCGTGGAGCCCGTCGGAAGTTTGTCCTAGTTCACCCGGAAAATAGTTTGATTTTTCTTCGAATCCCTGCGATTGCTTTGCGGTTTTTTCTCCAGTTCAACGCCGGTTCCCCTTCTCGCTGGGTTCGGTACACCGGTATCGAGCCCGATCTTATTTTTTCGTTTTTAGCCCTTCGTGGCTGGCGTTCGCGCCCTTTTTTCTTTTTCCTTGGAAGGCCGGTCCTTTGACCTCGCGGGGGCACTTTTTTCCCCGATGGCTTCCAGTGGTTTTAAGAAGTGTGATCGGTGCAAGAAACTAATGTCTCTCACCGACACACACGACTGCTGCCTTCGGTGCCTCGGTCCTGATCATGATCCTAAGATCTGTGGGCCGTGTGGGAAAATGTCCACTAAGGCACTTCAAAGTCGTCAGCACCAAAAGGAACGGCTTTTCTCTGATTCGGCCTCCGGCCGGGCCCGGACCTCGTCTGAGGCCTTGACGTCTCGGGAGTCTGACCCCTAGCATTGTCGGGGTTCCTCGGACAGGGGGTCCCCCGAGCGGGAGCGAAAGAGGAAGAAGCGGCTCGCGAGGGCGGTGTCAGAGGAGTTCCCTGGCTCTTCGAGGGCTAGGTCTCGGACCCCCGACCGCCATCCCGGGCCCGTGGAACAGGAGAAGCCGTCAAAAGTACCTCGTGTGGAGCTGGAGTCTGCTGGACACGTGAGTCCTGTTGTCCTGGATGACTCTCCTCCCAGGGAGCCGACGTCGGGCCTGGCGCCGCCGGGGCCCGAGTCGGTGGCTGCTGGGTCTTCTGAACTGGGTCTCAGGATGACAGCCTTGGAGTGCAGACTGTCTGCCTTCATGGATCAGCAGCGGGTGCTGATGGCCAGCCTTGCTGGCGCATCTGCCTCGACCACCGGGACATCGACGTCGAAGTCGACCCCGGAGACCGAGCCGATACTCGAGACCATGAAGGCTCGAGGTCGTCCTCGGTCGCGGTCACCCTCGACCTCCCGGTCAGGACCGCGGGCGTCGACGCCGGTGCCTTTGGCGTCGGGGCTGGTGCTGCCGGGCCCTGCACGGTCGGAGCCCGACTCTTCTTCGGACGAGTCCACCTGGGAGACGGAGGACGAGGAGTCCCCCGATACCTTCAAGACTCGGTGCGTCCCGTCGGACTCATCGCAGTCTGAGCCCCGGAGTAGATCCCATCCGGAGGATACCCGGTTCTCGGAGTTTGTTTGGGATATGGCCACTGCTTTGGCGATCCCGGCGGACCCCGAGGAGGAGCCTCGAGCCGAAGAGTTCGAGGCCCTCCAGTATGACTCTCCTCCGAAGGAGGCCTTTACTGTGCCGGTTCCTCCGATGCTAGAACGGCTCCTCTTCTGGATGTGGGAGGCACCGGCCTTGGCACCGGTTCTAAGCAAGCAGGTCGATTCCATTTATCGACTCCGAAAGAGCCCTGGGTTTCAGAAGGCGCAGCTACCGCACCATTCCATGGTGGTGGAATCGGCCATGGATCGTCTGAAAAGCCAGAAGATGCACTCTGCGGTGCCCCCCGGCAGGGAGGCCCGGAACCTGGATGCGTTTGGTAGAAAGTGCTTCCAGGGCTCGATGCTTGCTTGCCGTGTCCAGTCTTACCAGCTGTACATGGGCATGTACTTGCGAGACCTGACAAAGGAGCTTGCCGGGTTCTCTGCTGGTCTCTCCGGGGAACCTTTGCAGAGGTTCAAGTCCTTGTCTTCGGGGATCCGGGAATGCTCTAAGTTCATGTCCCGAGCAGCCTACGATGGATTCGAGGCCTCGGCCCGTGTTGCGGCAGCCAGCATCGCGGCTCGACGCCAGGCATGGCTGCAGTCATCGGACCTCAAGCCATGGGTACAAGACAAGTTGGTTGATGTCCCTTGCCGAGGTGAGAACCTTTTTGGCAAGCCCATGGCCGAGAAGGCTGCTGAGCTCGAGACCGAGCACCTCACGAGGACCAGGCTGTCTAGAAAGACTTCTGCCCCTTCACATAAGAAGAAGGGCTCGGGTAAAAAGCCCTTTTACCCGAGGAAGGCGACTGCCTACAAACAGTTCCCAACTTACCAGGCCTCCCCCGCTCCTCCACAGGGTCAGCAGGCCAAGGGGCAGGGACATGGGCCCCATAGGCAGAAGGCCCCAAAGCCTCCGGCTCCTGCTCCCACTCAGCGGGGTGGGGGTTTTTGACTCTCAAGGCATAGCCTCTCCATCTCTGCTGTCCCATCCCTGTACAGGAGGTCGACTAGCCCTGTTTGCCCACCGGTGGCCACCCATCACAGGAGACAATTGGGTCTTAAGCATAGTCCACAAGGGCTACATGCTTCATTTCCATCAGTTGCCTCCTCCCTACTTTCCAGGAGAGCCTCCACGGCCTCCTCTCCATACAGCCCTCCTCCTGCAGGAGCTTCAGGGTCTGTTGTGAGACCAGGCAGTGGAGCCTGTGCCTCCCCACCTGCAAGGTCACGGTTTCTAATCCAGGTACTTCCTGGTACCAAAAAGAACCGGAGGCCTCAGGCCTATTCTCGACCTCGGGAATCTCAACAAGTTCTTGGAGAAAGAAAAGTTCAAGATGCTTACTCTTGGAACATTACTGCCCTACCTCCAGCAGGGAGATTGGCTATGCTCCTTGGATCTAAAGGATGCGTACACTCACATCCTCATCCATCCAGACCACAGAAAGTACCTCAGGTTCATTGTGGGAGGAAACCATTATCAGTACAGGGTACTGCCTTTTGGCCTCACCTCCGCCCCCAGAGTCTTTACAAAGTGCCTGGCAGTGGTGGCGGCCTACTTGAGGAATCAAGATATCTTTGTCTTCCCCTACCTAGACGACTGGCTCATCAGGGGTCAGACGTGTCAGGAGGCCAGACAAGCCACCCTCTGAACTATCTCTCTCCTTCAACACCTAGGGTTTGACATAAACTTCGCAAAGTCCACTTTGCTCCCCTCCCAGAACCTAGAGTTCATAGGGGCAAGGCTAGACTCTCTGCAAGCAAAGGCTTACTTGCCAGAGGACAGAGCACAAAGACTGATGGACTTGGCAAACCAGTTTCTCAACATGCCTCTGGTTTCCGCCAGACTCTGTCTGAGGCTCCTGGGCCACATGGCATTGACAGTGTATGTGACTCCAAATGCCCGACTCCACATGCGGCCTGCCCAGTGGTGCCTCAGAACTCAGTGGACACAGGCCACAGGAAGCCTTAGAGACAGAGTACGGGTGTCCAAACCATTCCTGAACTCCCTACGATGGTGGCTGCAGCCCCGCAACTTACTACAGGGGGGTGCCTTTTCAGGTACCTGTGTTCACAGTAGTGTTAACCACCGATGCCTCCTTGCAGGGCTGGGGGGCACATTGTCTAGACAAGTGCACCCAGGGCCTGTGGTCTCCATGGGAGGCCATGCAACAGAGCAACCTACTGGAACTCAGGGCTATTCGCTTAGCCCTCAAGGCCTTCTCTCCAACCCTGGCTCACCAGTCTGTCTTAGTGCAGACAGACAACCAATAGCCATGTTCTATGTGAACAAACAGGGCGGCACTGGGTCCAGGCTCCTGTGTCAGGAGGCACAGGCCCTTTGTTTGCGCTCAGGCACAACATGTTTCTAAAGGCTGTTTATCTCCCTGGCCAGGAGAACTTCCTGGCAGACAGGTTAAGCAGAGTTCTGCAGCCCCACGAATGGCAACTACACCCATTAGTGGTTCAGAAAATTTTCCTGAAATGGGGACTTCCATCAGTGGATCTCTTTCCAGTCCCCTGAACAGGCAGCTGCCCAGGTTCTGCTCCAGGCAACTGCATCCCATGAGGTTGGCGGCGGATGCTTTCCTGATTTCCTGGTCCCAGGGCCTCCTGTATGCATTTCCTCCCACGCCTCTGGTGGCCCGAACCTTGTTCAAGATTCTGAGGGACAAGGCCTCGGTACTTCTGGTAGCCCCCAGGTGGCCGAGGCAGCCTTGGTTTCCACTTCTGCTTCAACTGGCAGTAGACACCCCTCTACCTCTGGGGGTGCAGCCTGATCTCCTCTCTCAGGATCAGGGTTCCCTTCTGCACCCCAACCTCAAATCTCTCAATTTGATGGCCTGGAGGCTGTAAGGGTAGTCTTGGCTCCCTGGGGCCTGCCTCAGGAGGTTGAGGACGTGGTCTTGGCCTCTAGAAAGCCATCCACCAGGAAAACCTATGCCCTGAAATGGAAGAGGTTCTCTTTGTGGTGTCAGCAGCGCACAGCAGATCCACTTTCTCCTGCTCTGTGCCAGTAGTACTTCAGTACCTGCTGCATTTATCCAGTCAGGGCCTTAAGTCCAATTCTGTTTGGGTCCACCTCTCAGCTATGGCAGCTCACCACTCACTGGTGGATGGACACTCTTTGTCGGTGCACCCCTTGGTGTCCCGGTTCCTCAGAGGTTTGCTCTTGCTCAAGCCTCCTATCCGTCCTCCAGCTCCTGAGTGGGAGTTGAATGTGGACTCGCCCACCCTTTGAGCCGATGGCTACTTGTCCTCTGCGCTTCCTTTCCTGGAAGACACTCTTCCTAGTAGCCTTGACCTCGGTCAGGCGAGTGAGTGAGCTACAGGCCCTGGTCTGTGACAGGCCCTACACGCGCTTCTATAGGAACAGGGTAGTCCTTAGGACTCATCCTAAGTTCCTTCCTAAAGTTGTCTCCTCTTTCCACCTCAACCAGGAGGTGGTTCTTCCGACATTCTTCCCTAGGCCTCATGCAAGCCAGGCTGAGGCAGTCCTGCATACCCTGGACTGTAGAAGGGCCTTATCCTTCTACCTTGACCGTACGCAGGGGCATAGGAGGGCTACTCAGCTCTTCGTATCTTTTGACCCTAATAATTTTGGGTTATCTGTGTCCAAGCGTACCTTGTCCATCTGGGTGGCTGACTGTATCACCTGGGCTTACAGGGCAACTGACCTTCCCTTGCAGGGTCGGGTCACGGCCCACCGTGTCAGGGCAATGGCTGCCTCAGTAGCTCATCTCCGCTCTGTACCATTGACAGACATCTGTAGGGCTGCAACTTGGTCCTCAAGCCAGACTTTTGCAGCCCATTACTGCCTGGAGAGGGAGTCCCATAAGGACAGTGCTTTTGGCCAGGCAGTACTCCGGAATCTCTTTGAGGTTTAGGCAACTCCTGCCCTCCAGTCCTCTGTTGGGCTACCAGTGGAGGTTCTTTCAGTGAAAAGCCTTTCTTTGATGCTGGGACTAGAGGGAGTTCTCTTGTTCAGCCTGGGTTCCTTGGTAGCCCAGAGCTAGGGAGTCCCATATGTGAGGACTGACTTCCTGCTTGGTCCTGGAGAAAGTAGTTACTCACCTGTAACAGGTGTTCTGCAGGAGCAGCAGGAATCAGTCCTCACAACCCTCCCTCCTCCCCTGGGAGTTGCAGTTGTACATAGTTTATTTTACATTTTGTGTGCTGTTTTTTTAGCTATGTTATTTGACTGTAGAGATACAAAAACTATATGTGGTCTTTTCGGAGCTGTATATGAACTGATATAAGTGAATTGCTCCACTCTAACTTACTACTGAATCTGAGGTGTTCATATGATCATTCCTCATACAACTTTTAGTACCCAATTTGTAGTCTCAGATTAACACGGCACTGATTATCACAGGAATCAATGAAAATCAACGTGCCTAGAAAACATCAATGACTACTGGGTTTTTTTCTTTTTTTGTGATGCTGGTTCACACCCTCTATGTTTGTCTTCCCTTGTGACAAAATATATATATATCCGTGTTGGTTAATATTTTAGGATACCAATTCTCCTCCTTGATCACAACTACGTTGTTTTTTTCAAAATATATATATATTCGTGTTAATGAACTTATCTTTTTATGTTGACTCTTCTTATACTTAAGAATGCTAATTCTTCTCCTTGGCGAAATGCACTGATTTATGTTTACTCAACGCCCCATTTGGCGCCTATGCGTTTCACTCTCTTATGAGAGTTTCATCAGGAGATCTGTTTCTTTGTGTTTCTACCGACTCTATGTTAACGCTGCCCACGTCTCTCTGTGGTTTTCATATCAAAAAACGCCGCGCATATGAAAACCACAGAGAGACGTGGGCAGCAGTTAACATAGAGTCGGTAGAAACACAAAGAAACAGATCTCCTGATGAAACTCTCATAAGAGAGTGAAACGCATAGGCGCCAAATGGGGCGTTGAGTAAACATAAATCAGTGCATTTCGCCAAGGAGAAGAATTAGCATTCTTAAGTATAAGAAGAGTCAACATAAAAAGATAAGTTCATTAACACGAATATATATATTTTGAAAAAAACAACGTAGTTGTGATCAAGGAGGAGAATTGGTATCCTAAAATATTAACCAACATGGATATATATATATTTTGTCACAAGGGAAGACAAACATAGAGGGTGTGAACCAGCATCACAAAAAAAGAAAAAAACCCAGTAGTCATTGATGTTTTCTAGGCACGTTGATTTTCATTGATTCCTGTGATAATCAGTGCCGTGTTAATCTGAGACTACAAATTGGGTACTAAAAGTTGTATGAGGAATGATCATATGAACACCTCAGATTCAGTAGTAAGTTAGAGTGGAGCAATTCACTTATATCAGTTCATGTTATTTGACTGAGCAAGATGGCACCTTTAGGCGGGAAGGGGACCGCGCATGCGTGCAGTATTCCCAAAGGCTTTCATAGAAAGCTGGGGAAATGCTCCGCAGGGGCTCCATCGACGTCAATGTCACCCATATGTGAGGACTGATTCCTGCTGCTCCTGGAGAACACCTGTTACAGGTGAGTAACTACTCTTTTGTTTAGCAATTCCGCTTTTTCCTTATTTTCCACAAATCTATCCTCTGCATCTTCGAGTTTAGCATTCCGCTTTTTTCCAGGAACAAGCAGGAAGTCAGTCCTCACTTATGGGTGACGTTGGCACCGATGGAGCCCATGCAGAGGAATTCCCCAACTTTCAAAGAAAGCCTTTGGGATTGCTGCCATGCATGCGTGGTCCTCTTCCTGCCCAATCTGTGCCATCTTGCTCAGTCTCCCTTTTACCATGGAGCCCTTTGGATGCATGTTCTCGTCCCTCGGAAAACGTTTTTCTCTTCTCCGGCCTTTTGGCCCTTTTTTCCGGTAGCACCGGTTCTCTCCCGTCCTCCCCGTCGCCCCTGCTCCAGCTGTGGGCCAAAGGATGCCCTTTTTTTCTGCTTTACTGGTTTTTTTTCTCTTCGGTCCCTTTTCACGCCCTTTTTTCCAATTGCTGGCCTCGAAGATCTTCGACCTAGCAGGGGCTCTTTTTGCCCCCATGGCCACCGGCTTCAAAAAATGTGACAGGTGCTCCAAGAATATGTCGCTCACAGACACCCACGACTGTTGTCTGTGGTGTCTGGGGGCCTACCACAACCCGGAGCTCTGCTCGATCTGTAAGAAAATGACTGCTAAGGCCTTGCTAAGCTGTAAGCAGAAGTCCAACGACATTTTCCGTAAGGCAGCCCTGGGGTCCCTGGTGGCGCCTTGCCCCACCGATCCACCACTTGTGGGATCCCTCGCAATGACCCCGTGTCCCAGGCATCACTCTGATCGGGGTTTGCCCAAGGTGGAATGGCAAAAGAAGAAGACGACCTCGAAGTCAATGTCAGACTCTCCAGACGAGCAGTCTCGCACACATCCCTTAGCCCTCCTCGGCATTCCCGAGAGTCGGACAAGGAGTGGCCTTGAAAGGTACCTCATACGGATACAGAGGCCACCGGCGATGGTGCCCGATCTCCTGAGGGTCGTCCCGGCGAGGACCCCCTCTCCACACCAGACCCGGTAACCCCAGTGTCGATGGCGCAGGGACCCACTCCTGAGTGGGAGCCCCGTATGCTGGCACTGGAGCGCAGCGTTTCTACCTTCCTAGTTGCCCAACAGGTTCTTTTACCCAGCACGGCTGGCTCACATCTCGAGACCGAGGGTCCCTCGACAAGAGTCCCGAAAACTGCCTTGGAAACCCCCGAGAGCCGTGGGCCTTGTGAGGGTCCTTGGCACTGGTCTCGCTTGCCGTCCTGTTGCTTGGGGGCGAGCCGCGGGCCTCATGAGGGTCCTCAGCACCGGTTTCGCTCGCCATCCGTTCCTTGGGGGCGAGGTCTTCCAGAGTCTGTGCCTCCGGCTCCAAGCGTGTCTCGGCCACTGGACATGGGGATCAGCCCACCTCAGAGTCCTCCTCTGACCTCTTGGGCTGGGAATTGGATGGGGACATGTCCCCTGAAACCTGTGCCCATGGGGACTTTCCTTCTGACCCTTTCTCACTCGCCTCCCAAAGGCGGTCA
Source organism: Ichthyophis bannanicus (assembly GCA_033557465.1). Taxonomy (NCBI): domain Eukaryota; kingdom Metazoa; phylum Chordata; class Amphibia; order Gymnophiona; family Ichthyophiidae; genus Ichthyophis; species Ichthyophis bannanicus. The sequence goes on from CM066033.1 coordinate 789,161,376, forward strand.
CCTCCTGAAGACACCTCCTTCTTGGTATTTGTGCGGGATATGGCCCGAGCCTTCAGTCTGCCCACGCAGACCGAGGAAGAGCCGAGGGCAGAGGAGCTTCAACATTTTGCAATATGAGTCTCCCCCTAGGGAGTCTCTCATGGTCCCGGTAACATCCATCCTGACCCGGCTGCTCATCCGCATGTGGGAAGCACCCGTCTCGGTAACTGTTGTCAGTAAAAGACTCGATGCCATGTACAGGGTCCAGCGTAGCCCGGGGTTCCAGAAGACCCAACTTCCCCATACCTCCATGGTAGTTGAATCTGCAATACGGAAGCAGAAGAGCCTGAAGTTGCACTCTTCGGTCCCGCCTGATAGGGAATCCCATTCCCTCCACGCCCTTGGGCGCAAGGCTTAACAAGGATCCAAGCTGGCGTGCCGCATCCAGGCATGCCAACTGTAAATGGGGATATTCCTTCACGACCTCGCTAAAGAGCATGGCGGTTTCTCTGCGGGCCTCAGGCAAACTCCTCCTCAGATTTCATATCCTTCTGAGGTTGGTCGCAGACTGCTCGAAATACCTTTCCCATGCCGCATATGACAGGTTGGAGTCTTCTGCCCATGTGTCAGCGGCTGGCATCGAAGCCCGGCATCAAGCATGGCTCCACTCTTCGGACCTGGAACAATGGGTCCAGGAGAAGCTCCTGGATGTCTCCTACCTCGGCAAACAACTGTTTGGCAAGACCATGGAGGACAAGGCAGCCGAGATAGAGATGGAGATCGTGACTCGCACCCGTCTCTCTTGTAAAATCTCTTCTCCCCCACGGAAGAAACAACACAGCAAGAAGCCTTTCTTCCAGAGGAAAGGGGCTCCTTTACTGGGCATACCCAACCTATCCGCCTGCCCCAGTGCCAACACCGAGCAGCCAGGGCAAAGGGGGATCTCAGGGTCACCGGAAACCAAACGGCGCCGCCCCAGCCAGCCCCGGGGTTTTGATGCCAACTGCATAGCCTCTCAGCACCTCCGCCCGTGGGAGGGTGTCTGTCCCTTTTCGTCCCTGAATGGGCGGCCATTACATCGGACAACTGGGTCTTTCAGGTAATTCGGGACGGTTATTGTCTTTGCCTGGACATACTCCCTTCTCCCCAGCGCAGCCTACTCGGCTTCCCTCGCACCAGGCTTGCTTGCAGCAAGAGCTGAACAACCTCCTCAGTCAACAGGCAGTCAAGAGAGTTCCGGCGCACCTCCTTGGTCGGGGGTTTTACTCCCAGTACTTCCTCATTCCGAAGAGAATGGAAGGCCTGTGTCCCATCCTCGATCTCAGGAACCTGAACAAATTTCTGGTGCGGGAGAAGTTTAGAATGTTATTGCTTGGCGTCCTGCTGCCCTTCCTCTAGCAGGACGATTGGCTGTGCTCCTTGGGTCTCAAACGCTTACGCCCACATCGCGGTCCACCCCAAGCACAGGAAGTACCTGCGTTTCAGGGTGCAGGGGGAGCACTTCCAATACAGAGTGTTCCCTTTCGGGCTTGCGTCTACCCTGCGTGTTTTCACAAAATGTCTGTCAGTGGCCGCAGCTCACCTCCGGCTACAGGGCATATACATCTACCCTTACCTGGATGACTGGCTTATCACAGGCACATCGGCAGAGGAGGCTCGCCTCTCGGGTTTGCGCACGGTCTTCCTCCTTGAGCGCCTTGGTTTCCTGATCAACTACTCCAAGTCCCACATCGAGCCGGTGCAGACCTTGGCGTTCATCAGCGCTCTTCTCGACACAGGATGGGTGACCACCTTCCTCCCTTGAGCATGCGCAGATCAGCTCTGCGCTCTGGCCGCCGAGGTCCATAGCTGGTCTAGGGTCTCGGCGCAGGCCATGTTGCGCCTTCTGGGGCACATGGCCTCAACCGGCCATGTTATCCCCCACGCTCGCATGCACATGCGAATGACTCAATGGTGCCTCAGAGCGCAGTGGGCTCAAGCCTCGGGCCGCCTCCGGGATCCCGTGTCAGTCTCCCGCAGCCTCTCCAGTTCCCTGGAATGGTGGCTGAGCCCCCAAAGCCTTCTTCAGGGCATACCCTTCCAGAATTGACAACACAAGCTCATCTTGACGACGATGCCTCACTGGAGCCCACTGCAGCAACCTCTGTACCCAGGGGTGGTGGTCACCTTAGGAATCTCGGCAGCAGATCAACCTGCTTGAGCTTCGAGCAATCTATCTGGCCCTGAAGGTCTTCGAGTACCACCTGCGAGGCAAGTCGGTAATCGTGCAGCAAGGAGGGGGGGGGGTTTGGGCTTCCACCTTCTCTGTCGGGAGGCAGTTCTCCTCTGCTCCTTCACCGTACTCCGGGGCATGTTCCTAAGAGCGGTCTGCCTCCCGTGCCAGGACATTGTCCTCATGGACAGACTCAGCAGGCTCCTTCGCCCACACGAGTGGCGCCTGAGTCCAGAGGTGGTTCTCCACCTGTTCTGCCACTGGGGGACTCCGTCCTTGGATCTGTTCGCAAGTCCAGTGAACACGCAGCTTCCCCGCTTTTGTGGGCCGATACCACACCCAAGCAGGGTGGCCCCAGATGCGTTCCTCTTGAACTGGACCTCCGGGCTTCTATATGCATTCCCTCCCACTCCTCTCATTGCGAGGACCCTCCACAAGATTCAGTGGGACTGAGCCTCTGTGATCCTCATGGCTCCTTTGTGGTCTCTAAAGGACCAGGCCTACACGTGGGTATTTTGATGCAGACAAAGTTTATTGAGGACCCAACTAAAAGGTTTCGGCCAGAGGCCTTCTTCAGGGGTCTAAAAATAAATAAAACATACATTAAAACACACATATTAAAATATAAATGATTATTGTACATATACTGTAACATCAAAAAACAAAGGATCATAAAATAGTCAGAAGAAGGACAGCTATGTAGGGGCATTGCATGAAAATACACAGTTGATAAAAACGTAGGATATATAACCACAGGGTGTAGCACCATACAATATAACATAAAAACCAGAAAAACTTAAAATATAGAGAGGGGCAAATAGAAACATCTGTGTGAGAGCATTACATAGATAGCACAGCTGTTAGAGATGTATACAACGGAATTGTAGAATACATTACCACAAGGTATAGCAACAACAAGTAAAGAAGCAGAAAGCTTTCCTCAGTCTGTGTGAATGAAAAGAAAAATATAACATAAAACCTCATGTCGTGTAAAAATCTGTAAGAGACATAAGTACAATACAAATTAAAGTATTATATAAAAAAAGTAAATATTTAAGCAATTTCATTCTTCTAAAACACTACTCTGCTTGATATGATCATATTGCACTTCAACGAATCCTAATTGCAAAAAGGATGGTTAAAAACAAGAGTCTGACAAATGAATTATACAATGAACCCCAAAAGGAAAAGAAAGAAAAGAAAAAAAGAACGTCAGGGTCAAACATATAAGCAAATACCAAAAAGACTTGGCTGAATGTTGAACACATTTACAGCGCGTTGATAGTTGGCTCAAAGAGAAAATACAAGCGCAAAGAGAAAACATTGTATAAACCTTAAATGTGTAGGCGCAAAAAATGAAGGCAAAAAAGTGCAAAGAATACAATAAGAATTGTGTGGTGATTCAATGTATCACAACCCTAGCGGCAAAAAACAACAATTATAAACCAAATGGGCCGGTCTAATGAACGTAACATATAAAACCAACGGATTATTTATTTATTTATTTATTTATTTATTTGCATCTCTTATATACCGCGCTATTACAATCAGTGCGGTTTACAGTGGAACAGAACATAAAACAATGTAGCAGTTACATTGGGTTTACAATAAAACATGGGATACAAACTTGGAAAAACAGGGGAAAAACTATGTACAGTGTTATAGAAGTGGAGGATTAAAGATCAAATGAGGGCATGGTTAAGGGTTGTAATGTGAAGAGTGGATATGTAACAAGAGGGGTATCAGGCTAACGGTTTTTGTAGTTGGGGTTGCGTTAATTGTGAATCTTGGAGAGTACGTGTATTATGTAGTTGGGGTTGCGTTAATTGTGAATCTTGGAGAGTACGTGTATTATGTCGGGGTTGGCTAGGGGGGATAAGATCGGAATAGTGTTTTAGGAAAAGATGGTGTTTGATAGCCTTTTTAAACGAGATTATATTGGTAATGGAACGAATTTCTGGGGGGAGGGAGTTCCATGCTCCTGGTACAAATAGTGAAAAGGCTCTATTGGATGTTGTCTTTGAACATTTTGTGATTGCTTTAGGCACTTCTAATTTGTTCAAGCATGACGAGCGTCTGTATCTGTTTGGTGGTGTATGTTGGATAAGCTTGGTAAGCGGGGTGGTGGGCTGATTTCTTGAGGCCTTGAAGGTTAGTACGAGGGCTTTGTAGACAATTCTAGCTTGTAAAGGCAGCCAGTGTAGGTTCATCAGCACTGGAGTTATGTGCTCCGATCTAGATATTCCGGAAAGTATTCTTGCAGCGGAGTTCATGGCTAACCTCAGGGGGTTCAATGTTGCTTGTGGGAGCCCAAGGAGGATGATGTTAGCGAAGTCAAGGTGGGGGGTTACCAGTGCTTGGAATATGGTGCGGAAATCAGACGGATCAAGTAGTGGTCGTAGGTGTCGTAGGTGTCGGATTGAGACGCGATGCAAAGAAGGGCATGATAGTAATAATTACATATGAAGAGGATTTGTATATGCAAACTGCAAAAAATGCTACCAAAGCAGCCGCTTGAAGCTTTAAAGGTTTTAATACAGCACAAGGTAGCAAACTGTTACAAAAACGAATGGCATTATGCCGCTGCAAACATATCAGTAAATAAAATTGAAACCGCGTTGGAAACAAGACAAAAATATTTTACTTTAAAAATCAACAGCATATATCTAATTGTAACATTATGTAGGCACATAAATATGCGAGGATTGGTGATTTAAATAAGGGCACATATGATAGCCGCCAAAATACGATATATTCGAAAAATGCATATTTTTCCAAAGTGTAAAAAAAGACTTGATGCAAATACCACAATATAGCAAAGGAAGCCATAGGCAAAATTATCTGTACACAAACTTATAACTTAAAACCGAAGAAAAGAAGGAAAGCTCAAAAGGAGCTGCAAACGTTACCGGAATCGTTGCTATGCGCGGGAAACGCCGCGCAGAAGCAGAGGAGACATTTAAAGGGTACTAAAGCGGAGCTGTAAACTTCCCGTCTGAAAATTTTTTTAAATTTAAAAACCTTATAATTGTAATTGTGTGTACTATTAACACAACGGGAGAAAACACTAACTACATTAAAATCAATTGTGTGCAAAATAATGCCACATCACTATTCCTCTACATGATGTCCCCAGAATGGCAAAACGGAGGACTATCTGATTGAATAAAAACAAAATATAAGCAAAAATCTAACCGGAATCGTGCAGAAAGAACCATATTTCATGAAAATAATAAAACAACAATCAAACATTAGATGAAGATGAAATGTAGGACTCTAGATGCTTTTGGCCGAAGGATTTTCCAGGCCAATATGCTTGCTGCCAGAATCAACTCCTATAGTCTCTATATGGGGATGTTCCTAAAAGAAGTCACAGATCATTTGCAGACTTTAGCTCCTTTTATTTCAGAAGATAAAAGGCAGGAATTTCTCACTTGGCTCAAACATGCCCAAGATGTTTCCAAATTCTCCAACCGTGCAGCCTTTGACTCTTTTGAGTGTGTAAGTAGAGCCACGGCTATTGCCATAGGTGCACGCAGAATTGCTTGGTTACAAGCCTCTGATTTGGAACTCTGGGTCCAAGATGAGTTGGGAAACCTTCCTTGTACAGGTGAAAACCTGTTTGGCAGGGATTGGCAAGCAAAGGCCACTCAGATGGATGCTGAGAACTCTGCTTTGGATCGACTTTCAAAGTCTACCTCTGCCCCTGTTAAGAAAAGATTGTTTAAAAAGACATCTTTTTCTAAAAAGGGAAGATATTATCCTGCTCATGGGCAGACATCTTCTGCAGGTCGTTTTGCTGCAAAGCGTCAGCAACCACCTAAACAGGCCAAGTCAAAGGCTGCCAGGCCTACCACAGCCCAGCAGCCTCAACCTCCTCAGGGCCTTTGACTTGCAACTAGAGAACTTAGTCTTTCTAGCTCTGGAAAAACCAGAGCCCCTCACCATTCCAGGAAGGTTGACTTACTTTGCTCCCAGATGGGAGCAAATCACAGCAGAGCAATGGACCCTCTCCATCATAAAGGAAGGGTACAAGCTGCATTTCTTGAGTCTTCCTCCTCACACCATGGTGAAACAGTTCAATTCTCCAATATCTCTCCTCAACCTTCTTGGTCAGGAGATTGCTATCCTTCTTGCCCAAGGGGCAATAGAAGAAGTACCTCTTCTTCAACAGGGTTCAGGGTTCTACTCCCCTTATTTTCTTATCCCAAAGAAAACAGGGGGCTACAGACCCATATTAGATCTCAGAGAATTGAACAAGTTTCTATTCAAGGAGAAATTCAAAATGATTTCTCTAGGGGCTCTGCTTCCATACCTTCAGAGTCAGGACTGGCTTTGTTCTCTAGATCTCAAGGATGCGTACACCTATGTCCTCATCCATCCAACACACAGAAGGTTCCTTCGGTTCCTTTTTCAAGGAAAGCACTACCAATACAGGGTGCTTCCTTTCGGTCTGGCCTCTGCACCAAGGGTGTTTACGAAATGCATGGCAGTAGTAGCTGCATTTCTCCGCACTCTAGGAATATTCGTATTCCCATATCTGGACGACTGGCTCATTCGAGCCCCATCCCAGTCAGAGGCCCAGACTTGTCTAACCTGCACAATGCGTATCCTTCAGTATTTGGGACTAGTAATAAACATCCCAAAATCCAATCTCACCCCTACTCAGTCTCTGGAGTTCATAGGGGCCTTGCTGGATACCACAACTGCAAGGGCCTATCTTCCTCAGGCCCGTTGCCTACGTCTGGTGCCGTTAGCCTCCCAGATTCAGTTAATGTCCCAATTAACTGCTCGAGAGATGTTACAACTATTAGGCCACATGGCATCCACCGTGCATGTGGTTCCATATGCTTGCCTTCACATGAGGGCAGCTCAATGGACTTTGTCCACCCAATGGACTCAGGCATCAGGTTGCCTGTCAGACAAAATAGCAAACTCCAGTCGCCTTTTTTGGTCTCTCCAGTGGTGGAATTCCTCTCAAAACCTGTTGCTGGGGTCCCCTTTTCAGCAACCGCTACCCCAAGCAACTCTCACAACAGATGCTTCTCCAAGGGGTTGGGGAGCTCATCTGCGGGATCTCTCCACCCAGGACATCTGGTCTCCACAGGAGACTTCTCTGCATATCAATCTCTTGGAACTCAGAGCAATTTTCTTAGCTCTCAGAGTGTTCCATTCCCTGCTCGGCTACAAGACAGTCCTCATCCATATGGACAACCAAGTAGCCATGTTCTATGTAAACAAGCAGGGAGGGACTGGCTCTCTGTCACTTTGCAACGAAGCTTTGCAACTGTGGGCCTTCGCCAGAGAGCATCACATCCATCTTCTGGCAGTATATCTTCCAGGCATTCAAACCTCTTGGGCGGACAGACTCAGTCGAGTTCTTCTTCCACACTAGTGGTCCCTCCATATGGACCAGGTAGCCAGGATCTTTCGAATTTGAGGAACCCCGGACATAGACCTCTTTGCAAGTTCGTGGAATGCCAAACTTCCCCGGTTCTGTTCCAGAATTCCGTGTCAGGGAGTTCATGCCAAGGATGCCTTCCTCCTTCACTGGGGTCAAGACTTCCTTTATGCCTTTCCACCAATTCCCCTAATTCCCAAGACACTATTCAAGCTTCAGAGAGATCAAAGGACCATGATCCTCATAGCACCACATTGGCCACGCCAAGTGTGGTACCCTCTACTTCTGCATCTCTCTCAAGCTCCCTCCCTGGACTTGAGCTCTGCTCCAGACCTTCTATCCCAGGAAGAAGGAACATTGTGGCACCCAAACCCCCAGTCTCTCCATCTCAGGGCTTGGTTGCTGAGGGCCTAGACCTTCAAGATTTTCATCTCTCCCAGCAAGTCAGAGATGTTATTCATGCCTCTAGAAAGCCTTCTACTAGACGTTCCTATGCTTTCAAATGGAAAAGATTTACCATTTGGTGTTCAGGGAAGGGTCTAAACCCTCTTGCAATACCTCTGAATTCTCTACTAGAGTATCTTCTGCATCTATCCCATGCAGGTCTGAAAACAAATTCAGTAAGAGTCCATTTGAGTACTATTGCAGCGTCCCTCAAGCCTCTCACTGGAAAACCTATTTCCTCTCATCCTCTTATAGCAAGATTCATGAGAGGCCTTCTTTTAACTAAACCTCCCATTAGACCACCTCCAGTGGCATGGGACTTAAACCTGGTTCTTGGCCAGCTTATGAAGCCACCCTTTGAACCTTTAGCCACCACCTCCTTGAAATTTCTTTCTTGGAAGGTTATTTTTCTCATTGCAGTCAACTCAGCACGCCGCATCAGTGAGTTGCAAGCTTTGGTGGCCAATCCACCTTATACAAGGTTTCATCATGATAAGGTAGTCCTCAGGACCAATCCACACTTTATGCCTAAAGTGGTCTCACCTTTTCATCTGAACCAAGAGGTGTATTTACCTGTCTTTCTTCCAGAACCTCATGCATCAAGTGCAGAGAGGAATCTTCATACCTTGGATTGTAAGAGAGCTCTCGCTTTTTGCTTACAAAGAACACAGCAACATAGAAAGTCTTCTGAACTCTTTGTTGCTTTTGATCCTTCTCATTTAGGACTTCCAGTCTCTAAAAGAACACTGTCCAACTGGATTGCTCAGTGTATTTCTTTCGCCTACCAGAGTAGAAACCTTTCTCTGGAGGGCCATGTCACAGCTCACAATGTGAGAGCCATGGTAGCCTCAATGGCTCATCTAAACTCTGTGTCCATCGACCAAATCTGTTGAGCGGCCACCTGGGCCTCGGTTCATACCTTCACAGCCCATTACTGCTTGGACAAGGACTCCCGCCGGGATGCCTTGTTTGGTCAGGCTGTTCTCAAACACCTGTTCCATTCCTAATCAACTCCTACCCACCTACCCTGGATGGATGCCAGAGATCCATGGGGGGAGGTAGAGTCCTTTTCAAGGACACACAACCTGGGGTCTTCCCCTGGCATCTGCAGCTAGGGAGTCCCCATATGTGAAGACTCATTCCTGCTTGTTCCTGGAGATAGCACAGTTACTTACCTGTAACAGGTGATCTCTGGGAACAGCAGGAATAAGTCTTCACAACCTCCCCACCTCCCCTAGGTGTTGTATCTATCTTTCCTTTCCTCTCTCTCTCTCTCTCTTTGTCTCAGCCTTAAAACTCGAACTGGAGAGATGCGGTTGGGAAAGGCGGGAAGGCAGCGCGCAGGCGCTGTGTGATGCTCCCAAAAGCTTTCTTACTGGACGCTGGGGAGCGTTCCCGCGCAGGCTCCGTCGGTACCGACGATGCCCATATGTGAAGACTTATTCCTGCTGTTCCCAGAGATCACCTGTTACAGGTAAGTAACTGTGCTTTTTTTACATATAGTGCCACTCCACCTTTTTTGCTTCCATGACAAGTTTTTTTTTTCAGATTCTCTTTCCCTGCCTTATCAATGCCTTGCATCTAATTTGCCAGTTCTTATATTGTTTCCTGTTTTTGTCATTTGGCTCCTTTTTCCATTTCCTGAAAGATGCTCTTATGGCTACAACAGCCTCTCTGACCTCATCTTTAAATTCTGCTGGAGTTTTTTTGGCCTTTATTCCACTTTTCTTAAAGCGTGGAATACATCTAGTTTGAATTTCGAAGATAGTGTTTCTAAACAACGCCCATGCTTAATGTAAAATTTTAATCTTTGCAGTAGCTCTTTTTAGTGTTTTTTTTCCTCATTTTATTATAATCTCCCTTTTGAAAATTAAAAGTTAGTACTGTTGATTTCCTTGACATCCTCCCTCCATTTATTAAATCAAATGCGATCATGCTGTAATGACTTTTGCCAGGTGGCCCCAACACAGTTATCTCTTGTACCATATCCTGCGTTCCACTAAAGACTAGGTCCAAAATAGCTTTCCCTCTTTTCGGTTCATGAACCAGCTGCTCCAAGAAGCAGTCATTTATTTCATTTAGAAACTTTATCTCCTCTAGCATGTCCTGCTGTGACATTGACCCAGTCAATACTTAGGTTATTGAAATCACCTATTATTACAAACCACCCATCTTGGCAGCAGCAGAATGGGATGGTGTTAGTGATGGAGGATCACATTTCTGTGACAAGAGCAATAACACTAGAATTACCTGTGCAGGAGAAAGGCCTGGCAGTCTATTTCCATATCTTGCCACGAAAACCCAATAAATAGTCACAACAAAACAAATTGCACTGTAGTGCTGAAAGACGAGACCCCCAGGTCTGAAGGCACTCAACTATCTACTGGGGAGGAGCTGAAGACTTTTGAGAGTAAAGCCAGCATTTATGATGTGGTTGCAACAAAGGTCTCAGGGCGTCTAACTGTTGATGTAGCTGCGCATGAAATTAGAGTCTGAAGGTGCAATTATGTCTTACATATTGGAACATTGAATGTACGAAGCATGAACCAAGTGAAGTTGGAGGTGGTCAAGAATGAAATGGAATGTGTACCACTCGATCTGTTGAGTGTCGGCGAACTGAAATGGACTGGCATTGGGCACTTTGCATCTGATAATCTCATGGTCTACTATGCTGAAAATGAAAGACATAGAAGAAATGGTGTTGCATTTATAATCAAGAAGAAACTTGCAAGAACTGTAATTAAATAAAGTGCAATGAGTGAACACTTTATTTCTATTTGTTTATGAGGAATTCCCATCAAGAGGACTGTAATTCAGGTATATGCCCCAACAGCAGCTGCAGAAGAGGATGAGGTTGAAATTGACAGAACATGCAAAAAGGATATCCTGATAGATATGGGTGACTGGAACACAAAATCTGGCAACACAGAAGAAGGCAAAGTGGTTGGAAAATATGGACTTGGCAACAGAAATTAAGCTGGAGAAAGACTGATAGAATTCTGCAAGACCAACAATTTATTCACCTCAAACACCTTCTTCCAGCAACACAAGCGGCGACTGTACACATGGACGTCACCCAATGGATTGTACAAAAATCTAATTGACTACATCTGTGGACGTCAACGATAGAAAAACGCTATAACATCAGTAAAGACAAAACCTGGAGCTGATTGTGGTACAGATCACCAACTACTAGTATGCAAACTCAAGCTAAAGTTGAAAAAGAGCAAGCCACTCATGAATGTAGCAAAATATGACCTTGAGAATATACCATCAGAATTTAAAGACTGCCTGCAAAATCGATTTGCTGCTTTAGATACAAATGACAGAGCTCTAGAAGAGTTATGGGATGATATCTAGAACGTTGTGTTAGAGGAAAGTGAGAAGCCTCTACAAAAGATGAAAAAGCAAAAATGGCCAAAATGGATTACTGAAAAAACTCTGAAAATTGCCAGAAACACAGAGAAACTAAAGCCAGAGGAAAGAGAGAGGCACTCACAGAAGGAGAAGTACTACAATGATACATGCAAGGAAATTGAATCAGGATCTATTAGATGAAGAACGTGATCAGCTTTCCTAAAGCTACAAGAGTTAAAGAATAAATTCCAGCCTCGAATTAGAATGCTACAAGATGCCCAAGGATCCATGTTGAATGATGCTGAGAAGATCAAGAAAAGGTGGAAAGAGTATACAGAATAATTATTCCATAAAGATCAAGTGGACCAACAGCTGTTTCAACCTGTACCTTTCGATCAGGAACCATTGGTGATGAAAGAAGAAGTCAAAGCAGCATTGAAAGCCTTATCGAAGAACAGGGCACCAGGCATTCATAGCATTCCCATAGAAGTATTACAGCAATCGGATGCAGCTTTTACCGTACTTACAAAGTTCTGCCAGGAAATTTGGAAGACGACATCTTGGCGAACTGACTGGAAAAGATCTGTGCTTATACCAATACTAAAGAAAGGTGATCCAACTGACTGTGGAAATTATCACACAATCGCTCTGATCCCCCATGCCAGCAAGATTCTACTCAAAATTATTCAGCAGAAACTACAACCATACCTAGAACAAAAATTGACTGGCGTGCAAGTAGGGTTCAAGAAAGGGCAAGCGAATGTGAGATGGATTCCTGAAAAGACAAAAGAATACCAAAAGGATATCTCTGTGCTTTATTGACTACAGCAAGGCTTTTTACTGTGGAAACCAAGAGAAACTCTGGGCCACATTAAGAAGCATGGATATACCAGAACAACAGATAGTTCTCTTGCACAATCTTTACATTGATCAAGTAGCAACAGTTCGAACGGAACAAGGAGAAACAACAAAGTTGTACGACAAAGCTGCAAACTTTCCCCCACCTGTTTAATTTATATGCAGACCAAATCATCAGAGAAGCAGGACTGTATGGCGATTGGTGTGGCGATTGGTGGAAGACTCATCGACAATCTTAGCTATGTTAATGATACCACTTTACTTGCTGAAAGTGAAGACGATCTGAAACACTTGCTTATTCAAGATGAAGGAACATAGTCTTAATATGAGCCTGCACCTTAAGGTAAAGAAGAAAAGGTCCCGACAACTGGCAAAATCAATAAGTTCATCGTTGATGGAGAAGAAATTGAAATAGTTGACAACTAACATATTTGGATCAACTATCAATAAAGAAACTACAATCAATCAAGAAATCCAATGATACATTGCTCTTGATAAAATGGCTATGAAGGATCTAGAGAAGATTCTCAATAGCAGACATGTCTCTTTTCGTACAAAGATTTGAATTGTTCAAGCCATGGTATTTTCAACAATGTCATACGGATGTGACAGTTGGACTGTGAAAAAGATAGACAGAAAGAAAATCAGTGCCTTTGAAATATGGTACTGTTGTCAAATACTGTATATATAATGGACTGCCTGAAGAACAAACCAGTCGGTGCTTGAGAAGATCAAACTTAAGCTTGCTTTAGAAGCTTAGATGACAAGACTTTGACTTTCATACTTTAGACACATCATGCGAAGAGAGAGATCATTAGAGAAAGGCTACATGCTTGGCATGGTAGAAGGTCATCACAAAAGAGGAAGTCCAGCAATGAGGTGGATCAATTCAATAACAGAAGCTATGGGTGCCATTCTGTCAACAATGAGCCGCCTGGCTGAAGACCGAACACAGTTTAGGACAGCTATCCGGAAGGTCACCATGAGTCGACACTGACTCGACTGCACTTAACAACACCAACAACATTATTGTGTGTTGCTTTTGTTCGCTTCAATGATTTCTCTTAGTATTTCATCATTCATCTGTTCATTCTGGCCAGGTAGTTGGTAGTAAATCCCCACTGCCATCACCATCCCTTTTTTACATGAAATGCCTATCCATAGAGATTCTACAGTGTATTTTGTTTCCTTCAAAAGTTTAATCCTGTGGGACACAATGCTCTCTGTAACTTTGATCTACCCTATCATTGCGATATAGTTTGTACTCGGCTATCTGAGATGACAATTATATTGAACCTTTCATTTAGTGCTATATATTCTCTCTCTCCCATCTTATTCTTATTCTCCCATCTCATCTGGGTTACTTTTATCTTTATTGGAACCTCTCTATCGGGATGTCCCAACTTCCCTCTTTTGCTAGTATACCTCAAGAATGCATCCTTCCGAACCATTCGCTCTTGGGCAACTGTCAACTTTCCCCTATTATCTCGTTTAAAAGTTGCTCTATCTCCTTTTTAAAGGATAATGTCAGCAGCCTGGTTCCACCCTGGTTAAGGTGGAACCCATCCTTTCGGAAGTGTCCCCCCCTTCCCCCAGAATGTTGCCCAGTTCCTGACAAATCCAAAACCCTCTTCCTTGCACTATCATCTCATCCATGCATTGAGACTCCAGAGCTCTTCCTGCTTTTTGGGTGCTGTGTATGGAACAGGAAACATTTCAGAGAATGGTACTCTGGAAGTTCTGGATTTCAACTTCCTATCTAAAAGCCTAAATTTGGCCTCCTGAACCTCCTTCCCACACTTTCCTATGTCATTGGTACCAATATGTACCAAGACAGCAGGCTCCTCCCCAACACTATTTTAAACCATGTCTAGGTGGCGCTTGAGGTCCACTACTTTCACACCAGGCAGGCATGTTACCAAGCGATCCTCACATCCACTAGCCATCCAGATGTCTACATATCTAATGATTGAATCACTAGCTATAATGGCCATCTTAACCTTTCCCTCATGGGCACGTGACCCTGGAGAAACTTTCTCAGTGCAAGAGAGTTTTACATCACCTAGAGAACAGGTCCTAGCTACAGGATCACTTCCTGCCACACCATGGTGATGCTCTACTTTCACATGAGCTCTCTCCTCCATGGCAACAAGAGAGGCTGCCAGAGTGGAGGTGGGACTTTGGAACTACGTCCCTGTAGGTTTTGTCTATATACTTCTCTATCTTCCTTAGGTCCTTTAAGTCTGCTAATCTAGCCTCCAGAGATCAGATTTGTTCCCCGAGTGCAAGAGCTCCTTGCACCTGGTGCGGTGCACATGTAAGACCTCTCACCAACTGGGAGAAAATCATACATGTGACACTCAATGCAAAAGACTGGATAGCCCCCATCTCGCTGCTGGACTGCTATATGCATCTTAGTTTTAAGGATTTGTTTAGATACTAAGTTGCTTACTTACTTGAAGTTGCTAGGGATAGTTATACAAACACAACTATATGTTTAAGAGACTTTGTTCATGTTCAGAGTAATTTCAGGGCCTTACTTAATTAAGCTATACCTGATGAGAATAACCAGCTAAACCTGAAAGTGAATTTGACCACCTCTGTCCCTTTATGAGCTGTAAGAGCCTATAAATCTAAGATTATGCCTGTGGGAGGGGGGTGGGAGGAAGGGAAAGAAACACTTAATAAAAGATGACTTGCTAAAACAGTGCTCTGATTTACTGTTGGTTTGTTTTAAGTAAAAGCTGGCTTGCTAAAACAGTGCCCCGAGTGATTTAAAAAAAAACACAGAAACTTAAAATAGAGATTTTATTAGTTTTAACACAGAGTTCCCTTTGACCCAAGTGTCCGAGAAATTCCCAGCAGGTAAATACAACTGCAGAATCCTTCCCAGGAAGAGCAGCTTTTCTCAGAAGCTTTTCTCTGTTTGAGATGATGGTCTGTAGACTGTGCCAGTGTAGATGGTAGTACTATCAAACAATCAGAAGTAGCAGTAGCAGTAATTAAACCCATCTTCCTTGGTTCTCAGTCCTCTGTTCTAACCATTAGGCTGCTATTTTTTTGTTTTTTAAATTTTTCATGTCAGTGGGTCCACCACCTGCTCCCTATCCTTCATCAGCCGGTTAACATGTTTTAAGAGCATGCCTCTCATCACCGCCTTAAAGGCATCCTGCTGGATTCCTGATGCCACCTCCTTTCCCTCATTAAAGTCAAAATGCTCCTTAATTGCTTTCTCCACCTCACCATTCACCCCCTTAGCCTCCAGAATGCTTTTATTCAGCTTCCAAAACTTAATCCCCTAGTCAGTTTCTTCTGCTTCCATTCCACATAAATGGACTAATAGCAGACAAAATATGGTCTGACCATACCCACTCCAACAACTAATGCACTCAGACTCTTGTCCAAAAATAAGTTTTCAGTCCTTGTTGAAGGACTGGAGGAGTAGCCTGTTGGTTAGAGTATTGGCTTAATAACCAAGAGACCAGGGTTGGATTACTCCTACTACTGCTGTCAATCATTTATAGCGCTACAAGGCTTACGCAGCACTGTACATATATATGTAGAAAGACTGTCCCTGCTTCTCAGAGCTTACAATTTGAACAAGACAGACAATACAATAGCTGAGAATAAGGGTACAAATAGGGAACGGTAAGGAGAACAAGGGATCAGGATCCAAAAGCAGTCTCAGAGTTAAGCTTTTAGCATGAATTTGAAAATGGGCAGAGATGAAGCCTGACGTACAGACTCAGGTAGTTTGTTCCAGGAGTAAGGAGCAGCAAGGTGAAAGGATCAAAGTCTGGAGTTGGCAGTGGAAGAAAAGGGCATAGAGAGAAGCAAGCCAGTAGAAGAGAGGAGTTGAGGAAAGGCAATGAGGAGCAGAAGAATGAATGCATTTATAGGTCAGAAGGAGAGCCAATGACTTAAGAAGAGGAATTATATGACTATAACGGGGCTGGTGGAAGATTAGGCACACAGCTGAGTTCTGAACAGATTGAAGGGGAGAGAGATGACTCAGAGGGAGACCAGCAAGTAGGAGGTTGTAATAGTCTAGACAGGAGGTGACTAAAGAGTGAATAAGTGTTTTACTAGTTTTTTTTTTTATTTTTTTTATTTAGAACACATTTATATACCGCTGCTTCCAGCGATCAGTAGCGGTTTGATTCTTCTTTTGGGGAAGTCGATCAGGACAGGGTGGGGGAGTATATACATAGAGGACTTGGGGGGTCACGGCACACATGGTTAAAGTTTTGGGGGTAAACATATTTACATTTATATAATACATATTTACAGATTGAGGAAATCACATTATACTTGGCTATACATGGTTACACAAGGCGGATTTACAATGTACGTATTTATCAGTTTACTTTGTTACGTTTTCCTGGATTTTGTGACTTATGTCTGGTTGTAATAGCATTTAAATAGGTGGGTTTTTAACTCTTTCCTGAAACTTTTCATGTCCTGGGTTAGCCGCAGGTCAACAGGGAGCTGATTCCATATAGTGGGCGCAGCGAAAGAGAAGGCTCTGCGACTTGTACTTGTTTTCACCGTTCGTATTGCGTTAGGGACTTGCAGGGTGCCCAAGTTGTTAGTTCTTCTATTCCTATTTGCTGGTTGTGTGTTGATAAGAGAGGACAGGAACGAGGGGGCTATGTCGTTGATCAGCTTGAACGTTGTTACTATCATCTTGTACTGTGCCCTAGCAGCAACTGGAAGCCAATGAAGGTCGATCAATATTGGGGTGATGTGGTCAGTTACTCTTGTTCCCATTATTATTCTAGCTGCGACATTCTGGGCCATTTGAAGGATACCCAGTGATTTTTTGGGTAGACCTTGGAGGATGGCATTACAGTAGTCGAGGTGCGGCATGACTAGTGCTTGAGCCACTGACCTGAAATCGCCTGGTGCTATTATTTTCCTTAGAGGTTCTATCACCCTAAGTTTATAGAAGATGGCTTTGTTTGTTTTACGCAGGTGTTTCTCCATTCTTAGGTTGCAGTCGAGTGTGACACCGAGATATTTGATTTCTTCTTTTGCTTTGTATGTGTTGTTGCACAGGGTGTATTCAGAAAATAAGGGGCAAATTTTGCTAATGTTATAGAGAAAGAAATGACAGGTTTTAGCAATCAGTTTGGATGTGTGTGGAGAAGGAGAGGGAGGTGTCAAAGATGACCCCAAGGTTGCGGGCCGAGGAAACAGGAAATAGAAGTGTGTGTTATCTACAGAGATAGAGAAAGGAGGAAGGGGGAAGGAGGGTTTAGGGAGAAAAATAAGAAGTTCTGTTTTAGCCATGTTCAGTTTCAAATAGCGATGTCAGATAGGCAGGCAGAGATTCGCATCTGGAGTGACGGAAAAATATCAGATAGAGAGATAGATTTGAGATTCCCATCAGCACTCCTTGTGGCCTTGGACAAGTCACTTAACCCTCCATTGCCTTTTAAGAAAGGCCAGCCAATCTACTTCGTCACATTACCAAGAAAATCCAGGAACAGCTGGATCACCAGGAATCAGCACTGATTCAAAGGCACACATTGCATTGCCTTATTGAAGAGGAATACACTGCCAAATAGAACATATACTCTCTCCTAGTAGGATATGTCTGCCTTCATACATCATACATCCCATGTGATTCACAAAAGACTGGAATCCCCTACAATCCCTAGCTCAAACATCACTCTGGGTTGTGGAGTCTTTTTGATGACCAAGTGACATTAAAGTCCCCCCCCCCCCCACACCCATAGATCTTACCCCATCCCTATTCATTTAGCATCCAGCTTTTAAAAAAATTCAGATCTATTAGCATTCGAAGCATAGATGTGGGCCAGCTTGTAAATCACCCCAGAGAGGGAAAACCTCAAAAGTAAAATGTACTCTCAACATCTCTCATAACCTTGTGCATCAGGTTCGAGAGACTTTACAGAAATTACCCCTACTCCTAGCCCTATTTTCCTGTTGCAAATTAGAAGAAAAATAACTATCTGTAATTAATGGGGATACAATGCAAGTGCTCATCCTTCTGAAGAAAGTCCATTTCTTGGACCAGGCAAATGGATCCTCTCAGACACCACTTCTCCCTCAACAGTGACTGCCACGTAATGGACGAATTGAGCCCCTTAATGTTAATGGAGACTAATTTCAGACATGTTGTTACTGCTTGAAGCCAACAACCTCCCCAGTCCCCACCACCAGAGACTGTACTACAAACAAATCCCCATTCATCTGCACCCCTCCTCTCCCTCCCCTATTGCCTCCTACCCCTCATTCTGAAATCCCCCCCCCCCATCTCCCTCATCCCTCACCATCTTAGAGCCTCCTCAGCAGCTACCTTCAGCGGAAGCTACTCTCACCAAGCCACCCACACCCAGCATACAAAAAATTCTCTTGCCAACACTCATTAGTGGCAAACTCGCACTCCTTCCTACCCCTGCACCAGACAGCTCATCCCATTGTCCTGCGTCTGTTCAGCTAGGGGAGTTCCTTACCTCCCTGGATCTGGCTGACACATACTTTCATATTCCCATTCAGGAGCAGCATTAGCGGTTCCTCTTCTTCTGCATCTTGGGATGTCATTTCAAGTTTAGGGCCTTGCCATTTGGTCTAGCCACAGCACCTTGCACCTTCTCGAAGGTGATGGTTGTAGTAGTAGCCTTCCTCTGCAAGTAGAGAATCTGAGTGCACCCGCCCCGGACAACTGATGGATTTGGTCAGACTCTCTGCAGAAGTCAAAAGAGGACACAACCCTATTGATTCATTGGCTGGAGTGGCTCAATTACCTCCAAAGCAGACTGGACCCCTCCCAGGATTTGGAGAATGTGTGAGCGCATTTCAACACCCTCCGGGGTTGGATCTTCCCCATGTCAGAGAAGATGCTCAAGCTGCAAAGCCAACTGAGGCAGTTTTGCAGGCTTACCTGCCCCTTGGGCATGGAGCTATCTGCAGCTCCTGGGATTGATGGTCTTAACACTGGAAAAGGTCCTTTGGACCAGAGCACATATATGCCTGCTTCAGGGACATCTGCTGTCTCTATGGTCTCCTTGCTCTCAGCAGCTCTTAACATGACCAGACCCTTCCTCTCTCCCTGGGAGGTCAGGGAGCAGTTAGAGTGGTGGCCTTGCCTTCTGATGAACAGTATGCCACTGGAAGCCATGGATTGGGTGATAGTCAATACAAATGTCAGCCTGACTGGCTGGGGTGGGAGGGAGGCATTGTCCTCTAGGACAAATGATTCAGTGTCTTTGGTCCCTTCAGGAGACCACCTGGCTGAACAGCTAGTTGGAGACCAGAAAGATCCATTTAGCCTTAGTGCAGATTCAGTTCTTACTGAAGGGCAAGGCAGTTTGGAAAATGCCATTTTTAAAGTTCACCAAAGCATGGGTTCAATTCAGACAGTTCCTTATATGCTGGAGATAGTGTCAGCATTTTATATTGATTTGCTGGTCCTTTTTACAATACTTCGAAAGGATTTTATGTATTTATTTAAGCTTATAAACTGCACAGATCCAAAAAATGCTCTTGGTAGTGAACAACATAGCAATAATCACAAATATATTATACATAGTCATATGAAATACATAACATTAATAACTAATAAAAATAAAAGTAAATTTGAAAATTACAGATCTAAAATACCCACTCATTCCCCAGCATACCATAAACATTTGTAAAATGCCAAGTTTTAAGAACTTTACTGAAATATTTTAAATATGAGAGATTCCTTAGAGTAGCAGGCAAGGTGTTTCACAATCTAGGGGCCTGCCTGGAAAAAGCTCTATCCTAATGGAAAGCTTCACATACCACTCGTTTAGAGGGAATATTCGTACCAGTAAATTTTTCCCCTGAGAGTGGAGAGCCCTGTGTAGGGCCTACTGCTTCCCTTAATGTACTGCTCTTTACTGTGTTGTAACTTTTCTTTCTCTCTGGAAAACCATAGTAATTCCCAAGCCCTCCAGACTTGTCTATGCTGCTGAGCTGAGCAATGACCTGAACTCTCATTACTGGATCCCTGGCAAAACCATCTGTGTCCTTGGGGAAGGCTCTTGAAATCTTTATCTTTATTAAAACATTTGATAAACCGCTACTGCCGAAGCATAGAGCGGTGTACAATAAAAGGTCTACATTGCAAATCATAGAAAAGAACGCCATAAAATGAAAGGAAAGTAAAGCACAGCACACAGCAATAAAAGCAAATAACTAAATAGTAAAATTTAAAATAGAGAAAACTAAATCTAAAAACAAAAGGAAGCAAGACACCAACAAACAAACAGGACAACATGGGGAGACAACTCTATGGTCAGGGGGGAGCACTGGCAGGAAGGTCAAAAGCCTGTGTGAACAGATATGTTTTGAGTAGTGACTTGAATTGAGGATAAGAGGATTCTAATCTGAGGGAAGGTGGTAGAGAATTCCAGAGAAATGGACCAAGAAAGAAAAAGGCGGAATGTCGAGTCTGCTCTAAACGGGCTTGTGACGGAGAGGGTAGTGATAAACGATTGGCGTGAAAAGACCGGAGTTGACGGTAAGGAGAAACCAGATCCGCAAGATACAAAGGATGACCAGTATGAATAGCACGGTGAAGCAGAATCAGAAACTTATATTGGTAGCGGAAACGGAGTGGTAGCCAGTGCAGACGGAGAAAGAGGGGAGTGACATGATCAAACGGCTGGGAAAAAGTGATAAGGCGAGCTGCAGTGTTTTGAATGGATTGCAATCGTTGAAGCTGATATTTAGGGAGGTTGGCTAGGAAAACATTACAAGTCTACTAACCACCAAAGCCAGAACCAAAGTGACTAAAGAGTCAGGGGAAAAGAGAACGAGTAGCCTGATCTGCCGAAGGGTCACAAAGGACCGCCGAGTGAGTGAAGAAATGTGATCATGAAAAGAAAGTGTGGAATCAAGAATAACCCCCAAGTAACGGAAAGAAGAAACAAGAGGAATAGAAACTGAATCAATCATAGGAGAGACCGTAGGACAGGAACCGCTAAGAGATACCCACATAGCCGTGGATTTCGAGGGGTTTAAGTGAAGGAAGTTCTGCGAGAGCCAAGATGTAATGTAGGACAGACAATCATTTAGTGGGGTAATATTCAAAGTGAGGGGAGGGACATGGCATAGAAGAATAATATCATCCGCATAGATGTAAGGAGACACCGGAAACTGCTGAATGGCAAGAGGCAAAGGGGCAAGAAAAATATTAAATAGTAGAGGCGAAAGAACAGATCCCTGCGGAACACCACAGATAAGGGGGAGAGAGGAAGAGGAGTGATTACCCGAGTGTACAGTGAACGAGCGAGCAGTGAGAAAGAACGGAACCATTGAAGAACAGAGCCCCGCAACCTAATGTCGAAAAGACGAGAAAGAAGCGTCCGGTGATCGATCAGGTCGAAAGCCGCAGAAAGATCCAGAGAGACAAGAAGGGTAAGATCACCACGATCGTGAGCAACGTGAATTTCATTAAGAAGTGCCAGAAGAACAGTTTCAGTGCTATGCCCATGACGAAAACCTGCTTGACGGGGGTGAAGAGTATGTGTAGCTTCAACATGTGAGTTCAATTGCTCAAAGACAAAGCGCTCCAAACGTTTCGCCAAGAATGGGAGGTTGGAGACTGGCCGCCAATTAGACAAGACAGAAGGATCTAAGGTGGACTGTTTCAGAAGGGGACGGACAGCAGCAGACTTCCACAAAGACGGGAAAAGGCCAGAGGATAGACTAGAATTAATAATGGTGGTAAGAATTGGAACAAGTTGCAGAGAAGATTCAGAAATCAGCCTAGAGAGACACTGCCCTGATGATTCTTGGTTGAGAATTCTTGTTTGAAATTAAACATGGCCAAAACTGAACTTCTTATTTTTCCTCCTTTTCTCTATCTCTGTGGATAACACTCTTTTCTTCCTGTTTCCTCGACCTTCAACCTTGGGGTCATTTTTGACTCCTCCCTTTCCTTCTCCTCACATATCCAATAGATAGCTAAAACCTGTCATTTCTTTCTCTATAACATTAACAAAATGTGCCCCTTCCTTTCTGAACACACTTCTAAAACACTTGTCCACTCTCTAATTACTTCCCGTCTTGCAACCTCGTCCTTGCTGGTCTTCCTCTTAGCCACCTCTCTCCCCTTCAATCTGTTCATAACTCTGCTGCATGACCAATCTTTCGCCAGCCTCGATATACTCGTATAACTCCTCTTCTCAAATCACTTCACTGACTTCCTTTCCATTTCCTTATCCAATTCAAGCATCTTCTTCTGATCTATAAGTGTATTCACTCGTTTGCTCCTCACTACCTTTCCTCTCTCCCTACACTCCTCTTTGTGAACTCTGCTCTTCTGCTGGCTTACTTCTGTCTTTGCCCTTTTCTTCTACTGCCAACTCCAGACTTTGCTCCTTTCATCTTGCTGCTCGTTATGCCTGGAGCAGGCTCCCTGAGTCTATGCGTCAGGCTTCGTCTCTGTCCTTTTTCAAGTCCATGCTGAAGGCTCACCTCTTTGAAGCTGCTTTTGGATCCTGACCCCTTATTCCTTACGTCTCCTTATTCTTATCTTTTGTCTTGTCTATCTTAGATTGTAAGCTGTAACGAGCAGGAACCATATTTATATATGTCTGTACAGCGGTGTGCATGCCTTATAGTGCTTTATAAATGTTTAATAGTAGTAGTAGTTCTCTGTTCTTGGCTTACAGCTTCTTCTTTTGTCTTTTTATTTACCCCATGTTCACTGACCATCTACAGAGCATGGAATTACTGTATTGGTTTCATTTAAGAAAGTATGTGAAATCCATTGGATTTTCATGAACATAGGAACTCTGTAGTAAAAAAAAAACCCAAAGGCTGCAATTGTTGAATGCAACAAGAACTGAGAGAGTGACACAGTATCAAAGATTGTAGTGGCACTTTATTCAGTTTACAGGAAACACCTTTAACTTGGAAAAGGTTCTGTGATGGCATGGGCTTATCTTTAAATTTTCCCAAGAACTTACTAAGCGCTTCTTTCTTCCCACACACTTTTTCAAGTTCCATACTCTCTGTACTCTCTTCCCTGTAGACACCTGTATCACAGCCAGGGCCAGCCCTAGAGTTGGTTCAAGGTGTTGGCATCCTAGGCAGACCGTAAGTCTTACTTCCTCCTTGGCTGTCAAAATCTATTGTTTAGCTTTGAATGCCTTGTTCTTTGCTGCCCTCCAGAAGTTGCTGCCCTATGTGACTAGTTTGCCTAATGGTTGGCCCAGCCCTGATCACAGCTGCGAATAAACCTAGCATAATGAAATGGCCTCTGTAGCAGTTCATAGCACATTGTGTGTGCTTATGTCCTTTAGGAGTTGCATGTTTTGAAACTACTAAGACTAGTTCCAGCTATGTGAATAAAAGTGAAGTAGATCTAGAGCACTGAACTTTGCATTTAGTTTACAAAGTGTAAAGCAGGGGTGGCCAACTCTGGCCATGGTGTACTAAGATCCAGCCTGGTTTTCAGGCTGTCCCTAATGAATATTCATGAGGTATATTTGCACCCACTGCCTCCCACTGAATGCAAATATATCCCATGAATATTCATTAAGGACATCCTGAAATCCAGGCTGGATTGTGGTGTACCATGGCCAGAGCTGGCCACCTCGGGTGTAAAGCCTTATTTTTGCTGTGCAAGTATTAAAACTTTTTAAATGCACCACTAATTTGGCTCTGTGTATGTTGTACCTCACACAGCACATACAAATGTTTAATCAGGTTGAGGGAAGACGCAGCCTATACTCTCTAAGTAATAAAAATGTGATCAGCCTCCATTTTATGCATCTGTATATTTCATGATAAAACTGCCACAGAGCAATTAGGCTGCACATAACTTTTTGACATTTTGAGGGCAATTTTACAAAGCATTTTCAGCATGTAAAGGGTAGTTAGTCATCTGTAGCAAGTGTTCTTCATGAACAGCAAGAAAAAATCCTCACATATGGATGATGCCATCTGACGAAGCCCGCACAGGAGTAATCCCCAGCTACTTCTCGAAACTTTTGGGATCCTCCTCTGCGCATGTATATGCACTTCCTGCCTGCTGCCGTGGTGCCATTTTCCCTCAGTCTGATACTCTTATCTATAGTAGAATACAATTCCTAGGGGAAGCGGGAGGGTTGTGAGGACATTTTCTTGTTGTCCACGGAAAACGCCTACTATCCTTTCTCCGTGGACAAACAGGAAATAAGTCCTCACATATGGGACTCCCAATCTACATGTTACCTTAAACAAAAAAGGGGATAAGAGTTGCCCAACAGGGGCAACTAATTTTATTTTTGTTGACAACAGACCTTTTTGTATTATTTATATATACAGAAAGGTATGGGCCTAGGGGGGTTGGAGTTGGATTCTAGTCCCCATACACATTCTGTAGTACCGATTGGCTGAAGTTGCTGTTGTGTCAAGAATCCCACTCCAGACATTAGTGAGATGTGAATGTGTGGACAGATGTCCATGTTGCAGCATTGCAGATCTCTTCCATGGAGACTGAGTACAAGGGGGCTACTGATGCAGTCATGGCCCTGACATTGTGGGTCGTGACATCACCCTCAAGGCTTAGACCTGCCTGGGCATAAGTGAAAGAGATGCAGTCTGCTAGCCAAATTGATAGTGAACATTGGAGATAGCAACCCCTAGCTTATTGGGGTCAAAAGAAACAAAAAGCTGGATGGACTTTCTGTGGGCTTTAATCCGCTCCAAGTCGAACACTAAGGCTCGTTTGTAGTCCAGCATGTGCAGCACAGTTTCCCCTTTATGAACATGAGGTTTTGGGAAAAGTGTTGGCAGAAAAATTGACTGATTAAGATGGAAATCCGATCTGACCTTTGGAAGGAATTTGGGATGAGTATGGAGGATCACTCTAATATGATGGAATCTAGTTTAAAGTGGATGAACTACTAGAGCCTGGAGCTCGCTTACCCTACGCACTGAAGTGACTGCCATCTAAAACAGAATTTTTCAGGTCAAGAAGTTCAGAGGACAGGTATTGAGTGGCTCAAAAGGAGCTTTCATTAGTTGGGCAAGAACCACGTTGAGGTCCCAAGGCACTGTGGATGATTTATAAGGAGACTTCAACAGAAGAAAACAACTAAAAGCTGTACAGAAATGGATCTTCCCTTTACACCTCGATGGTAAGCTCTACTACTACTTCTATTACTTATCATTTGTATAGCGCTACAAGGTATACTCTGCGCAGTACAGAGGCATGTAAGAGACATTCTCCGGGAACAAGCAGGAAGTCAGTCCTCGCATATGGGTGATGTCGGCACCGACAGAGCGCTCGTGAAAGCATCTCCCCAGCTTTCAAAGAAAGCCTTTGGGAGATGCTACCACACATGCGTGCTCTCCTTCCCGCCCAAGGGTGCCATCTTGCTCAGTCTCCTTTTTTCCGCGGAGCTCTTCAGGCATCCATGTGGCTTGTCCCTGGAAAAAGTTGATTTTTCTACCTGAGTTTTATACTCGCCTCCAGTACTTCACCGGTACTCTTCCCGCCACCCAACCTTGCTGTCTCTGCATTGAGTTCAGGTCCCTTTTATAGTTTTTCATTTTTGATGAAGCCAGCTTTCTCTTTGACTTTTTCTCTAGTCTCCACAGCATGACACGGCATGTCAGCAAGCTTGTCCTGCACTGATTATTCGAAGTTTGAGGCAAGTCTGAGTATCAGTACCCATTGCTGACGCTCTCGATGCCATTTCGCAGATATCATAGTTGCTCGGACCATGAACTTCAAGCATTCCTTACTGTGTCTCACAAAAGAACAATACTGTTCCAGTTTTTCTGGAGAGAGATACTGGGACAGATCAGCTAGGCCGCTCATGATGACCTTCAAAAACATGCCCATGTAGAGCTGGTAAGAGGTCATGCAGGCTGTCTGGAAAAACCTTTTCCCAAGAGAATCCAAAGTCCTAGCTTCCATTCCTGGAGGCGCCGAAGAGTGAGTCTTGGAACTTTTGGATCTCTTAAGGGTGGATTTGACCACCAAGGAATGATGAGGACACGGGGGTTCTTCAATCTGGGAGCCTTATGAACTCTGTACATGAAGTCAAGCTTTCTACTAACAGGAAGCACAGTGTACTCTCTGAAGGATACAGTGCATGGGCACTGTCACTGCCTCCTTAGGGGCAGAAGAGTACTGAAGGATCTCCAGTTCTTCTGCCTTGGGCTCATCCTCAGTCTTCAAAGAAAATGATATGGCCTTAGCCATATCCATAACAAAATCCTGGAAAGTCATATCCTCAGGAGGTGACTTGCGCCTTTCACGAGAAGGAGAACAGACCGTGGAGGTTCTGGGGACCTGTCCTCTGACAAATTGTTGGATTCCACTTAGGTGACCCAGCCTTCTGAGTCAGACTCAGAGAGGAAATCAAAGTACTGTTGAGTCTATGCCTGGATCGCTCTCCTGCCCTTTGGGCATCAGGAGCTCCTTCGGGAGCAACGATGCACTGATGACTTTATAGGCCTCAGGGGAACATTGGACCTGATGCACTAGAAAGAGATAGCAGCCAGGCAGGCTCTGGCATCAGGGCCCTTCGATGCCCCATTGTCATTGCCTCTCCCGTAGGCAAGCTATGCTTCTCAGGGATTGGCTGGATTGCTATCGATGTCGATGCAGCAGACAATGAGGCACTGATATGCTACATGTCAAACAGCATCATGATGCATTCCTTGAGTCCTCAGAAGACATTTCTCTGTGGCTGCCATTTCTGAAGGCCATGGGATCCCAGCAACATCAGCCGATGTTCCCAGAATCTGAGAGGGGGTATCGGCTGTTTGCTCTCTGCATACAGTTGGCCAGCGCTGCATCTCTGATGTTTTGGAGAATGAGCTCTCATTTCTTCGGGGCTGCTTAGAGAGGTGCTCCTATGGAACCCTCTTTCGATACCATGCTTCGGAGGGCTTTGAAATCGATGCACTTGAACCTCCTCTGGATGCTCAGCGTGATCACCCTTCAGCGTTGATGAAGATTAATCCCCCTTCACCTTCAGGCAGACATCGATTGATGGCTGATGCTCTTGAGATACTATGGGTACTCTGCTCCAAATGGGCTTGAGACTATACACTGCCAGTGTCACCCATACATGAGGTCTATACACCTGCTTATCCATGGAGAAAGCATATTTTACATGCCAAAGATGGCCATTATAAAACTGTCGTGTATATATTCATGAACAAAGTAGGTGCACAGCTATAGAGCTTCTCTATCTTTTACATCATAGGTGTCAAACCTGTCCTGGAGGGCCACAATCCTGCCAGGTTTTGGGATAGCCCTAATGAATATGCATGAGATATATATGCATTAGAGATAGCCTGCCAACCTGACTGGTTTGTGGCCCTCCAGGCCTGGATTTGGAGACCCCTGCTTTACACCTCTGTCATTTAAGATTGTGAGTGGGCAAGGTGCAGATGTCCAAGACATCAAAAAGGTTAGATAGAATGTGTCACATTCCTCCTCACTTCTCACCACCACCAAAATATTGTCCATTAGACATCTTTTTGGTGGTGGTGAGAATCGAGGATGAATGTGACACATTCTAGCTACCCTTTTGATGTCTAGGACATCTGTACCTTGCCCACTCACCATCTTAAATGACAGAGGTGTAAAGCAGTGGTCTCCAAATCCAGTCCTGGAGGGCCACAAACCAGTCAGGTTGGCAGGCTATCTCTAATGCATATATATCTCATGCATATTCATTAGGGCTATCCCAAAACCTGGCAGGATTGTGGCCCTCCAGGACAGGTTTGACACCTATGTTTTACATGATATACTGATAGATATTCCTGGTGGTGCGATGTATGCTTGTACTTTATAAAATACATGCATTTGTACATACACATATTTGTACCTGCCTCAGAGCAGGTGTAACTTGTGCAAGAACATTTGTTTGCTGTTGGAGATAGGTCTGGAGCTTATTTTATAAAGACATATGTGCCTATGTTGCCTTTATAAAATAGGTGCATTTTTGGACATTTTTAGAGGTTCCCTAATATAAAATTACCCCACCCCCGTTCGTGCAGTAATTTTCTTTCTGGGGTCATCAGTTTTAATTTTGTAATCGATTGCAAATCAAGTACTGCTGCATATGTCTATCCTGACAGCCATAGGCCAGTCAAAAAATAAAAGAAAAAGTATGTCTAGAAGGTAGACATGTTTTCTCGAGTTCTTGATGTATTCCTTGTTTCTTTGATAGTACAATAGTTTTCTCCAAGTAAGATTTGCATTTTGTGTGTTTCAAGGTGAGTGACTTTACATGGAGCCATGATGGGACTCAAGCCCTCATCTCATACAGGGATGGATTTGTGCTTGTTGGGTCAGTGAGTGGACAGAGGCATTGGTCATCAGAAATAAACTTGGAGAGTCAGATCACCTGTGGCATATGGACCCCTGATGATCAACAGGTAATCAGTGTTTACAAAGGGCGATAATTATAACTTCTTTTGTACTGTACAATTTGGTAATCTCTGAAAATGTGTTGTGAATAATAATTTGTTGTGTGTTTGCAGAATGCTGAACTGTGTATCAAATGTTTTCTAACCATGTTTAGCAGCCTGCAATATGAACAACAAATTTTCCAATATTCAATTTCTGTTTTTGTCAATGATTCACCATAAGTAAGACTTAAGGGTCTGTGTACTTAACAGCGATAGCGGTGATCGTGCAAAATTGGTGCTATGGCCCCATTGAATAAAATGGGGCTGCAGCACCGATTTTGCAATCTCCAGGAACAAGCAGGTATGGAGTCTTCACATATGGGTATCGTCTGTACCAACGGAGCCTGCGCAGGAACGCTCCCCAGCGTCCAATAGGAAAGCTTTTGGGAGCATCCCACAGTGCCTGCGTGCTGCCTTCCCGCCTTTCCCAACTGTCCCTCTCCAGTTCTTTGTTTTCCGCGGAGCCAACAGGTCGCACATCCTGTCACCGCAGAAAATTTCCCTTCTTATTCTTCTTTTTTGTGGTCGCGTCTTCCTTCCCTCGACGCTATACTGGTACCACCGGTTCTTCTTTCTTTTTTCTAAAAAAAAAAAAAAAAGTTTCTGGAGTCTTTCTCCAGTAATTCTCTTCTCGGGTGCCATGCGCCATTTTGGGCACTAGGTTCAATTTTTTCCTCAAAATGGAAAAACCTGCTTCAAGTTTTAAAAAGTGTTCTAAGTGTGGCGGTACCATCTCTGTCACTGACACCCATGAGTGGTGCCTCAAATGTTTAGGTCCTGACCACTCTATTTCAGAGTGTGTTGCCTGTGGGATGATGTTGAAAAGGGGCCGGCAAAACCGAGCTGCTAAACTTAGCACCCTTTTTCCCTCCGATGCAGCCTCCGTGGCATCGACGTCTTCCAGGGCTTCATCTTCTTCCCATGGATCTCGGGTAACTAAGCATAAATCTAGCCGGTCCTCAAAAGATAGATCTCTTTCTAAACATCGAGATGCCTCTGGCGTTGCCCTTGAGGGACTTCACCAGCAAAATTGCCCCGGGGATGCCGACTTCGATGCCGGGGATGCCGACTTTGATCGGTACCGGTACCGTACCTTGCACGATCACCCGGATCGGAGATACTTTGAATCCTCGGATGAGTCTGAAGACTCTGAAAGCTCCTGAGGATTCCTCTTCTCCTTAGCTTAGGATGCCTCCACCAGAGGATATGTCCTTTCAGGATTTTGTCTGAGATGTGGCCCGAGGTCTTTCCATCACAGTGGCTCCTGAAAAAGAGCCCAGGGCAAAGGAATTAGAAATCCTACAATACCCTAAAGCTCCCAAGGAGGCAGCTACCTTACCTGTTCATGAGATCTTCCATGATCTTATGTTAAGGATGTGGGAAACACCTCTGATCACATCTCCTCACTCTCGAAGACTCAACACCATGTATCGAGTTCCTCCTTGTCCTGGGTTTTAGAAGACTCAATTACCACACCATTCCATGGTGGTGAAATCAGCCATGAGATGGATAAAGAGTGCAAAAAGGCATGCATCTAGTCCTCCAGGACGTAAGTTTAGGACTCTTGACGCCTTTGGACATCGATCCTTCCAGGCTTCCATGCTTTCTGCTAGGATCAGTTCCTATATCTTGTATATGGGAATGTTCCTTAAGGAGGTCTGTCAGACGGCTGCCTGGGTGAGAATGTTCACAGTCTTGGCAAGTGCATATATCAATATGATTTGCAAGGGATTGTGGGAAATGCAGTTCATTCACACCAGACACAGCTGCTCACAATAATTAGTTGTGCTTGAGTGTAAAGCCAATAAGATATTTATTTATGGGGTTATTTCTCCCAACACAGATATGCTTGGTAGCACATAAAACAGGATACTTGCTTTCAGTGTTAAACTTGGAAAAACAAAATCAGGAAAACAACAGTTGAACTTGTCAGGCAATCAAATCAAAAGACTAAAGACCTGGTTGGTAACAAACTGGTCTTTTCTGTAGGCTTTAGCTAATATTCTCTTAGCAGTGTTACAAACAACAAGCAAAACCCACAAAGAAGGGAAAAACTGTTCTTTTCAGGTTAACTTCTTATATCTTCACACATAGATTCAGAAGTGATTCCCTCAGAGCTCACAAGCAATTAGGTAAGGCTCAATTGCTAGCAGTTACCCAGTTGAAACCCCTTAGCTGGCTTGCTTTCTACTGCGTGGCTCAAATCCTACTTCAGGAGCTTTTCTGAGTAGATTAAAGAACAAGTTTGTATTTCTTTGTGATGGTTGTTGTACTTTGTAACAGAAAATTACCAAAGGAGTTTAGACAGAGAGCAATCCATATATTCACAGCCTGTATCTAAGACCGCTCCCCCTTCTTCAACAATCATGGGTTCAATATCATGGATTGGCACAGAGGAATTTCTCAATGTAGCACTCTCAGGAGAATACTTGTTTCCCTGCTGTCTTTCAAGGTTATAGCTAGGGCATAGATCAGTGTTCATACCTGAGCTTCCATTGCTGTTAGAGTTCCTCTCTAAATAGCCTGGCCAGTATGTAGTCCAGTTCTTATGTCCAGCCTTCCAATCCAGATCCCTGGACACTGGATCTCTCTTCACATACCTTCTGGCACGGGTCCTAGGGTCCCTTCCAAGTGCAGCCGTCTCCCTCACAGGTACCGTCTGGAGATTCCTGGCCCTGCAGCACCACTCCTCTGGCTTCCCCCAGTCCAATGGTGTATGCTTGCCTTTTGAATGCCTTCCAGTATACGTACTGCTATGGACTCCTTTAGACCTCCCAAATGCTTTTCTCTTCTTTCTTCCAAAGGGTTTCTTGCCCTCTCTGTCTGTCCACTCTGGCTTCTGCTTCTGATGATCCTCCAGATGATGAAGACGTCCAAGCTGAGGATATCCAAGCTGATTCTGAGGATCTCCCAGATGAAACTGAGGATGATTCTCTGTAGAATAAACTCTACCTTTATTCTGCTTTGATGAGTGCTCCACCCTAGCACAGCGCAGCTGTGCTGAATCAGGCCCTGCCCTTTGAGATGAGTGCTTAGGGATTACCTCATAGCCCTCCTGATTGAACACACGTTTCCCCACTTCAGCTCCTCTAATGGCTGTTGGAAACCTGGTGCATTCTGGGACTGGTAGTCTTTTATGGGAAAATTCTGTTTTCTTATTTTTACCAGAACTGACAGGTTGCTTGTTCAGAGTCACTTCACCTTTTCTATAGCTCCTTCCTGAGCTATGATAAGCTTCCTTATCACAGGTCACAGGAGACTTAGAGCTTATGAGCCCTCTCCTTCCTGATGATAAAAGGCAAAATTATCTTGCTCTTGTTAAACATGCTCAGGATGTTTCCAAGTTTGTGAATCGTGCAGCCTTTGACTGCTTTGAATGCATAAGCAGAACCTCTGCTATTGCCATAGGTGCACGTAGAATTGCCTGGTTCCAGGCATCTGACTTAGAAATCTGGGTACAGGACAAACTGGGGAATATACCTTGCACAGGAGAGAATCTCTTTGGCTAGAATTGGCAGGAAAAAGCTAATGAGATAGATGCTGACAATATCACTTTGGATAGATTGTCTAAATCTACAGCTGATCCTGCGAGGAAAAGATCCTTTAAGAAACCATTCTTCAGCAAGAAGAAAAAGTTTTATCCCTCCTATACCCAGCAGGGACATCGTTTAGGTCAGTCTGCCCAAAAGGGACAGCAGCAACAACCTAGGCAACAAAGGAAACCAAAAGCAGCAAAGCCTCATCCGGCTCAGTAGACTCAGCCTCCACAGGGGCTTTGACTCCTGTCTAGAGAACTTTGCCTTCCTGGCCCTGAACGGCCCATAACCCTCCACCATCCCAGGAAGGTTATATCATTTTGCCCCCAGATGTGGTCAGATAACAGCAAAAAATTGGACTCTGTCTATTGTAAGAGAGGGGTACAAGCTTCATTTCCTCAGCATGCCCCCTCCTACAATAGTAAGACAGTTCAATTCTCAGACCTCTCTCAATGACCGGTTAGGTCAAGAAGTCACTATGCTCCTTGCTCAAGGGGCAATAGAAGAGGTACCCATTCCCCAACAGGGTACAGTGTTTTACTCCCCCTATTTCCTTATGCCAAAGAAAACAGGACGACACAGACCCATTCTAGACCTCAGAGAATTGAACAAATTCCTGTTCAGAGAGAAGTTCAAAATGATTTCTCTAGGAACTCTGCTGCCGTACCTTCAGAGTCAGGATTGACTTTGTTCTCTAGATCTCAAGGATGCATACACTCATGTTGTCATCAATCCAACTCACCAAAAGGTCCTTTGATTCCTGTTTCAAGGGAAGCACTACCAATACAGGGTGCTTCCTTTTGGCCTGGCCTCTGCACCAAGGGTGTTCACAAAATGCATGGCTGTGGTAGCAGCATTTCTCCGCACCCTGGGAATATTCGTCTTCCCTTACTTAGACGACTGGCTCATTTGAGCCCCTTCAGAGCCAGAGGCGAGGTTGCTCTTTCTCACACAATGCGCATCCTTCAGTATTTGGGACTTGTCATAAACTTCCCAAAGTCCAACCTTGCTCCCACTCAATCCCTAGAGTTTATAGGAGCTCTTCTGGGTACCAGACAGAGAAGGGTCTACCTTCCACAGCTCCGCTGCCTTCGCATTATGCAGTTAGCTTCCCAAGCATTGCTAAAACCTCAACTCACTGCTCGGGAAATGTTACAGTTGCTAGCCCACATGGCATCCACCGTGTATGTGGTTCCTTATGCTCGCCTCTATATGAGGGCAGCCCAGTGGACCTTATCCACTCAGTGGACTCAGGCGTCAGGTTGCCTGTCAGACAAAATAGCAAACTCAGATCGCCTCTGGAGTTAGGATCTGCTCCAGATCTCCTTTCTGAAGAGGACGGGAATCTGTGGCATCCCAATCCCCAGTCTCTGCATCTCGGGGCCTGGTTGCTGAAAGCCTAGAACATCACGGTCTTAACCTTTCCCAGCAGGTAAAGGATATCCTTCATGCTTCCAGGAAACCTTCCACAAGACGCTCTTATGCATTTAAGTGGAAAAGGTTTACGATATGGTGCTTGCAGAAGGGTCTTAACCCTCTTGCGATACCTCTGGAATCATTACTGGAGTACCTCCTTCATTTATCAAATGCAGGATTTAAGACTAATTCAGTGAGAGTCCATTTGAGTGCTATTGCAGCTTCTTTCAAGCCTCTCAATGGACAACCTATTTCCTCTCATAGCAAGATTTATGAGAGGCCTTCTTTTAACAAAGCCTCCCATTAAGCCACCACCGGTGGCATGGGACTTGAATCTGGTACTTGGGCAGCTCATGAAACCGCCCTTTGAACCATTAGCCACTACCTCTTTGAAATTCCTTTCCTGGAAAGTTATCTTTCTCATTGCAATCACATCAGCACGTCGCATCAGTGAATTGCAAGCCTTGGTGGCTGATCCTTCTTATTCAAGGTTCCATCATGATAAGGTAGTCTTTAGGACTCATCCACACTTTATGCCAAAGGTGGTTTCGCCCTTTCATTTCAACCAAGCGGTTTACCTTCCTGTATTCTTTGCAAGGCCTCACGCCTCAAATGCAGAAAGGAACCTTCATACTTTGGACTGTAAAAGAGCTTTGGCCTTTTACTTGCAAAGGACACAGCAACATAGAAAATCCTCTCGGTTGCTTTTGATCCTAGTCATTTGGGACTTCCAGTCTCTAAAAGGACACTGTCCAACTGGATTGCACAGTGTATATCTTTTGCCTATGAGAGTAAGAACCTTCCTCTTGAAGGCCATGTCACAGCTCATAGTGTGAGAGCCATGGCAGCCTCAATGGCTCATCTTCACTCTGTGTCTATCGTCGACATCTGTCGAGCAGCTACTTGTGCTTCGGTTCATACCTTCACAGCCCATTACTGCTTAGACACGGACTCCTGCCAGGATGCCTTGTTTGGTCAGGCTGTTCTTCAATACCAGTTCCAGACTTAATCAGCTCCTACCTACCATCCCTGGTAGGATGCCAGAGATCCATGGGGGGGAAGTGGAGCCCTTTCACAAGGGCACACAACTTTCTGGGGCTATCTCCCTGGCATCTGCAGCTAGGGAGTCCCCATATGTGAAGACTACATTCCTGCTTGTTCCTGGAGATAGCATAGTTACTCACCTGTAACAGGTGATCTCTGGGAACGGCAGGAATTTAGTCTTCACAACCCGCCCACCTCCCCTAGGAGTTGTATTTCTCTCTCTCTCTTTCTCTCTTTCCCTCTCTCTTTTGTCTCAGCTATAAACTCAACTGGAGAGGGACAGTTGGGAAAGGCGGGAAGGCAGCACGCAGGCGCTGTGGGATGCTCCCAAAAGCTTTCCTATTGGACGCTGGGGAGCGTTCCTGCGCAGGCTCCCTTGGTACCGACGATACCCATATGTGAAGACTAAATTCCTGCTGTTCCTGGAGATCACCTGTTACAGGTGAGTAAGTAACTATGCTTGATTGCCGCTGTCACTGTTTTCTAAACAGACGCCTTAGTTTCCTCCTTTGTCTTTTTTCTTTTCTTCCAGAATCCATACTCAGCTGAAGTGTCTGTTGCCCAGCACATTGTAACTATGGCATGTTACTGCTTATAAAGTAATTTGAAGATCTAGTTTGTTTGAAACTCACTGTACATTAACATCCAAAATTTAATTGCAAGAAAATTCCAGAGAGTTGCAGTATTTTTTAGCAAAGCCTCTATTTCTTTTTTTTATATGGATGGGGACGTGATAGGATGAAGTGACTCACATTCCAGGATAATTTTCAGTGTTCTTTTCTGGAGATTGTGTGTTTGACAAAAATCTAGTAAGCTGAAACTGAAAAGTTTGAAGACAGAAGATTTTAGGATTTTGGCAGAGGAGCTGGCATTAGGTAATTGGGTCCTTAAGCTGGAAAATAGGATAGGCGTTTCAGAGGGGATTGCGGAGAGCTTGGGACAATAACTGACCAAAACCTTTGATTTGGAGACTTATGTAACTTCAACAGTACCAAACGTTTACTATAAAATTGAAGTTGGTAGATGGCCTACATCCATATTTGCACTGGAAAATGTTGCAGAGGGTGGTGACATCAATGGTATTTCATCATTTGGATTATTGCAATAGGCTTTTGGTAGGAACTCCTGGGTGGTTATGTTGGAAATTGCAGTGGGTACAAACTACGGTGACAAAATTTGTGCTGCAGAAGTCTTGTTGGGAGAGAGTTACTCTGATGTTCACAACCTGCATTGGTTACCAGTAGTATCACAGGTAAAATCTAAAATATTGGTCCTGATGTTCAGGGCTTTGTGGGAGGAGAAGTCAATGAAGAAAATAAAATGGTATTCACAGGCAGTCAGTTAAAATCCATGCATGTAATAGGATGTTTTCAGTGATTATCCAAATTTTGTGGAACAGCATGTCCAAGAAAGAGGGAAGGCCAATTATTTTAAGTTTCAGAGAATGCTGAAAGCTTGGTTATTCCCTAGGTGAGTTTGGTGAGGGAGGCTGGAGTTCTGCAGCTCTGGGAGTAGTAAACATTGATGAGGTCCAGAGTAGATATTATTTGTTGTGAATTTGTTGCTTGTGATGAGAGAGGGACTTGTTGACTGTACTACAGTATAACAATCACTACGTACTCATCTATATAGATTGCTTTATGGAATACAGAGCCTTTTATGCAGATTATAGCAGCGTTTGTAGCTAGAAAGCTACATGGATCTCTCAAAAATTGCTATGTAGAACATCTTAACAGAAGATTTACCCTTCTCACCCAGGGCTGACCTTAGCAAGTGAGTGGCCCAGTTTGGACCATTTTGATGGGGCCTACGTTTATTAAAAACAAAACAATATCTATATTTATTAGCTTATATTTGGACATAAATTATTTTAAAGCAAAACTAGATTTATAAAAGAAATCTTTCTTGCTTTCTGTTCTGCACACTTTCAAAATTCAGTAGCTCTCTCAACCCTAGTGCAGGGCCCCATTTGGTCAAATAGTTTGAAGTGATTTAAGTCCAACCCTGACTGGAATGGATACATTTTGTATGGCTAAAGGTTTGTGTTGCCTTTTGCTTCTGGCAGGATATATGTTCAAACTGTTGGAAAAGATTTTTTTTTCAGGTACAAGTTGAAGAGTAGATACCAGATAATAAGTTGGAAGTGCCTTCTTGCAAGAAGGCAGTGAAGAAAGAGGTGATAATGAAAGTGTTTGCATCCAATCTGCAGTAAAACCTTGCTTTTCCTCTGTAGTATATCAGTGAATTTAAGTTTGTTGGTTTGTTTCCATTGTCTACAGAAAATTGTCGGACTTCTCTTGCAGTTCTTTTCCCTCTTGCACTGATTGGATGATCTCGGTGAAAGTGATGTGGCTGCCATGTAGATGGGCCTTGATTTGATTCTAGAGTCATGATTTTGTTCAACATTTTGACTGTGGATGGGGAGACTGCAGAGGCAGTGCTTTTGGCCTTGAGAGGCTTGAGGGAAGGGGGATCAGCCATCGCTAAGCAATGTGTCCTACATTCCAGAGAGAGCTTGATTTATGTACCGTGGTCAAGGACTGCCACTGAATGAAATGGCAGGAATGGGGGGGGGGGGAGGGAGGCAGAGGGAGGAAGGTTATTAAATTGGATTTGGAAAGGCAAGTAATTAAACTTAAAGAGACAAAAAATATATAGTTACAAATGAAAGCTCATGGCTGTATTGTCTAATTTATTTATTTAGTTAACAGGTTTTGCTATATCGTTTTTCTACCAGTCAAAATGGGTTACATGAAACTAGATGAATACAATTAACTTATGAAAACGAGTGACATAAAGCTTATGAATAACGAGGTAACAATAAGCTTAAAGTAATGTCTCAAAACTATTTACACAGTTGGAAAGGGCTGAAAAGTTGGAGGCTAGAGTATCTAATGGTGGAGTTTCATGGAGGATGGATGGGGGGAATTCTGTTTGTTTGAGAAAGTTCATATTGCATGGCACTCTGCTGTGAGTCAATTCCGAAGTGTTCTTGAAAGAGGTGAGTTCTTATTTTCTTTTGGAAGTTTGCAGTTGAACTGATGTTTCTTAGTATGGGGGAGGGGTGAGGTTAGTGACTTCCATAAGATGGGGACATAAAGTGTGACTTCTCAGAGTCGTGTGCTTTGGTTGCTCTTGCAAATCTGGGTAGGGAGGTTGAGGAGGTTTTGCTTGCTATTCCTTCTTAGTTAGCTGGTCTTGGGAGGGTGGATTAGTGATCGAAGGTGCACAGAGGAAGGTTGTGTAATATCTTGTTGATTGTGGTGAAGACCTTGTGTTTGATTCTGGAGCTGATGAGTAGCCAGTGGAGGAGTTTGAGAATTGGAGAATATGAGTCTGTCTTGGATACTCAGCAGATGGTACGTGCTGTGGTGTTCTGGGCGAGTTGTAGTGGAAGAAGAGCGTGCTTGGGAAGGCCTTGATATATTGAGTTGCAGTAGTCGAATAGTGGGGTGATGGTGGCTTGGCAGACTGAGCAGAATGTTTCCATGGTTAGGAGAGGATGAACGTTTTGCAGCATTCTGAGCTTGTAATAGACAGATCTGGTGGTATTTTGAATTTTGATTATGAAGCTCAGTTATTGGTCGATTATAATGCCTAGGTATCTGATTTCTGTTTTGACCTGGAGGTCGGAGTTGCCAATCCTAATCAATGAGGGGGGTGAGCTTAGGGCCTCTTGTCTAATAGAGGCTGATTCTAAATGAGCTGAATACACAATTAGTCCTGCTTACATTTTAAGTATAATTAGCTATGTTCCTCTTTGATTGGAGTGTTCAAATTGGAATTGAATATGAAGACTGTCATATTAGAGGTACTGGAAAGAGGCTTGTGATATTGAATTGGAGGATATCATGGGGTATGTCTAACATCCTCCTCTTTATTTCCATTGATACTGAAAATTGAAATTCTAGGGCTATCATTGTTCACTGTCAGTATGGAGGAGAGCCTCTGTATTTCTTTGTAAACTGAGCAGTCTCTGAGCACTTTTGATAGTAGTATGGTATTATTATTCCTGCGGCATATTGGCATCATTGCACACAGTGCAAGCAATGAAAAATGTGAGGTAGATGGAACATTGTCATCTTATTCAAATGCCTCATTGATAGTAAATTAAATGTGTGGTAGACTGGCAGGTTTTAGATCTGTCCAATTTATGTTGAAAGAGCATCTGTTTGTTATTGAGATAAGATAACTATTTTAAGTTGTTTTGTTTCCCCTCTAAAGCTTTTTATGACTGACTTATTTTTTAATTCTGAGTTTTTAAACTGATCAGCTTCTTAAGTAAAGTAACATTTTTTTAAATGTTCTTTTTATGTAATTAAATTTACAAGTAGCATTATTTGAAAAACAAAGCGTAATAGGTATCAAAATTGAGTTGGAAGAGTTCAAGATGGCAGCTGAGTAGGACAAGATATGTGTTGCTGCTGAACTCCAATTTATTTCCTTTGTTTCTTTAAGCAAGCCTTCATGCTGACGCGCAAAGCTAAGCTGAAGGTGCCCTCCCCCTGAAGCCTGTGGCTCTTGCAGTGGGGCAGCAAACTTTGACCAGCTTCGTGGTGCCAAAGTCTGTTCCAGGCATGCCCCCTGTTGGGGTGGGGAAGAGCCCCAACCTGTGGAGCGACGTTTTGCGTAGCCCATTGGGTCTAAATACTCCTCTGGGCCCAGTTGCAGTGTCAGCAATGCAGCCAGTCTCTAGAAACATAGAAACATGATGACAGAAAAAGACCACAAGGCCCATCTAGTCTGTCCTTCCATAACAACAACTACAACAGTCCACTTTTTACCTTTAGAGATCCTCTGTGTTGGTCCCATGCTTTTTTGAACTCAGTCACTGTCCTCATCTCCACCACCTCCACTGGGAGACTATTCCACGGATCCACTACTCTTTCCGTAAAGAAATATTTCCGCATATCACTCCTGAATCTATCTCCCTTCACCCTCATCCCATGTCCCCTCGTAGCAGAACTTGCTTTCAATTGAAAGAGGCTCTCTCCCTGAACATTTATGCCACGGAGGTATTTAAACATCTCAATCATATCACCTCTATCCCGCCTTTCCTCTAAGGTGTACATATTAAGATCCTTAAGTCTGTCCTCATATGCTTTATAATGAAGCCCATTAATCATTTTAGTAGCAACCCTCTGCACCGACTCCATCCTGTTCACATCCTTTTGAAGGTGCGGTCTCCAGAATTGCACACCATACTCCAAATGAGGTCGCACCAAAGACTTATACAGAGGCATTATCACCTCCTTTTTTCTGCTAGCCATTCCTCTCCATATGCACCCAAGCATCCTTCTAGCTTTTGCCGTCGCCTTTTCTACCTGTTTAGCTACTTTAAGATCATCAGACACAACCACGCCTAGGTCCCGCTCTTCTTTAGTGGACAAAAGTACTTCACCTCCTATACTGTATTGCTCCCTTGGATTGCTGCAGCCCAAATGCATGACCTTACATTTTTTAACATTAAATCCCAGCTGCCAAATTCTAGACCATTCTTCAAGCTTAGCTAGATCCCTCCTCATGTTATCTACACCTTCCTGGGTGTCTACTCTATTACAGATTTTGGTATCATCCGCAAAGAGGCAAACCTTACCCGACAGCCCTTCCGCTATATCACTAACAAAGATGTTAAAAAGAATCGGACCAAGGACAGATCCCTGGGGCACACCACTGGTAACATCCTTCTCCTCAGAGTGAGCTCCATTTACTTGTACTCTTTGTCGCCTCCCACCCAACCAATTTCTAACCCAAGCAGTAACTTTAGGGTCCATCCCTAGGGTGCTCAGTTTGTTTATAAGTCGCCTGTGAGGAACAGTGTCAAAGGCTTTACTGAAATCTAAATACACCACATCTAGAGCTCTCCCTCGGTCCAACTCCCTGGTCACCCAGTCAAAGAAATCGATCAGATTTGTCTGACAAGACCTGCCTCTGGTGAATCCATGCTGCCTCGGATCCTGTAATCCGCCGGACTCCAGAAACCTCACTGTTTTCTCTTTCAGCAGCGTTTCCAATAATTTACTCACCACTGAAGTTAAAATAACCGGCCTGTAGTTTTCAACCACATCCTTACTTCCGCTTTTGTGTAAAGGCACCACATGAGCCTCTCTCCAGTACTTTGGCACCACTCCCGACTCCAACGAGGCATTGAATAGGTCAGTCAGTGGAGCTGCTAGAACGTCCCCAAGTTCCCTCAGTATTCTAGGGTGTATCCCATCCGGTCCCATCGCTTTGTCTACTTTAAGTTGAGCTAGTTTCTCATGAACACAGTCTTCTGAAAATTGTTCAAGATGTCTCTCGCTTCTGTTCTTATTTGTGGGTGTTTTCTGAGGTCCTGCTCCTGGTTCTTCATCTGTGAACACAGAACAAAAATATTTGTTAAGCAATTCCGCTTTATCCTTATCAGCTTCTACATATTCCCACCCTGCATCCTTGAGTCTGACAATACCACTTTTGCCCTTCCT
This sequence comes from Ichthyophis bannanicus, assembly GCA_033557465.1. Lineage (NCBI taxonomy): Eukaryota > Metazoa > Chordata > Amphibia > Gymnophiona > Ichthyophiidae > Ichthyophis > Ichthyophis bannanicus. The sequence continues at coordinate 789,202,512 of CM066033.1, forward strand.
CTTCTCACTAATATATCTGAAAAATGTCTTATCCCCCCATTTTATTGCATTGGCTATTTCCTCCTCCTTTTGAATCTTTGCCTTCTTGACTACTTTGCTAGCTTCTCTAAGTTTTTCCAAATACAGATGCCTGTCTTCCTCTCTCTGTGATCTCTTGTATTTTATGAAGGCCTCCCTCTTTTTCTTCACTTTTTCAGCTACTTCCTTCGAAAACCATAGCGGTCTCCTGTTCCTTTTGCCTTTATTTACCATTTTAACAAAAAGGTTGGTTGCCTTTAAAATACCCACTTTCAGCTTTGCCCACTGTTTTTCTACATCCCCCAGCTGTTCCCATCCCACTAACGACTCCCTGAGGTATTGGCCCATCTTCGCAAAGTTAGTCTTCCTAAAGTCTAAGATCTTCACCTTGGAATGGATTCTAACAGCCCTAGTCCTAATACTGAACCACACCATCTGGTGATCACTGGATGCAAAATGATCTCCCACTACAACATCAGAAACACTTTCACCATTGGTAAGCACCAAGTCCAGTATGGCCCCTTCACGTGTGGGGTCTGTTACCAATTGCCTGAATAGTTCTCCCTGTAGAGAATCCAGGATCTCCTTACTTCTAGATGATACTGCAACAGGAATGTGCCAATCAACATCTGGCATATTGAAATCTCCTAGCAGTAGCACTTCCCCTTTCCTAGCAATGCTGTGTATGTCTTCAATTAACTCTCTGTCCACCTCTTCCTCTTGTGAGGGAGGTCTGTATATCACACCAATGCAAATAGATTTCTCTTTCCCTCTTTCTAGTTTAACCCACAATGCCTCCTCTCTCCCTTTTAAGCTCTCTAATTCCAAAGCTTTAATAGTAGTTTTTACATATAGTGCCACTCCTCCTCCCCTTCTTCCTACCCTGTCCTTTCTGAATAAAGTATAAATAAAGTATAACCATGCTGTTCTTGATATTATTAAGACTCTATTCTGTTCTATTTAATTATCTCTTGTATATAGTTTACCCCGGTTCTCCAAGTTTGTACTCCTGTTCGATGTAAACCAAACAGCTTGTTGTTATGGTCTTTATGTTATAATGTAAACCGCGCTGATGCCGAATAGTGCGGTATATAAGAACTTGTAATAATAATAATAATAATAAGTATAGTTACATCCCAGTCATGGTTTTCTGTGAACCATGTTTCTGTAACTGCCACTAAATCCAAGTCAGCAACTCCCACCAAAGCTTCAACTTCAGGGATCTTATTTCCCATGCTACGGGCATTAATACACACTGCTTTCCATGTGTTATCCATTTCCATAAAGGTATTTAATGTATCACCTACCTGGGGGCTTTCACTTACCTGGGGGCTTTCTTCACCCATCCCCAACGAATCTAGTTTAAAGCCCTCTTCAGTAGATTAGCCAGTCTACTACCAAAGATGCGTTGACCTTTCTTGGACAGATGGATGCCATCTCTGCTCTGCAACCCTTGGAACAGCATCCCATGGTCTAGGAAACCAAAATGCTCTCGAAGACACCATCCACGCAGCCATGCATTCATCTCCAGGATGCGAGCCTCTCTGCCTTGGCCTTTACCCTCAACAGGGAGGATTGAAGAGAACACCACCTGTGCACCTACCTGCTTCACCCTCTGTCCCAGAGCCATGAAGTCACTTTTGATACGTTCCGAGGTATACCTGGCAGTATCATTTGTTCCAACATGGATTAGCAACATTGGATAATAGTCAGTGGGCTTGATGAGTCTCGGCAAACTCTCCGTAACATCTTGGATCTTGGCACCAGGCAGACAGCATACCTCTCTGGACATCAAGTCTAGTCGGCAGATGGACGCCTCAGTACCCCTCAGAAGAGAGTCTCCAACAACCACTACCCTTCGTTTCCTTCTGGTCACTGATTCCGCAACTATGGGGCCATAATAGTGACTCAGGCTGCTTTGGCTGGTGAGGGCCCTTGCACCACAGATGCTGGGAATTCCAGTGGCGAGGGAAGGTCCTCCCCCTTCTGCAAATGTGTTCTGGAGTCAAACCACAGAAGCAGGTTTGGTCGACACTAATATTTATTCTGCATAAATTGCAACTCATTTTTTTCCTCCTTTAATCCATCCCCAGGAAGTGACTCTGGACTCTTTCTGGCTGGCTTTGGAAACTGCCTCAGTAAATATTGCTAAACTTGAGACTTTGGAGCACAGACTGGCCAACCAGCAAGAAGAGCTGATGGTTCTTCAATCTTCTAACAAGCAGTTAGAGAAAACACAGGGTAGGTTTGCTTAGGATAGGTTGATCTTGCAGAGGAAAATTGAAAAACTGGAGAATCACAAAAGAAGTTTAAATCTTACATTTTCCTCAGATGTTGTTGATGAAACCTAGAAACCTTTTCTCCAGGTTTCTGAAGGGAGGTGTTTAATTATCTTGAGTCAGGTCTCCCCTGACTTCAGAAAATTTACTACCTACCTTCTAGTTCTTCGAAGCAACAGAAGACTGAAGCCTCTTTAGTGGATATCTCATCTGATAGTTTGGATTTGGCAAACTTGACTGATATTTTGGAGAAAACACAAGAAGAGATGGAAATCAGATAGATTGTTTTGGTTATGCTTGTTTTCCTGCAAGATAAAGAAGCTTTGTTGTGTTTATATTTTAAAAAGGTGGATGAAATATTTTTGGGATGTAAGGTACAGATTTTTCTGGATGTCTCTAAATGGGCGCAGGAAAAAAGGAAAAAAAATGATTTACTGTTCTGAAGTTGCTTCCTTGGGAACAAAATTTCAGTTGAGCTTTCCATGTGTAAATGTGTGGCGACATATCAGAACAAGGTTTATCATTTCTTTGAGCCTTCGCAACTTCGCTTCTACTTGGATGCTAAACAGTTAAAAGGCTAGCCCGAATAATTATTGCACTTGGCTTCTACTCTGTTTCTTTTTTGGTGTTTCTTATTTTTTCTTCCTAGTTCCCCATAGGATTTAAACTTTTGTTCATCCTCCCTCCATATGTTCTTGTCTAATGTACCCTATTAGGGTTTATTGTTTTTGTTTTTTAATTTAAAAGCTTTTATTGATTTTTTTCAAAATATACAATTGCACATATTGCATCCTAGTAGTCTGTGCTTCTTCCCGTGATCTCACAGCTTATCATAAACTTAAAGAAGAGAAGAGGAAAATGTCCACACTCTTTACATCCAACTTTAGGTGTCAGTCCTATAGTGTCTTTAAGCAGTATTTATATCTGCTTAACTTTGCTGTTTGATCCCAGTTCCGCCCAGGCCATAAAGGGTTGCCACACATTCTCAAATTCTTTCAGCCTGTCCCTTCTTAAAGCTGTCAACCACTCCAAGCAATATATCCCATGCATGCAAGTTTTCCAGGCTTCAATGGCCAAGGGGCTACCAGTTCTCCATTGTTTGGCAATTGCACACTGAGCTGCAATCGCATGTAACCTAACCAGTTTTCCGCTATCCCTCTCTCATCCCCTCCCTCTTACTCATAACAGCACATTTTCCTTGCCCCATGCTACTTCCCTGCCGATTAACTGAGCCTTTGTTTTTCTCACTGCTTCCCAATAGGGGCGCAGCTGCTGACACTCCCACCACATATGGCAGCAGTCGCCCTTGTCTGGGCAGCTTCTCCAGCATTGCTTCCTTTCACTACTTCCTTGGTGATGAAGTCAGACAGGGGTGAGATACCACAATACGAAAGGAGGTTGAAGAGGTGGTGTTGGCATCCAGGAAGCATTCCACTAGGAAGGCCTATGCTCTGAAATGGCGTAGGTTCTCTACTTGGTGTTCTCAACAGCAAGAAGACCCCTTCTCCTGCTCGGTACAGGTGGTGCTACAATACCTGCTCCACCTTTCCAACCTAGGACTTCAGTCCAACTCTGTCCGGGTTCACCTCAGTGCGCTCTCAGCTTACCATTCGCTGGTGGATGGACAATCTCTCTCAGGCCACCCTCTGGTGTCTTGCTTCCTCAGAGGCCTGCTTTTGCTTAAGCCTCCTATTCGTCCACCGCCCACTGAGTGGGATCTCAATGTGGTCTTGCAGCAACTGACTCGCCCACCTTTTGAGCCGATGGCAACCTGCCATTTATGTTTCCTCTCCTGGAAGGTGGTGTTCCTTGTGGCACTCACCTCGGCTAGGCGGGTGAGTGAGCTTCAGGCCCTGGTCTCGGATAGGCCGTATACCAGGTTCTATAAGAACAGGGTAGTCTTGTGGACTCATCCTAAGTTCCTTCCTAAGATAGTGTCCTCCTTCCACCTCAACCAGGAGGTGGTACTTCCAACGTTCTTTCCCAGGCCTCACGCCAGTAGAGCAGAGACTGTCTTGCATACCCTAGATTGTAGAAGGGCGCTGTCCTTTTACCTTGAACGTACGCAGGGGCATAGAAGAGCTTCTCAGCTCTTCATTTCCTTTGACCCTAATAAATTGGGGTTGCCTGTCACTAAGCGTATGTTGCAGTAAGGAGAACGTGGATAGCGTATGGAAGGATATTCTTTATTGTTAAAAAAGCCTATGGCCCTAGAATATCCTTCCATACGCTATCCACGTTCTCCTTACTGGGACTCTTGTAGCACGTGGCAGTTGTGCTTTTTTGTTGGTACCACTAAGCGTATGTTGTCCATCTGGGTGGCAGACTGTATCGCCTGGGCTACAGGGCAGCCAGCCTCTCCCTGGAGGGTCAAGTCACGGCCCACCGGGTCAGGGCGAAGGCCACATCAGTAGCTCCTTTCCGTTCTGTTGCATTGGCAGACATCTGCCGGGCCGCTACTTGGTCTTCAAGCCAGACTTTTGCGGACCACTACTGCCTTGAGAAGGAGTCCCGTAGGGGCAGTGCTTTCGGGCAAGCAGTACTCCGTAATCTCTTTGAGGTTTAGGCAACTCCTACCCTCCAGCCCTGGTGTTGGGCTACCGTTCAGGTGTGGTCTCAGAGAAGATTCTCTCACTGTTGCTGAGGCTCTAGAGGGAGCTCTATTTTTCAGCCTGGGTTCCTGGTAGCCCAGAGCTAGGTAGTCACCCATATGTGAGGACTGACTTCCTGCTTGGGCCTGGAGAAAGAGTAGTTACTCACCTGTAACAGGTGTTCTCCAGGAGCAGCAGGAATCAGTCCTGACAACCCTCCCTCCTCCCCTTGGAGTTGCAGTTGTATATAGTTCATGTTATTTTTTGTGCTGTCTTTTAGCTATGTCATCAGACTGAGCAAGATGGCACCTTTGGGCGGGAAGGGGACCGTGCATGCGTGCCTGTATTCCCAAAGGCTTTCTTTGAAAGCTGGGGAAATGCTCCGCATGGGGGCTCCGTCGACACCGACGTCACCCATATGTGTGGACTGATTCCTGCTGCTCCTGGATAACACCTGTTACAGGTGAGTAACTACTGTATCCACCCTTAGCCCTTTCGTGTGTTGTCCTGTCCCCCTCTTTCTCCTTACCTCTAAGGTCACTAAATATTTCCAGTCCCCCTCCCTTTCCTCCTCAGCCCCCTCCCCTTCTATTCATGTTATCCTCAGCCAACTGGCAGCACCACTCCAGTGAGCAAGTGACGTTGTGATAAGGAAGCTTATCATAGCTCAGGAAGGAGCTATAGAAAAGGTGAAGTGACTCTGAACAAGCAACCTGTCAGTTCTGGTAGAAATAAGAAAACAGAATTTGTCCATAAAAGACTACCAGTCCCAGAATGCACCAGGTTTCCAACAGCCATTAGAGGAGCTGAAGTGGGGAAACGTGTGTTCAATCAGGAGGGCTATGAGGTAATCCCCAAGCACTCATCTCAAAGGGCAGGGCCTGATTCAGCACAGCTGCGCTGTGCTAGTGTGGAGCACTCATATAAGCAGAATAAAGGTAGAGTTTATTCTACAGAGAATCAGCTTGGATATCCTCAGCTTGGACATCTTCATCATCTGGAGGATAAGCAGAAGCCAGAGCGGATGGACAGAGAGGGCAAGAAACCCTTTGGAAGAAAAAAGAGGAAAGCATTTGGGAGGTCTAAAGGAGTCCAGAGCAGTACGTATACTGGGAGGCATTCCAAAGGCCAGCATACACCATTGGACTGGGGAAAACCAGAGGAGTGGTGCTGCAGAGCTAGGAATCTCCAGACGGTACCTGTGAGGGAGACGGCTGCACTTGGAAGGGACCCTAAGACCCGTGCCAGAAGGTATGTGAAGAGAGACCCAGTGTCCAGGGATCTGGATTGGAAGGCTGGACATAAGAACTGGACTACATACTGGCCAGGCTATTTAGAGAGGATCTCTAACAGCAATGGAAGCTCAGGTATGAACACTGATCTATGCCCTAGCTATACCCTTGAAAGACAGCAGGGAAACAAGTATTCTCCTGAGAGTGCTCCATTGAGAAATTCCTCTGTGCCCAATCCATGATACTGAACCCATGATTGTTGAAGAAGGGGGAGGGGTTATAGATGAAGGCTGTGAATACATGGATTGCTCTCTGTCTAAACTCCTTTGGTAATTTACTGTTACAAAGTACAACAACCATCACAAAGAAATACAAACTTGTTCTTTAATCTACTCAGAAAAGCTCCTGAGTAGGATTTGAGCCACGCAGTAGAAAGCAAGCCAGCTAAGGGGTTTCAGCTGGGTAACTGCTAGCAATTGAGCCTTACCTAATTGCTTGTGAGCTCTGAGGAAATCACTTCTGAGTCTATGTGTGAAGATATAAGAAGTTAACCTGAAAAGAACAGTTTTTTCCCTTCTTTGTGGGTTTTGCTTGTTGTTTGATGCACTGCTAAGAAAATATTAGCTAGAGCCTACAGAAAAGACCAGTTTGTTACCAACCAGGTCTTTATTCTTTTGATTTGATTGCCTGACAAATTAAGCTGTTGTTTTCCTGATTTTGTTTTTCTAAGTTTAACACTGAAAGCAAGTATCCTGTTTTATGTGCTACCAAGCATATCTGTGTTGGGAGAAATAACCCCATAAATAAATATCTTATTGGCTTTACACTCAAGCACAACTAATTATTGTGAGCGGCTGTGTCTGGTGTGAATGGACTGCATTTCCCACAGTCCCTTGCAAATCATATTGATATATGCCTTTGCCAAGACTGTGAACATTCTCACCCAGGCATCCGTCTGACAACGTTCATCCACTCACCTCCCCTCCCCAAACCTCACCTCTTTTCCTTTACCTGCAGCACATCCCTGCCGTTGCTCTTAAAGTCCCTCTTTCAACCCATCTACACTTTGATCCATCCACACCTTACAGATTCCAATACCCTCCCCCCCTTTCACTCATAGCACCTTCAATCATTCTTACCTCGCAACCCCATAGGCACGATTACCTTACCCGGTTCATCTCCCAATCTAGTTACATATCGCTACCCATCAATCATGCCTTGCATTTTTTTAACATTCAATCTCAGCTGCCAATTTCTAGACCATTCTTCAAGCTTAGCTAGATCCCTCATGTTATATCTATGCCTTCGTGGATGTCTACTGTATTGCAGATTTTGGTATCATCTGCAAAGAAGCAAACCTTACCTGACAGCCCTTCTGCAATATCACTAACAAAGATGTTAAAAAGATTCGGACCAAGGACAGATCTCTACCCCACACCATTGGTAACCTACTCCTCAGAGTGAGCTTCATTTACCTGTATCTTTTGTTCTCCAGGACCAAGCAGGAAGTCAGTCCTCACATATGGGTGTCATCGGCGCCGATGAAGCCTCAGCGGAGCATTTCCCCAGCTTTCTATGAAAGCCTTTGGGAATGCAGGCACGCATGCTCGGTTCCCTTCCCGCCTAAAGGTGCCATCTTACCTCAGTCTTTTTTTTCCGTGAAGCCCACCGGACGTGTGTCCTGTTCTCCCGGTTAAAATTAGATTTTTTTCGGCTATTTTCGCTATTTTTTCTCCTGGTTCGATGCCGGTTCCCCTCCCGCCGGGTTCGCTACACCGGTATCGAGCCCAATTCTTCTTTTTTGGTTTTTGCCCTTCGTGGCTGGCGTTCACGCCCTTTTTTCCATTTTTCCCTGGAAGACCGGTCCTTTGACCTCACGGGGACTATTTTTTTCCCCGATGGCTTCCAGCAGCTTTAAAAAGTGTGATTGGTGTAAGAAACTGATGTCTCTCACTGACACACACGACTGCTGCCTTCGGTGCCTCGGCCCCGACCACGACCCTAAGTCATGCGGGCCATGTGGAAAGATGTCTTCCAAGGCACTCCGAAGTCGCCAGCAGCAAAAAGAAAGGCTTTTCTCGGACTCAGCCTCCGGCCGGGCCCGGACCTCGTCTGAGGCCTCGACATCTCGGGATTCCAATCCCGAGCGCCGTCGAAGCTGCTCAGACAGGGGGTCCCCCGACCGGGAATGCAAGAGGAAGAAGCGGCGTGCGAGGGCGTCATCGGAGGAGGTCCCTGGCTCCTCGAGGGCCAGGTCTAAGACCCCCGACCGTCGCCCCGGGCCCGTGGAACACGAGAAGCCTGCAAAGGTTCCTTGCATGGAGCCGGAGTCTGCTAAACACGTAAGCCCCGTAGTCCTCGAGGACTCTCCTCCCAGGGAGCCGACGAGTTGGTGGCTGCTGCGTCTCCCGAGCTGAGTCTCAGGATGACAGCCTTGGAGAGCAGATTGTCTGCCTTCATGGAGCAGCAGCGGGCACTGATGGCCAGCCTGTCTGGTGCATCTGCCCCGACCACCAGGACATTGACTTCGAAGTCGACCCCGGAGACCGAGCCAATACTCGAGTCCATCGTGGCTCGGAGTGGACCTCGGTCGCGGTCTCCCTCGACCTCCCGTTCGGGACTGAGGGCGTCGACGCCGTTGCCTCCGGCGTCGGGGCAGGTGCTCCAGGGCCCCGCGGGGTCGGACCCTGACTCCTCCTCGGACGAGTCAGCTTGGGTGACGGAGGACGAGGAGTCTCCTGATACCTTCAAGACTCGGTGCGTCCCTTCGGACTCACCGCAGTCTGAGCCCCGGAGTAGGTCCCCCCCCGGAGGATACTCAGTTCTCGGAGTTCGTCCGGGATATGGCCGCTGCCTTGGCTATTCCGGCGGACCCCGAGGAGGAGCCTCGAGCTGAAGAGCTCGAGGCCCTACAGTATGACTCTCCTCCGAAGGAGGCCTTTACTGTTCCGGTTCCTCCGATGCTGGAACGGCTCCTCTTCCGTATGTGGGAGGCGCCGGCCTCGGCGCCGGTTCTCAGCAAACGAGTCGATTCGATCTATCGACTCCGGAAGAGCCCTGGTTTTCAAAAGGCACAGCTACCACACCATTCCATGGTTGTGGAATTGGCCATGCATCGTCTGAAGAGCCAGAAGATGCACTCCGCGGTGCCCCCTGGCTGGGAGGCCAGGAACCTCGATGGCGTCGGTAGAAAGTGCTTCCAGGGCTCGATGCTTGCTTGCCGTGTCCAGTCCTACCAGCTGTACATGGGCATGTACTTGCGGGATCTGGCCAAGGAATTGGCCGGGTTCTCTGCTGGTCTCTCCGGGGAACCCTTGCAGAGATTTAAGTCCTTGTCCTCGGGGATTCGGGACTGCTCGAAGTTCATGTCCCGTGCGCCGCCTACGATAGCTTTGAGGCCTCGGCCCGAGTTGCGGCAGCCGGCGTCGCGGCTCGACGCCAGGCATGGCTACAGTCATCGGACCTCGAGCCATGGGTTCAGGACAAGTTGGTTGATGTCCCTTGCCGAGGTGAAAACCTTTTTGGCAAGTCCATGACCGAGAAGGCCGCTCAGCTCGAAACTGAGCACCTCACACGGACAAGGCTGTCGAAGACCTCTGCCCTTTCTCATAAAAAGAAGGGCTCGGGTAAAAAGCCCTTTTACCCGAGGAAGGGCACTGCCTACAAACAGTACCCGCAATATCAGGCTGCCCAAGCTGCCCCCCAGGGTCAGCAAGCCAAAGGCCAGGGTAATGGGCCCCGTAGGCAGAGGACCCCCAAGCCTCAGGCCCCTGCTACCACTCAGCAGGGTGGGGGTTTTTGACTCCTTGAGCGTAGCCTCTCCTCCACTGCTCTCCCAACCCTGCACAGGAGGTCGCCTTGCCCTCTTTGCCCACCAGTGGCCCCTTATCACCAGGGACAGTTGGGTGCTGGAGATAGTCCACAAGGGCTATGCCCTCCATTTTCACCAACTGCCTCCACCATATTTTCCAGGGGAGCCTCCAAGGCCTCCCCTACACACAGACCTTCTTCTACAAGAGCTTCAGTCTGTTGGTGGACAGGGCGGTGGAGCCTGTGCCTCCCCACTTGCAAGGTCACAGTTTCTACTCCAGGTATTTCCTGGTGCCCAAAAGAACTGGTGGCCTTCGACCCATTCTGGACCTCAGGAACCTCAACAAGTTCCTAGTGAAGGAGAAGTTCAAAATGCTTACTCTTGGGACACTTCTGCCCTACCTCCAGCAGGGAGATTGGCTATGCTCCTTAGATCTAAAGGATGCGTACACTCACATCCTTATTCATCCAGACCACAGAAAGTACCTCAGGTTCTTTGTGGGAGGAAACCATTATCAGTACAGGGTGCTGCCTTTCGGCCTCATCTCCGCCCCCAGAGTCTTTACCAAGTGCCTAGCAGTGGTGGCGGCCTACTTGAGAAATCAGGGAATCTTTGTCTTCCCCTATTTGGACGACTGGCTCATCAGCGGTCAGACGTACCAGGAGGCCAAACAAGCCACCCTCAGGACTATTGCTCTTCTACAAAGTCTGGGGTTTGTCATAAACTTCGCAAAGTCCACTTTGCTCCCCTCCCAAAACTTGGAGTTCATAGGGGCAAGGCTGGACTCTCCGCTGGCAAAGACTTTCTTGCCAGTAGACAGGGCCCAAAGGCTAATGGCCTTGGCAAATCAGTTTCTCAGCAGGTCCCTGGTCTCCGCCAGACTCTGCCTGAGGCTGCTAGGCCACATGGCTTTGACAGTACATGTGACCCCCAATGCCAGGCTACATATGAGGCCTGCACAGTGGTGCTTTCGGTCTCAGTGGTCACAGGCCACAGGCAGCCTCAAAGACAGGATAAGGGTGTCCAGACAATTTCTGAACTCCCTTAACTGGTGGCTACACCCCCCCAATCTACTGAAGGGGGTGCCTTTTCAGATTCCAGGGTACACTGTAGTGGTGACCACGGACGCCTCCCTGCAAGGCTGGGGTGCTCATTGTCTGGGCAAGTGCACCCAGGGCCTGTGGTACCCCTGGGAAGCTGCACAGCCAATCAATCTTCTCGAACTCCGAGCTATTCGGTTAGCACTCAAAGCTTTCAGTCCAACTCTGGCTCACCACTATGTCCTGATTCAGACCGACAACCAAGTTGCCATGTTTTATGTGAACAAACAGGGCGGAACGGGGTCCAGGATCCTTTGTCGGGAAGCTCAGGACCTTTGTTTTTTTGCCCTCAAGCACAACATGCTCCTCAGGGCTGTGTACCTTCCAGGCTAGGACAACTACCTGGCAGACAGATTGAGCAGAATACTGCAGCCCCACGAGTGGCAGCTGCATCCTTCAGTAGCTCAGAAGATCTTCCTGAAATGGGGTCTCCCTTTGATGGATCTCTTTGCCAGCCCCATGAACAAGCAGCTGCCAAAGTTCTGCTCCAGGCAACCGCATCCTCTGCGGAGGATAGCAGCGGATGCTTTTCTGATATCCTGGTCTCAGGGCCTCCTGTATGCGTTTCCTCCCACGCCCTTGGTGGCCCGGACTCTCTTCAAGATTCTTCAGGACAAGGCCTCGGTCCTGCTGGTGGCTCCCAGGTGGCCGAGACAGCCTTGGTTTCCTCTTCTACTTCAACTGGCAGTGGATCCTCCACTACCTCTGGGGTTGCAACCCGACCTTCTCTCACAGGAGCAGGGTTCCCTTCTGCACCCCAATCTCAAAGCTCTCAATTAAAATGGTAAATGGTAAATAACTCAGAGGTTAAACTAACCGGCCTGTAGTTTTCAACCATAGTGGTCTCATTTTCCTTTTACCTTTTACCTTTACCATTTTAACAAAAAGGTTGGTTGCCCTTAAAATATTCCCTTTCAGTTTTGCCCACTATTTTTCTAACCCCCCCAGCTGTTCCCATTCTGCTAATGACTCCCTGAGGTATTGGCCCATCTTAGCAAAGTTAGTTTTCCTAAAGTCTAAGACCCTCACTTTTGAATGGATTTTATCAGCCCTAGTCCTAATACTGAAGCACACCATCTGGTGATCACTGGATGCGAGATGATCTCCCACTATGACATCAGAAACATTTTCACCATTGGTAAGCACCAAATCCAGTATGGCCCCTTCACGTGTGGATTCTGTTACCAGTTGCCTGAATAGTTCTCCCTGTAGAGAAACCAGGATTCCCTTACTTCTAGATGATACTGCAGCAGGGATGTGCCAGTCAACATCTGGCATATTGAAATCCCCTATCAGAAGCACTTCCCCTTTCCTGGCAATGCTGCGTATGTCTTAATTAACTCTCCGTCCACCTCTTCCTCCTGTGTGGGAGATCTATATATCACGCCAATGCAAATAGATTTCTCTTTCCCTGTTTAAACCACAGTGCCTCCTCTCTCCCTTTTAAGTGCTGTATTTCCATAGTTTGAATATTATTTTTTACATATAGTGCCACTCCTCCTCCTCTTTTTCCTACCCTGTCCTTTATGAATTTAGTATAGCCTTGTATAGTTACATCCCACTCATGGTTATCCATGAACCATGTCTGTGTTACTGCCATAAATCCAAGTCAGCCTCTCCCATTAAAGCCTCAACATCTGGGATCTTATTTCCGCCTCCTTTTTTTCCCCCTACCTGCTAAATTGTACATTTTTTCCCTTCCAGCTCAATATTCTTCTCCGCTATTCTGTTTTAGATTTTTATTTAAATGTTTTGGAGTTTGCATACTGTCTTGATATGGTGATATATCAAATTTTAAAATAAAATATAAACCCCCTGGTGGTCAGGGTGCCGCTGGAAGTTCCAGACTGAGTGTCTGGGGCTAAGGAACTCACTGTCAGGGTCAGTTCATGCATTGGCATTGGTCTGGCAAAGAAGCCTCCTGGTTGTTCAGCTGGTTGGAAGCCAGAGCAATCCACCTAGCCCTGGGGAGGTTTCTGCCCCTCCTAGAGGGCAGGGCGATCAGGGTATTTTCTGACAATACCACAGCCATGGTTTATGTAAATAAACAAGGAGGTGCTTGCAGAACAGCGGTGGCCAAGCCGATGGTGAAGCTTTCCCGTTGAGTAGAAATTCATCCGGATGCCCCTTTGGCATCCCTCATAGTAGGCATTGAAAATGCACAGGCCAAATTTCTGTATCTCAGAAAGTGGGAGCTAAGCCCTTACATATTCAGTCTCATTGCCTGACAATAGGGGCCTCCAATCTTTGCCCTAATGATGACTTAGGGGAGTTCCAAGGCAAAGAGGTTCCTCAGTCATGGGAGAAATCCTCAGGTGGCGCGTCTGGATGCTTTGCTTTAGGCCAGGCCCCTGGATGGTCTTCTATATGTATTCCTCCCATGGTTTTTGAGTTGGATCTTGTACAGGGTACAGTCTCATCTGGGCTTGATCATTCTGGTAGTGCCAGATTGTGTCATAGCATGCACAGCTAAAGATCTCTTGAGCCTCATAGTGGAACCCCTGTTGCTTATGCAGGAACAGGGCTTCCTTCTCATGGAGAGTCCTGCTTCCTTCTCACTTATGGCCTGGCCCTTGCAGGGCATGGCCTAGTGAAGAAGGGCTTCTCCAAGGCAATCATTGACACCCTCCTGAAGACCCAGAGGGCCTCCACTTTATTGGACTATGTATGGGTATGGAGAGTGTTTGAGAGCTGGTGCTCTTCTTGGCCTCTAGAGGCAAGAAAGACTGACTTGGGTATCCATTTTGGCCTTCTTGCAGGCATATCTGGCTCAAGATTTGTCCCTCAATTTGCTCAAGCTCCAGGTGACAGCGCTGCTTCTGCTGGAAGAGGATTAAAAGGGTGCCCCTGGTGGCACATCCAGATGTGTCCCTCTTCCTCAGGGTTGTGAAGCAGATCCATCCACCTTTGCATCTGCTTATTCCGCAGTAGAATCTTTCCCTGGGTTTGCTGCTTTGAAGACATCCCTGTTTGAACCTCTTTGGAGCCATTCTCAAAGATTTGACTTTTAAGGTGGTCTTTCTAGTGGCCATTGATTCCACCAGATGGGTTTCGGATCTGCAGGGAGCCCTTTTTGTTAGTAACCTCAACTTTGGCTTCTCTGAGGATGTGCTTTCCTTCCTTCTGAAGATGCTGTCTCCTTTGCACCTGAATCCCCGACCTTTCTGGAGGAACATCTGTGGAAGGACGCTTCTTTGTGCTCTGGATGTCAGGAGAGTGCTATTGAGGTATTTAAAGGTAGTCAACTCCTTCAGACTGTCTGATCTTATGTTTGTCCCTTCCTTGGCCCATGAAAAAGAACAGGCAGCAGACAAGTCCTCGACTGTCCATTGGATTAAGGAGGCTATTAGTTCTGCTTATCTCTTCTGTGGGAAACAAGCACTGGAGGAGCTTAAGAGCCCACTCCACTAGAGTGCAAGCAGCTTCATGGGTGGAAACTGTGTTTATAGAGATCTGTAAGGCAACTAATTGCCAATCTCATATTACGTTTGTGAAACACTAAAGGCTACAGGTAAGGAGTTCAATGCAAATAGTGCCTTTGGCAGAGCAGTTCTTGTAGGGGTGGTGTCTTCCTCCCACTCAGAGTACTGACTACTAGGGTATGTACCTACTCATCTGGACTGGTCTAGCATGATGTTAAGGAAGGAGACATTTTCCATATCTGTTAACATCCTTTTGTTGATTCCTGCTAGACCAGTCCGGGACCCTACTAAGGGAAGACTACTTGTTCGGACTAAGGTGCTCTGCTGATTTAGTCATTCCCAATATACTCTGCTGTCATATGTATTGGTAAGAGAGTTGACTTTCTATGGAAGAGTTATTTATTGTGGTTTGTTAACATTTTAACTGTTTTCAGGCACTTCTTTCTGCTTGGGAAGTGTCATATTGGCGAGACTGTGGTGCACCACAACTTGCACAGGTGATGATGTCACTAAAGTTTGCTCTAATCTGCCTCCATCTGCTGGCTAGGGAACATAACCCACTCATCTAGGGCACTAGATGACCTCACAGACTTCCGCAAAGACCTCAAAACATTGTTATTCATAGAAACATATGAGCACTCAGGCAACATCCCCCATCCAAACATAGATACTACTACCTCCCCCAACTAAGCATGCACTCATCCCATCTACACACACAAGCTTATCATACCACATCATTAAATACCCTTATGTTAAATGTTACCCTTCAATTGTACTGTCTAAATGCTGTTAAGTAACTGTACTGTCTAAATGTTTACACGTACCCTAATGTTAGATCTCCAGGAACAAGCAGGAATGTAGTCTTCACATATGGGTATCGTCGGTACCAACGGAGCCTGCGCGGGAACGCTCTCCAGCGTCCAATTAGAAAGCTTTTGGGAGCATCCCACAGTGCCTGCGTGCTGCATTCCCGCCTTTCCCAACTGCCTCTCTCCAGTTCTTTGTTTTCCACGGAGCCAGCAGGTCGTGTTCCTGTCACCGCAGAAAATGTTTCCTCCTCCTTTTTTGTGGTCGCGTCTGCCTTCCTTGACGCTACACCGGTACCGCCGGTTCTTCTTTCTTTCTTTAAAAAAAAAAAAATTTAGTACTTTTTTTTCCAAATTTTTTCTCCCTCAGGTGCACGCGCCATTTTGGGCCTTAGGCCCAAAATTTCCTCCATTATGGAAAAACCCACTTCGGGTTTTAAGAAGTGCACCAAGCGGGGGAGTGGTCTGACTTCCAAGATGGCGACAGGGATCTGTTGAGCTGGGATGCCTAAGAGAAAGGGCAAGCACCGGGCTCTCCCCGCTGAGCCTTCTGCAAAACCCTCTCCTTCTGTGAGTACCGGGCCGATGGACCGATATGTCCAGCTTACTGAGCAGCAAATAAGGGAGATTAGAGGGGGCTTGGAGTCGCCGGCTCAGGATTCTTCGGCTTCTTCTGCCCCGGATGTGACTCTCTCCTCCGGTGGTCGGTCTCCGCCTTCACCGCCGAGGCTGCCGGGTCCCTCTCCAATGAGTGCGGCCGTTTCCCCCTCAGTTCCTGGAGTTGGTGGAACGGTGAGTGAGCGGGGCTCTGGTGTAGCGGACTCCAGAGAGCAGCTGGTTACATCTGCAGCAGTGAATCTCTCGGCGGTTGTTCAAAGTTTGGAAGGCGCTGCTGCTGGATCAGGAGCTGGTGAGTCTGTTGAAAAAAGCAGCCCTCGGACTTCAGTATCAGACCCAGAAACGCCACAGATGTTTGTCTTGACACGTCCTTCAGTTGTATCTCTGGATAGCATTTGGGAGGCCATTTCTGGACTAGCTACTATGGTGAGTCAACAATTGATTTTGGCCGGGACTCAGGTCTTTAATTTAGAAGTTTTATCTTCTAACCTTTTTGCTGAGGTTACTGAGCTTAAAACACAAGTTACTACGAATACTCAGACTGTTTCACAATTTTCAGATGTAACTGACTCCTTAATTAAGGATAACATGGCGATGAGGCTGAAGTTGGAAGTATTGGAGAATGCTGCTAGATCCTCAAAAATTTGTCTTCTTAATTTTCCTATGGTGCCTTTGACTTCTCCGATTGACCTTTTTAAAAGGTATCTACAAGAATCTCTGAAGGTTACACCAGATTTAATTCCTCCTATCACCAAAGTGTATTTTCTACCTTCTGGTCAGAAAACTGGGGAGAAAGCGGTTGGTCTTCCAGAGATGAGCTTATTAGACGTATCAGCGCTCCTTCAGACGCCGAAGGACGAAGAACTTGTAGTTTCTACACTGATTGTTTCCTTGGCAGTACCATCTGATAGAGACTGGCTTCTCAGGCTTTATTTTAAATTTCGTAATAATTTGTTTTTGGGTAAAAAAATAGGAATGTTCCCGGATGTCTCCAGAGAAATGCAGCGTAGGCGCAAATCCTTCTTAATGTTGCGTCCTGGGGTTACTCGTATGGGCGCTACATTTGTCCTTCGTTATCCCTGTAAATGCGTTGTTGTTTTTCAGTCGCATAAGTATGTCTTTTTTCAGCCCGAGGACTTGTCTTCTTTCATCAGTGCTCGCATTGTAACAGCGTCTCCTCTTTAGCAGTACCCCACCATTAATGATTCTGCTTGGTTCCCTGTGTACCCTCTGGTATTTCTTTAAAAATTTACTTTTATTTCTTTTACAGGGGATGTTCCTGGCCTCTGTAATAGTTGTCAACTTTTCTCCCTCATTTTGGGGACTATTAATACCATTGTTTAATTTTCTTGATGTTATGTACTTATTAATCTTTTTTTCTACAATGTCTATTACTGTACAAGTGTTATGCTTGATTCATTGTTAAAATGCATAAATATAAAATAAAAAATAAAAAAAAAGAAGTGCACCAAGTGTGGCGGTACCATATCCGTCACCGACACCCATGAGTGGTGTCTTAAATGTTTAGGTCCTGACCACTCCACCTCGGAGTGTATGGCTTTGTGCCATGATATCCAAGAGGGGGTCGACAAAACTGGGCTGCTAAGCTTTGCACCCTTTTTCCCTCCGATGCAGCCTCTGTGACATCGACGTCTTCCAGGGCTTCATCTTCCTCCCATGGATCTCAGGTAACTAGACATAAGTCCAGCCGATCCTCAAAGGGGGTAGATCTCCTCCTAAGCATCAAGATGCCTCTGGCGTTGCCCTTGAGGGTTCTGCACTGGCAAAATTGCCCTGGCGGGAGGCTTCGGCTTTCAAGCATTATCGGGGCTCCAGGATGTTCTCGAGGCCTCAACCTCGGCAGAACTACTGGTGCCATGCTCTGGGGTACCGTCGATTTTCTCTGGTACCGATACCCAAGCATCGGCAGCGTTGATAGACCAGAGGTTCCTGGCTATTGAACGCAGTCTGGCGGCTCTCCTTGCGGCATTGATGCCCTTGGAACCGCATCAGATGGTTCAACCGGTACCGGCACTGGCTTCGGCGCCAGCATCGGTACCAGTACCAATAGCATCGACATCGGTGTCTGCATTGCCGGCACCCAGTCAAGCCATGCCCCCCAGTACCGATACACCGGTACCGACTTTGGTCGGTACGGGTATCGTGCTCTACAGGAGCATCCGGACAGAAGGTACTTTGAATCCTCGGAGGACTGAGGATTCTGACAGTTCTGTCGGTACCGGGATACTTCTCCCCGAGGAGCCTCCCAAACGGAGGATGTCTCCACCAGAAGATATCTCCTTTCAGGATTTTATCAGGGAGGTGGCTCGAGGTCTGTCCATTACTGTGGCTTCTGAAACAGAGCCCAAGGCAAAGAAGTTGGATATTTTGCAATATCCCAAAGCTCCTAAAGAGGCATCTACCTTGCCTATCCATGAGATCTTACATGATCTCATGTTAAGAATGTGGGAAACTCCCCTGACCACCTCACCTCACTCCCGTCGACTGGATACCATGTATCGGGTTCCCCCCTGTCCTGGTTTCCAGAAGACTCAGTTGCCTCACCACTCCATTGTAATGGAGTCAGCTATGAGAAGGATCAGGAGTGCAAAGAGGCATGCCTCTAATCCTCCAGAATGCGAGTGTAGAAATTTGGATGCCTTTGGACTTCGTATCTTCCAGACTTCCATGCTTTCTGCCAGGATCAGTTCCTATATTTTATATATGGGAATGTTCCTTAAGGAAGTCACAGGGGATTTGGAGTGGAGGAGTGGCCTAGTGGTTGGGGCAAAGTACTTCAGGCCGGAAGGTCGGGGGTTCAAATCCCACTGGAGGACAGCAACCTTGGGCCGGAAGGACTGGGGTTTCTAGTCCCACAGGTGCTCCTTGTGGTCTTGGGCAAGCCACTTAACCCTCCATAGCCCATGTTCCCTGTAAAATAGTTATCTCCAAGTTATAATGCCCTGTTCAATGTAATTTCAGTTTGTTCAATGTAAACCGCACTGATGCAGAATAGCGCGGTATATAAGAGAATGTAAATAAATAAATAAATAAATATAATAAATTTAGAGGTTTTGAGCCCTCTTCTTCCTGAAGATAAGAGGCAGGATTTCCTCACACTGGTTAAACAAGCCCAGGATGTTTCTAAGTTTGTCAGTTGTACAGCTTTTGACTGTTTTGAGTGCATAAGCAGAACCTCTGCCATTGCCATAGGTGCACGTAGAATTGCCTGGCTCCAGGCATCCGATTTGGAGTTCTGGATGCAGGACAAACTGGCAATATTCCTTGTACAGGTCAGAATCTATTCGGCAAAAACTGGCAAGAAAAGGCCAATGAGTTGGATGCTGATAACTCCACTTTGGATAGATTATCCAAAGCCACAGCTGATCCTGCAAGAAAGAAATCTTTCAAAAAAACATTATTTTCCAAAAAGAAGAGGTTTTATTCCTCTTATCAGCAGGGACGTTCTGCAGGTTAGCCTGTCCGGAAGACTCAGCAACCATCCAAACAAAGAAAAGCAAAGACTGCTAAGCCTCAACTGTCTCAGCAGTCTCAGCCTCCACAAGGCCTTTGACTTCCATTTAGAGAACTTAGCCTTCCTGGCCCTCAGTGGACCAGAACCTTCCACCATTCCAGGAAGGTTGTGCCACTTTGCCCCCAGATGGGAGCAAATAACAGCAGAGCATTGGACTCTTTCCATTATAAGAGAGGGGTACAAGCTTCACTTCCTCCGCTTGCCCCCTCCTACAATGGTAAGACAGTTCAATTCTCAGACCTCTCTCATCAACCTGTTAGATCAAGAGGTCACCATGCTTCTTGCCCAAGGGGCAATAGAAGAGGTACCCATACTTCAACAGGGTACAGGGTTTTACTCCCCCTATTTCCTTATACCAAAGAAAATAGGAGGACACAGACCCATTTTGGATCTCAGAGAATTGAACTATTTCCTGTTCAAGGAGAAATTCAAGATTTCTCTGGGAACCCTGCTGCCATAGCTTCAGAGCCAGGATTGGCTTTGTTCTCTAGATCTCAAGGATGCGTACATTCATGTTCTCATCCATCCAACTCAAAGAAAGTTCCTTCGGTTTCTTTTTCAAGGAAAGCACTACCAATACAGGGTGCTTCCTTTTGGTCTGGCCTCAGCACCAAGGGTGTTCACGAAATGCATGGCTGTGGTGGCAACATTTCTTTGCACTCTAGGAATATTCGTCTTCCCCTACTTAGACGACTGGCTCATTCGAGCCCCGTCAGAGTCAGAGGCCAGGACTTCTCTATCTTGCACAATGCGTATCCTTCAGTATTTGGGTCTGGTCATAAACATCCCAAAATCCAGTCTAACTCCCACTCAGTCTCTGGAGTTCATAGGGGCTTTTCTGGATACCAGAAAAGCAAGGGCCTATCTCCCCCAGGCCCATTGCCTTCGCATGGTGCAGTTAGCTTCTCAAGCAGTGCTGAAGTCTCATCTCACTGCTCGAGAAATGCTACAACTATTAGGCCACATGGCTTCCACCGTACATGTGGTCCCTTATGCTCGCCTCCATATGAGAGCAGCCCAGTGGACTTTATCCACTCAATGGACCCAGGCATCAGGATGCCTGTCAGACACAATAACAAACACAAATCGCCTTATTTTGTCCCTCTAATAGTGGCAGTCCACTCAAAACCTGTTGCTGGGGTCCCCATTCCAACAACCTTCACCCCAAGCAACTCTCACAACAGATGCTTCACCAGTGGGTTGGGGAGCTCATCTGCAAAACCTCACCACCCAAGGCACCTGGACTCCACAGGAGACTCATCTACACATCAATCTTCTGGAGCTCAGAGCAATCTTCCTTGCTCTTCGAGTGTTCCACACTCTGCTCAGCTACAAGACAGTCCTCATTCACACGGACAATCAAGTAGCCATGTTCTATGTGAACAAGCAGGGAGGAACAGGCTCTCTGTTGCTTTGCAACGAAGCTTTGCGACTATGGGCCCTCGCCGGAGAGCATCAGATTCATCTTCTGGCGCAGTATATCTTCCAGGTATCCAAAACTCTTGGGCAGACAGACTCAGTCGAGTTCTGCTTCCACACGAATGGTCTCTACATGCAGACCAGGTGGCCAAGATTTTTCAAAATTGGGGAACCCCGGACATAGACCTCTTTGCAAGTCCGTTGAATGCCAAACTTCCCCGGTTCTGTTCCAGAATTCCGGCTAAGGGCTCTCAGGCCAGGGATGCTTTCCTCCTCCACTGGGGGCAAGACTTCCTTTCCACCCATTCCCCTGATTCCCTAAACCCTGTTCAAGCTTGAGAGACAGAGGCCGTATGATTCTCATAGCTCCACATTGGCCACGGCAAGTGTGGTACCCTCTGCTTCTACATCTCTCTCAAACTCCCTCTCTGGTGTTAGGGTCTGCTCCAGATCTCCTGTCTCAGGAGGAGGGAATGTTATGGCATCCCATTCCCCAATCACTGCATCTCAGGGCTTGGTTACTGAAGACCTAGATCTTCAAGATCTTAACCTTCCTCAGCAAGTGAAGGATATCCTTTATGCTTCTAGAAAACCTTCCACAAGATGCTCTTATGCTTTCAAGTGGAAAAGGTTTACCATATGGTGCTCGCAGAAGGGTCTTAACCCCCTTGCGATACCTCTGGAATCATTACTGGAGTATCTCATTCTTTTATCCAATGCAGGACTTAAAACTAACTCAGTAAGAGTCCATTTAAGTGCTATTGCGGCTTCTTTCAAGCCTTTAAATGGACAACCTATTTCCTCCCATCCTCTTATAGCAGGATTTATGAGTGGCCTTCTACTAACTAAGCCTCCCATTAGGCCACCACCAGTGGCATGGGATTTAAACCTGGGTCTTGGTCAGCTTATGAAGCCACCTTTTGAACCCTTAGCTACTACCTCATTGAAATTCCTTTCTTGGAAAGTTATCTTTCTCATTGCAATCACATCAGCACATCGCATCAGTGAGTTGCAGGCACTAGTGGCTGATCCTCCTTATACAAGGTTCCATCATGACAAGGTAGTCCTTAGGACTCATCCACACTTTATGCCAAAGGTGGTCTCCCCTTTTCATCTTAACCAAGCGGTCTACCTGCCTGTGTTTTTTCCAAGGTCTCATGCATCAAATGCAGAAAGGAATCTTCATACTTTGGACTGTAAAAGAGCTTTGGCCTTTTACTTGCAAAGAACACAGCAACATAGAAAGTCATCTCAACTCTTTGTTGCTTTTGAACCTTCTCATTTTGGACTTCCAGTCTCCAAGAGAATACTGTCCAACTGGATTGCACAGTGTATTTCCTTTGCCTATCAGAGTAAGAATCTTCCTTTGGAGGGCCATGTCACAGCTCACAATGTGAGAGCCATGGCAGCGTCAATGGCTCATCTACACTCTGTGTCTATTGGCAACATCTGTCGAGCAGCCACTTGGGCCTCGGTTCATACCTTCACAGCCCATTACTGCTTGGACAAGGACTCCCGCTGGGATGCCTTGTTTGGTCAGGCTGTTCTCCAACACCTGTTCCATACCTAGTCAATTCCTACCCGCCATCCCTGGTAGGATGCCAGAGATCCATGGGGGGAAGTGGAGCCCTTTCACAGGGACTCACAACTTCTGGGGTCTCTCCCTGGCATCTAAAGCTAGGGAGTCCCCATATGTGAAGACTACATTCCTGCTTGTTCCTGGAGATAGCATAGTTACTCACCTGTAACAGGTGATCTCCTGGAACAGCAGGAATTTAGTCTTCAGAACCCGCCCACCTCCCCTAGGAGTTGTATCTCTCTATCTATCTCTTTCCCTCTCTCTCTTTGTCTCACCTTTAAACTCAACTGGAGAGAGGCAGTTGGGAAAGGTGGGAAGGCAGCACGCAGGCGCTGTGGGATGCTCCCAAAAGCTTTCTAATTGGACACTGGAGAGCGTTCCGGCGCAGGCTGCGTCGGTATCGACGATACCCATATGTGAATACTAAATTCCTGCTGTTCCCGGAGATCACCTGTTACAGGTGAGTAACTATGCTATGTAACCCTCCAGTTGTGATGTGACGTGACCACCTTGATTGAAGGATAAGGTGGCATACAAATCTGTCTAAATAAATAAATAAAATAAATCTAGACTGGTTTAGGAGGAATAAAAGAGAGGAAATTAACAGGTATGGAAAATGTCTCCATCCTTTCTGAATACCTGAGCATGTTCTTAATTTTTTTTGACTGCCCTGAGAGTTTCAACTTATTGTTCACAGTGATTTCAAGTTCCCTTTTCAGCATGGTCTCCTAATATCAAGCCCATATATGTATCACTTTGCACTTGTCCACATTAAATTTCATCTGCTATTTTAGATGCCCAATCCCCTAGACTTGCATGATCATCTTGCAACCAACTCCTCAGAGTCCACATGATTTAACAACTTTGAATAATTTTGTGTCATCTGCAAATATGATTTGTTGCTCCCTTTTCCAGATTATTCATAAATAAATTAATAAGAATAAAAAAGGACCTGGTGCCAGTGCAGGGCGCTTGGAGCATGCCAATATTTATTTTTCTGCTTTCGGAAAACTGGCCATATATTTTGGCTATATTTCCTATATTTTAACCAGTTCCCAATCCAAAATAAGACAGTCTCCTATGTCATAATTTTCTAATTTCCTGAGGAGCCTTTCATGAGATATATCAAATGCTTTCTGAAAATCCAGCTCATCCTTATCAACATGTTTACTAAAACTTTAAAAAAAATTGAGATTAATAAAGCAAGACTTCCTTTTGTAAAATTCATATAGACTCTGCCCCATTAAGCCATGTCTTCTACTGTACATGGTCAATAATTTTGTTTTTCAGAATAGCTTCCACTACTTTGCCCAAAACCAATGTCAGGCTCACAGGTCTGTAGTTTCTAAGACCATCTCTGAAGCTGTTTGATATGTCAAGCATACTAATAATTGTAAAAATTGACATTGACATTACATTGGCCAAACTCCAATCCTTAGTTACTATAGCTGATGTTAATGATAGATTACAGGTTATTACTAATTGCTGTTCAGCTTCATTTTTTAGTTTGTTTTAGAACTCAGGGATGTATGTACATCCAGTTCTGGTGATTAGTTTGTCAGTGTGCTCTCTTAAATCTTCCAGGCTCTCATCGTGCATGCATATTTGTTCTATGTATATTCTTTGTGGCTATCCTGAAAAACAGACTAGCTTTAAGGCTTCCAGAAGAGGTTTGAGAAGCCCTTCCATAGACCACTGGTGATGATGATCATTGCACACTCCCACCTTGGCTATTGCAATGTATGTATAGGTCAGGAGTGATGTTCTCCAGTCTTAGAGGGCCACAAATCAGCTTGGTTTTCAGTATGTCTTTAATGAATATTCATGATATATTTGCATACAACGGGGCAGAGCATGCAAATATCTCATATGCATATTCACTAGGTATATCCTAACTGGTTTGCAGCATTCCAGGACTGAAGTTTGACACCCCTGCTCTAGATTTTTCTAAGAAAACAGTGGCTCATTTACAAATGATACAAAAAGCAACAAGGTCATCTCCAAGGGAATAAGGTGGGAGAGGACCAGGCCATATGTAGAACTTGTGCATTGGTTACCAGTGCAGGCAAGTATTTATTTTAAAACTCGGGGTCAGCAATTTAAATATATCTCTTCGTATCTGGATTATTGAGGGTTGCTTGTTCCTCACGTGTTTGTTCAATAAAGGAATGTAAGTTGAACTTGCCATACTTGCAGGGAAGTTATAAAGTGAAGAACTTTGAGTGGAGTGGGAATAAAGAGGGTAAAGAAGTATTATCTAGGTTTTCATGGAAAACTCAAAACATCGATGTTTGGAGAGAGAGTTTCTTTTTTGCTAGCAAGATGTTCATGATGGATTTAATGGTAGTTGGGAACTGCTTTATCGTGATTTATTGTTCATGTATAATTTATGTATGATTTTTATTTGACTTGCTACTACTACTTATCATTTGTATAGCTCTAAAAGGCGTAGTGCTGTACATGTAGATGTAAGACATAGTCCCTGTTCATCAGAGCTTACAGTCTAATCAAGGCGAAGAACATCATAAGACTTACGTAATAATCGCTGCCACCTTGAACTGTATTGGTTGGATTATAAATACCAATATTGAGTGGAATGAGGGTTAGAATTTGAGCAAGTTATAAGCTCTATTCATCTGGGTGTTGTCAAGCACACCCCCAGGATGTTTTTATACCTTTGTCTCTACAGAAATACGCACCAGTAAGGTAATTCACACCCTCATCTTCTCTGGTTTAGTAGGAACAGAGTGGATTTTAGCATCCACAGCATGGAGAATGAATTGCCTGTGGAAGGACATGTAAGTAAGAAAGTATAGATTTCCTAGCTGGTTTCTGAGTCTATGTAACACACACATGGGAAAGAAGGCATTTTTAGTCTGGGACAGATGGTTGACAGACTGCTGTGATCACAATCCATTTCCTGTCTCACAAGGCATTAGATTCACACTTTGTTTTCCTTTCTTATGCAGCTGCTCATTAAAAACTCACCTTAAAGATTTTCTTTATGAAATAATAATTATATGCATACTTTTAATTAAATGTGATAAATACTGGATGCTGGAGTAAGTATCTTGTTTGGGTCATTCAGCTGCTAAAGCACCTGATGAATAATGACAGTACAGTAGATTGATATTCACTGTTCAGTAGCGCTGATTATCTTTCCTTGAGAAGGAGCACTACAGAACGGTGCTTTCACACAGACTTGAAACATTTATGGTGAGAGGGCATTATTGGCTTCCAGATCTAGCCCTTGTAGTACACAAATGCCAATGTAGAAATTTGCATGGGCTTCAAAAAAGGTGTAAAATATATGTGTATTTTTGCATTATATAAAATAGGCATGTATCATGTATAACTTTTGGGTTAATGGAATGACACTGGCTGACAATTGTCGGATTAAATAAGCTGCTGGTGATTATGTTTAAACTAGTACAAAATAAGTCTCCATGCTGTTTGTTGTCATTATGAATCTTCCTGGCCTATACGGGCATGTCTTCCTAGGTCCTTTGTGATATCTTTGTTTAGGATGATAAGGAGGTGTAAGCTCGAGATACGTAGTCTGACCACCCTATGGTACCAATATCCGAGGCCTGTACTAGGGCTCCATGTCAGCACTCTTCAAAATTATAATTGATTCTAGTGTAAACGGTGTGGAAATGTGAATAAAAGGTAAACTTATGTTCCTCAACATGTTGAACCCTCCAAATGTCTAGTCCTGCATCCAGCCTCACAGAACCTTAGAATCTCCCCTGTTTCCCCTCCCCCTGCCCATAGAGTATGCCTACATTCATACAACTTGAAATCCTCTCCCACTATGAGTCTGCCTCTCGTGAAAACTCGCTATAGAGAGTTTGAGACGTTCAAAAAATACTTAAGAACATAGGAAATGCCGTAGTAGGTCAGACCAAAGGTCCTTCATTCCCAGTATCCTCTTTCCAACAGTGGCCAATCAAGGTCACAAGTAACTGTCAGGTTCCCAAAGAGAGACAGATTGTATGCTGCTTATCCCAGGGTTAAGCAGGGAATTTCCATAATCCACTTTAATAATGGTTTGTGGACTTTTCCTCCAGGAAGTTGTCCAAACCTCTCTTAAACCCAGCTAGACTAACAGCTTTTACTTCACCGTCTAGCAATGAATTTGAGAGTTTGATTATGCGTTGAATGAAAAGATATTTTTTCCAATTACTTTTAAATATGCTACATTGTAGCTTCATTTCATGTCCCCTAGTAGTCATACTATTTGAAGCAGTAAACAACCGATCTACGTTTACCAGATCCACTCTACTCATCATTTCATAAACCTCTGTCATATTTCCCCTCAGCCATCTTTTCCAACCTGAAGAGCCCTAAGCTTTTAAGCCTTTCCTTGTAGGGTATGCTTTCATTCCCTTTATCATTTTGGTTGCTCTTGTCTATACCTTTTCTAATTTCACTATATCCATTTTTAGATATCGCGACCAGAATTGCACACAATATTTGAGGTACAGTAACACCATGCAGTGATACAGAGGCATTATAATATCCTTGATTTTATTCTCCATGTTAGTGGTTAGAACACTGGCTTCGATTCCCACTAGCACTCCTTGTGGCCTTGGGCAAGTCACTTAACCCTCCATTGCCACGGAAGAAAGGCCTGGCAATCTACTTCCGGTGACACTGCCAAGAAAACCCAGGAACCTCTGGGTCGTCAGGAGTCAGGGCTGACTCGAAGGCACACATTGCATTGCCTTTCCTTATGATTCCTAGCATTCCTGCTTAATTAGAAATTACAATCTTCAACTGTGCTATCAATGGATTCACAAGAAAGAGATCTAAATAGACCCTTAGCTGCTATAATAAAAAGATCATTATCAATTTTCTTCCTAATTCAGTGATCACTATATTCATATCTTCTTGTTGTTAAGTGACGTTGAGTCGGTGTCGATTCATGGCGACCATCTGGAAAGTTGTCCTAAACCGTGTTTTGTCTTCATTCAGGCAGCCCATTGTTAACAGAGTGACACCCATAGCTGCTGTTATTGTATCGATCCATCTCATTGCTGGCCTTCCTCTTTTGCGTTGACCTTCTACCTTGCCAAGCATGATGTCGTTCTCTTTTGATCTCTCTCTTCGCATGATGTATCCTAAGTATGAAAGTCGAAGTCTTGTCATCTGAGCTTCTAAAGAAAGATTAAGTTTGTTCTCTAGTACTGATTGATTTGTTCTTTGGGCAGTCCATGGTATACACAGTATTCGTCGCCAGCACCATAATTCAAAGGCATCAATTTTCTTCCTATCTATCTTTTTCACTGTCCAACTTTCACATCCATATGACGTTATTGAAAATACTATGGCTTGAACAAGTCAAATCTTTGTATGAAGAGAGACATCTCTACTCTTGAGAATCTTGTCTAGGTCCTTCATAGTCATTCTGCCAAGAACAATGCGTCATCTGATTATGGCTTTTATTCTTGAAATCCTTAAATTAAAATTAGAAAATGGTCAGACCAAATCAAAGGAATAGAATGATCAAAAGCTAGACTCTTCACATCCATATTACAAGAAGTGAAAATTACATGCAAAGCTTGATTTTTAACATGTGTAGAGGAGTATCTTACTAAAATGAATCCTAAATTCAGAATATTTTCCCTAAAGCCCTGTACTAATGGGCTAGATAAGTCATCAAAATGCATATTAAAATCACCTAAAACAATCACCTTCTTAAAATTCAAACAATGCTGTATTATTCTTTCCCATAAGA
Organism: Ichthyophis bannanicus; assembly: GCA_033557465.1. Lineage (NCBI taxonomy): Eukaryota > Metazoa > Chordata > Amphibia > Gymnophiona > Ichthyophiidae > Ichthyophis > Ichthyophis bannanicus. The sequence continues at coordinate 789,230,662 of CM066033.1, forward strand.
TCTCTAACACACTATCGGAACTATGGGATGCACAGTATTTTTTATTTTATTTATTTATTTAGCTGTATTTATATACTGCCTTTCACCGGATCAAGGCAGTTTACATGGAACAAATACATTATAACAGTGTCAAATATCTTAATAGTACACCCAAGCATTCATCGACTGATGACATTCTCAATCCAAAGGACCTTCCATAAAGGCCATTAACAGAATAACAATTACAAAGTTGAACATCTAACCATTGCCTCTTCAAAATCTTTACTCCCCATCCTTTTCTTTTTAATTTAGGGCCTTAAATATCCCACTAGGCAAATGGCTTCCTTTATAGGACCTACTGAATTACTTAACTATGTTTCAGTGATAATAAGCTAATACTGGCTGAGTGTTTCCTACTAAATCATGAATAACATCTAACTTGTTACAAATAGATCAAGCATTGAAAAGCATAAAAGGCATATTATGGCTATCATTATCCTCCTCCTTATTCATATTAAACTTTGGATAGATTAAAGCTCTGAAGGGATTCTGCCCTTCAGAACAGAGTCATTTCGGACCTTGTGACCATCGCTGTTTGGTTGGTTTCCCATAAACTCAAATTAAATCTTAGCAAATCAGAGGCTATCTGGTTTACAAATAAGTTCTTCCTTATTTCAGATCCCATATCACTGGCAGTTACCAATAAAAGACAATGTCTTACCATTAGGTGTCATCCTCAATTGAGTTATCCTTTATACCACAGATCTCTGCTATGGTTAAGCTATCCTATGTTCTAAGACATATTAGATCTCTTCGCTCTTCTCTTGATACAAAGGTGCTTAAGACGTTAGTTCACCCACTCATACTGAATAGATTTGACTACTGTAATGTGTTACTAGCTGGTGTTCCTTTGGCTCTTTGAAAAGGCTTCAAACTCTACAAATTATGGCTGTCAAAATGCTGTATAGAGCACCATTTCTTTTTTAAAACATTACATCTTTGCTGATTAAAGAACACTGGTTCCCCATAGTTAGCTGGATTTGGTTTAAAATACTGATGCCGGTACACTCTGCTTGCTCTTATGATCTTCCTGTTTTACCTGGACCCAGTATTTTTCCATATTTTCCAGCTTGCTGCCTTAGGTTTTCGCTGGTTAATCTGCTATAAGTACCACCATTCTGAGTTATGAATGGTTGTATCATGCATGTTTCCGATGTATAACACCTATCCTTTGGAATTCACTTCCTCCTTATTTACTACTACTACTACTGATCATTTATATAGCACTACCAGTCATATGCAGTGCTGCACAGATACATGTAAAGATGGTCCCTGTTCATCAGAGCTTACAATCTAGTCAAGACAGACAATACAACACCTAAGGACAGGAGCAACTAGGGAAGCTAAGGAGACACATAGGATACTAAGTGGATCAGGATTCAAAAGCAGCCTCAAAGAGGTGAGCCTTCAGCATGGATTTGAAAAAGGGCAGGAATGAAGTCTGAAATATAGATTCATGTAATTTGTTCCAGGCATAAGGAGCAGCAAGGTGAAAGGGTCGAAGTCTAGGGATGACAGTGGAAGAAAAGGGCATAGACAGTAGTAATCCATCAGAAGAGCGGAGTTCACAGGGCAGGGTGTAGGGAGAGATGAGAGAGGAAAAGTAGTGAGGGGCAACAGAATGAGTGCATTTATAGGTCAGTAGGAGAAGTTTGAACTGGATATGGAAACAGTTGGGGAGCCAATGACGTGATCTAAGAGGGTTACATGAGCATATCGGGGCTGGTGGAAGATTAGCCGTGCAGTTGAGTTTTGAATAGACTGAAGAGGAGAGAGATGATTCAGAGAGAGACCAGCAAAGAGGAGATTGCAATAGTCAAGACGGGATGTGACTAAAGAGTGGATAAGTATCTTAGTACAATATTCAGAAAGGAAGGGGGAATTTTGCTGATCTTGTAGAGAAAGAAAAGACAGGCTTTAGCTATCAGTTGGATGTGTGTGGGAAAGGAGAGGGAAGAGTCAAAAATGACCTCAACGTTGCAAGCTGAGGAAACGGGGAATAGAAGAAAAAAAACAGCTAAAAATTCATGTTTATACTTAATTTAATTTAATTTAATTAGCAGGTTTTATATACCGCCACTTCCATAGATCAGTTGCGGTTTACAATGAACAACAATTAACAAGCAAGGCTGTTTTACAAGGAACAGTAATAAGCATCATGCTGTTTTTACATATAACGGTGTTAACAATAAAATCAATTTCTATAATAACAATAATGGGTTCAAACTATCAGAAACAGGTTGATAGTTGAGAACTATATACATTGAACATGTTTAGAACTAAAATACAGTTTTACATAGAATCTCTGGATATCTTACAGTGTGTTAGTACTTGTTCCTGGTCGAGGGCTGATTATCATTGTTGGTGCAGCTATCCCTTTTCATGTTGTGTTGGTGAGTTTGATACAGAAGCATAGTGTGTTGAGAATAGGTATGTTTTGAGTTTTTTCCTAAACTCCATGATTTGGGGTAATGATCGTAGTTCAGCTGGGATATTGTTCCACAGAATGGGGGCGGCATGGGAGAAGGCTTTCTTGTTCGTTGATTTTTTGGCTTTTATAAATTCCTTTGGTGTTATTAACTTATTTAATTGGTCTCTTCTTTGTAGGTTGTGACCGTGTTCCTTGGTGATTAGGTTATTTACAGTATAGGGTGCTGTATTGTTTAGGGCCTTGTATGTGGTTAACAAGGTTTTGTATTGTATGCGGCATTGGATTGGGAGCCAGTGCAGGGATTCTAAGATAGGCGTTATATGTTGGAAGGGAACTGTTTTTATGATGGTTTTGGCTGCTGCATTTTGAGCTAGTTGTAGTTTTTTTAAGTTTTGATTTGTTACACCTAGTAAGGTTAGGTTTGCAAAGTCAAAGTGGGGTGTTATGATCGCTTGTATTATGCGTTGAAAGTCAAGTATGTGTAATAGGGGGCGGAGTTGCTTTAATATTTTAAGTTTGAAATAGACTTTCTTTGTTATATTTCTTATCTGTGAGTCCATACTAAGGTGTTTGTCTAGTATAACTCCCAGATACCGTATTTCATTTTTTAGTTTGATATCATTGTTTTGCAGTGAGATGTGTGGTGGAGGGGTGAATGATGTGTTTTTGGTCACTATAAGGGCTTCCGTTTTTGCGTGGTTAATATATAAGTTATTTTCGTTTAGCCAATTGTTTATTTCGCTGAGGCAAGTATTGATCAGTAATGTAGGGATGTTTGGTATAGTGAAGGGTACATACAACATTATATCGTCTGCGTAGATGTGATATAATACATTGTGCTTTTTGAATATTTGGCAAATGTGTTTTATGTATATATTAAATAGGAGCGCTGACAGGGCAGAGCCTTGGGGGAGTCCTAGTTCCTGATTGTAAGTTTTTGATGTACGGTCACCGATGCGGACCGTTTGGGTTCTGTTGTTTAAGTATGAGGAAAACCATTTTAGGACCGTGGATTTTATTCCTATTTGTTGCAATTTACTTATCATCGTTGTATGGTGAACACTGTCAAAAGCTGCAGATATGTCAATGAAAATGAGCAGGAATGCCTGTTTTGTACTATCAATGCCTCTTACGAGTGTATCAATTAGGACTGTTAGCAGTGTTTCCACCCCATGTCGAGGGCGGAACCCATACTGCTGATTGTCAAGGGGTGCTGAGCTGTCAATGTATTCCTGTGTCTGGATTTGAACTGCTTTTTCGATCAGTTTAGCCAGAAATGGAATACTTGATATGGGTCTGTAGGACTTAGGTGATGATTTATCAAGAGTGGAGTTTTTTAAGATAGGGCGGATTTGAGCATGCTTTAGTGATGAGGGTAAGTATCCATTTTTTAGTGAGAGATTTATTATGGGGAGTATGAATTGGGAAAGTATAGATATTGAGTTTTTTAGCCAATTTACTGGGCACGGGTCCAGGAGTGAGGTTGTTGTATTAATATTTGTTATAATGTTTTTGAGTGAGACAGTAGTTAGGGGTTGGAAGTCCGTCCATTCATCAGTAAGTTGGATTTGAGATGGTTGGTTAGGACTTGGTAACTGGGGGTTGGATGTGATTTTATTCATGTAATAGTTTGCCATTTCCTGTGGTGAGATTTCTACAGTATCGTTGCTGGAATTATGGTTGTTGTTTGTTAATTTTTGTGCTATTGAGAATAGTTCTCTAGGCTTGTTTATTGAATTGTTTATTATAGAGGTATGATAGTTTTTCTTGGCATTGTTGGTTGCGTGTTTGTATGAATTAAGGAGAGTGATGTATGAGTCCTTATTAATGGTGTCTTTATTTTTCCTCCATTTGCATTCAGCTTTCCTTAGATTTCTTTTTAGTAGGTGTAATGTGTTATTATACCAGGGAGCTTGGGCAGCTTTAGTGCGGGTATTTTTTTTGGTCATCTGTTTATTAGCAGCTGCATTGTGAATGATTTCATGCCAGTTTGATACTGCTGTGTCGAGGTCCTGCGGAGTGTTAGATAGTTTGGGGATTATTAGGTCTAGAAATTCTTCTTCATTATATTTTTTAAATCTGTGGGGTAGAGTGGATGTTTGTGTTCGTTTTACTGTCGTGTTGTTTATTGTGATATTGAAGTTGATGAGGTGATGGTCTGACCAAGGGGTTGGGGTGCATTTGAGGGAGTTGGGGTTATAGGATTTGTAGAGGACATCTGGCAACAATACCAGGTCAAGTATATTACCTTTGCTGTGTGTGCTGTTGGTTATTATTTGGTGAAAATCCATGTCTGTAGTTGTATCGAGAAAGAGAGAGGCATTCGATGCTGCTAAGGAGGGGAGGTTAAAATCACCGAGCATTAGTATTGGATTTTGGTGAGTGGATGAGCTTAGGTAATCGATTAGAGGGTCAAGGCCTTCTGCTGATTGGTCTGGGGGTCTATAGATCAGACAGATTGTTATTGTGCCAATTTTCATAATGAGAGTATCAATGTTAGTGGGTAGTTTGGATTGTAATTTTTTGGCTTTGAGTTCTTTTTTTGACATTATCAGCACTCCACCACCTTTTTTGTGGGTTCTATGCATATAAAAGGTGTCATAGTTATTATTGCTTAGTTGGTTTATGTAGACATTATCAGATTCCGTTAACCATGTCTCTGTTATACACAAAATGTCTGGGGTATTGTTTTCTAGTATGTCTGTGAAAATAGGTAACTTATTCTTCATTGATCTGGCGTTAATTAGGGTTATAGATAGGTAGTCATTACTTACACATGGGTTCAGGTTTTTAGTCTGAGTGTGTGCTGTGTATTTTATATGGATTAGCCTATTGAGGTTCACCTTGGGGTGGTGTTCTTGGTAAGGTTTCCATTCTGAGGGGCTGATTCTTATTGGTCTGTGTATGATTGGTATGTTTTTAAAGTTATTGTTATTTAGGCTGTTGACAATGATAGTTAGTATAGAGATAATGAGGCAAATTATTGCTAATCTATTTTTGGAGAGGCTAATTAACGGCATTTTGGCTTGATTGGTGAGGGGTATTGTGTTGTTAATTATGGGTATAGGGTAGGGTAGTGTATTAGGAGGTATTGATAGTAGTGAAGAGGGTTTTATTGAAAACAGTAGCCCAGTTGGGATGGTCTGGCAGTAGTGATAGAATGTGAGAATGATACTGATCACAGGTGCTAATTGAGAAGCTGATGAGGTAATATAGCAATAATGTAGCAGTATGGTTGTATTCAACAATATTAGGTATATTGTATCTGTTATTGGCTACTGACAACAGTAATTGAGTACTGTTTATTTATTAATAGGCTACTGACAACAGTATTTAAATGTAGGTTATCAAATGCTAGCTACTGACAACAGTATTTATATGTGGGGCCACTGATAACATTAAGTAAAGATTGGTACCATCGACATTCGTGGTTTGTGTTATATCGTCTTACAACTGTAATTCTTGGAACTAACAATAACTACTGGCAACAGTAGTAGAATGAAAAGCTACTTACACTTGTTATTAGGTATAATTATCAGTGCTGACAACAGTATCAGAATTAAATAACAGTACTAACAATAGTACTGAAACAGGTATTGGTAACAGTTAATGATTGAAGTTAGACTTCTAGCAACAATAATGGTGTATCAAATCTGTTTAGTCTTTGGTAGTGTCAGATAAGAGGTGTTTGTAGAGGATATACTTGCTGTGTTTAGGAATCCTTGGAGATTTTCAGTGCCTTATCTTAAGAGCCGTGCCAAAGGGCCCTCTCCGGATGGCTGGATGACCCGTCGAGACTGCAGCATATGTGTAGGTAGTAGATAGACGGAAAGTGTGAACTCTAGAGGCTGTTGCGGTTATCTTCCGGTTAGTTGCAAAGATGGTGGACGCTCCTGAGACTTGTTTGTGCTCTTACCAAAGGCCGCTGCCAAAGGGCCACGCCTAAGGGCCCTCTGGCGAGGCCCTCAGGCGCGGGCCCGACAGGCGCGGGCCTGCCGGAGGCAGGTTGCTCTTATGTTGCCTCTGCTCCTCCTCCCACAGCCCCGAATGGGCTGGAGTCTCCAGGCAGGGCAGCTGGCTGAAGCAGCAAGAGTTGCTCTACCCCGGATCGGGGGAGTATTAAAATGGTGCCTTTCCCGCCGAACGCGGGCTGATCTTATGTTGCCTCTGCTCCTCCTCCTGATCAAATGGCCAAGTCTTTACCTGTTTTCTAAAACTAAGATAAATCTCTGGAAATCTTAAAACATGGCGTAATGAATTCCAAAAATCTCAAGGCACAACATGAAAATGCTCTAGAGGCTATTTCTATATATATTTCTATACCTCCTACTTACAGGTTACATCTTCTCAGAAATCAACTTGTTTGGTGCTGAAAAGTTGTAGGTGACTGGATGCAATCCAGTAAGGTTATAAGGAGAAAACAAGGTACAGATGACACAGCCTAATGACCCAGCAGACTTTGGAGTACCCAGGTTGATAACAGGGGTCTACTACTCTTTAGATTGGTACATGGCATATAGAACACATGGATCTTTACTAGGATTAGTGGATAGTTCCTAGTTCAGAATATATAGAAATAGCCTCTAGAGCATTTTCATGTTGTGCCTTGAGATTTTTGGAATTCATTACGCCATGTTTTAAGATTTCCAGAGATTTATCTTAGTTTTAGAAAACAGGTAAAGACTTGGCCATTTGATCAGTGTTGATGGATGGGGAGGGGGATTTTGGAGAGTTTGTGATGTTTTTATATTTATTTGTTTGTTTTAATCTGCTTTTATGTTCATTAGTCTTATGGGGAGGGGTTGTCTAGGTGATTGGCTGTATTTTCAGTGTTTGAGCTTGTATTTTATGTATGTTGTATGATACCTCAAACTTGGAGGAAAAGTAATGCAATTTGTGCCTTTGAGTCAGTGCTGACTCAGCAGCTCCTGGGTTTTCTTGGCAGCATGTCCAGAAGTAGATTGCCAGGCCTTTCTTCCGAGTAGGCATCCAATAAATGTAAGTAAATAAAATATGCATCATTAAACCCCCAAAGATGTGTGAACGGCAGTCTTAGCCTCGGCATCTATTTACATCACATTAATGCAAGGGTGTAAATGTACATCCAGACCTCTGCAAGTACTCCTTTTTACTATGTATATATGATTGTAAACCACCATAGAATGGTTATCAACTAATTAATATATAAATAAAATACTCCCCCTAGCAAACACCGCTTCTAATCCTATAAGGGCCAGTGCAATAGCCAGATTAAGGCATATATGACAGGGCCCTTGCCTATGCCTTAATCCTTCCCCGATGATATGAATTTATAAAATAATTTCACTTCACGTTGCATGTTTGGGTTTAATATTTTATCTAGTAATATACAAGTAAGGAATCAAGATGCAGGAGGGTCACACACCATGGGGCTGCAGTCTTCTTTGGCCTGGTCAGCACAGTTCTTCGAGGCACCATGATTCCTAAATGTGTATTTAAACTGTTTGTTTTAGAAGCTGCCTCTCCAGATTAGCAAATTATACTCAAAAACAATGTAGTGTACAATATATAATCGAACAATAAAGTCATAGATAAAAATATTGGCTACTAAAGTTAAACACCAAAATAGACACTGACTACCCAATACACATGTCAGAAGTGGTCTATTGCTGAAGTACTATTCACTCAGTGAGAACATCCATGTTTAACGTTTTTCCTAAATATTAAGTAGTCCATCTCTTTCTAATTTCCTTTGGTAAACTATTTCATAGAGTGCCTGCAACAGCCGAAAATGCTCTGTCCCTAAACTGTCTGATGAAGCTTCTACAAGGATGGTACATGCAGCAGTGCCATCTGGCTAGATCTATGCTGCTGACTTGCTTTATACGAATTGAGTCTATCCATCTTATAAGCAGGGTCATTCTCCCTCAGAATCTTGAAGGTAATGGAGATGGAGATGGAACTTTACCTTGGCACCCACCCAAGAAAAAGATTTAGGCATCATTGTGGATAATACATTGAAACCCTCCATCCAATGTGCAGCGGCGGCCAAGAAAGCAAATCGAATGCTAGGAATCATAAGGAAACGGAGAATAAAACAAGGATATTATAGTGCCTCTGTATCATTTCATTGTGCGACCACACCTTAAATATTGTATGCAATTCTGGCTGCCATATCTTTAAAAGGATTTAGCAAAATTAGAAAAGATACAGAGAAAAGCCACCAGAATGGTAAAGCAGATGGAAGGATACCTCTATGAAGAAAGGCTTAAAAAGTTAGGACTCTTCAACTTGCAAAAGAGAAGGCTGAGGGGAGATATGATAGAGGTCTATAAATGAATGAATGGAGTGGAACTGGTAAATGTAGAATGGTTGTTTACGCCATCAAAAAGTACAAAGACTAGGAGACATGAAATGAAGCTACAATGTAACCCATTTAAGACTAATGAGAGAATATTTTTTCACTCAATGCGTAATCAAACTCTGGAATTCATTACTGGAGGATGTAGTAAAAGCTGTTAGTGTAGCTGGGTTTAAAAAAGATTTGGATACGTTCCTGGAGGAATGATCCATAAACCATTATTAAAGAGGACCCGGGAAATCCACTGCTTACCCTGGGACAAGCATTGTGGAACCTGTGTGCCTTTTGGAAATCTGCCAGATACTTGTGACTTGGATTGGCCACTGTTGGAAACAGAATACTGGGCTTGATGGACCCTGGTCTGACCCGGTATGGCATTTCTCATGTTCTTAACTATGGAATGCCAATGTATTCTCTAACAAAAGGACAACTCCTTTCCCTTTGTGAGCTTCCTAAACCCACTCTAGCTACTGCATTCTCCAAGTTTTTATTTTTCTGTACCTCACTCTAGGTACATTGACTACATTAATAAATGGTTATCTTAGCCCAGTTCAGGAAGGCACTCAAATATCACCTGTTCCTCAAATACTACCCAGTCAGCAATGAAGCCTAGATAACCCCACCAAAGAAAGTAACGACATGTTACTTCTAGAGCTTTGTCATAACGCCTACTTGTAGATATTTTATGTAAATAGTTCACCCATGTTATCCAAGTTTGTACACCTGTTCTCTGTAAAACCAAACAGCCTGTTGTTCTGGTCTTTTTGTTTAATGTAAACCGCGCTGATGTCGAATAGTGCGGTATATAAGAAATTGTAATAAATAAATTGGAGTTTAAAAATTGGCTTCTATGGGAGGCCTATATAAAGAGCATTGCAGTAGTTTAATTGCAAAATCACCACTGACAGCAGCATTAAAAGGCTTCCTTGATGCTCTGTTGCTTGTACCATAGTGTGCTGCCATCCTCAAAACCTGTTTTTTTTTCTTGGGCCTCCTGTTGTAGTAGGAATGGTGAGGGTGGCAGTAGCAGTAGTACAAGGAAGGAAAGAGGGGGAGATGCTGGATCATCTGGAGGGAGGGGAAGGAAAGAAGGGAGATGCTGGATAGGTAGAGAGGGTATCAGGGAAGATGAGCTACTGGACACCTTAAGAGAGGAGAAGGGAAGGAGAGAGAGACGCTGGTGACCTGAGGGGGAGAGTAGTGAGGAAGAGATGCTGGACTACAGATGGGGTAAGGAAGGGAGTGCATGGCTAGTTATTCACCTAAGATGTTAGATACCCTTGGGCTTGCCCTACGGTTTAACTGTCTTATTATGAGGCTTCGTGGCCAGCCTGCAGGTGCCATTGTTGTCTGGATGATTTCATGAGTTTTGCATGTGGTTGGTTTGGTCACTAATACCTGATGTACACCTTCCACTTCCTCTCAGGAATCTTCTTGATTTTGGTTAGGTATGTATATATACTCACTAGGGATGTGTATGGTAAAAAGGTTTTCAAATTGATTTTGGATCCCCTCTCTCCCCCCCCCCCCCCCGATTTTCAGATTGTTTTTGGTTCCGAATTAAAATTTATAAGCCTAAGATTTTATTTTTTAAGGTAAACTTCAAATTATAAAACAAAAGTGGTAGTCCAAAAACAACAAACAAAAAGGACAGACAATTTTATTACAAAGTCATTAAAACTATACAAATTTTTTTCAATAAAAGCTTCTTCAAAAACCGCCAAACATGTTTCGGCCGAAGCTTGCATCAGGGGTACATATAAACAAATAGAGTAGTATGGTAAGAAACAATGATGTGACGCAAGATCTAAAAAATAAACACAGGTAAAACCAAAAGTCAAAAAATAAGACACACATAAAACTTCTATTTCATACAGATATATAAAAAAAGCCTTAAAAATGATAAAACATCCATTTACATATTCTATTATGACATATAAAAATCTATAAATTACGTAATGGAGACCAATCAAACTAAATAGCACTAAATAAAAACTTAAAAACAAAAACCGCTGACCCAAACACAAAAAACCCCAAAAGAATAAAGAAAACAAAACTCATTAGGAGGCGTCACATCTCATCATTAAAACAAACATGTAAGGGTAGTACCCCCTGCAATAAAAGACAAATTTATATTAGCCAAAGCCTAAAACAAAAATAAAAACAAGCCAAAAACAGAAAAAAACTTTATATACTCACATATGGATATCCACACCTGTAATCAGCACAATTCTAGAAGTCCTTAGGATAAAATGTAAATCAGCCTTCACATCAGCAGAAAAGTACACTGTTAACAGCAGAGACAAAGGGAGCCAAAAATAGAAATCATCTAAAACAAGACTGCCTTAGTAGCTGAATATGGTATCTTTCAAAAGTAACAATCATAACATCTTATGAACCCATTAAAGATCTCATCCTGGGGCTTGCACAAAAAAACATATTGGAATAATCACTATGATTCCCTTCTGGGGACCAATAAACATAGCTCCAAATTAGCTCACAGAGAGGCTTAAAAACAGTATTAGGATACAAACGATATTTGCACCACTGACCAGACTTGCTACTGACAGCCCGGGAGATCATGAAACACACAGCATCCCCGATGCTGAAAATGGCATTCTAAAGGGTATAAAACACTACACCATTCAGTAACTACTTTACAGATGCTGCCAAACCAAAGAGCAAAAAATATACCGAAAACTTACCCTCTCACGATTTCTATAGTGTTCTCTGCACTCTAAATTATAGCGAGTGGGCAGGGAGCTGCCCTTTAACCTGGCGTCCCTCTAACGAAGCCTTGATGGACAGCATGGCCAAAATGAGGCTATAATACAACTAGAAAAGACAGAAAAACCCTACATAATGCTCTTTTTGTTTTTTAAGAGCCCTAGGCGACCGCTTAGTTCGCCTAATTGTAGCGCCTTCTCTGACGCTGTGCAGGCTGTATATACTCTCTAATGAAAACCAAGGACACTGATTTGTCTATATCTATATATCTGTATATCTATCTAGCATGGAAAAATAGGGGAGGTACAATATTCCCTGTCCTCTGAAATCTCTATCTTCTCACTATTCAGTTTCAGTTTAGCAGCCAATAGGAGATGTGATTGGGAGGCTCAAGATGTGGCAAGTGGGATTTTTTAGAGTTAGAAGAGCCCCTGGACTATGAATTTGATTGCTTGTTCAGGTCAGGTGGCAAGTGGACACTGCGTTTTACATTGCAAACTTATTACTCTGAACTTCGCTTAGACAGGACTGGAAAACTGAAACTCTGGGGATGTGGGTGGTGGTGAGGTAAGAGAATAACAGAGTCATATGTTATTTGCTTTATAAGAATTATATTGGCAGAATTACAAGAGCAGATTTTATTGGCCTTAATAACCCATAAAAGCCTATAGAGAGTGGTTCACTTTCAAAATCCTTAAACTAACAAAATGTAAAATTTGTTTTTAACACAAGTTGCATTGCAGACAGGAAGCTTTTTTTCAAGTCTTGATGCATTCTTTTCACTTTAAAACATCAGAAATCCTTCTTACCACAACAGAGAAAAAATCCAAATGAAAAGGAACTGTAGCTATCAGTAATCAAGTTATCTCTTTGGCCTATCAAAGGGGTAGACATTGCCAGTCCCTGAGAGCCACACATAGATCTTGGCATTTTTTCAGAATGTCCACAATGAATTTGCCTTCATTGTGTGCAAGCGTATCTCAGCCATATTCATTGTGAAATCCAGATCTGTTTTGAGACACTCAGACGTAGGTTTTCCATCCTAACTGAATTATTTTTTTGGCTAAATGTGTGGACTAAAGCCAGAAATACTGCTGTGAATATGCAAACCGCCTTGAAGTGTGTGTTCACCAGATGTTGCTGCAGGCCTCACCTGTCTTGTTGTGAGTAGGGGTAATATTTATTAGAGTCAGGAGGAATATAAAAGCACTTAACCTGCAAATAAACAAGCAGTAAAACTTCTTGAACTGAAATCTTTCCAGAGATCCTTAGTTCCACATCTTAATTTAGACTAATGGTCAGAAATGTTTGGTGGCAGTAGTTTCACTATATATAGGGTATGTATGTATGTGTGTATGTGTGTGTCAGGCTGTCCTGGCCACTAGGCAAGCTACAAAAATCTCTTTGGTCTTTTCGGAGTACAGTACTCTATTATGAAAATTAAAAAATTACTCCACTCGAACTCTACGCCTCCTAGGGCACCTCTTTGAGCGTTTCACTCCTCTTCGGAGTTTCTTCAGGAGGATCTACAAGCGAGAGAAAAAATAGAACAATAGCGCCAATCTTCCTTCTCATTCACTATTGCACAGCAGTTATGGCTGGGATTTAACACTATTCTTATCGATTAAAAAATATATACAATTATCTTCTAACAAGCATACAGTTTGTTCAGCATTGCTAGCTTACTCACTACTAACTGCTGCCCGCGTCTCTCCGTGTCTTCTCATTGATAAAAAAAACGCCGCGCATGCGGTCTTATTCCCCCGTCTCTTTTTATACTCACAGCTGATTCATTACTAGGGAACTTGCCGCTCTACCTGCATACTTGCCACTCCACCGAAGCATTTAAACCTAGAGGCATTACCATATTCACTGTAAAAATCCAGCGTTCTTGAAAGAGCAGTGTTTCATCTAGCGTTTTGCCTCTCATTGGTACTTGAACTCGATCTATGCAAAAACATCTTAATTGCTGGAACTCATGACCGAAGTCTATGCAATGCTGGACTAGTGGTGCGGTCAAGTTTTTGCAACGTAGACGACTCCTATGTTCTTGCATACGGACTCTGAAGGAACGACTGGTTTTGCCTATATAAAGTTGATAGCAAGGACACCTAATGGCATATACTACCGAGGTAGTGGCACAAGATGTTGATTGTTTAAGACTGTATGTTTTGCCTAAATATTGAAATTCTGTAGTATCCTCCGTGATGCAGCAAATTGTGCATTCTCCACATGAAGTGTGTCCTGGTCTTTGTAAGGCCCCCCCTTATATAGGGACAGAACGTGAAATTGTCGGACTTAGCTGTTCCTTCAGGTTACTGTTGCGTTGCCAAACACATCTAACAATTTTCTCTGTCAGGCCGGGGACCATGCGCACTAGATGTGTATGCTTCAAAACTATTTTTTGGATCTTATAACTAAGAGGTGAGAATCTTGTTATTAAATTCACACTGTCTTCCTTCCCATTAGATCCTGTATCTTGCTTCGAGTTTAATAACCATGTACGATCATTGTATAAAGCTCGTTTATAAGCTTTCCGTGATATAAAGTCTGGATATCCCCTAGCTGTGAAATCCTTTAGCAACTGTTTAGATTTCTTTTTAAATTCGGATGTTTCTGAGCAATTTCGGCGGAATCTAAGAAATTGGGAAAATGGAAGACTATTTTTAAGCCGAACTGGGTGACCACTGGTATAGTGTAGGGACGTATTCCGTGCTATAGGTTTTTTGTATACAGTGGTTATCCATTCTGTAGGTCCTCGCTTCACCTCCAAATCTAGAAAAACCACAACATTAGGGTCTACTGTAGAGGTGAACTGTATCGCTGCGTTGCAACCATTTAACCAGTTTATAAACTCCTGTGCCATTGCTGCTGTCCCTTTCCACAGTAAAAAAACGCTCAGAGAGGTGCCCTAGGAGGCGTAGAGAATCGTCATAAATATTTGAGAAAAATTAAGAAACTTTCTAAAGAATTGAAGAGACACAGAGAACAAAGATAAGCTTGTTTAGTAGCTTTTGAGATTGCCAATAACATTTTGGAACACATTGGTGGTGGAATACTGGTGATATTCATTTAAACAAACAACAACAACAAAAAAAAAAAAGTTCATTACCCAGTAGTCATTGATGCAACTTAAGCGCTACTTGTTTCTCATTTGAGAGGAGGTCAATTGCGCTATACAGGTCTGAGACTACTAATGGGGATTTGAGAAATATTGCTGGTAACCATTATTATTGACATAAGTTCGAGTGGAGTAATTTTTTAATTTTCACACTAGGCAAGCTAGGCAGCCGCCTAGGATGACCAACCCGGGTGGGCGGCTTTACGCCACCGCTTTGTTGCCTGTAGCAGGCTATGTGCTTCGGAACACATGACCTTCCGCTTCTGATCCACCTCCGGTGCAACTTACTGTTGGAGGGGGGTCAGAAGCGGCAGGCCATGTGTGCCGAAGCGCTTGGCATGCCACAGGCAACAAAGCAGCAATTCAAAGCCACTGTTTTTAAGATACTGCTGCCACCCGCCTCCCCCTAAGATGGAATCAAGGACAGCATGGGGGGGGGAGGGGGGAGGTGGCACAGCCAAGGCTTCTGCCTGGGGCGGCAGAAATCTTTGGGCCAGCCCTGCGATATTTCCATATCGTCCTGCTAGACCAGACCAGTCCAGACAAGTGGGAGGTTTTCCCCTACCAGCAGATTGGTGGAGACAATGAAAAGCCAGGTTTCAATGGCCTCACTCTTATGCCTCTATTCGCCTCAGCCACCAGAGGTCCCTTCAGTATTTTTTTGTCTCTAGCAAATGGTGGATGGATTTTCTCTTTCTGAAGAAAATCTGAAGATTGAGAGGAAAAGATTGATTAAATGCTCATGAATGACCACCTTGAGAAACAAAAGTGACTTTCACTTGAGCATGATGTGGGAGGTCCATTAGACTGCAATCTTTTTGGTAGCCATAGGAGGAGGGAAAGTTGGTTCACCTCCATGCTCTTATCATGATAAGAGCTTGTTGAGCAGCCACAAGATTGGAAGGATTTCCAAGGATCTGGAAGAGTGCAGCAACTTTGCACAACCTCAGCACTCCGCTTCCCCCTCTTTTGTGTCTCCTGCTCTCTTCCCAAAATTGCAGAAGACTCTCAGAAGGATTTGCCTGCCAGCCACCTTAAACGCAGTGCTGCACAGCCAGCCAGTAACACAGTTTCAGGGGAATACGGCTGAGCCAGGCATGAATCCTCTGCCCGGGGCTCTCAGGGGGGTGAGTATCAAGGCCTGACCTCCTCATTGTCCTTGTTGGGGGCTTCCAATTCTGTATTCCTGGGATGCAATTCAGGGTGGACTGGTG
Source organism: Ichthyophis bannanicus (assembly GCA_033557465.1). NCBI lineage: Eukaryota > Metazoa > Chordata > Amphibia > Gymnophiona > Ichthyophiidae > Ichthyophis > Ichthyophis bannanicus. The sequence continues at coordinate 789,246,534 of CM066033.1, forward strand.
GCTGTTGGTATGATATGAGGGTTTCTTACCGTTTTCTGCATGCATTAATAGTGTTTTTACCTGTTGTGCGCCTGATGGTCGCATGGTCCTAATGCGTGTTCCACCCAAGTGGCTCCAACGTGCATTCCTTCCCTAGCACCTATAATGCATGTTGCATAAAAGCGCAGTTAATGCTGCCTTTGGGCCACCGCAGCCTTAGCACGCACTGTTTTGATATTTGCCTAACTCTCTATATCTTCTTCCAGGAAACATTTGACCTGTGACAAGTGAGGTGCCTCATCCCTGGATTCTGGGCTCTGCTTTTCTTGCATGGCAGCTTCTGAGTCATCCCTGGAGAGCCTGCTATTCCCTTCCCAGCCCGGGGGATACAGTTAGTCCAACTTTGCCTTCCTCAGGGCAGAAGGCGAAGGATGGTGCTATAGGTAAGGATATTAAGTCGGCTGGAGGATCTGGTGACTCTGCTGTGAGCCACTCATCGTCCTCTAGGGGGGAGTCTGTGGTGGCTGTGTCCCCTGGCGTTCTGGAGTCATCTCCAAGAGCAGAGCTTCCAGACTCCGGATTGTCTTCTCTGGAATTCTTTTCCTTTTTGCAGCAGGCCTGGTCTTTCTGGCGTGGAAATTCAAACCCTACAGCCTCTGGATGCCCCTGGGTGCAGTCTCATGCGGGGCAGGTTGAGAGTAGAAGCTCTGTTTGATTATCTTTGCATAAGCATCCCTGGCGAGGGGCGCCCCCCTGGAGATCTGTCCGAGATTTTGACTTTGACGAATTCAGATGGCTTGGGTACTTTGCTCTGTTGTGGATGAAGAAGTACTCACACCTTCAGAGGATTGTGCAGAGACTGAAGTAATCCGCCTATCCCAGGAGGAGGAGCCGGGGACATTGATTACCAGGGTCTAATCTGCTTTGAACTTGATGGATACTTCCAGCATGGAGCAGGAGCAGAAGGTACACCTGCTCCTTCAATTGGTGTGAAAATCCACTACTGTCTTTCCTTTCCCAAATGTGATCAAGGATATGATCCGGTCGAAGTGGGACTCTCCCAACTCCCTGCTTAAAGGGTTAAGGGTGCGTAAGAAGACTTCTCCAGGAACAAGCAGGAAGTCAGTCATCACATATGGGTGACGTCGGCGCCGACGGAGCCCTCGTGCGGAGCAATTCCCCAGCTTTCAAAGAAAGCCTTTGGGATTGCATCGCACATGCGCGGTCCCCTTCTCGCCCAAGGGTGCCATCTTGCACTGTCTTCTTTTTTCCGTGGAGCCCAACAGACATAGTCCTGTTTCCACCGTGGAAAAAGTAGAAAAGTTGATTTATATTTTTCAGCTTCCCAGTTCGACACCGGTTCCCCTTCCCGTCCTCGGCTCGGTACATTGGTATCGAATCCGGTCCTATTTTTTGTTTTTGTCCTTCGTGTCTAGTGTTCGCGCTCTTTTTAGTTTTCACTGGCAGCCCGGTTGTTTGACCTCGCAGGGGCCCTTTTTCCCCTGATGGCTGCCAGCGGGTTTAAAAAATGTGATCGGTATAAGAAGTTGATGTCTCTCACTGACACACACGGCCCATACCCGGTGGTCTGTGGGCCGTGTGGTATGATGTCTTCGAAGTCTTTGAGGAGCAGGCAGCAGCAGCGTGACAGGAATTTTTCTGAGTCCGCCTCCGGCCGGGCCCGGACCTCATCAGAAGCTTCGACATCTCAGGACTGAGCGGGGGTCTCCCTCCAGGGAACACAGGAGGAAGAAGAAACTTGTGAGGGCGGCGTCGCTGGACGCCTCTGATCGGCTTGGACCCTTGGGTTCCAGGCCGTGGAGCCCAGACCGCCGCCCCGGGTCCTCGGAGTCGGAGCGACCGGCTAAACAATCTCGCAGTGAGCCGGAGGCGTCGGACAATGTAACTTCTGTTGTCCTCGTGGACTCTCCTCCGGGAGAGCCGGCGTCGGGACCCGAGCCGGGAGCTGCGGAGCCTTCTGAGCTCGGTCTCAGGTTGGCGACCCTGGAGAGCAGCATGGCTGCCTTCATGGAGCAGCAGCGGGCACTGATGGTCTGTCTCGCCGGTCCATCTGCCCCGACCACCAGGACGTCAACGTCAAAGTCCGAGATGATCCTCGGCCAAGGTCCCCCCTCGACCAAGGTCCCCCCTCGACCTCCCGTTCAGGACTGAGATCGTCGACGCCGGTGCCCTCGGCCTCGGGGTGGTCGGGCCCGAAGCCCTCAAGGCCAGAGGACTCGGCGTGGGAGACGGAGGAGGAAGACTCCCCAGACACCTTCCGGACCCGGTGTATCCCATCGTACTCGCCGGGTTCGGAGCCTCGGACTAGGTCCCCTCTGGAGGACACTCGGTTCTCGAACTTCGTCAGGGACATTGGCAAGGCTTTGGCCTTCCCTGCAGATGCCGAGGAGGAGCCTCGAGCCGAAGAGCTTGATGCCCTCCAGTATGACTCTCTCCCGAAGGAGGCCCTTACTGTACCGGTGCCTCCGATGTTGGAACGGCTGATGCTCCGAATGTGGGAGTCCCCGGCTTTGATGCCGGTACTCAGCAAGCGGGTCGATTCCATCTATCGAGTCCACAAGAGTCCTGGGTTCCAGAAAGCGCAGCTGCTGCACAACTCCATGGTTGTGGAATCATCCATGCACCGGCTGAAAAGCCAAAAAACGCACTCCTTGGTGCCTCCCGGCCTGGAGCCCCGGAACCTGGAAGCTCTCGGCAGAAAGTGCTACCAGGGCTCGATGCTGTCATGCCGTGTCCAAACTTACCAGCTGTACATGGGCATGTACTTGAGGGACCTGGCAGAGGAGATTGCCAGGTTCTCGGCTGGCCTGTCCTTGAACCCTTGCAGTGCTTCAAGGCCTTGTCCATGGGGATCAGAGAGTGCTCGAAGTTCATGTCTCGAGCAGCTTAGGACTGTTTCGAGGCTTCGGCCCGAGTAGCCGCAGCCAGCATCAGTGCACGCTGTCAGGCCTGGTTCATGTCGTCGGACCTAGAGCCATGAGTTCAGGACAAGTTGGTCAATGTCCCGTGCCGAGGAGACAACCTCTTCGGCAAACCCATGACTGAGAAAGCTGCAGAACTCGAGTCCGAGTACTTGACCCGGACAAGGTTGTCGAAGAAGACATCTGCACCTTCTCACAAGAAGAAGGCCTCGGGGAAGCAGCCCTTTTTCCCAAGGAAGGGTACAGCTTACAGAAACTACCCCACTTACCGGGCCGCCTCAGCTCCCCAACAGGGGCAGCAGGCCAGGGGACAGGGGCATGGCCCATGTAAGCCGAAGACCCCCAAGCCTCCGGCTCCTACCCAGCCGGGAGGGGGTTTTTGACTCACAGTGCATAGCTCCTCTCCCACCAGTGGTTTGGCCCTGCACAGGACGGAGGCTGGCCCTGTACGCTCACAGGTGGCCAGCCATTACTACCGACGCCTGGGTTCTGCAAGTAGTCCAGCAGGGCTACTTGTTTCACTTCCACCAGGTGCCCCCCTCCTTTTTCCCAGGAGAGCCTCTCAGGTCCCGTCTTCACAGGAACCTCCTCCTGCAGGACTCGGCAGGTCTGCTAAAGGATCAGGCGGTGGAACCGGTGCCCCACCACCTGCAGGTGAAGGGCTTCTACTCCAGGTATTTCCTCATACCAAAAAGAAAAGGAGGCCTACGCCCCATCCTGGACTTGCGAAATGCCTAGCAGTGGTGGCGGCCTTCCTCAGAAGCCAGGGAGTCTTCGTCTTTCCATATCTGGATGACTAGTTCATCAGGGGCCAATCGACACAGGAGGCACAGCATGCCACTGCTCACAGTCACCCTGCTCCAGCACCTAGGGTTTGTTATAAATCACGAAAAGTCCACTTTACTCCCCACTCAGCACTTGGAGTTCATAGGGGCAAGACTGGACACACTTCAGGCAAAGGCTTACCTACAGGTGTTCTCCAGGGATAGCAGGAATCTGTCCTCACGACCCTCCTTCCTCCCCTGAAATTGCAGTCCTTTGATTAATTTTTTCTCATTTTTGCCGTCTTTTTAGCTATGTCATCTGACTGAGCAAGATGGCACCCTTGGGTGGGAAGGGGACCGCGCATGTGTGATGCAATCCCAAAGGCTTTCTTTGAAAGCTAGGGAATTGCTCCGCACGAGTGCTCCATCGGCGCCGACGTCACCCATATGTGAGGACTGATTCCTGCTGTCCCTGGAGAACACCTGTTACAGGTGAGTAACTACGCTATCAACTCTCCCGGAGGAGGAATGCCTTGAGTGGTTTGCCATTCCCAAAATGGATGTGCAGGTTGCGGCATTTACCAGACCACCATTCCTGTGGAAGGCAGATCAGCGTTAAAGGTGGATTAGTTGCTGAGGAGCCAGTTCACTGTGGTGGCTGTTATTCTGGAGCTGGCAGTATGTACCAGTCTGATGTTTCAAGCCCTGCTCCAGTGATTTCAGTCTCTTTCACCGGGTGGTACTACCCCTCTTTTGGAGTCCGCTATAGCCTTTCTTTCTGATGCTATGTATGACCTGATCTGCTTGGCGGCCAGGGATGGTGCCCTCATGACAGTGTCACAGTGTTGGATTAGCTCCGGCACTGGGCAGCGGACACATCTTCCAAGGTCCAGTTGGCCAAACTAGCTTTTGATGAGAAACGTCTGTTTGGAGCCAATTTGGAGAAGCTGGTGAAGGACCTGGCTGAGACAAAATCTTACTGACTTTCAGAAGACAGGTCCAAGGGGGCCTGTAAAACAAGCTGATGCCCCTTGGCAGCCTCCGCCTGTCCACCGAGGGCACGCTGGCCAGATTCCCAGAGGTTTCAGGACTCTCATTACTGACCTACTTCCACTCTGTCTCTGGGCCTCAGACTTCTTATCAGTCCTTTCGTAGAGCGCATGGACTCAGGGACTCTCTCCCTTCCAGAGAAGGACCCTGCCGGGCTGCACAATGAAGGTTTGGGGACCCATTCCCTAGTTCCTCCAGTTGGAGACAGGTTTCACCTTTTCTTTCAGGAATGGGCCCGGGTTACCAAGGATCACTGGGTGCTAGATATCATTCAGCTCAACTATGTCCTGGAATGCAAAAAGCCAATTCTGGATGCCTTCATCAAAAATCAGCTTGTGGGTTTGCGTTAAATTAAAAAAAAAAAGCCATTGTGCAAACCACCTTGAGCAAGGTGTTGTGCCCAAAGGCAGTGATGCCCAATCTGCTGGATGAGTGGGCAGAGGCAGATACTCCATCTATTTCATGGTGCCCAATAAAGGATGGCTCCTTCGGGCCCATTCTTTACCTCAAGGGGGTCAACAAGCACTTGAGTCTCCTGCTCCTCCAGATGGAAACCTTGCACTCCGTGACTCAAACAATATGCCAAGGGGAGTTCTTGGCTTCTCTGGATCTGGCTGAGGCAAATTTCATATCCCAAATTGGGCAGATTAGCAAAGTATCTGTGTGTTTTACTGTGTTTATCTCTCGCTATCAGTTTGCCGCCCTCCCTTTCGGACTATCCACTGCCCTGAGGATGTTCTCTGCAGTCTTGGTGGTGGCAGCTGCGGCACTAAGGGATCTATGTTCATCCATATCTGGACTGGTTCATCCGGGCTCATTCCTTTTCAGAAGCATCTTGAGTGGCATCCCGAATGATGTCCTTTTAGAAGGCCTCGGGGGGGGGGGGGGAGGGGGGGAATCAATCGGGGAAAGGGCCAGCAGTTACCTTCCCAGTTCCTGGAGTTTCTGGGAGCACATTTTGAAACTCAAGTGGGCAGAGCTTTCCTGCTGGAAATGAAGGTGAAAGGACTGTTGGATTGCCTGGCACTGTTCTGTGCGCAACAGGCTCACAGAGTCTGGGATTATTTTCAGTTCCTCAAACTGGCGGCAACGACCATAGAGATGGCGCCATGGGTGCGAGCTCACATGCGACCATTACAAAGGTCCTTGTTTCGGTGGTCGCAGAGTTCTCAGGGATTCGAGCGCAGGCTCCCACTCCCATTGATGGCGAAGTTCAGCCTATGGTGATGGCAGCAGCTCTGTCTTCTGAGGAAGGGTATGCCACTGGACAATTTCTCCGGGATCCTCCTAACAACTTTTGCCAGTCTCTCGGGCTGGGGAGCCCATTGCCAAGGCTTTTGGAACTGCAGGGAAGCAGTGTGGTTCATCAACCACCTCAAGGCGAGGGCCATCAGGTTGGCTTTAATGCGCTTCCGGTCCCTGTTCAAAGGCTGGGCGATTTGAGTGTTTTCAGACAATGCCATGGCAGTGGCTTATGCCAATCAGCAAGGTGGCATGAGGAAGTGCTGGGGTAGCTCTGGAGATGGCTCTCCTGTTTGCCTGGGCAGAGAAGAGCCTCCCAGCCTTGTCTGCTCTGCACATTGCTGGAATGGACAGTTTGGACGTGGACCTCCTCAGGCGAAAACCTCTGTATCCTGGAGAGTGGGATTTGAGTCGGGAGATGTTTCAGTTGATTCTGCACTGAAGTGGATCTGATGGTTGCCCTAAAATGGATCTGATTGTGATCTGCTCCAATGCCAAGTTTGCTGCTTCTTCATTCGCCACACAGAGATGGGTTCTGAGGGCATCAACGCCCTGACCCAGCCTTGGCCAAGTAAGCATCTGCTGCATGTGTTTCCTCCATGGCCCATGATGGGGCATGTGATTATTTGTATAAAATGCCACCCAGGCAGGATTGTTCTGGTGGTGTCAGGCTGGTCGAAAAGAGTGTGGTTTGGAGACCTGATGTGACTCCTGCAGGCTCCTCCTATTCTTTTGTCTCCGTCTCGGGGCCTGTTGCGCCAATGACCGATTGTCCTGGAGGATCTGGCTCCCTTCTCACTTACGACTTGGTTCTTGAAAGGAAACCGCTAACGTTTAAGGGTTACTCTCCTGCGATGGTCTCTACTCTGCTTGGATCCCAGAGGATATCTCCCAAACTGGTATACATGTGGATCTGGTTCCCTTTTGAGTGATGGTATGGCTCTCGGCAGTTGGTCCTGTGGCAGCTAAGGTGCTCTCCCTGCTGGCCTTTCTGCAGGACAGCCTGGAGTAGAGCCTTTCCCATATAGCTCTCTGAAGGTTCAGGTGGCAGCTTCAGCCTGTTTCCGAGGACTGTTGGCTGGTAAGTCTCTGGCCTTGCACCCAGATGACACGCTTTTCTCCAGTGGATCTATGTCTGGTGCTCAGGGTCCTGATGGCGGCACCCTTGAGCCATTGAAGCATACTACCGTAGATACTCAAGACAGTCTTCTTGGCCGTGATTTATTCTGCAAGGTGGATTTCCGAGCTGCAGGCTCTGTCTTGTTGGGATCTTTATCTGACTTTTTTCAAAGTAGTTTCCATTCGACCTGTGCCTTTCTAATTGCCTAATGTGCTTTCTTCCTTTATGTGAGCCAGGTGGTCTGTCTGCCCTCCTCCTCTAAGGAGCAGTGTCAGGGGAAGGATAAGGATCCTCGTCTTGTGGATGTCTGGAGGGTGTTTCTCCAGTAGTTGGAGGTTAAAAAATTTTTCCGTAAGTCTGACCATCTTTTTGTGTTCGCTGGCCCACGCAAGGTTAATGCAGCAGCCTTGTTGACTTTGGGCGCTGGATTCAGGAGGCCATAACCTCAGCATATCTGTTGCAGAACTGGCTGGTTCTGGAAGGTTTGCATGCCTGTTCTACCTGAGCACGAATATTCTTGCTTGTGAGCATCACTTTCCCTTTGTCAAGCATTACCACTTGGATGTCCATGCATGGGTGGACATAGCCTTTGGCTGAAGGGTTTTGTGAGCTGCTGTGTTGTCTTCTTGCCCAGTGGTGTTTATTTGACTTCCTTTTCTGCCCAAATCCTGGCTAACTATTTACATGACAAAATCCACAAGATCACACTCCAGTCACCACGAGGTCAGCTACTTCCCCTCCTCCCTCCCTTTTCACTCCCAACTTTCCCCTGCTACGTCTGCTACCCTTTCTTCTTTTTCTATGATCTCTAAGGAGGAAACCAAACACCACCTTTCCTTCAAAAAACTCACTACCTGCTCCTCTGATCCTATTCTCATCCGTCTCCTAAGCCCCATCTCCTCCACTGTTGTCTCTTCCATCACTCACTAGACCTTATCTGTCCTTCTAACTATCAACCCATATCTCCTCCCCTTCATTTCCAAACTACTTGGACGTGCAGTTCACAGCTGTTGCCTCAACTTTCTCTCCTCTCAAGCCCCCCTGGATCCTTTACAATCTGGCTTTCGTCCTTACATTCTACCGAAACGGCTCTTGCCAAAGTCTCCAGCAACTTGTTCCTGGCAAAATCCAAGGGCCTTTACTCAGACCTCATCCTTCTTGACCTTTCTGCTGCTTTTGACATTGTCGACCACAACCTTCTCCTCGATACCATATCCTCACTTCATTTTAAGGGCTCTGTTCTATCCTGGTTCTCCTCTTCTCTTTCCCATCACTTCTTTAGTGTTTGTTCTGGTGGATCCTCTGCTGCTATCCCACTCTGTCGGTGTACCCCAAGGATCTGTCTTGAGTTCACTCATTTTCTCTCTCTATACCCAGTCCCTTCATGCATCTCTTCCCATGGCTTTCAGTACCATCTTTATGCTGATGACTCCCAGATCTACCTCTCTACACCCAATATCTCTCTGGCAATCCAGGCCCGGATCTCTGCCTGCCTTTCTGACATTGCTGCTTGGATGTCTCACCGCCACTTGAAATTGAACATGGCCAAAACTGAGCTTCTTATTTTTCCCCCTAAACCCTCCTCTCCCCTTTCTCAGTCTCTGTGGATAACTCTTTACTCCTCCCTGTTTCCTCAGCTCGCAACCTTGAGGTCGTCTTTGACTCTTGTCTCTCCTTTTCCACACACATCCAACTGATAGCTAAAACCTGCCATTTCTTTCTCTATAACATCAGCAAAATCCACCCATTCCTTTCTGAACATTCTACTGTGAAACTTATCCTCCCATCTAGACTACTGTAACCTACTCTATTTAACTTCTATTTACTCCTTGCTGGTCTCCCTCTGAATCATCTCTCTCCCCTTAAATCTGTTCATTACTCTGCTGCACTGCTAATCTTCTGCCAACCTCGTCATGCTCATGTTACCCCTCTTCTCAAGTCACTCCATTGGCTCCCTATCAGTTTCTGCATCCAGTTCAAACTTCTCCTGCTGACCTATAAGTGCATTCACTCTGCAGCTCCTCACTACCTTTCCTCTGTTATCTCTCCCTACACCCCTCCTCAGAAACTCCGCTCTTCTGGCAAATTGATTCTATCTGTGTCCTTCTCTTCTATTGCTAACTCCAGACTTCACTTCTTTCACCTTGCTGCTCCTTATGCCTGGAACAAACTGAGTCTGTACATCAGGCACTTTCTCTGGCCCTTTTCAAATCCAGGCTGAAAACTCACGTCTTCGCTGCCGCTTTCAGATCTTGACTCACCTAGTCTCCTTTGTGTTGCCTTACTTTTCCCCCTATATGTATCCCGTGTCTGCAGCTACTGTGTTATCTGTCGACTAGAATGTAAGCTCTGATGAGCAGGGACCATCTTTTACATGTGTCTGTGCAGCGCTGCGTATATCCTGTAGTGCTATACAAATGCTCAGTAGTAGTAGTAGGTACATCCCACTTGTCTGGACTGGTCTAGCAGGACAGTATGGAAGGTGACATTTTACTTACCAGTTAATGTCTTTTCATTGAGTCCTTCTAGACCAGTCCAGGACCCACCCCTGAAACTGACTTTGCTCTGTTCTTCTGCTGTGGTACCATTGGGTCCGCTATGATTTTTATACTCTGCTCTGCAAGTTCATCTTCTACTGACAACCTTCTGTTTATGCTTGCCTGTAAATTGTTCTCTACTATTGATTACTCATTGTTGCCCACTATTGAGGTTATGTGAGGCTTGCCGTGTTTCTCCCTTATGCTTTGGGATGAACACAGAAGGGACCTCTGGTGGCTGAAGCGAATAGAGGCATAGTAGTGTTGTCATTGAAACCTGGACTTTTCATTGGTTCTCTGTGTCCACCAATCTGCTGGTAGGGGAGCACAACCCACTTGTCTGGACTGGTCTAGCAAGACTCATAAGAACATAAGATATGCCATACTGGGTCAGACCAAGGTCCATCAATCCCAGTATCCTGTTTCCAACAGTGGCCAATCTAGGTCATACATACCTAGCAGTTTCCCCAAAAGACACAGGTTCCACAATGCTTGTACTGGGTCAACCTTGATATCCTGGGTCCCTTCTTAATAATGGTTTATGGACCTTTCCTCCAGGAACTTGTCCAAACCTTTTTTAAACCCAGCTACACTAACAGCCTTTACTACATCCTCCAGTAACAAATTCCAGAGTTTGATTACATGTTAAAAGAAAATATTTTTTCACTCATTAGTCTTAAATAGTTTACCCTGTAGCTTCATTGCATGTCCCCTAGTCTTTCTATATTCTGATAAGGTAAACAATCGATCTACGTTTACCTGTTCCACTCCGTTCATTAATTTATACACTTCTATCATATCTCCCCTCAGCCGTCTCTTTTCCAGGTTAAAGAGCCCTAACCTTTTTTGCCTTTTTTCATAGGAGTATCCTTCCATCCCCTTTACCATTTTGGTGGCTCTTCTCTGAACCTTTTCTAATAGCGCTATATCCTTTTTAGAATACGGCGACCAGAATTGCACACAATATTCAAGGTGCGGTCTCACCATGGAATGATATAGAGGCATTATAATATCTCTTGTTTTATTTTCCATTCCTTGCCTTATGATACCTAGCATTCTATTTGCTCTCTTGGCCGCCGCTGCACACTGGGCCGAGGGTTTTAACATGTTATCCACAATGACGCCTAAATCTTTTTCCTGGGTGGTGGCTCCTAATGTGGAACCTTGCATCGTGAAACCATAGTTTGGGTTGATCTTCCCTAGGTGCATAACTTTGCACTTGTTCACATTAAATTTCATCTGCCATTTGGATGCCCAGTCTTCCAATTTATCAAGATCCTCTTGCAGTTTTCCACAATCCTCTTGGGTTTTAACAACTTTAAATAGTTTTGTGTCATCTGCAAATTTGATAACCTCACTCGTTATTCCACTTTCCAGGTCATTTATGAATATGTCAAAAAGCAGCGGACCCAGCACAGATCCCTGGGGTACACCACTATTCACCTTTCTCCATTGGGAAAATTGGCCATTTAGCCCTACCCTCTGCTTTCTATCTTTTAACCAGTTACTGATCCACAATAATATACTGCCTCCTATCCCATGACTCTTTAGTTTTGCCAAAAGTCTCTGATGAGGGACCTTGTCAAAAAAAGCTTTCTGAAAGTCCAGATACACTATATCAACCGACTCACCTTTGTCCACCTGTTTATTCACACCTTCAAAAAAACATATCAGATTAGTAAGACAAGATCTTCCTTGTCTAAAGCCATGTTGGCTGTCTTCCATTAGGCCATGACTATCTACATGCTGAGTAATTTTGTTCTTTATGATGGTTTCTACCATTTTTCCCAGTATTGACATCAGGCTCACTGGTCTGTAGTTTCCTGGATCACCCCTGGAACCCTTTTTAAAAATTGGTGACTCAAGGAAAGAACATTAACTGGTAAGCAAAATGTCTCTGCATGTGTGTGTATATATGTATATATTTTTTAATGTACATAAATAGTATCTCACCTTGAACTTTATTTTGTAATAAATAATCTATATCTATATAAATATTTGATAGAAGTGTATAGATATATACCGCACACACACATTAAATATAGATTTAGTTTCTTTAAATAAAAAGTATATATTGACCACCTTTGTGGCTTTCTTAAAGACCATCCAAAGCAGTGAACGACATCAAAGTATACTATGTATGCAATGCAATGTGTGCCTTTGAGTCAATGCTGACTCCTGGTGACCTAGCAGCTCCTGGGTTTTCTTGGCAGTGTGACTGGGATTGCCAGGCCTTTCTTCTGAGGCAGTGGAGGGTTAAGTGACTTGCCCAAGGCCACAAGAAGTGCTAGTAGGAGTTAAACCCTGGTCTCTTGGTTATCAAGCCAGTGCTCTAACCACTTGGCTACTTCACCACTCCCCATAACGATAAAAAAACACTCCCATCCCATTAAAAATAACACAAAATTAAAAATCAAATATAATATGCAAAATACCTGCTGCTATAAAAAAAAAACACCCAAAACATTCCCCCCTCTCTTTTCAACAGAGCCCCACAAAGGTCCACAGAATTAGATGCTAGAACGTTTGATAATAAGATGGAGAAGGGAATCTGTGCATTTGGCTTAAGGATTGGTGGTATAAAATGTTAAGTTGAAGATAGCATGTCCTGTAAATAACATGGGTTCAGTCCAGAAATCAGTACTCACACCCTCAAATCACAAACGAAACCCAAAGAGTGAGGTATATCACTTTCCTTACTAGCTTCTTCAGTGCCTTATGAAATGATGACATCTAGAGGTTAGAGCAGGGGGTACACAGCTCCATTCATTGAGGGCTGAAAAGAGGAGCAGTGTTCAGGCGATCTTCAAAGAAGAATTGCAAATTATATTTCTATTCATTTAATCTGAGATCCAGATTAATATCCTTTTTTTAGTTGCCTTGAAAATCAGACTTTGGTTGTGGCCCTTGTGGACTGGCATTTTATTTATTTATGCTTGCACACCAGCCCTAGAGTTTGAGCGTTCCTGAATGTTTGCACACATAATCAAGTGATGGATTTTCTTAACATACATCAGAGATTTTTGTAGCAAATTGATGATTATATTTTAGTGGAAATCTATTTTAATAGTAATGCTGGCCCAGAAACAGAGTCAACCTGTTGGGTTTTTCCTAGCCAAAGAAGCTTCATTCTACAGTGCTTTCACTATGCTAAACAGGCCGTGTCAGCGCCATGGATGTGGAGGGAAGCCACCTCTGAGACTTGCCCTCTGACATGTTAAGGCCATCAGGCCACTGTAGTAGCATTGGTGTTTTTTCAGTGAATTCTTCTGGCCCCGTTGAAGAAGGAGATATGACCACAAGCCGTCTGTACTGCAGCTTGAGCCACACCATGCCGCTGGCCATTACTACCTTTTCTTTAAATGGGAAGCACTATTTTTTTTTCCATTAAATGTTTATTGAAGAATCCACACTTTAAACAACATAACATTAACACACAACTTCTTTTACAGCACAAGCTCACGCTAACAAGGCTCAAAAGCACAATAATCCTTGCTCATGATTAAACATCCCCCCTCCTCCAACCCCCCCACCCCCCACTCCACCCCACGGGACTAGTAGCAGTAATAGCATAATAAGTATACGAGTAATAGTAATAAGTCTAACAATGAAAACAATAATAATAATCAAAATACGGAATCTGAAACATCCTGTCCCGGCAGCACACTGATCTCCAACAGCCCCCTTCAGTTTTTAAACACCTACCTAAAGAACCCAGCGACTAAATTACTAAAAGGTTTGGACCACTACAATGTTGAAGTCTCCTCTCCCCCCTGCCCACCTGGGTCCGGGGATGTCTCCCCCCCCTTCAGCCCATCGGAAATAAGGGCCCCAGATTTTCTGAAAACTCACCAACCTCTGCTGCCGAAGGTCTGTGAGGCGGTACATCAAAGAAAGATGCGCAACTCTCTGCTAGACTTCCTCTAAAGTGGGCGGGGGTGCTACCCTCCATTTCCTTGCAATCAGCTGCCTCATTGCTCCACACACCACCTTGCACCACTTCAGCCCTTCTCCCACATTCAGCAAGGCCAAACATGGACCAAGATCTATACATTCACCCAAAACCACACCCATCCACTCCGCCACCTCACACCACCTGGGCCGGAGTTTAGAGCAATCCCACCAAATATGCATAAAGGATCCTGTCTCCCCACATTCTCTCCAACATAGGCCCAACCCACCTTGCCATTTTTGTAGCCTCTGGGGTGTCAAATGCCACCGATAAAGCACCTTATAGTTATGCTCCAAAATAGAGCTAGATAGTACCCCTCTAAACAGCCCCTTGCAAACTACTTCCCAGTGTTCATCATCCCAACACACATGTAGGACCCGCTCCCACGCTTTCTTATGGGCCCACTCCACACTATCCACTGATTCCATTAGCCCATACAGCTGTGATATCAACCCCTTGATCACCCCACCCTCAACCAACCCATCAACAGCATCACTTTGCCCTCCCCCTCCCCATCCGCCTAAACTCTTACAAAAGTGACGTGCTTGCATATATTGATACCTGTCTCCCTCCATCACCTGAAATTCCCTCTGCAGATCGTCAAAGTCCACCCAGACCTCCCCTTCTTTAAATTGCCCTACATGGCCTAGCCCCTGACGTGCCCACCGTTTAAACCTGGGATCATACCTCCCCGGAGGAAAATCCGGATTATCTAGCAGGGGCGTAAACTTAGAGCATCCCCGGTTACTATACCACCGGGTACGCCATTTCAACCAGCTCCCACTTCATTCACCCATACAATATTAGATAAATGTCTCCCCCCTACCCCCTGCTGCTCCAATTCCACCCATTCAACCGTATCCCGCAGTATCCACTCAAAAACCACCCGCACCCTGGCCGCCTCGTAATATCTGCCCAATAGTGGCATCCCCATACCTCCCAAGCGGCGATTCGCATAAAATATGCTCCGGGCTACCCTTGGTCGCCTGCCCTGCCAAACAAAGAGCAGAAGCTTATCCTGTAACTTTCTCAAATACGCTACCGGAACCTCAACTGGCAAATTCATGAATAAGTATAAGAGCCGAGGAACCAAAATCATCTTAATTAAATCTATTCGACCTAGCCAAGAGATCTCATATGTCCCCCACCTCTCTAGCTCTCGGAGTACCTTACCCTGAGTCGGTAAATAATTCTCCTGAAACAGATTCCGGCTCTGGCCTGTGAGCTGCACCCCAAGATACCGAATGCTATTTTTGGCCCACCGAAATGGAAAATCCTGCCTCAACCCGTCCACTTTCTCCCTGCCTATGGTGAGATTCAGTACTTCTGACGTCGTGGGGTTCATACGAAACCCTGACAAAGCGCCATAGGTGGTCAATTCGTCCAGAATCGCCGGAAAGGATCGCAAGGGTTCAGAAACAAAGAACAAAACATCGTCGGCAAATAGGGAGATCTTATGATGTGCCTCACCCACAACTATCCCCCTTACCTCCGCACACACCCTTATCCTCTGGGCCAACGGTTCCATTGCAAGTATAAATAGCTGTGGGGAAAGCGGGCACCCCTGCCTCGTCCCCCTTTGCAATTCAAAAACTTGGGTGGTAGAACCATTTATTTTGAGGCAGGCTAGTGGCATCCGATACAAGACTCGTACCCAATCCAGAAAGGGCCCAACTATCCCCACCCGCTCTAATGTCAAAAAAAGAAAAGGCCAGCTCACCCTATCAAATGCTTTTTCAGCATCTACCGCTAACAAGGCCATCTCTGCCCCTGATCTACCACCATGCGATACTAAGTTCAACACTCTCCGAATGTTATCTGAGGTGTACCTCCCAGGCACAAACCCGGATTAATTTGGGTGTACCAACTTCCCCAAATACGGGAGCAACCTGTTTGCTAAGACTCTAGTAAAAATCTTGAAGTCGCTGCCCAAAAGGGAGATAGGCCTATAGGAGCCACATTCTAAGGGATCCTTCCCCTCCTTATGCAAAATACTGATCTCCGCCAACCGCATGGAGGCTGGCAAGATACTATCACCCTTAAAAGAATTGTACATTCTCACCAGAGGCCCGACCAAGCACCCTGCGAAAACTTTATAAAATCGGTTGGAAAACCCATCCATCCCTGGGACCTTATGGGCCCGTAGGCCTTTAATCACTGTCAGAACCTTGTTCTCCCCAATAGGAAGTGATAAACCCTCCGACTCCACACTAGTCAAACAAGGCAGCCGGATAGTATCCAAAAAACCCTTTATCGCCTCCTCCGACACTATGGTCTCCGGCGTATAGAGCTCTCGGTAGTATTGGACAAACCGGTCTTCTATCTCCTTCCCCAGCCACATCAATTTGCCATCCTTCCCCTTCACTTTCACTATAGCGTTCCTAGCAGCCAATTTCTTGACCCGACGCGCCAACAACCTACCCGCCTTATTGCCAAATTCAAAAAACCTCTGCTGCAATAAGTTTAATTTATGCCGGATCTCCTGCATGTGCAATTCACTCAATTCCAACTGTGCCTTCTTCAACTGCCCTTTCACTGACACATCCTGAGACCCGCGCTTCAGCCGAAGTTCCAACTCACCAATCAAGGCCAACAGTTCCGACTGCTTTTGTAACCTCAATTTCTTTTTGAGCCCCTAGAGCTATCATTCTCCAGGACCAAGCAGGAAGTCAGTCCTCACTTATGGGTGACGTCGGCGCCGACGGAGCCCTCGCGGAGCAATTTTCCCCAGCTTTCAAAGAAAGCCTTTGGGACTTGCAGCGCGCATGCGCGGTCGTCTTCCCGCCTGAGGGTGCCATCTTAGCCAGTCTTCTTTTTTCCGCGGAGCCCTACAGACGTCCCCGTCTTGTCCCCGCGAAAAAGTTGATTTTCTTCTTTATTTTATCCTTTTTTCCTTCGGTTCGACGCCGATCTTTTTCCCGCCCGGACTCGCGACGCCGGTCACGAGTCCTCTTACTTTTTCGCTTTTCTGACTTAGTCAGCTTTCGTTTTCGTTTTCCCTGGCAGCCCGGTCCTTTGACCTCGCAGGGGCCCTTTTTCCCCCGATGGCTGCCAGTGGGTTTAAGCGGTGTGGTCGGTGTGACCGAAATATGTCACTAACCGACACACACGACTTTTGCCTCCGCTGCCTGGGCCCTGATCATGAGGAACTGATCTGTGGGCCCTGCAGCAAATTGTCCTCAAAGGCGTTGAGAAGTCGGCGGCATCAGCGTGAGAGAATCTTCGCTGACCCCAGCCGTACCCGGACCTCGTCGGAGGCCTCCGCGTCGAAAGGCTCCAGCTCGGACCGTCGCCGGAGCTCCTCCGACCGGGGTTCTCCCTCCGGGGACCATAGTCGGAAGGTGAAACCCGCGAGGGCGGCGTCGGTGGACGCTCCTGGTTCCGCGAGGGCCAGGTCGCATAGCCCCGACAGCCGCCCCGGGTCCTTGGAGAAGGAACACATCCCGAAGCGACCTCGCCTGGAGTCGGAGATGCCTGCCCGGGTAAGTCCTGTGGTCCTTCTGGACTCGCCTCCGCGACAGCCGACGTCGGGCCCGACGCCGTCGGGGCCCGAGTCGGGGGCTGCTGGGTCGCCTGAGCTCGGACTCAGGTTGACGGCCTTGGAGAGCAGACTGTCTGCCTTCATGGACCAGCAGAGGGCACTGCTCGCTGGCTTCGCTGGCGCCGCTGCGCCCCGACCGCCGGGACGTCGACGTCCAAGTCGACCCCGGAGACCGAGCCGATCCTCGAGTCGATGAGAACTCGAGTCGATCCTCGGTCGAGGTCACCCTCGGCCTCCCGTTCGGGACCGAGGTCGCCGACGCCGACTCCCTCGGCGTCGGGGCGGCTGGCGCCGCACCCTGTCCGGGCCGACCCCACCGAGTCCTCGTCGGAGTCGGTCTGGGAGTCTGAGGAGGAAGAGTCACCTGATTCTTTCCGGACTCGGTGTGTCCCATCGGACTCACCGGAGTCCGAGCCTCGGAAGCAGTCCCCCCCGGAGGATGCCCGGTTCTCGGACTTCGTTAGGGATATGGCCAAGGCTTTGGCCTTCCCTGCGGATCCCGAGGAGGAGCCTCGAGCCGAAGAGCTCGACGCCCTCCAGTATGACTCTCCCGCGAGGGAACACTTTACTGTGCCGGTTCCTCCTGTGCTGGAACGACTACTCTTCCGCATGTGGGAGAGTCCGGCCTCCTCGCCGGTCCTGAGCAAGCGGGTCGATTCTATCTATCGAGTCCGCAAGAGCCCTGGCTTTCAAAAGGCACAGCTGCCACACCATTCCATGGTAGTGGAATCGGCCATGCATCGTCTTAAGAGCCAGAAGATGCACTCCTCGGTGCCTCCTGGAAGGGAGGCCCGTAACCTGGATGGCCTTGGCAAGAAGTGCTTCCTGGGCTCTATGCTCGCATGTCGTGTCCAGACTTACCAGCTATACATGGGCATGTATCTCCGGGATCTGGCTAAAGAGCTAGCCGGATTCTCCGCTGGTCTGTCCAAGGAACCCTTGCGGAGGTTCCTAGCCTTGTCCACTGGCATTCGGGAATGCTCAAAGTTCATGTCCCGAGCAGCCTATGATGGCTTTGAAGCATCGGCTCGAGTGGCCGCAGCCGGCATCGGTGCCCGCCGACAGGCTTGGCTTCAGTCGTCAGACCTTGAACCCTGGGTGCAGGACAAGTTGGTCGATGTCCCCTGCCGAGGCGAAAACCTCTTTGGCAAGCCCATGGCGGAAAAGGCTGCGCAAATTGAGACTGAGACTCTCACCAGGACCAGGCTTTCTAGGAAGACCTCCGCCCCTTCCCAGAAAAAGAAGGGCTCGGGGAAAAAGTCCTTTTACCCGAGGAAGGCGGCTGCCTACAAACAATACCCCCATTATCAGGCCCCTGCAGCTCCCCAACAGGGCCAGCAGGCCAAGGGACGGGGTAACGGGTCCCGTAGGCAGCAAGCCCCCAAGCCTGCACCACCAGCCCCTGCTCAGCAGGGTGGGGGCTTTTGACTCACTAAGCATAGCCACTCCCCCCCCCGCTGGTTCCTCCCAGCACCGGAGGCCGGCTGGTTCACTTCGCCCACAGGTGGTCCAGCATCACCGCAGATGCCTGGGTGCTTCAGGTCGTCCGAGAAGGCTATCTTCTCCACTTCCATCAGGTCCCTCCCTCCTATTTTCCGGGAGAACCTCCGCGACCCCCTCTGCACAGGGAGTTGCTCCTTCAGGAGTTAGCAGGTCTTCTGCAGGAACAGGCGGTGGAACCGGTGCCACACCACCTGAGAGGTCAAGGCTTTTATTCAAGGTATTTTCTGATACCAAAGAGAACAGGGGGCCTAAGACCCATCCTGGACTTGCGCAACCTCAACAAGTTCCTTGTGCGGGAGAAGTTCAAAATGCTTACCCTTGGAATCCTTCTGCCCTACCTCCAGCAGGGAGATTGGCTATGCTCCTTGGATCTAAAGGATGCCTACACGCACATCCTCATCCACCCAAGCCACCGCCAATACCTAAGGTTTGTGGTGGCAGGAAATCATTACCAGTACAGAGTACTGCCCTTTGGCCTGTCCTCCGCACCGCGAGTCTTCACAAAATGTCTCGCGGTCGTGGCGGCCCATCTCCGGCTTCACGGCCTCTATGTCTTTCCGTACCTCGACGACTGGCTCATCAGAGCAGCGTCCGCTCAGGAGGTCACCAACGCCACCTGCCGCACGGTGACTCTGCTGCAGCACTTGGGCTTTGTTATAAACTTCGCAAAGTCCACTTTGCTCCCCTCACAGGATCTCGAGTTCATCGGCGCAAGGCTGCACACTCCTCAGGCGCGAGCGTATCTACCGCTCGACAGGGCTCAACGGCTCATGGACCTAGCCGACCGCTTTCGCAGCCAGCCCCTGGTCTCCGCCAGGCGCTTCCTGAGACTGCTCGGCCATATGGCTTCCACCGTCCATGTGACCCCCAATGCCCGCCTGAATATGCGGTCTGCTCAATGGTGTCTCCGCCAGCAGTGGCGACAAGCCACGGGCGGCCTAGCAGACCTAGTGCGCGTCTCCGAGCCGCTGATCTCGTCTCTCCGGTGGTGGCTCCGGCAGCCGAACCTGATATTCGGAATGCCTTTCCAGTCACCTCAGCCGACCCGGGTGCTGACCACCGATGCATCCCTCCGGGGCTGGGGAGCACATTGCCAAGAGGCACGTACTCAGGGCCTCTGGACCACGTGGGAGTCTACTCAGCAGATCAACTTCCTGGAGCTCAGGGCGATCCGCCTAGCTCTCAAGGCCTTCTCCCACCTGACTTCCCAACAGTCCGTCCTTGTCCAGACGGACAATCAAGTTGCCATGTTCTACGTGAACAAACAGGGGGGCACGGGCTCCTTCCTCCTCTGCCGGGAGGCACAGAAGCTCTGCTCTTGGGCCGTCAGTCACGGCATTCTCCTCAAGGCAGTTTATCTCCCGGGCCAAGAAAATTGCCTTGCAGACAAACTCAGCAGGGTCCTCCAGCCGCACGAGTGGCGTCTGGATCCCTTGGTAGTCCAGAAGCTCTTCCTCAAGTGGGGTCTCCCCACGGTGGATCTCTTTGCCAGTCCTCACAACCGGCAGCTTCCTCGCTTCTGCTCTCGTCAGCCACACCCCCTTCGGGTTGCGGCGGACGCCTTTCTGATATCATGGTCGGGGAGCCTCCTGTACGCTTTCCCTCCCATCCCGCTAGTCTCTCGGACTCTTTTCAAGGTTCTCCGAGACAAAGCCTTCATGATCCTGGTGGCCCCTCGCTGGCCAAGGCAGCCGTGGTTTCCGCTCCTGCTGCAACTGGCGGTGGAGGATCCAATCCCTCTGGGGGTACAACCGGATCTCCTCACTCAGGATCAGGGGTCCCTCCTGCACCCCAACCTCAGGTCTCTCAACCTCATGGCCTGGCTGCTGAGAGGGTAGTCCTTGCTCCCCTTCTCCTGCCGGCAGAGGTGGAGGAGGTCGTCTTAGCTTCGCGACGACCTTCTACCCGCAAATGCTACGCCCTTAAATGGCGTCGTTTCTCCGTTTGGTGTACCCAACAGTCTCAGGATCCCTTCTCCTGCCCGGTGTCGGTGATCTTGCAGTACTTGCTATACCTCTCTAATCTGGGACTTAAGTCCAACTCCGTCAAAGTTCACCTCAGTGCTCTTTCAGCACATCATGTGCCGGTGGACGGCAGACCTCTCTCCAACGACCCTCTCGTAGCGAGGTTTCTCTGAGGTCTCCTTCTACTTAAACCACCTCTGCGCCCGCCAGCGCCTGACTGGGACCTGAATGTGGTTTTGCAGCGGATCACCTGTCCGCCTTTTGAACCTATGGCTACCTGTTCTCTCAGTTTTCTGTCTTGGAAAACACTGTTCTTGATAGCCCTCACTTCCGCTAGACGCGTAAGTGAATTGCAGGCCCTCGTGTCTGATCCCCCTTACACTAGGTTCTACAAGAATAGGGTGGTCCTACGGACTCATCCGAAATTTCTGCCTAAAGTGGTCTCCCCTTTTCACATCAATCAGGAGGTGGTACTTCCAACCTTCTTTCCCAGACCACACTCCAGGCGAGCTGAGACGGTCCTCCATACCCTGGACTGTAGAAGGGCTCTCAACTTCTACCTTGACCGTACGCGGGAGCACCGTAAAGCTGCTCAGCTTTTTGTGTCTTTTGACCCCAATAGATTGGGGCTCCCGGTCTCCAAGCGTACTCTGTCCATCTGGGTTGCGGACTGTATCTCTTGGGCTTATGGGGCAGCCGGACTCTCCTTAGAAAGTCGAGTCACGGCTCATTGCGTTCGGGCAAAGGCCACGTCAGTGGCTTACCTCCGCTCTGTTCCGCTGGCAGACATCTGCCGGGCCGCTACTTGGTCTTCGAGCCAGACTTTTGCGGTCCATTACTGTCTCGAGAGGGAGTCCCGTAGGGACAGTGCTTTCGGACAGGCAGTCCTCCGTAATCTCTTTGAGGTCTGAGCAACTCCTACCCTCCATCCCGGATGTGGGCTACCGGTGGGTGATAATTCAGCGAAGATTCTATCCTTCTGTGCTGCTGAGCTAGAGGGAGCTCATTTTTGTGCTTAGGGTCTCCGGTAGCCTTGAGCTTGGGAGTCCCATAAGTGAGGACTGACTTCCTGCTTGGTCCTGGAGAAAGCGTAGTTACTCACCTGTAACAGGTGTTCTCCAGGAGCAGCAGGAATCAGTCCTCACTACCCTCCCTCCTCCCCTTGGAGTTGCAATCGTCTGCTTATGTTCTTTTGCAAATTTTTATGCTGTCTTTTTTAGCTATGTCATCTGACTGGCTAAGATGGCACCCTCGGGCGGGAAGATGACCGCGCATGCGCGCTGCAATTCCCAAAGGCTTTCCTTGAAAGCTGGGGAAAATTGCTCCGCGAGGGCTCCGTCGGCGCCGACGTCACCCATAAGTGAGGACTGATTCCTGCTGCTCCTGGAGAACACCTGTTACAGGTGAGTAACTACGCTATCTCCCTCGCACCACCGCCTTCAGGCAATCCCAGACAACTCCCGGGGAACACTCCCCAGTATCATTCAATAGCAGATACTCCTCCACCTCTCTCCGTACTTGTTTCACTACTTCCATATCTTCTAACAAGGATTCATTCAACTTCCACCACCGCTTTGCAGGGCTCAAATTCCCTATTTGTAAAGTACAGGCAACGGGAGCATGGTCCGACCATGTTCTTTCTCGGATGTCACAATCCTCCACTCTGGCCATCAAGGATTTATCAATAAACAACAGATCAATCCGGGAGTAAACCCCATGCACGGAGGAGAAAAAAGAATAGTCCCGCCAGCCATGATGCACCTTTCGCCCTAAATACACCACCTCCAGGTTTTCCATCATGCGCTTCAAACGGAACCTATGCTTTCTGGTCACGGACAATGCCCCCCTAGAGGTATCCACTAATGGATTGAGAGCCACATTAAAATCCCCCCCCCCCCAAAATTAACTGCCCTTCCCCCTTGCATACAAGAACATCCTGTAGTTCCCCAAAGAAAGCCGCCTGATCAGTGTTGGGAGCATAAACGCTAGCCAAAGTATACAACTGTTTTCCCCATCGTAATTTAACAATCACATAACGCCCTCCCCTGTCCCTAGTCACCTCTTCAACCTTCCCCAGTATCTTGCTGGAGAGCAATAACCCCACTCCCCCCTTTTTCTTCTCCAACTTATTGGAGGCAAAATACTGTTGGGGGAATTGGGGGTGCCTCATGCGTCCCTCATCTTTGGTGAGCAAATGGGTCTCCTGAACAAAAACTACATCCCCCTCCAGTCTAGTACATTCTTTAAAAAACAGTTGCCTCTTATAGAAGGAGTTCAGACCCCTAACATTTATAGTCACCAGCTTAAGCGCAGCCATAAACTTTCCCCACTACTCCAGATGCCAGAACCACCTCCGCCCCCCAGCCCTCTCCCCCAACCCTTCCCTCCCCTCCCCACCCCCCCACTCCCCTCCAGCCCCCCTCCCCCCACCCCACATCTCACCACCCGATCCATCAAGTAGATCGTTTCCAGGTCACGTCAGACCAGAACAGCTCCCCTGCACACTGCATATACATTCCCCACAAAATAAATATACTCAATTCCCCGCTTATCAACGCAAAAAATTCCAACCCCTCACCCGACTCCACCGTCCCAAAGCCACTCTCAGCCCAAAACCAAAACCTGCAACAGCAACAAACTCTTGAACCCAAACTTTTCAATTGGCAGCATATTAACACACATATACCACCCTTCTTGCACCCTCTTCAGCAAACCCTCCCCACACCCTTCTTACAGACCCAACAGGTTTGCCTATAACTAATAGCCAGTTTATTCAAGCCATTAAACAGCAGTTCAAGTGGCCGACTCTTCATTCTGCAGTGCTGGCCTCGGCTTCCGCAGCCTCCGCTCTCCGCCTGACACTCTACTCCATCTCGTCTGCGAACTCTTAGGGAGGTCTCCCCCCCCCTCTCGCTCCCTGTTCTCCTGGTAGAGTCGTCAGGAGATTTGACCATCCCGCCTGTTTCAGGCCCGAAATTGCCGCCTCCACTGTATGTGCCACATAGGATTTAGTGTTAATGGTGAACTGTAAACCCACAGGAAACAGCCACCGGTACCGCACGTTTTCCTCCCGGAGGAAAGTCACTTAACCCTCCATTGCCTCGGAAGAAAGGCCTGGCAATCTACTTCCGGTCACACTGCCAAGAAAACCCAGGAGCTTCTGGGTTGCCAGGAGCCAGAACTGACTCGAAGGCACACATTGCATTTTTGTAGGCAGGTGATAGATTATTCATATGTCACAAACGGTTCTATGAAGGGTGCCTTTCACTTACATTCCAAAGATGCCTTCAGTTGGATTTCAGTTCTTTTGGTTCATTCTACCATTACTTCTGGATCACTGGATAGAGGTCCTAAATAGTTCTGAAATACAGAACTGAAAGGGGCATGCAGAATGAGTTCATGATGCTCTTACTATGCCGTTGTCATGCTACATAACTTCAGTGCCTGCACAGGTGCTTTGACCAAACATAAATGCACAAACATTGTACCTTTTTTTAATACTACTTTATCATTAAAACAAAAGATATTATAATGCCTCTATATCGTTCCATGGTGAGACCGCACCTTGAATATTTTGTGCAATTCTGGTCGCCGTATCTTAAAAAGGATATAGCGATTTTAGAAAAGGTACAGAGAAGAGCCACCAAAATAGTAAAGGGGATGGAAGGATACTCCTATGAAGAAAGGCTAAAAAGGTTAGGGCTCTTTAACCTGGAAAAGAGACGGCTGAGGGGAGATATGATAGAAGTCTATAAATTAATGAAAGGAGTGGAACGGGTAAACGTAGATCGATTGTTTACCTTATCAGAATATAGAAAGACTAGGGGATATGCAATGAAGCTACAGGGTAAACTATTTAAGACTAATAAAAGAAAACATTTTTTCACTTAACGTGTAATCAAACTCTGGAATTTGTTACCGGAGGATGTAGTAAAGGCTGTTAGTGTAGCTGGGTTTAAAAAAAGGTTTGGACAAGTTCCTGGAGGAAAGGTCCATAAACCATTATTAAGAAGTGACCGAAGATATCAATGCTTGACCCAGTACAAGCATTGTGGAACTTGTCTCTTGGGGAAACTGCTAGGTACATATGACCTAGATTGGCCACTGTTGGAAACAGAATACTGGGCTTGATGGACCTTGGTCTGACCCAGTATGGCATATCTTATGTTCTTATGTTCTTATTTAGTCAAAGCGGTTTACAATGTAACTTAAACTTGGTAATGTACATTAAACAGAGACATTGATAATGTGGATTCTTCTGCAGTGGAGGGTTAAGGCCACAATGAGTGCTAGTGGGAATTGAAGCCCGGTCTCTTTGTTCCTAAGCCAGTGTTCTAACCATTAGGCTATTCCTTCACTCCAACTAACAGTACTGAGTAAGAGCACTGGTTTCATAACCAAAAAAACAGGGTTTGATTCCCACTGGCACTCCTTGTGGCCTTGGGCAAGTTGCTTAACCCTCCATTGCCTCAGAAGAAAGGCCTGGCAATCTACTTCCAGTCACACTGCCAAGAACATCCAGGAACAGTTGACTCGCCAGGAGTCAGCATTGACCCAAAGGCACCTATAGCATTTTTTGCATTTGAGTTTACCAAGACTTCATTTTGACTAGTATACTGAGCAAATATTGAAGGAAAGAACTTAATTTGTGAGATACTTTGTTGTTGGATGCTGAATAAAGCCATTGTATGGGATGAATTGAATCTTTTGGAACAGTAACACCATTGGCCATTTCAGCCTATAAAAGTGGAGCCTTTCAAAAGATGCAGTAGCACATGAGCATTTGAGAACAGATAAGTCAAGTTACAACTTGAAAAATCTAGTTGTCTCCAGAATCAATATTGCCACTAGATGTCTACAGTCTGTAAAGTAAAAAATCTGCTTATGACAAATTATTTTATTTATTTATTTATTTTTACTTATTCTTTGGTTCTTAATTTATTTATTTATACATTTCTTCTTAATGAAGTCGTCTATTAGAAATGCCAGTTGTCGTCAAACATGTACTGTGAAGACACATATAGTAACATGGAGACATATTCCATAGAGTACGTCCAGGCCCCTGTGCATCCGATCGGAATGGGGATGCACAGAGGCAGACCCGATTCTGATTCCGCAGGGGCTAGACATGCCCCACAGAGTCCAAATCAAGTCTAGGATCTGAATGTGCAGGCCGGGACACAGTTCCGATTGGCCTGCACGTACAGACCCCTGCCCGGCTAACTCAGGCTCCTGGATGAAGCCATGGTGTCCTGTTGCCATGGCACCATGGCTCCATTCAGGAGCTGCAATTCTTGGCCGCCAACCACATTCTTCTTTTCCCACAGTCCAGTCCCTGATCTGGCCTTCCATGGCCAGGGTCGGACTGTGGGGAATCTCTGCACCCTCTCACCTTTTCGACACTGCCCAGGCCTGCCGTTCCTGTCCAGTTTGCTGACTCCGGACGTACAGCACCAACCTCAGAATCGACCCTGTACGTCTGGGGTCGCAGACCGTCCATGCCCCGCCCTCGCTCCGCAACGCCCCCTCACACCCCCGACTAAGTCTCCCCATACATACTCCTTGTTCATACTGGGAGGCTTCTGCCGGGAATGGAAGGGAGGCAAATAGCGGGAATGGACGTCCCAATGGGGCGTCCATCCCCGCTATTCGCAGGATAGAATAGACCCCATAGTGAATAATGGCAAATAGGTTATTTCAGTCTATCTGGTCTGCCCAATAAAGTGGTTACAGCTATAATTGCTTCTTCATGCAAGTACATCCCTTTTGTCTTAGAAACATGAAAAGGTCATTTCATTGCTGTTCTGAAATGAAAGGCCCAGTGTTTGATTTACATCCATGTACCATGTTGGGATCTTCTGTGTATATCCAACATTTTGAATTCCAGCATCATTTTTGTCTCCACCGCCTCCTCTAGGAGGGCATTCCTGGTATTCAGCATCCTTTACATCAAAAAAAAGAATTCTGGTGTTACTCCTGTGTCTACTTTATTGCAGCTTTGTCATGTCTCCTAGTTCTACAACTTTTTTTCCTTTGGAGAACGTTTGTTTTTGTGCATTAATACATTTAAAATGTCTATATCATATCTCTTATATCCCCACTCTCCTTTATGCATGTTTTGGTCCTCAGGTTTCATCTCATATGTGTTTTGGAACAGATGTCACATTATTTTGGATGCTTCTCTTTGGATTGCCTAGCCCCTCTATATTAGTGGCATAAGTTCCAGTGAGAGCCCCCAAGCAAAAATTTTCTGAGGACTACTCATTGTCACAATGGAGGCTCTGCTCCCCACCCTATGCGGTCCCCCTCTTGCATGGCAGCCCCTTCCCCATGCAGGGCCCCCCCCCCCCCCCCGCATTGTGGAATCTGTGTGCCTTTTGGGAACCTGCCAGGTACTTGTGACCTGGATTGTTCTCTGTTGGAAACAGGATACTGGGCTTTTGTTGGACCTTGGTCTGACCCAGTATGGCATTTCTTATGTCCTGTGTTATGTTCTCATGCGACAGCGGAGAACTTATTGCTATTGTTGCTGCGCTGCCTCTGCTCTTTGTAAGTTTGCTGCATGCCTAGCCGCTGTTCCCAGCCAGGCTGAAGTGTCACAGTGCAGCTGTTATTGCGAGACTTCAGCCTGGCAGGGAGCAGTCAATGGGCATGAGGAAAATTTATTAAGAACAGAGGCAGTACGGCAACGATGCTACAGTAAGTTTTCTGCTGCCACCGTTGTATGAGCCCCTTTTCTGCCCGGGCCTCTCCCACACCTGCATTGTGGGGGCTGTTTGGGCAGAATTTACACTACTGCTCTATATCCTTGTGAGGCCTCACCAATGGCATATACAGGGACAGTCTAGCATGCACAAATTGTGCACGCCAATCAGCAGATGGAGACAGACTAAAGAACTGTGCACTCCTGCCTTTACATTCATGGTATTCACTGTCTCCAGGAGTTGGTGGTGGCATCTTGTGCATCTGGACTGGTCTGATGTAAGCGATCCTGGGCCCAGTGGAGAATTAGGTGACTAGTTGAGCAGTTGCTGGAGGCAGTCTCGGGGGGGGGGGGAGGGGGGGCAACAGACAGGCTATACCTTGAGGAGTCCAGGTCTCTTGCTTTGCCAGAGGATGCAGCATACCTTGGTTTCTTTCCCTCTTCCCAACCCTTTTTGGTTTCGAGTGGTGAGTACTACCAGTAAAAAGAAAAAAAAAAGGAACTTGTAAGGTGTAAGTTGTTTGTGGCATCTCTGGCCTCTGGAATCCCTCATGACTGGGTGACCTGAGCAGTTGTGTGGGAGGGAGCTCCCATTGTGCTTGCTAGGTAACTGCTCTACTTGAATCCTAGAGTGTGGCCGGCGCATGAGCATCGGAGTCATGCTTGGGCACAGATCCCCTACACAACAATGGGAACTGTTGCGCTTCTGGAATCTGGTGTAGCAGTATTTACTGGTGGCAGCAGTTTTGATGGGGGTATCATCCAAGACGGCCAGTCATTGCTCCTGATGCAAGGTGTGTCTGGGCAGCTCCAACCATTGAGAGGTTTGTCAGGGAATACTGGAGACTAATGAGGCATCGACTGCCATGGTGCCCACGTAAAGCAGGTATTAAGAAAGGAAGAAAGTCCATTAAGCTTTCTTCTGCTCAGTCTGTAGTCTGTTCTCAGAAAAGTGCAGAAGAGGTCTCCATCTTGACCACACAGTGCAGAGAGAGCCAGGTGACTGATCTTCACCACCTTAAGTGGTGGCTCTGGAAACTACAACTTAGTTGCAGCTTGATCAGCAGAGCACCAGAGCATGGAGTGCATCCTCTGGCTTGGCTGCAGAGGGGTTTCTTCTGGAGTTTATTTTGCTCCATAAAGCCTTTCTGTTGAAGCGAGCACAAGGGTGGAGTCCCTGTCTTTGCTGGCAGAGCAGCGGAGCACTGTTGGGGGGTCCCTTCCTTTCCTAAGTGCACACATATGAAGGCTGGGGATGACAGGGATATCCGATCACTGCTCTCTAAGCTGGAATCTGACTGTGCCTCCTCTGCCAGTCTTTTGGAGCCAGGGATCTCACCTCCGACGAGGGTCAAGGCAGTCAGGACTTTTTCAGACAATGCCACAGCAGTGGTGTACATGAATTGCCAAGGGGGCATGAAGAGTGCAGTGTTGGCACTGGAAGCCTCTTGGTTGTTCTAATGGGCCAAGAGGCATCTTCTGGCCTTGCCAGCAGTGCATATTGTTGGCATGGACAGTGTGTGGACCAATTTTGTGAACAGGACTGCTTTAGACCCAGAAGAATGGAGTCTCTTGATGCAAGCATTTTAGCTCCTCTCCAACCAGTGGGGGATGCAGGTGATTGATTTGATGCCGACACTGTCAGAATGTGCAGGTTTCCTGTACAGGGATGTGGCTTTGGAAGGGGTGGATATTCTGATGCTCCCCTGGCCACAGTTGGGCCTGTTCTGTGTTCTTCCTACTTGGCCCTTGATGGGTTGGCTCCTTCAGAGGATTGCAGGTTATCTGGGCCAGATTATTTTAGTAGCTCTGGACTGGCCGAGGCCTCTGTGACATACAGATCTGGTTAGGCTTCAGTGGGGGGGGGGGGGTACAAGCTGGTCGTTCCATGCAGCTGGGGTCTTCTAAGCCAGGGACGCATTCCCATGGACAGTTTGGCTCCCTTTTGTCCTAAGGCATGGCTCTTGAGAGCTTATGCCCAAGACATAAAGTTTCTATAGAGGAGGTTATTTCCACCTTGCTGCAGACTCAGAAGAGATCAACTCCCTGACCTATGTTAGGGTTTGGAGAGTTTTCGACAGCCGGTGTTTTGGATTTGTGGTTTCCCTGTTTAAAGGCACTGCTGGCTCGTATCTTATCCTTTTTATAGGAAGGCTTGTGGGATGAGTCTTTCCTTGGCTTCTTTGAAGGTGCAGGTGGCAGCCCTGGCCAGTTTTCAGGGACCATCTGCAGGGCATATCCTTGTTATCTTATCCAAATATTGTTCGATATTTGAAGGGAGATGCCCATTTGCGGCCTCTGCATCGTCAACCGTTTTTGTGTAGAATCTTAATTTGGTTCTCGGAGCATTCAGGGTACCACCCTTTTTGAGCCTCTGAAGTATGCTTCTCTTAAGGATCTCTCCTTGAAGGTGGCATTCTGGTTGTGATGTGTTCATCCAAGCATATTTCCAAACCTCAGGCCTTGTCCTGTCAGGAGCCGTTCTTGCATTTTATGGAAGCAGGTATGGTGCTTCGCATGGTTCCTTCATTTCTCCCTATAGTGTTGTCTCCTTTTCATGTGAATCAGGTCATGGAGCTTCCTTCCTTTCTTAGGGAAGATTGTAGGGCAGACTTTCCCTTTCTTAGGTACTTGGTTGTTAGACATACTCTTGTGTGGTTCCTGGAGGTGAACAAGAATTTTTGTAAATCTGATTGCCTGTTTGTGCTTTATGGTGGTATGCAGAAAAGGCAGGAGGCTTCAAAAGCGATGCTGGCATGGTGGATTAGGGAAGCAGTTTCTGCTGCATATGTCCTTGCAGGTAAGACTCCCCACTCTTTTTGAGTGCATTCGACCAGAGGCGTAGTGGCTTAGTGGGCAGAGTCTCGTTCTGTGCCTGTGCTGGAAATTTGTAAGGTGTCTGTTCGATCTTTCCTTCACTTTTCTTCTAAGTATTACAAGTTGGATGTCTGAGCCAGGGAAGAGGATGCCTTTTGGGCAGGAATTCTTAAGGTAAGGGGCTTCAATATCCCACCCTACTGGGTTCACTGTTAAATTTCGTACATTCTGTACTGGTCTGGTGGATGATAAAGAAGGAGAAATTTGTTTTGACCTGCTAATTTTCTTTCCTTAAGTCCAACCAGCCCAATCCAGAGGCCCTCCCTATTTTGCTGCTGGCAGATTGTAGGTTAAGGGGAGACCTTGGCCCTGGTTATCTTTGATTTTTCACTCCTTAGAGATGCTGTGCCTGGATCCCCTTCTTATTGAAAGTGGGGGTGGGTTCTGCTTATAATTGGGGTTATCTCATTGCTTTGTTATAGAAATACTGTAAATATGTGTCTGTATGTGCCTAATATAAGCAGGAGTGCACAGTTCTTTATCTTCTGTCTCCATCTGCTAGTTGGCATGCACAACCCATTCATTCTGGGCTGGTCTGGTTGGACTCAAGGAAAGAAAATTAGCAGGTAAGAAAACATTTCTCCTTCTCTCCTTTTTTGCTTTGTATATGTTGGTGTAAACTGTCTCTATATTTTTATAGTCTATACGGGCTACCTTTAGGTTTGCATCAGGGAACTCATGTTTCTTCTGTTACAATATATTTTTCATATCCTCAAATTGACCCTCCAGAAAATCCCATAAGTCTCTAGCTACCCAATGTAAGACATTTTTGTTGGACTATTGCATAAAAGGCTGCGATTATATGAGCTGCCCCATTAAAAAGTCCATTTTAATATTTAATAGTGATTAGTGAAACGTATCATTAAAATATTGATGTCAAAATTTTGATATTTTAATGATACTTTTCACTGATCACTATTATATATTAAAATCAAAATGGACATTTTAATGGGGCAGTTCATATAATAGCAGCCGTTTATGCGACAGTCCGACAAACATTTCTTACATTGGATAGCTGGAGACTTATATGAGATTTTTGGAGGATCACTTCATGAAATTAATATTCCTGTATAGATCCGTTTGGTTAGTTATATCCTCAAATGGCATGACTTTGATTGCATGATTGGTGCTGTGATATTTTTGTGTTAGTGGTTAGGTCAGCAGACTGGAACCAGAAAGATCAGGGTTCAAATCCCACTAATGCTTCTTCTGGCCTTGGGCAAGTCACTTAACCCTCCACTGCCTCAAGTACAAACAAGCCCTCCAGGGACAGGGAAATAACTACTGTACCTAAATGTAACGCGCCTTGATCTGCTACTGGAAAAGCATGAGCTAAATACTAATAAATAAAATAAATGTTTAGAGAAGTTAAGTTGGCAGTGTACCATGTTGAATTCAATTGCTGAAAAAACTTTAAAATAGTTAAAAAAATGTACCACCTCTTATTAAATACCATTAATGATACTTTGGGAGCATTATGAAAATGTGTGTGCATGCATGAAGTGCTGGTACCTCTTTACTATGCCAGTCTGCTATTTGCGTTGCAGGTGCTGTTTGGTACTGCCGATGGTCAGGTGATTGTGATGGACTGCCATGGCCGAATGCTGGCGCATGTTCTCCTTCATGAGTCGGATGGAATACTGAGCATGTCTTGGAACTATCCCAGCTTTTTGGTGGAAGACAGTAGTGAGAGTGATACAGACTCGGATGACTATTCCCCACCACAAGGTAATGATGTTTTCTGTTACTAGGGAGATAGGGCGGTTGGCAATGTTCCCTCTAATTTTCTGTAGGCTGTGTGCGCATAAAATATCAGCTGTGCAGCTTTTGAAGGAAGGTTAAATTTTTGTGCGCCACATAACGACACTCGGAGTTATATACTTTAAAATTTGACTACACGTCAGAATGCAGTATGTACACCACATTGATTGCACTAGAAAATATTGTAGAACTTGTGAAAACCATAAATACACAACAACTTTTAAATTTTAAGATGTCTGTGTTGTTTTCTATCAGAATCAGAACTGTAATTTTTGTGCGCTCTGTTGTAAAGTATGTGCGCTCACTCGGCGAGGTGTGTGCGTGCGCACACGCGCACAGCTTAGAGGGAACAGTGGCGGTTGGATGTTGTCTCTCTTATAATGCTCAGGAAGCGTTAATAGGAACATTAGAAAGTTTTTCTTACTTTATTTATTTTTATTTTTATTTATTTATTTATCCATTCTTATATACCGTGCTATTCAAAGTCAAATGCCTTGGGTTTTAGGAAGGAGGGAGTTGCCTACAATTTAAAACAATCTGAGAAAAGATCAGGCCCCTAATGGTGTTAATTGAGGAGTAGTAGGATTCAGCTCCAAATATAAAACATAGAAACATAGTAACATGATGGCAGAAACAGACCATATTGCCTGTCTAGTCTACCCTGCCATATCAACTACTATAGTCCCTTTATTCCCTTTAGAGATCTTCTGTGTTTGTCCCAAGCTGTCTTGAATTCAGATACTGTCCTTGTCTCTACTACCTCCACTGGGAGACTATTCTATGCATCTACCAGTCTTTTCGTAAAGAAATATTTCTGCATTTTTACTCTTTCTTTTCTTTTTTATGCTTTTACAATAAAAGAAGGAAAAAAAATATCCAAATGCCATAATACATTTGTACATAATAAACAGTTCACATTAACGGTGAGCCCCAAAAAAACAGAATCACCACGAAACAAAGTACTTAACCCCTTTTATCATATCCTGAGCAGCAAAGGAAATAAAATCCAAAAGAAAGAAATAAATTATGATATTTCAATCCTTACCCTGCAAGAAAATCTCCAGTTGAAGGCTCAAAAAAGACATACCTCACACCTTGATAAACCAAATTACGTTTACAGGGAAACTTTAAATAAAAAGAGGCCACCAGAGCCAGGACCCGAGGTTGCAGCTCCAGGAAGGTCTTCCTACGCTTCTGAGTGACCCGTGATACATCAGGAAAAATCTATATAGTCTGCCCAGAATATTTCACCTGCTTTTTTTAAAAATAGAGCTTTAAGACCAAGTCTTTGTCTGACTCCATTAGAAAAGTCACCAAAAGAGTTGCTCTTGAGGAAATTTCCTCCAATGATGTCTCTAAATAAGCAGACAAATCAAGGCTTGGCCCACTTAATTGATCTATCTCCTGCCCATCCAAGCAAACATCCTTAAGTGTCCCCCTTCACACACTTAGGCAAATAATACATTTTTGAAATTTTAATTGAATCAGGATCAGGGGCAATAGGATATCCTTAAGCTATTTGGAGAACAAAATCCCAGAGGACAAGAAATGAGTACAAGGAAAATTCACAAACCTCACATTTTTTGAATGAAAAATTCACTCTGACAATGCAAAGCAAGATAATCTTGCACTGAGGAGGCAAGAGCAGACTGGACCAATGAGGTCTGAGATTCAAGTTTAGAACATCGATTATCATATAAAGAAAATTTAACCTCATGCTCGTCAAGAGCAGCCACCATCTCCTCAGAGAAAGTAGAAATACGAGAAAAGAAAAGATTGCAAAGATAATTAAGTCTGTTTTACCACTTCCCATATATCTTTAAGTGAAATATCTTGCGGAGGATCAGGTTTCTCAGAAACTTCTAAGAAACTAATTGGTTTAGGTAGCACAAATTTTGAGTCAGAGAAAGATTCCAAACTTAGGAAAGAATCCAGCAAGGGAATAGGCCCCAATGTTCCCCCACTCTTCTTATGTAGAGCAGGGAGAGCATTAACAGAACTACTACTCGTGTTGGGAGGAGTAAAACCCAACGAGATCGAGGAGGAGGACGAGACAGTAATCACAGCTGGAGACTCCTTCCCAGTGCCGGAAGTTGCAGGAACTTTTTCCATAACTCCAAAATGAGTGTCAAAAGGACCAACAACCTTAACAGCTTTCACCGTTGGGGGAGCAAAAGGTTTCTTTTTTCGTTTCCCCGTGCCGAGAGCAAGCAACTTCCTTACTCCTCCTCCGTGCTCCAAAGGGGCAGATCCTGCTCCTTTGGACAAGCCCCTTCGGAGTACGCACCCACGGCCACTCGCACGCGGTCATGTCCCGCGGTGGGGCTAGATGAAATAGTCCTTACAGACACACGTCACAGGCTAGTGCAAAGCCGCTGAGACTAGGGTCCAAATCAAGAGGGAAATGCAGCAAACAGGAACAGAGCACTCACCCTGCATATTACTCTTGAGTCTATCCCCTTATACCTTCATCCTATGTCCCCTCATTGCAGAGCTTGCTTTCAATCAAAAGAGGCTCTCTTATGAATTTTGCCATGAAGGTATTTAAACGTGTCTATTATATCTCTTCTATCCCGCCTTTCCTCTAATATATACATATTAAGATCTTTAAGTCTGTCCCCATATGTTTTATAACAAAGACCCCTAACCATTTCAGTTGGCGCTGTCTGCACCGATTCCATCCTGTTTATATCTTTTTGAAGTTGCGGTCTCCAGACTTGCACACAGTACTTCCAAATGAGGTTGCACCAGAGACTTATACAGAGGCACTATCACCCCCTTTTTTCTGCTGGCCATTACTCTCCCTGTGCACTCAAGCATCCTTCTAGCTTTTGCTGTCATCTGTTCTATCTGTTTAGCCACTTTAAAGTCATCAGAAACAATCACGCAAGGTCCTACTCTTTCGAGGACAGAAGTACTTCGCCCCTACACTGTACTGCTCCCTTGGATTTTTGCAGCCCAAATGCATGACACTGCATTTTTTTAGCATTAAATCTCAGCTGCCAAATGCTCAATCCTTCTTCAAACTTAGCTAGATCCCTCCTTATGTTATCTACTCCTTCCTGGGTGTCTATTCTATTGCATATTTTGGTATCATCCACAAAGTGTAAAACCTTACCCGACAGCTCTTTTGCAAATCACTAACAGAGATGTTAAAAAGAATTGGGCCCAGGACAGATCCCCGTGGCACACCACTGGTAACATCCTTCTCCTCAGAGTGAGCATTTACCTGTACATTTTGTCGCCTCCCCACTCAACTAATTTCTAACTCAGTCACTTTAGGGTCCATCCCTAGGTTGCTCAACTTATTTATGAGTCACCTGTGCAGAACAGTGTCGAAGGCTTTACTGAAATCTAAGTACACTACGTCTAGGGCTCTCCCTCGGTCTCACTCTCTGGTCACCCAGTCAAAGAAATCAATCAGATTTGTCTGGCAAGACCTGCTTCTGGTAAACTCATGCTGTCTTGGATCCTGCAATCTATTGGACTCTAGAAACCTCACTATCTTCTGTTTTAGCAGCATGTCCATTAATTTACTCACCACAGAGGTCAGACAAACCGGCATGTAGTTCTCAATCTCATCTTTACTTCTGCTTTTGTGTAAAGGGACCTCATTGCCTTTCTCCGGTCCTCTGGGACCACTCCCAACTGTAAAGAAGCACTGAAAAGATCAGTCAGTGGAACCGCTAGAACATCCCCAAGTTTCTTCAGTATTCTTGGATGTATCCCATTAAGTCCCATCACTTTATCTCCTTTTAGTTTAGCTAGTTCCTCATGAACAGAATCATCTGAAAATCGTTCAAGATCCACTTCACTTTTGTACCTAATTATGGGTGTTTTCTGAAATCCTGCTCCTGGCCCTTCATCTGTGAACACAGAACAAAAATATTTGTTAAGCAATTCCACTTTATCTTCGTCAGCTTCTACATATTACTCCCCTTCACCCTTGAGTCTGACAATACCACTTTTGCGCTTCCTCCTCTCGCTAACATAACTGAAAATGTCTTGTCCTTCCCCCCCCCCCCCCTCCAATTTTATTGCATTGGCTATTTCTTCTTCTTTTTGTATATTTGCTTTTCTGACTGCTTTCCTAACTTCTCTAAGTTTTTCCAAATATTGATGCTTGTCTTCCTTTCTGGTTTGTTGCTCTTAAAATATCCCCTTTCAGTTTTGTTCATTGATTTTCTACATCCCCCAGTTGTTCCCATCCTGCTAATGACTCCTTGAGGTAATGTCCAATCTTAGCAAAGTTAGTTCTCCTAAAGTTTAAGACCCTCGCTTTTGAATGGATTTTATCAGCCCTAGTCGTGATACTTAACCACACCATCTGATGATCACTGGTTGCAAGATGATCTCCCATTGTAACATCAGATACACTTTCCCCATTGGTAAGCACCAAGTCCAGCATGGTTCCTTCACGTGTGGGTTCTGTTACCAGTTGCTGGAATAGTTTTCCCTGCAGAGTATCTACGATCTCCTTACTTCTGGATGATACCTTAGCAGGGATGTGCCAGTTAACATCCAGCATATTGAAATCATCTATTAGTAGCACTTCTCTTTTCATGGCAATACTGTCTATGTTTTCTATTAAATCTTTGTCCACGTCTTCTCCCTGTGAAGGAGATCTGTATATTGCACCAATGCTAATGGATTTCCCTTTCCCTCTTTCTAGTTTAACTCACAGTGCCTTCTCACTCCCTTTTAAGCCCTGTAATTCTATAGCTTTAATACACATGTCATTTTGTGTCTTTGGATAAGCTAGATAAGTGCTCATATATGGATGCCCACACAGGAAACTCTCTCTAACTTCTAGAAGCTTTTAGAGCAGCTCTACCACATTTCTGTGCAACTTCCCACTTGCCACTGCCTTGCCCTGTCTGGTCAATCTCTATCTCCAGGAACAAGCAGAAAGTCAGTCTTCACATATGGGTGACGTCGGCACCAACTGAGCCCTGTGCGGGAACGCTTCCCAGCATCCAACAGGAAAGCTTTCGGGAGCGTTCCTCCACGCGTGCGTTGCTGCCTTCCTGCCTTCGCTCCTGATCTCCTAAGTCGTCTTTTTCTCCGTGCAGCCATTGGGAACTTATCCCTGTCAGCTGCGTCAAGAGACTTCTGTATTTTTTTTTTGTATACCGTTGAATACTTCTCTTTTTTGCCTTCCCGTCACCGACTCGACTCCCTGTCTATTCCACGCCTGTTCCTTTTTTTCTTTTCTTATTTTATATTATTTTTTTCATTCTCTCTTCTATCTTGTCGGGCTTAAGGCCTACTGCTTACCCATACACCATCGCACAATTTGACTTTGCCTCGGTCCTTTTCCCAGAAATGGAAAAGCCCCGGAGTGATTTTAAAAAATGCTCGAAGTGTGCCGGTACCATTTCCATCACTGACGAGCATAGCTGGTGCCTCAAGTGTTTAGGCCCAGACCATGATGTAAATTTCTGCCCTTCCTGTCACCACTTGACTGCCAGAGGTAGGAAGAACCGGGATAAACAGAAGACTAAGCTGTTTCCAACAGACTCGGCTCCTTCAGTGCACTCCTTGGGGGTGTCGACTCCATCTAAGTCCTCCCATACCTCTAGATCGCCACTTATTCAAAATGACAAGCATCGATCTGAATCTCCAGTGCAAAAGAAGAAGAAGACATTGATAGCATCGAGATCATTGACCTCGAGGTTGGTGTCTGCATTGGCATCGGACACCGAGCATCGTCACTGATGCTTCTCTTACTCAAGTGCAGAATGGCCAGCGAAGCAACCCCGGCGGGAGGCCTCACTCTCCAAAGCCGTAAAGGGGCTCGGGGATGCCTCTGAGGTACAATCCTCGGTGGAGCCCCTGATACCAGCATCAGGAGGTGTGGCCCACACAATCATGTCCAGAGCCACTCCTGCCCTGATACCAGCGCTCGATGACCAGGTCATTGCCATTGAAAAGAACATCGCTGCCCTTCCAGCAGTAGTGACACCATTGACATTGGGGGTATCGTAATCGGCACCGGTTCCACTGCCACCGGCAGCTACGGAGAACCCTCTGGATAAACTTCCGCAGGCATCTGATTCACATGGGTCCGTCAAGCAACCAGTACAGAGGTCTTCAGTACTGCCACTCTTGATACTCTCAACATCTAAACACTCTCACGCCAAGCACCGGAGTTATAGAGGGCCTCATTTATTTATTTAGCTGTATTTATATCCCGCTTTTCACCGGGTCAAAGCGGCGTTACATAAAGGGGGGGGGGGGGAATTTACGTATAAGGGTGGGGTCATCACCGGGGAGGCTACATTGATGATTTCAACATTAGACATAGGACAGACTTTGGACTTGGACAAATTTTGGACATGGTCGGGTTAGTCTAGTTTGAGTTAGGTGGTCATGGTGGGTGAGATCAGAGGTTATTGCGCTTTTTGGTGGGGGTCATGTTGAGGTATTCCTGAAACAGGATGGTTTTCAGCTGTTTTCTAAAAGATAGTAGATCGGTGTTATTTTGGAGACAGTTCAGTAGAGAGTTCCATAAGGATGGAGCATACAGTTCAAAAGGCTCGGTTGCAGGTCCGTTGCAAGCATTTGGTTCTTTTGTGAGGGATGGTAAGGGAGTTGCTGGAGGCTTGTCTGGTAGTTCTGCCATGAGCTGGTCGAGACAGTAGGGTGTAAAGTTGGGAGTTTCGTGTTTGATGTATGGCTTTGTGGGTGAGTAGGATGGCTTTGTATTTAGTCCTTGCTTCGAGGGGGAGTATGTGTAGGTCTTTCAAAATTGGGGTGATGTGGTCGGTCGTCTTTGCTCCCTGAATGATTCTCGCTGTGGTGTTCAGTGCTGTTCGGAGGGGGTTCGTCTGTGTGGCTGGAAGGCCATGGTATAATATGTTACAGTAGTCTAGGTGTGGGAGCGTCATGGCTTGCATTACAGTTCGGAAGTCTTGATGTTCAAGAAGGGGTCTGAGACATTGGACTGTTCTTGCCTTGTGGAATATAGTTCCGGAGGTTTTGGTGATTTGTTGCTTTAAGGTGAGTGCTTGGTCGATAATGCCCAGGTACCTTATTTGTGGTTGTATTTGAATGCTTGTGGTGCCTATGTTGAGGTGTGTAGGTGGTGTAAAGTCCGGGTCTTTTGTGACTATGAGGGCTTCTGTCTTCTTTATGTTGATGGATAGGTTGTTTGCTTGTAGCCAGTTGGACACCTCAGTGAAGCATGCTGATAGATGGATGTTTGTTGGGTTCGTGGTTGTAATGGGGGCATAGAGCATGATATCATCAGCGTAAATGTGAAAGCTGATGTTGTGAGTGCGTATGACTGAGCAGAGTGGTTGAAGGTAGATGTTGAAAAGCATGGCTGATAGTGTGGATCCTTGGGGGACTCCTTGGTGTTGCTGGAATGGGGGGGATGTCGAGTTGCTGGTGCAGATTAGTTGCTTTCTGTTAGTTAGGTATGATTGGAACCACTGTAGTACAGTGTCTTTAATCCCAATTGTCCGTAGTCTGTGTATGAGGATGTTGTGGGAGATGGTGTCAAAAGCTGCAGATATGTCAAGGAAGATCTTGGCATATCCAGAGTGTTTTTCTTGCGTTCCTATGAGGAACGCAAGAAAGGATTATTTTGATTTCCTTCTGGACTCTGATTCTGCGCCGAGGCCTCGAACTCCAAATCCATAGATTCCGATACCAACAGGAATGTGCCATCAGATCCATCGCCTCCCTATGAGTATCAAAGGTCTCTGCCTGAGGACGTCCTTTCAGGATTTTATTAAGGATATGGCAGTTGCCCTGGAGGTATCGGTGACTATGGGACAGAACCCAGAGCAGAAGAGCTGCACATTCTCCAGTGTCCATCGACACCAAAGGAGGCGGCAACCCTCCCAGTGCGTAACATCTTGAGAAACTTGATGGCTCGGAGGTGGGAATCTCCCATGTCAACTCCTGCAGTCACTAAGAGGCTTGATACTCTTTACAGAGTCCCTCCATCTCCAGGGGTTCAAAAACCTCAACTCCCTCACCACTCTATGGTAGTTGAGTCTGCCATGAGAAGGATTAAAAGCCAAAAGAACCACTCCTCAGTTCCTCCTGGAAGGGAGGCCAGGACCCTCGATGCCTTTGTGAGAAAGGCCTTCCAGGCAACAATGTTAGTTTCCAGAATAGATTCCTGCATGCTATATATGGGCATGTTCCTTAGGGATGTCTCAAGGGATCTAGCAGAATTTACCACCTTGCTGCCTCCTGATAAACAGGCAGCTCATCAGGTTTTAGTCACACATGCCCAGAACACTTCAAAATTTCCAACAAGGGCAGCCTTTGATGCTTTTAAGGTCAACGGCAGGGTAGCTGCAGCCTGCATTGGAGCTAGATGTACAGCCTGGCTTCAGGCATCTGATCTGGAACAATGGGTCCAAGATAAGTTAATTAACATTCCATGCAATGGTGAGAACCTTTTTGGCTAGAGGTGGAGGGAAAAGGCAGGTGAGATAGAAACGGATGACCTCACCATGGAGAGGCTTTCTAGAAAGACTGCAGATCCTTCTAAAAAGAAGACTGCCACCAAAAAAAAACCTTCTTCCCAAAGAAGAAACATTACTATCCACTCTATCATTCCTATTCCTCCTATTCTGCTCCACAACAACAGAGGCAACAGGGCCAAAAACAACCCAGGACACCCAAGTTTACCAAACCATAACCTGCTTCTCCTGCTCAACCATCTCAGAGTTGTTGTCTCCTTTCTTGGGAGCATGGCCAATCCCCTCAGGATCCAAGGGAGACTTGTGCATTTCACACACCGCTGGAGCAACATTACCTCAGAGCCCTGGACCTTACATCTAGTCAGCCAGGGTCTGCAGTTGAAATTCAGAGATCTTCCTCCCTCCTCCTGTAGGCCAACTCTCCTTAGATCTCTATCAAACTACCTTGTTACAACAGGAGATCCACTCTCTACTACTTCAGGGAGCAATAGAGGAAGTACCTCTCTCAACAAGACCTAGGGTTCTACTCCAAATACTTTCTTATCCCAAAGAAGACGGGAGGCCACAGGCCTATACTAGATCTCCGAAATCTCAACAAATTCCTGTTCAAGGAAAAATTCTAAATGATTTCTCTGGGTAGCCTTCTTCCTTACCTTCAACCGAACGATTGGCTTTGCTTCTTAGACCTAGAGGATGCTTATACACACATCCTCATCCACTCAGATTACAGAACATTCCTCAGATTTGTTTTTCAGAGCAATCATTACCAATATCGGGTCCTTTCCTTTGGTTTAGCCTCGGCACCCAGACAAAGTGTCTGACTGTGGTGGCAGCCTACCTAAGGGCAGATACCGGTCTGGCAGTCACTGCTGCCCTCAGAAAAACCATCCACGTCCTACAGGAGTTAGGGTTTGTCATAAATTATCCAAAATCACACCTCACTCCAACTCAAAATCTAGAGTTCATAGGAGCTCGTCTAGACATGATCCAAGCCCGAGCTTTTCTGCCAGACAACAGATGTGCCTGACTAATAACCTTGGCCTCACAAGACCAACAAGAAGTGTCAATAATGGCCAGAACATTCCTACGCCTTCTAGGCCGCATGACCTCTGCAGTCCATGTCATCCTATATGCCTGTCTGAACATGAGACTACGACAATGGACTCTCACAGCAGTGGAAGCAGTCCACAGACCACCTCTCAGACTCTGTCATCATCACTCTTCAGATGAGGTCAGCCCTTAAGTGGTGGTGCAAACTGCACAACCTCCTTGTAGGGTTACCTTTCAAAGGTCTGTACCACAATGTACCCTGATGACTGATGCATCAAAGCTAGGTTGGGGGGCTCACCTGAAGGGTCTTATGACCCAGGGCCTATGGATTACTCAAGAGAATCTCTTACACATCGGTTTCCTCAGAGCAATTTTCAGTACTTCTGCCCAACTTAGGGGCCCCTCAGTCCTCATCCAGACGGACACCAGGTGGCCATTTTTTATATAAACAAACAGGGAGGGACAGGCTGTCTCCCCTTATGCAGAGAGGCCATCCAGTTGTGGAACTAAGCAATCTCTCGGGGAATTCACCTCCATGCAGTATACGTTCCAGGAATACAGAATTCCTTAGCTGACTGACTGTATCGTCTATCCACACGAGTGGCAGCTGGAACCTCAAGTAGCACAACACTTGTTACATTTTTGAGGGATGCCCCATAATCAACCTCTTTGCTTCTCCTGTCAAAGCTCAACTATCTCATTTCTATTCAAGGATCCCATTCCCTCACAGGGAGAACTTGGATGCGTTTCTCCTTCACTGGGGACTGGATCTTTTCTATGCTTTTCCTCCTTTCTCCCTCATAGCAAAGGCACTTTTCAAACTTCGAGCCGACAGGGGAATGATGACCTTCATTGCCCCCTACTGGCTCAGATAACCGTGGTTTCCTCTGCTTCTTCAACTAGCTTGGAAACCTCCCCTCAACCTCGGTTACTCTCCCAACCTTCACTCTCAGGAACAGGGGACCCTCCTGCATCCCAGACTCAAGACACTTCGCTTGACAGCCTGGCTGCTGAGCAGGTAGTCCTCTTGCACCTAGGACTCCAAGAGGAGGTTTTACAGGTTCTCCTGTCTTCCAGAAAAGATTCCACCAGACATTCTTATGCTTTCAAGAGGCACAGATTTGCCATTTGGTGTTCACAGAAAACATTAGATCCTTACACATGTCCAGTTCTGAATCTACTTCTATACTTGCTCCATTTGTCCTCCTCTGGCCTCAAGACGAACTCTGTGAAGGGTACATTGTGACCTCTCATCATACTTTGGAAAATTGGTCTATCTCCACACATCCCTTGGTGGTTAGATTCATGATGGGTCTATTCCTGATCAAACCATCTTTCCACCCACCACCCACAGCATGGGATTTAAATGTTGTTCTTGCACAGCTCATTGTGCAGTCCTTTTGAACTCACGACGTCAGCCTCTTTAAAATTCTTAGCATGGAAAGTTTTTTTTCTCATTGCAGTGACCTCTACCCATAGGGTCAGTGAACTGCATATTTTGGTGGATTATGCTCCATATACTACATTCGCCATGACAAGGTGGTCCTTCGGACACATCCTAAGTTCTTACCAAAGGTCATCACCTCCTTCCACCTGAACCAATCCATCTCACTGCCAACATTCTTTCCAAGGCCTCATAGCTCCCCTGCTGAGGCCAAACTCCAAATGCTGGATTGTAAAAGAGCATTAGCCTTCTACCTGGACTGTACTAAGGCTCATCGGCAATCCTCTCAGTTATTTGTCTCCTTTGACCAAAGTTATTTGGGGCCTCCAGTTTCCAAAAGAACAATTTCTACCTGGCTAGCAGACTGCATGTCTTTT
The DNA here is from genome assembly GCA_033557465.1 of Ichthyophis bannanicus. Classification (NCBI taxonomy): domain Eukaryota; kingdom Metazoa; phylum Chordata; class Amphibia; order Gymnophiona; family Ichthyophiidae; genus Ichthyophis; species Ichthyophis bannanicus. Next base: position 789,289,784 of record CM066033.1, read on the forward strand.
ACTTATAGGCAAGATGGTCTATCTCTTCAGCACTATGTCACTGCCAATAATTATCTGGGCCATGGCTACCACTGTAGCTAACCTCCATGCCATCCCTATTTCAGAAATCTGCCAAACAGCTACCTGGGCTTCACTTCATACCTTTGCAGCACACTATTGCCTGGACAAGGACTCCAGAAGTGATGCTCAATTCGGTCAATCTGTTCTACTTCATCTTTTTCAAAGTTAAACAACTTGTCCTCAGCGCAACAAGCTGAGTCTGTTCGATCCTTGCTGCAGCCTCTGGTTGCGCCAGGACTCTTCTCTCACTTGGCAGTCTGTGGCTAGGGAATCCCATATGTGAAGACTGACTTCCTGTTTGTTCCTAGAGATAGCGTTTTCACAACCCACCCACCTCCCCTTCAAGTTGTCCGATTTTTTTTTTTCCTTTTAATCTCAATTTGTCTCTGCTGTACACCTGACTGAGGAGACCAGGAGCAAAGGCAGGAAGGCAGCTACGCATGCGTGGAGGAACACTCCCAAAAACATTCTTATTGGATGCTGGGGAGTGTTCCTGCACTGAGTTCCGTCAGTGCCAACATTACCCGTTTGTGAAGATTGATTCCTGCTGTTCTTGAAATCACCTGTTAAAGATGAGTAACTACATTACTTCCCTGAAATCGTTGTACCCACTCAGAGATAAGCATCAATAGGAGGCCTTGCGAGCAGTCAAATTTTGACTCCCACCAGAAGAAGAGGAAGGATTTGTCCTCAGCTTCTCTGATATTCGAAAGCTAGAGACACCAAGCACTGAGAGGAGGCTAAGGTGCATCATTGAAGTCCCCTGGGGCATGGTATCATGAGCACTGAGGTATCCGAGGAACCCTGAATTAAGCATAAGAACATAAGAAATGCCTTACTGAGTCAGACCAAGGTCCATCAGGCCCAGTATCCTGTTTCCAAAAGTGGCAATTCCAGGTCACAAGTAACTGGCAGGTTCCCAAAAAGGCACACAGGTTCCACAATGCTTGTCGTGGTGCAAGCAGTGGATTCCGGGGTCCTCTTTAATAATGATTAATGGACCTTTCCTCCAAGAACTTGTCCAAACCTTTTGTAAACCCAGCTACACTGACAGCTTTTACTACATCCTCCGGTAATGAATTCCAGAGTTTGATTACTTGTTGAGTGAACAAATATTTTCTCTATTAGTCTTAAATGGGTTACAGTGTGGCTTCATTGCGTGGCATAAACAGTTGATCTACCTTTGTCTGTTTCACTCCATTCATTAATTTATAGACCTCTATCATATCTCCCCTCATCCATCTCTTTTCCAAGTTGAAATGCCTAACCTTTTGAGCCTTTCCTCATAGGAGTATCCTTCCATCCCCTTTACCATTTTAGTGGCTTTTCAATTTTGCTATATCCTTTTTAAGATAAATGACCAGAATTGTACACAATATTCGAGGTGCAGTCGCACCATGGAATGATACAGAGGCATTATAATATCCTTGGTTTTATTCTCCATTCCCTTCCTTATGATTCCTAGCATTCCATTTGCTTTCTTGGCTGCTGCTGCACACTGGGCGGAGGATCGCAACGTTGTTATCCACGATGACTCCTAAATCTTTTTTTGTGGGGGTGGTTCCTAATGTGGAACCTTGCTTCGAATAACCATAGTTTGGGCTGTTCTTTCCTAGGTGCATAAATTTGCACTTGTCCACTTTAAATTTCATCTGCCATTTGAACGTCCAGTCTTCCAATTTACCAAGGTCCTCTTGCAGTTTTTCACAATTCTCTTGGGCTTTAACAACTTTGAATAATTTTGTGTCATCTGCAAATTTGATTATTTCACTTGCTATTCCCATTTCATTGACGAATATGTTAAAAAGCAGCGGACCTAGCACAGATACTTGGGGTACTCCACTATTCACCTTTCTCCATTGGGAAAATTTGTCATTCAGCCCTACCCTCTGCGTCCTATCTTTTAAACAGTTCCTTATCCATAATAGTACACTAACTTCTATCCCATGACTTTTTAACTTCGCCAAGAGTGTCTCATGAGGGACCTTGTCAAAGGCTTTCTGAAAATCCAGATACACTATATTGACTGGCTCACCTTTGTCTACCTATTTATTCACACCTTCAAAAAAACATAATAGATAAGTAAGACAAGACATTCCTTGGCTAAATCCATGTTGACTTTCTCCCATAAAGCTATGACTATCTACATGTTCAGTAATTTTCTTCTTTATAATGATTTCTATCATTTTGCCTGGTACTGATGTCAGGCTCACCGGTCTGTAGTTTCCCGGATCACCCCTGGAACCCTTTTTAAAATTGGCTTTACATTAGCCATTTTCCAATCTTCGGGTACTACAGATAATTTTAATGATAGTTCACAGATTGCTAACAGTATTTATTTTATTTTATTTAGTATACATTTGTATACCGCTACTTCCAGCGATCAGCAGCGGTTTGATTACAGATTGGAAATTGTCAAATCATGACAGGAAATTTTTTGAGGTATAAACACATTGATTAGACAGGAAAGCACATCACACAGAGAACTATTTTACAGGGAACATGGGCTATGGGAGGGTTAAGTGGCTTGCCCAAGACCACAAGGAGCACCTGTGGGACTAGAAACCCCAGTCCTTCCGGCCCAAGGTTGCTGTCCTCTAGTGGGATTTGAACCCCCGACCTTCCGGCCCGAAGTACCTTGCCCCAACCACTAGGCCACTCCTCCACTCCACAGTATGTCTGTAAACTCAGCTTTCAGTTCTTTTAACACCCTCTGATGTGTACCATCCAGGCCAGTTGGTTTACTACTCTTCAGTTTATCAAATACTTGTAATACATCTTCCTGGTTTATCAATATTTCTTTCAGTTCTTCCAATATAGCACCTTTAAATACCATTTCAGGCATGAGTGAATTCCCTACATCATCTTCAGTAAAGAAAGAAGCAAAGAATTCATTCAATCTCTCCGCTATGCCCTCCTTCTCCCTTAGCGTCTCTTTTACCCCTCTATCATCCAGTGGTCCAACTGACTCTTTCACAAGTTTTTGCTACGAATATACTTGAAAACGATTTTGTGTGTTTTTGCTTCCACGACAAGCTTTTTTTCAAGTTCTCTCTTTGCCTGCTTTATCAATGTCTTGTTATCTAACTTGCCAGTGCTTAGTTTTCCCGTTTTTGTCATCTGGCTCCTTTTTCCATTTCCTGAAGGATGCTTCTTTTGGCTACAACAGCTTCTCTGATCTTGCCTTTAAACCATGCTGGCAATTTTTTGGACTTCTTTCCATTTTTCTTAAAGCGTGGAATATAGCTGGTCTGGGCTCCCAAGATAGTGTTTTTAAACAACGCCATATTTGATGTAAATCTTTAACCTTTGCAGCTGCTCCTCTTAGTTTTTTCTTAACTATTGTCCTCATTTTATCATAGTTTCCATTTTAAAAGTTAAAGGGTAATACTGTGGATTTCCTTGCCATCCTCCTTCCATTTATTAAGTCAAACGTAATCATGCTATGATAACTATTGCAAAGTGGCCCCAACACCCTTAACTCTTGCACCAGATCCTGTGTTCCTTAGTTCTAGAATAGCTTCCTGTCTTGTTGATTCATGAGCCAGCTGCTCCAAGAAGCAGTCATTTATTTCATCTATAAACTTTATCTCACTAGTGTGTCCTGCAGTGACATTGACGCAAGCAATACTGGGTTAATTGAAATCACCCATTATTACTATGTTGTACTTTTGTTAGCTTCTCTGATTTCTCTTAGCATTTTATTATCCATCTGTTCATTCTGGCCAGGTGGTCAATGTAAGTGTGGGTTACTCCTTTCCCAGCACTATTATACCACTTATCCTCGGGACGTCTGCTAATCCCCTGGGCCGCGGAACCACCTTACCTTCTCTGTCTGGAATTCCAGGGGAACAAGCACACACACTCGCATATAAGTAGTATGTAAGTTTATTCCACAGGTTAGAGGGGCTGTCTGTCTTTTATACATTAACAGAAACATATACATACGTCATCAACTCATCCCCTGAGGCCCACCACAGCTTATCAGTAACTTCACAGATGTTAGTCGTTTCCTTGCAGGACAATCAATTTGTCTTAGCGCAGCACATTCCTTTCCATATATAGATATGTGCAGGATTCCCGTTTTCCCCTGCAGGCCTCCTAGTCCTCCTGTACACACTTTAAGTCTTATTTTCCCCTATCAATCCCCCCTTTGGGCTTGCATAGGCCCACTATAAGAACAGCCGAACAGTCTTCTGAAGGACAGTTAAGCAGACATTATTAACTGGAGGTCGGTGGTGGCGTGCTCAGGTACATCAGCCACCGTGGAAACAGGTGTATAAGAGTACATAAAAGTGGTGGAGCTCTGCAGGGCCTTCCGACAACAGCCAAGGATAAATGAAAATACACAACAAAAAAGAACAAGAATTATAAAACCACTCAATAGGGCAATAATCAGCCCTTTGAGGCCACCCCCCAACCCGCCAAACCATTTTATAATATCACCCCATATGTTATCAAAATCAATACCGCCCTTGAAATCGGCCATATTCAAATCAGATAAGTTCTTTTTTTTTTTGCCTATTGTATTTTTTATTAACATTTAGCTCATACCTTTTCAGTAGTACGGCAAGGTGAGTTATAATCGGGTATAGTATGTGTTTCCCTGTCCTTGGAGAGCTAACAATATAAGGTTGTACCTGAGGCAATGGAGGGTTAAGTGACTTGCCCAAGGCAACAAGGAGTGCTAGTGGGATTGCTGGCCTAACCACTAGGCTACTTTTCCACTTGCCTAGTTTAAGCTTGTTAGTGGCCCCAAATGATTCTTGGACAGGTCCTAAATAACCCTAAGGCACCACTGCTTGGCACATCTGGTCTGCCAATTTGCCTTCTATTTTTTTTTTTTTTAATTTGACATTTTTATTTTTATTATACGAAAGTGTCAAACATTTCAAAATACAGACCTTTACAGGTCTCAGTTATACCAATAAACACAATCCAACTAATTCCAACTTTACCCTTATACCCCACAATACTCATGCTGTTGAGGGACAACGCCCCGTTATAACATTATGCCACACCAACATTGTTTATCCCTAACATCTGATATATCCATTCTCCTCTAATTCTTAACCTTCCCTTTACATCATTTAGGCTGTACTCTTAAGCTGAGGTTTCTTCTTGGCAGCTATATCACCTCAAACCACTCACCCTCCATTATGCCCCTTACTGTTTGTGAGTGTATTAGTGACTGTCCCCTCCACGCCACCCATAACCTCTGCCAAGAAGCCCCTCCAGCGATCAAAATGGAAGGAACACTTAGGGCCTAACGGATTTTACTAAGCAAACCCATACCACCACTGCATATAACATAGTGCCCAACACCTCCATCAATAAAGATTCGCTATCCATAGACCACCAAGCCCCTCTCCCCATTCTATTTTGTGTACGATACAAAAATATGCACTCTTATAACTAGCTCAGTACAGCACAGGCCCGCCTCCCATGCCTAGCCAAGGGAAACCTACATCCCTGACCCCTAAATCTATCCCCATAACAGCACTCCCCCCCCCTTCATCATCATTGCCTCCCGCCCTCCTGTACTCCCCACCCTACCCCCCTCCCATCCCACCCTCCCCCCACTCTCTCCTAATTGCCTACTACTATCGGAACACTAAACTCACCCCCCCTGCTCCCGCCTACCCCCACCACCCCCACCTTTCCCCACCATCCCCCACCTCCCCCAGACTTCCTCTTACCCATTTCCACACCCCCTCCCACCTTCGCTCTACTTTCCTCCACTTACCCCTTTTCCCCCCGTAATTTTATACATAAAATAAATATCAGACAACCTCCTCGCATAACTGCTGAGAGAAGGCAGAACCAACTTATTCCAATGCTTCGCTATTTCACACCTGGCCGCCGTAACACAGTGCCAAATAATGTTCCAATCCCCCTCCCACTGCCCATCCTTCTTTTGCAGGAGACACACTTCAGGAGTCAACTTTATTGATTCCCCCACAATTTTGTTAATTACCTCCCCTATGCTCCTCCAATAACTGTGAACCACCGGACAAGACCACCACATATGCATCCATGTGCCCTCCCCCCCACATTGCCGCCAACAGTCCCACGTCGGCAGCACCCCCGCTTTATGTAACCGCTGCGGAGTGAGATACCACCTACTCAGCACCTTAAAGGCATTCTCACGCAGGGCCGTAGCTAAAGAGAACTTAGCAACCCCTGCGCCACCTCCTCCCAAACTCCCACCTCTCACTCCACCCCCAGATCCCTTTCCCAGGCTACCATGTAGCTCAATTTCCCCTCTCCCCTTGCTATTAACCCTTTATAAATTCTTGACAGCATCCCCTTCTGCCCCAGGGACCCCAAACAAGCCCCCTCAAACCAATTCATGCCCCCTTCTTCACCCCTCCCCTTCCACTTTGTACGTAGCACTGATATCATTTGCAGAAACGCATACCTATCTGCCTCCGGTAACCCATACAAATCCCTAATACCTTCAAAGCCTCTGATCTCCTGCTCCACTATGATCTGTGACACCTGACTCAACCCCTGTTCTGCCCATCTCCACAACACTCCACTACTCGGCCCCACTCCCGTTACACAACATGCTTGAAGGGACATAGTTGACGACCATTTCTTATCCCCAACCATTCGTTGCCTATTCTGTTGCCAAATATTTCAAGTATGCCCCACAAAGGGATTACTCCCCCGCTCCCCCTTCCCCTCCCATATTATCCTCTCCAGCTCCCCAGGCCTAAAACCCGCCAACTCCATCCTCACCCAATGCTTAAAGGGTTCCCATACACATGCATACACCCCCCCTGAGCTGTGCTGCCTTGTAATATAACGAAAAGTTGGGAATCCCCATCCCTCCCTCTGGCCCCTGCGTTTGCAAGGTCCGGGCCGCCAGTCTGGGCCTTTCCCTCCCCCCCCCCCCAGATGAAACCCTCCACCTGCCTTTGTAGTTTCTTGAGCACTTTACCTGGCAGCTCTATAGGCAACACTTGAAAATAAACAAAAACTGAGGGAGCAGCATCATCTTGACAATTGCCCTTCGACCAAACCAAGAGTAATACCCCCTGCTCCATCCCGCCAGCTGTACCTCCACTTGACCTAAGATCTTTTTATAGTTGAGCACAAGCAGCTCCTCAAGGTCCCTTCCCACCTGCACCCCTAGGTACCTAATCGAGTTCCGCGCCCACTTAAAAGGAAATCGGTGTTGGAGTTCCCTCTGCTGCTCCTCCCCTCCCATGATATTCAAAATTTCTGATTTCCCCCAATTTATGCGGAACCCCGCCACCTCCCCATATTCCTGAATCTTGGCCATTATAGCGGATAATGACTCCCCCGGATTTGTAATTGTCATCAGGATGTCATCTGCAAACAAAGACATCCGATACTCAGCTTGTCCCACCCGAACCCCCTTTATTTCTTGACTGGCCCTTAGCCTAGCCGCCAGGGACTCCAGCGTTAGCGCAAAAAGCAGCGGGGACAAAGGGCATCCCTGCCTCGTACCCCTCCTCAAAGGAAAAAATCTTGAGTACCCTCCATTGACTTTGACGCACGCCTTGGGATTCTCATACAGCGCTTTAATCCAGTTCCCAAACTCTACCCCACATCCCATTGCTTCTAGCACCAAAAACAAGAATGTCCAAGACACCTGGTCAAACGCTTTCTCAGCATCCAACGAGACCAAGAGTGTGGGTTCGCCCGCTCGCTTCGCCGCCCATATCACATTAAGCACCTTCCGAATATTGTCCGCTACTTGCCTCCTCGGAATAAACCCTGCTTGATCCTCATGAACTAGTATGCCCAGGACTTTATTAAGCCACGACGCCAGCACCTTTGCCAACAGCTTGGCGTCATGATTTAGGAGCGAGATTGGTCTGTAGGATGCACACTCCTGCGGATCTTAACATAAGAACATAAGATATGCCATACTGTGTCAGACCAAGGTCCATCAAGCCCAGTATTCTGTTTCTAACAGTGGCCAATCTAGGTCATATGAACCTAGCAGTTTCCCCAACGGACACAGGTTCCACAATGCTTGTATTCGTTCAAGCATTGATATCCTGGGTCCCTTCTTAATAATGGTTTATGGACCTTTCTTCCAGGAACTTGTCCAAACCTTTTTTAAACCCAGCTACACTAACAGCCTTTACTACATCCTCCGGTAACAAATTCCAGAGTCTGATTACGCATTGAGTGAAAAAATATTTTCTTTTATTAGTCTTAAATAGTTTACCCTGTAGCTTCATTGCATGTCCCCTAGTCTTTCTATATTCTGATAAGGTAAACAATCGATCTACGTTTACCCGTTCCACTCCGTTCATTAATAGACTTCTATCATATCTCCCCTCAGCCGTCTCTTTTCCAGGTTAAAGAGCCCTAACCCTTTTAGCCTTCCTTCATAGGAGTATCCTTCCATCCCCTTTACCATTTTGGTGGCTCTTCTCTGAACCTTTTCTAAAATCGCTTTATCCTTTTTAAGATACGGTGACCAGAATTGCATACAATATTCAAGGTGCGGTCTCACCATGGAACAATATTCTTTCCCCTCCTTGTGTATCAAGGTTATACCAGCCCATCCCATTGTGTCAGCCAACTTCTCCCCTCGCCTCGCTGCGTTGAACACTGCTATCTGCGGACGCAACAGCACATTCCCAAATTTTTTATAAAATCCTGCCGTCAGCCCATCTAACCCCGGAGCCTTCCCCAACTTCATCTCCTTGATGGCCCCGAGAACCTCCTCCGTGCCTATCTCTCTCCCCAAAGTCTGCTGCTCCCCCTCTGCCAACTGCGGTAGGCCCACTCCGCCCAGATATTTATGAATCGCCTCCTCTGACCCCTCTGCCCGTCGCTCATAGAGCTTTTGATAAAAACTTCCAAATTCTTCCCTCATCAGGTGCTCCTCCCCCACTATCCCCCCGCCCTTTAATCTGAGTAATACGATTCCTTTCCTTTCTCTTTTTCAGTTGCCTCACCAAATACTTCCCCGCCTTATTGCCTGCTTCGAAGAAATTCTGCCGCAACAATTGTAAATTATGACGTATCCACCCCGCCTCTAGCGCATTCAGTTTTGCTCTCACCTCCAACACCGCCCCCTAACCCCTTCCCCACCCCCTTAGCATCCTTTTCCTCTAATTCCATTAGTTGATGCCGTAATTGGAATTCCTGCGCTTTCCTTTCCCTCTTTATCCTTGCTCCCCACTTTATCAACACCCCCTAACTACCGCTTTAAACGCATCCCACACCCCGCCCTCCTTCACCTCCCCCTCCCCATTCTGTTTGAAATATTCCGGAATTACCTGCTCTATCTCTATTACCACCCGCTGGTCGTCCAACAGGCTTTCATTCAGCCTCCAAAACCGCCCCCTTTATTCTCCTCCCACACCCTCACCCTGACGTCTACCGGTGCATGATCTGACCAGTGATGGGCTCTATTACCCCCCCCCCCAGTACCCTCCCCGCCAGTTCCTTCCCCACCCAAATAACATCCAACCTTGAATACGTACCATGAACAGCCGAGAAGAATGAAAACTGGCGCCTACCAGGATTCATCAACTGCCAGGCATCGATCAAATCATTCTCCCGCACAAACCCATGGTACCTCTTTCTATCCGCCCTGTGCCCCTCCCTCTTCCCTGTCGTATCTTTCCCTGCCTCCCAGGGCATGTTGAAATCACCACCACAAATCAGAGCCCCATCTCCCATTACCGCTACTTGCTTACCTAACTCCTCCCAAAACTCTTTCTGTGTTCCTGTAGGCGCATAAACATTCACCACACACAACCACTCCTCTCCAACTTTCACGCGTATCAGCAGGTACCGCCCCCCTCTGTCCCGCACCACCGTATGCACCTAGTTTTACACTTCCCCTTTATTAGGACCGCCACCCCACCTTTCTTTCTTTCCCATACATTCGAGGCAAAAAAGCGCTCCCCATACCCCTTAGGTTGCACTAATGATTCATGCTTTTTTTGTAAATGTGTCTCCCGCAACAAAACGATCTCTGCATTGTGCCTTGCTAATTCTTTGTACAATTTCTGTCGTTTCCAGGGTGAATTCAATCCCTTCACATTTAAGGTTACAATCTTAAGCCCCCCCATTCCTCCCCAACTCCCCCCTGCCCCCTGCTTCTTCGCCCTTCCTTCCCTCCCCCCGACCCTCCTCCCTCCCTTCCCAAAGCCCCATCTCCCGTCTATCTCCCCTCTCTCCCCGTCTCCCATTTGGAGCTCTGACTTCAAGGTCTGTGACGGAAGATCGACCCCCCCCCCCTTACCCTCACCCCTTCTTCCCCCATCCACCCCACTTGCCGCACCCCCCTCCTACCTCTGTCTACCTCCCTCTCCTACCTGCCCCCTCTTACCTGCTACTTATCTAACCTCCCCCTTCCCCCCCCCCCCTTCTCCTATCCCCCATACAACTTCCCCAAATCTTTTTCAACATACATATCATACAATTCAAAATCTTCAGCTTCAGCCACTTCAGCCAGCATCCTCCTCGCTCTCCACCTCTTGCTGGCGCTCCTGCACCATTCGTGCCAATCTCCTCCCTCCTTCAGCTGCTCTATGCCACCTCGAACTCTCTACCCGAGAGCTCATGGCATTCCCGTCCGTTGGCTTGACTGGACTCCTTGCCTCCGTTGGCAAATTTTCCACTCCTAAGTCCCTCAGCGCTCTCCAGGCTTCTGCAGCTGTCTTGACTTTCCTCGATCTACCCTGCACTATTAAAAGTAGTCCAAAGGGGTACAGCCACTTATATCGCAGGTTAGCTCTCCTCAAATATACCGTAACCTCCTTCATTTCTTGCCGGCGCTGGAGCGTCCCTTGGGATAGATCCTGAAACAGTTCCACAGTGTGTCCGTCCCAATGGACATGCCTCAACTTTCTCGCAGCTCCTAGAGCACACTCTTTCCACTTGTAGGACGCTAGGCAGACTACTATGTCTCTTGGGCGGTTGTCCCTTATGGGCCCCAACCCTCTGTGGGCTCTTTCAGTCTTTCAAATCAGATAAGTTCTTAATCTTTTTCATGGCATCTAAAACTAAAATCGTGTGGTTCGCTATAACAGTACAACAATTAGTTTCATTTAAAAAGGTACAAGCCCCGCCCTCAGCTGCTAGTAAGAGATCTAAAGCTCTACGATTTTGTAGTCATTTGAGTATTCTGTTCCAGGGATTCGGCAAGTTTAGAAATGGATTCTGTTACTGACCTCATTTGTATATGTAACAAACATTGTAATCTTCGAATTGCCATACCTAATTCATTGGTGATAGTGGGGGTTTGGAAAACTGGGATCCAGGAAGTATAGCTGAGGGCATCCAAGCGAACTTTGATCAAAGGATAAGTAGCATTGATATATTGATACGAAGCTTGAATAGCCTCATCTTCAGGATTATCAGGTGACCAAGGATTTGCATTCCTTTTCTTTCTTTTACCATGGGTCACATTCAAAGGTATTAGAGCCGAATAAGGAGTTATTTTAACTAACGCACAAGGTAGCAAAGATGCGTTAATTTGTTGATAAATCATCTCCCCCACACAACCAATAATGACCCACCACAGCGAAGAGGTCTGTGCCAGTGGTCCATATGCGACTCATATTATGCCCATCAAACCACTTCACAAAAGTACTTCCCACAGTGGAGGAGATGAGGTCCTTTCTTAACCCTTTCCAGGCCGAGCCCAAAACTCTCGGGATCCAAAATTCTGACTAAATATTCCTATCAAATGGTATATAATATATGACCATAGCAGAAGGAAAATCACTATTAGAACATATTGAATAAGATGGGTACAATTTTCCTGAACTATGCAAAAATTAACCCGGCTGCAGAATGTGGATTAAAATTTTAAAGTAGGCCTTCAAAGGGTTAAACTGGACATTGGTAGATAGCATGAAGTGTATGGGGATTCATTTTGGGACCCCTGCGTCACTACAGCTGAACCATTGTGGTAAATGGGACCAACTCCCACATACCAGCGGAAGTCAGATCCATTAAACACTATCGGGCTCTTTGTAATATTTCTCCAATCATTTTTCATATTGGAGGGGTCCATATTACCGGATTGATTATACCAATTTGTCATGACGGAATTATTAATAAAATGAAAAGACCCATTAAACACATTATACGACAGGTTACACCTGTGTGAAAAAGCAATAGATGCATTTGTTATCAAACATAGATCAAATATCATATTTGGGTCAGTATATACACGCAAAGGATCATGTATCATATTCATCATATACCACGTCTGGGAACAATTGAAAGATTCATAACAACTGACAGAAAAATTATTATTATCTACACAAGCAAGTTGTCCTGCATACTCATTTAAGGGAACCTTTGAAACGTGTACCGGAGCATATGCTACACCCTTTGGTAAAGGAGTACAGATAATGCAGTCAGTTAAGTTCATCAGACTAACAATCTCCAAAACAGAGGATTTCCACAAATTCGGAGAGAAGAGTTCTCGCTTAGTCCGGCGAGAACTATTGAGAGATACCTGAATCCAAGTTGCATTGTTCTCTGTCTGATGTGCCCGCGTCCAAGGTCCTTCGTTTGTAAAATAATGTATAGTCAGCAGAGTGACAACCGAGATCAATAACAAGCAGAACGGAGCCAGCCAGGCAGACCTCATGGCTGGGGCGAGTCAGGCGTCTTCCAGGAATCCTCCGGTGCACTTTTGATGCGTGAGGCGTGTACCCAGGTCGGATGCTTATCAGTTAGCACGGCTGTGCGAGTAACTGCAATAATCTCCTCCGGATCTCCAAATGGCAGGTCCCACTGGCCCTTATGAAACAGCTTTACCAGCACACGGTCTCCCGGGCGGAACGGGTGCATCGGTTCTGCAGAAGGAAACACATTATACACTTGTTCAGACACCGTGCCCAAATATTTAGCTAGCTGTGTAGCATATTCTTCCTGTGCCAGCAACAAGTCATCCGCCATTATCACCGTTCCCTCGAGCCATTTCCAGGGTAAGGGGAAGGGTTGTCCCATCAGAATTTCAAAAGGAGAGAATCCGGATGTGCCCTGGGGGTTAGCCTAATTTCTGCCAATACTGCTGGCAGATACACTGTCCACCTTCCTGGGGCGTGTTGTGTAGCCTTTTTAAATTTTTCTTTAATTGTTCGATTCATTCGTTCTACTATCCCTGATGACTGTGGGTGATATGGAACATGAAATTTCCAATCAATGGCAAACATTTGAGTAATCTGTTGTAACACCTTAGAGGTGAATGCTGGTCCCTGATCAGAATCTATAGAAAGGGGACACCCAAAGCGGGGAATAACTTCCTTACAGAGAATTTTTGCTACTGTTCTAGCATCTTCCTTAGTCGTGGGAAAAGCCTCTGGCCACTTTGAAAACCTATCTACAATGACCAACAAATACTTATAACCCCCTATCGATCGTGGCATACATGTGAAATCTACTTGTAGGGCCTGAAACGGGCCGTGGGGTGGGGGTAAATGTTGCAATTGTCCTATTGCTTTTCCCTGTTGAACATTATTTCTAGCACATACTAAGCATTGACTCAGTTGTGATTACACTAAATGAGGCAAATCTCTGCAAACAAATATTTCTTGTAACTCCTTAAGAACTGTCTTCCTGTTTTTATGCCCTACCCCATGTACTTGACCAATTAAGAGAGGGGCTGCCGCTTTCGGTAGCCCTCTTCGCCCCCCCCCCCCTTTTTCCTGCCAAATCTGTGCTGAATTTAAACTCATATTATGTTGATCCCAAAACTAATGTCCTCGGGATGTGCAGCAGCCTGCAAGTGGTATAGGGGAAAAGAATGCTCAAGAGGGGAAACATAATATTCAGACAATGGAGGATCAGACAAATAGTAAGAAACTGTCGGCATGCCCTGAGAGATATTATTACTACGTAAAAGTTCAATTTGGGCTTGTGCACACTGTTTGGCTGCAAGATCAGGTAAGGCATTGCCTTGAGAGGCAATAGAAGTGTCATATCTGTGTGCAGCACATTTAATAACGGTGACTTCTTTGGGTTTACATAAGGCGGCCAGCAGTTCATTAACCAATTGTGCATGAGAAATTGGTTTACTGTCTGCCGTTTTCCAGCCCCTACGCCCCCATAAGAGACCAAAATCATGCACCACTCCAAAGGCATACCTGTAATCTGTATAAATGTTAACATGTTTATCAGCAAATAATTCACATGCTCTAGTAAGCGCTACCAATTCTGCAGCTTGTGCAGAGCCATAAGGTAATAACTGGGCTTCATGCAAAATATTTGGGAGTTCTATAATGGCATAAGAAGCAATGTAGGCATTGTCTGCGGGGCGGACACAGCTCCCATCCACAAATATGTGTGGAGCGTCCGGGAGCGGGGAGGAGGACAATTTGGGACGTACTGACGTCGCAAAGTTAATCAATTTTAAGCAATCATGTTCTTCTTGGGGCAATTCGGAATCATCTACTGGGCGCATTAAGGCCTGCATCGGGGTAAAGGCAGCAGACTGCTGTTTAGCAGACAACCCTTCAGTAGTTGTTAAAATTACCTCATACCCACTAAGGCGCTGGGCTGTCATGTGTTACGTAGTGAGGTTCTTTAACATATTCAAAACAGAGTGGGTAGAAAACAGAATAGTCTCATGAGACAGAGTAATCGGGATAGTCATCTGCACGGCAATAGTGAAGTCGCCAGGGCTCGCAAACATGCAGGCATACCCTGTACCTGGAGGGGCAATTTTTTCGATAAATATGCGACTGGGTGCATCCCCCCGTGGTCTTGAGCCAAAATAGCTGCCATAGTTCCTCCCTCTTCCCTTACATATAAGTAAAACATTTTCCCATAGTCGGGTAGTCCAAGTGTAGGAGCCGAGATAAGCAGCTTTTTCAAAGTAGCAAATGCAGAAAGCATTTCTTTGGTCCATTCAATAGATGCAGAGCCTGGTAACTGCAAAGTAGCCCTTCGCAGTATGGAATCCCAATAAGCACAGTCCGGGATCCAAGTGCGACAGAAGGATACTAATCCAAGGAAAGCCAGCATTTGTGTCACTGTTGTTGGAGGAGATAATTTTATAGTTGCCTGTACTCGGGCGGGAGAGAGCGCCCGGTTTCCAGGGGACAGCACAAACCCCAAATAGGTAGTACGCTTGCAGCACCACTGGAGCTTTTTTAGAGAAGCCTTATGTCCAAGGGAGGCTAAATGGCAGAGCAAGGATACAGAGTCATTTTCACATTCTGTGATTGTTTTCGAACATAACAATAAATCGTCCATATACTGGAGAAGGGTGGAGGAACAAGGCGGATGTGCCACATTTCAATTGATGCCTTAAGAACAAGAGAATACGCCGCCGGGGAATCAATGTATCCCTGCAGCAGGCGAGTCCAGGTATATTGTTTGCCTGTATGTGTGAAAGCCATAAGAGGCTGTGTGATGGGGTCCAGGGGTACACTAAAAAAGGCATTAGCTAAATCAATAACTGTAAAGCAATTTGGCTTCCGTAGGAATAAGAGTAAGTAGCCCGGCGATATCGGGCATCACTGGTGCCAGTGGGACAACAAGCTGATTTACAGCCCGTAAATCCTGGGTAAAACAGAACCCATCCCCCTTAGGGACGGGATTCACAGGAGTATTATAAGGAGAAACAGTAGGAACTACAATACCTGCTGTGACAAAATCCTGGATCATGGACTGCAAAGCAGCTTCCTTAGGGCCAGATAAAGGGTACTGTCAGATACAAATGACAGCTTGAGGATCCTTCAAACGTGCCACGTATGGCATACAGGGGACCAGTCCGGCGTCAGTTGGGGAGGTGGCCCAGAGTTTAGGAGGAACCTTAGACAGCTTATGCGCCTCTGTAGAAATCATATTCAATAAAAAGGGAGAGTGCAGGGCAAAAGAGCCATCTGAATTACTAATAGTTACTGCTTCTAAGCGACACAACAGGTCCCGCCCCAAGAGACTCACTGGACAGGAGGGAATAATCGTAAATGAATGTGTAAACAGAACAGTATTATTACCAAGCACGGAGACAGACAACGGGGGTGTAATCCATGTGGGGGTAGAGGTTCCATTTATCCCAACTGAGGCAGGACCTGGCGTTAAGGGTTCCCTACAAATAGAGGCATGCAACGTAGAGCAAGTCGCTCCCGTATCAATTACAAAGGAGACTTGCTGGCCATCAATGCACAACGTACAACAAGGGGGCTCCTTCCATTCACCCGTTAACTGAACCCAGATCGGAACCATTGCCTCAGGGCAGTCCTATGGGCGTCCGGGGGCTGTTGCCATGTAATAGGGATAACAGGGGTTGCGGGGCCACTAGATGGGGGAGGGAGTGGTGCCGATGGCGTCACGGGAGGGGGCAAAGCCCACCCCTTCTGAGTTGGCCCAGGGCCGCTACCTGATGCATAAGGGCACTCATTTTTCCAATGTCCTTGTTGCTTACAATGAAAACAAATCTGATTCCTAGATATTCCCTGCCCTATTCCTCTTCCACCACCCCGCCCTCCTCGAAACCGGCCCTGCTGTCCGCTCTACCCCCGAGATTGTGACCACTGAGGCCCCGGGGGTTGATATCCCCCAGGGTAGGATTGCTGGCAACCAATATCCTGCTGCCAAGCATAAGAAATTTTACCTTTCTTAACATCCATATCTGCAAAGCATCCCGCCACTTCCTTCGTTAGTATTACCTTCTCCAATTCTGCCGGAGTCATCCTAAACCAAGCATCTATCATTCGCTTACATGCTACAGTCACTTCGGGGCACATAGCCCCAAACAGCGTCTGAATATACATCGAAGCCATCAGGTCTTCCTGTGATAAACCTGCCTCCTCCTTCCAACACTTACGAAACCTTCGCACAAACTGTGAAACTCCTTCCCCTGGTTCCTGCACGCATGCAATAGACGCAGCAAGATTCTGTTTCGCCCCAAATAAATGCTCAAACTCCCCTAACACTTCTTCCCACATCTTTTTTATCACCTCAGGATATTGGAGGGGGTAATTAGAATCATCCGGCGTCTCATAAGGGTTCGCCAGTGACTTAACTCTAGAAAAGTCAAATGGGGTTTCTTCATCATACCCCAGGACACCATCAATAATGAGGCGGTAGTCCTGCGCCATACACTGCAACCCGCGAGTCATACGTTGCAAGTAGTGCACAGTGGCAGCTGGTGTTTTCATAGGGTACGGGGCATGCTGTAAAATAGAAGAAAGGATGGCGGGATCCAGGGGCTTAACAACAAGCTGGTTACCAAAGTTAAAAAAGGGTACTGGGTGTATATATGGCCCTTAGAAGTAGGGTCTCCTGTCACTCTATCATTGTTAGAAGTTCTCATGTCATTTGAATCCAGCTTATGAAAGGGTTTATGAGGGCTAAGCCCATCCCTATGAGCCCTAGCCCTACTCTGTTCCTGTTCCCCCACCCGATCTTTGGTTGAAGGCATCGGAAGGGGGGAATTAGGGGGGGAGGTAATGAGGGATTCCAGTGGGGCAAAAGGGACCAGGGAAGCAGCGGACCCTCCGGCCCCTGCTCGCGTCCCCAAACCCCCGGTAGAGACGATCTGAGATGTCTTACACAATTGGCAACACATGTTTTCCCTGGGTGCATCCCGACCAGCAGGAGCGAGCCCAGATTCAGTCAAGCATGGGCTTGAGTGAGAAGGTAGCCAGGCAGCGGGCGGCGGCGGAGGCGAACCGGCAGGCTCCTCCAACTTGCCACGCATAGCCTCATAAGTAGCACATATCTGACGAAACATTTTATCTACGGGTAATTCCCAGTGGGTGGGGGCACGCCCTGCCATTACTACTGGGGCGTGCGCGGTAGAACAGCCGCCGCCAGAACAATGTCCTCTAATGAATCAGAGTCTCTGGCTGGCTTTACAACGTTGGCCAATCCAACCAGGGAGGGGTAAATGGGCTGATATGGCGGAGGGGCCGTGGGCACCCGGGAGGAGGACACCTGGAGTTGGGGCGATTTCGGAGGCAGTTCCCGGGGCGAGTCAAGCACCGGTAGGTGCTGACCATTATAATAAGGAGCCAGTTGTATCCATGCCAGTACCACATTCCTTCATATAAGATTTTGGCCATTTCGGGTCTCCGGAATAAAAGGGAAAAGCTTTCTTATCCCCCAGACACAATCCCCGAATCATATCTAAATGCCAGGCAGAGAAGCTACCCTACCTGAGAAAAGAATTTGAGCTACGTAAACCTTCTGTCCACCCCGCCATATTATCCACCCAGGGATTAGTATAATAACTCCCTGCCACTCTGTTTACATATTCCTTTGGTGTCTCCCCATCTACCGGGGGTGCACTGGGAGGGACCAGGGTACGGCGAGAATAGGATGCCTTCTTAGCTGCAGTTTTAAACCTTATCACAACATTTGGCTGCGCACGCACTCCCGCGTATTCTGGAGCAGTCTCCTTACCTTGGGACCCCCCATCCTCTAATTAATATCCAACAATCGCACGCTTGGCCACTTGCTTTCTGCCAACAGCCGTCACTAGTGCTATCGCTTCAGGCTGAGGCAGGGGCGTCTTGTCAAGCTCAAACAATCACACAAGCCACAGAGAAGGAAAAGGGTATTACCATGGACCCAGCAGGACGCCCCCGTTTGCATAGCGCTACCAAAGCGCATTCCCGAGACGAGCTACCAAAGCTACGTCAATTTAGGAAGTCGGAAAATCCCAGTGCAGCTACCAAAGCTACGTCAATTTAGGAAGTTGGGAAATCCCAGTGCAATGGGGAAATCCTCACTTCTGACACCAGATTGTAAGTGTGGGTTACTGCTTTCCCAGCACTATATACCACTTACCCTCGGGACGTCTGCTAATCCCCTGGGCCAAGGAACCACCTTACCTTCTCTGTCTGGAATTCCAGGGGAACAAACACACACACTCGCATATAAGTAGTATGTAAGTTTATTCCACAGGTTAGAGGGGCTGTCTGTCTTTTATACATTAACAGAAAAATATACATACGTCATCAACTCATCCTCTGAGGCCCACCACAGCTTATCAGTAACTTCACAGATGTTAGTTGTTTCCTTGCAGGACAATCAGTTTGTCTTAGCACAGCACATTCCATATATAGATATGTACAGGATTCCCATTTTCCCCTGCGGGCCTCCTAGTCCTCCTGTACACACTTTAAGTCTTATTTTCCCCTATCAGTCAATAGTACACCCCCTCTGCCATCGCCTTCCCCTTTTTACATGAGATTTCTACAGTGTATTTTGTTTCATGCAAAACTTTAATCCTTTGTGACTCAGTGCCCTCTCTAACATAGAGTGCAACCCCTCCACCAATTTGATCTACCCTTTCATTGTGATATTGTTTGTACCCAGGTATCACAGTCTCCCATTGGTTGTCCTCCTTCCACCACGTCTCTGAGATGCCAGTCATTTCTAACCTTTCATTTAGTGCAATATATTCTAGCTCTCCCATCTTATTTTTTAGACTTATAACATTTGCATACAGGCATTTTAGAGGTTGTATTTTATTCATATTAATCTAGTTATCAGTTGATAGAGGTAATTTGGAATCTTTCAGCTCTGTACTTAAGGACATCTGGGTTACTTTTATTTTTATTGGAATCTCTCTGTCGGGATGCCCTAACTTCCCTCTTTTACTAGTATCCTTCTATCAATACATACTGCCAAACCATGTGCTCTTGAGCGAATGTTGACATTCCCTTATCTAGTTTAAAAGCTGCTCTATCTCATTTTTAAAGGTTAATGCCAACAACCTGGTACCATCCCAGTTAAGGTGGAGCCCATCCCTTCGGAAAAGCCCCTCCCTTCCCCAGAATGTTGCCCAGTTCCTAACAAATCCAAAACCCTCTTCTTTGTACCATCATCTCATCCACACTTTGAGACTCCGGAGCTCTGCCTGCCTTTTGGGTCCTGCATGTGGCTTGAGAAGCATTTCGGAGAATGCCACCCTGGATTTCAACTTCCTACTTAAAAGCCTAAATTTGCCCTCTAGAACCTTGTCTAGGTGACACATGACATATCTGCTTATCCTCCTTGGTACTGCAGTGGCCTTTCCAGTTGCCACAAGGCTGGGACCAGCCTGCCAGTATGCCCAAGCCAGATTCCGAAGACATAGGCTGTATCTGCTGAGGGCCCCTGCATCTTTGTCGATGGCAGCCCATGAGGAGTGTTACATGGAAGGCCTTGAGGACGGGATGACAATGTTTTTTGTTCTCTGCTTTGACATTATTGTCGATGGTGCATCTCTGCATTGAGCTAAATCTTAGATACACCTCAGCTGCCTTGAAGTCTTGAAGGACCTTGACACTGGTGTCTACCTGGCTATTGTCTGTCTCATGTACATTGGGGTGATCACTCTCCAAAGCATCAAGAAGCATCGGTGCATTGGCAGTCCCAGAGAAGTTAAGTTCTAGTGGACCAACCACTGGCCAGGCTGAGAGACTGATGTCCTTCGAATATCTCTCCGAGACTGTATCTGAGTGGTTATGGGATACTGATTATGACTCATAGTACTTCTCAGAGAATAGGTCTTCAGAGCTACCATCAGATCCTACACCACTTCATAAGCAATGCAAGTCTCCTCCAGTGGAGCTGTCTTTTCACAATTTTGTCAGTGTTATAGTTAAGTCCATACTATTTCATTTGCAAATGGAGGAGGAGCCCAGGGCTGAAAAATTGGAAATCCTCCAATATTCCAATTTCCCCAAGGAGGAAGTGACAGAGCCTGTGAACCGCATCTTTCAGAGGCTACAGATAAGAATGTGGTAGACCTCCTACTCTGTGCCACCAGTTATTAAGAAGGTCAGTTCTGTTTACTGTATAAATTCCAGAAGGTTCCTGTATTTGAAAAGCTTCATCTATTGCACCACTTCACGGTCATCGAATCTGCTCTCAAAAGAGTCAGACGTTCCAAGTCTCACTCTTCAGCACCCCCAGGGTGGGAGGGTAGGACATTGGATTCTTTTTGGAGAAAATTTTATCAGAACACTATGCTCACGTCCCTCATAGCATCCTACTAATTCTTCATGGACGTGCACTTGTGGAACATCATGCGCAATCTTGATGAGTTGGTGGACTCTCTCCCTCCAGAAGAGAGCTTTGCAACTCAGATTCTTAGTGTATCAGGGAAAGGAGTGCAGAAAATATATGGCCTGCGTGACATACAATGATTTTGATGCGCATCGAGAACCTCCACAATGAGTATTGGTATCTGGAGACTCTCATGGCTCTTGGTCTTGACTTATACTCCAGCATACATGAGAAGCTTGCTGAAGTGCCATGCTGTGGAGAGAATCCCTTTGGAGAAAAGGTGCAAGAAGCTGCAACCATGATCAAGCTGCACAGTGATACTCTTCGTACCCTCTCCAGACCCAAACTCCTCAACATCAGGGAGATACCACAGCAGAGGACACAGAAGGACTTATTATTCTCAAAGGCTTAGGTACCTTCCTCTTTCCCATTAGTCCCAAGTCAAGTGGAGTAATTGCTCCTCTCCCAGGCAGCAGTGCAATCAGAAGCCCTAGCCAACATTCCAACCAGAACTGGGACAGGGTTTTGACTGGCAACTAGAGAACATAGCCAAGATTCCAGTACTTATCACAGAAAACCTTCCAGTTGGGGAAAGCAACTCAAATTCTTTGCAAACTTTTTGAGCTTATGCCAAATTGACCCTGAAGGAGACAGTTCATCTGTTCACAGCACCAAATGTACTTCTTCAGGAGCTCCCTGCCCTTCAGCCAGACCAATGTGATCAAATCCATTACACCAGGGCATGAATAGTAGGGATTTTACTCAGATACTTCCTAGTCACCAGAAAAACAGGAGGATGCTGTCCCATCTTAGATCTGAGGAATATGAACAAGTACCTGATTTGGGAAAAGTTCAGATTTATTTTCCTCATCACCTTGCTCCCATTTCTCTGAAAGGGAGATTGGCTATGCTCTCTAGAGCTCAAGGATGCATACCACCTACCTTCAAATACATCCAGTTCACAGAAAGTATCTGTGATTCGTCATAGAGAAATACCACTACTTGTATTGCATTCTGCCTTTTGGCTTCTCATCTGCTGCTTGTGTGTTTACAAAATGCCTCACAGTAGTTGTAGTGTATGCAAATTGGGCATGCACGTGTTCCCCTACTTGGGTGACTGGCTGATTAAGAGCACCACTCAGGAAAGAGTTACAAGGATCCGCATGCTTTACCATCCAGGTGTTATAATTATTAAGGTTGGTCATCAACCTTCCCAAGTCTCACTTGACCCTATCAACTCAATTGGAATTCATAGGAGCTCTGCTAGACATGACTGAGGTAAAGGCTTGCCTTCCTCCCAACAGATTCACCCTCCTGGTGGTAACAATGGAAGACATAAACCAGATTCAGCAAACATTAGTGAGAAACATGTTGAGAATATTAGGCCCAATGGCCTCAATCATGTATATAATTCTCTTGGCATGACTCAAAATGAGACAGTCTTAGTGAACATTGAGTACTTAATGGACATAGTCCATTCACAGACTCGGAGATGTCATATCTGTCGCATCTCCCCTCTAGGACTCTGATTCTATCCAGTCTCCCCAACGACTTGCCCTTCCAAAAACCTCTCTACCAAAGATTACTCACAACAGATCTATCCAGACTAGACTGGGGAGTCCATGTGGATAGGTTCCATACCTAGGGTCTATGGTTCTCCCAGTAACATCTCCTTCAGATCAACTTCCTGGAACTGAGAGCAGTTTCTAAAGCTCTAAATGCTTTCAGTGATCGACTCACCAACAAAATTATCATGATTCAGACCAGCAGCCAAGTGATGGTGTACTATGTCAATAAACAGAGAGGAACTGGGTATTACCTCCTGTGTTGGGAGACAGGATGTGGAACTTTCTGGTGTCTCACAGGATGACCTTCAGAGCCACAAACCTGACTGGCGAGGACAATGCTGTGGTAGACAAGACTTAAGTTGTGACCTATAATCTCACACATGGAACCTTCATAGAGAGGAACATTTTTTGGGAGTGGGGCACCCTTCTTGATAGACCTTTATGCACACCTCAGAACAAGCAAGTGCCTCAGTTCTGCTACAGGTAGGCACACATGGCAGACTAGCTTTGGATATCCTCCTCGATTGGAGGAGAGGTCTTCTGTATAAACATCCTCCCATTTCTCTGATAGCAAAAATTCTCATAACTTAGTCAGGACAAGGGGAAGATGATCCAGTAACGCCTTAGAGGCCCAGGCAACCATGGTTTCCTATTCATCTAGAACTGGCAATAAGGAAATCCATCTTTCTGGGAGATTCTTGGACCCTGATTTTGCAGGATGACAGTCTGGATATTGAGAGGCCATCTCCCTTAGCTCTTGTCAGTTGGAGTCACCAATATCCTTTTAGCTTCCAGGAGAGAGTCCACTCAGAGATCATATTTATTTATTTAACAATTTTTCTATACCGCTTTTCTTGTATTCAAAGTGGTTTACATGGAACAGTAACATTGAACATTACATAGAACAGGTCATTAAACTTGGGGAGAAGGGGTTTAACATCTTATTTACATGATTGCTTGTTACAGGTTATGGGGTGTTATTAGGTGGTAGGGTTTGAGCTGGGTTGTAACTCCTAGCTTTGTTAGCGGGGTCAGATTTATTGTAGTGGTTATGTTTCATGTATTGGTTCTGTTTCATGTATTGGTTCTGTTTCTGGTCCATAATACTCCAAAAAGAGGTGTGTTTTTAGAGCTTTACGCAAGTCCCATAAGTCGTTGATGGTTTTTATTCTTTCTGGGAGTGCGTTCCAGAGGGATGGTGCATATATTGAGAAGGCTCGGTAACAGGTTAACTGTTTTGCCTTGGTTTTGTTCTTTGGAATTATTAGTAGGTTTTTATTGTTTTTCCTTTTTTTTTTTTATTGAAGTTTTAATCAGTTTAACACCAACTAAATATAAAGACAATCAGAAACAAAAGGAGAAGCATAACAATACTTATCCAAGAATACATCCATACAAAGTAACAAAGTCTGATGTAGCCCACATATCTGAGATTCAAACTGAGGCATTACAGTAATAAGAATGCAAATAAGAAAATAAGGTACGTAACCCACCTATCCGGAGGCTAAACAACAACTACCCTCCCCCCCTTACTTTCCCCTTACCGTCCTATCTGCTATAAATTTTTCCAAATGTGAAACATCAGTAAAGATAAATGAATCACCCTCATAATTTATAACACATTTGCAAGGAAATCTGAGAAAGAAAGTAGCACCCAGCTGCAAGACCTGAGGCTTTAAGGTAAAAAAAAGCCTCCTCCGCAGCTGGGTGCTACGTGCCACATCAGGAAAAATATTAATAGTATAGCCGCAAAACTTTATAGCTTTATATTTAAAGAAATTCTTAAGAATACATTGTTTTGCATCCAAAGTCTTGCATGTCACAAGTAAAGTAGCCCGGGTACTTATTACATCTGTGGAGTCCTCCAGAAAAGCTGTTAAATTTGATATAGACGGTTCAATAACATCTAAATCCCCATTGACTGAAGAAACTTTTTTCATTGCTGCGGAAATATAATACATTTGTGAGAATTCAAAAGACTCACTCAAATGCAAGACCTCTCTCAAATACTTATCCAGAAGAATTCTGGGAGATAAGAGAGAGGTATGAGGAAAATTTAATAAACGCAGATTGTGCATACGAAAAGAATTTTCCAAGGCCTCCACTTTACTATGCAGGATCAACGAATCCTTTATGCCAGCCACATTTGCAGAATGCAAAGGGCCAACCTGGGATTCAAGTCTATTACAGGTAGCATCGACAAAAGAAACCTTTTCATCTAGTTGCTTCAACGAAGCAACAGTCTCCGTAGAGAAAACACAGAGGGAATTCAGAGTGGAGGTTAACTTGCCATCAATTGATTGAAGGGCACTCCATAAATCCTTAAGAGTTACTTCAGTGTCAGAAGACGGGTTAGATAGCCCGAAGGAGTCACTAACCCCGATTAATTAAACCGGTCTAGGAAACTGTACTGTAGAAACACTGACACTCACCTTTTCTAGAGATTCCACAGAGACAAAAGAAACCCCGGGAGAGGACAGGGGAGGGGGAGGAGGAGACCTCCCTCCCGAACTGAGAGAGACTCCATCGGGAGAGGACTGCGCTACCGGTAAAGGAACAAGATGTTTATCCATAGGACCAGTAGATAGTTTCCCTGTCGGGGCAGATACTACTTTGCCACCGGCCTTGGCCTTCCTCTTCCCCATGCTAAACAACAATACACCCAACAGCACAAACCTAAAACAAATTACTAACACCGAATTGACGCCGAAGGGGCGCCAAAGGGGCGTGTCTCGCCCCTTTGGACACACCCCTTCGGAGCACGCCCCACGGACACGCTCCGCGGTCAAACAATAAGACTAAACTTATACCAAAAGAAAAAAGGACCTCCTTGGAAAGGTTGTCCCGCCGCTGCCTGCCCGATGTTAAAGGGCACAGGAAGAGTTCCAACAGCCGGTACAAAGTGCAGCAGTCTCCGGGGGATAAAGAAAACCCCCAATGCCTCCCACACAGCCTCAGCGAATCCACTGAAGGGGCTGTGGAGCACACACTTGTAGGGTCAGGGTCCTCCCTGGAAAGGTTGTCCCGCCGCTGCCTGCCCGATGTTAAAGGGCACAGGAAGAGTTCCAACAGCCGGTACAAAGTGCAGCAGTCTCCGGGGGATAAAGCAAACCCCCAATGCCTCCCACACAGCCTCAGCGAATCCCTTGTTTTTCCTTTTTATCCTGGTTTCAAGGTCTTTGTGGATAAGCGTTTGGAGTATTGGTGGGGATAGTTGGTGTAGGATCTTGAAGATGGTGAGGATATGCTTGCAAGTTGAGGAGGTTTGCCATCTGGTGTGAGGGAATGGTCCTAGATCTTTCTGTGTGTCCCACATAAACACTACTTGAATAGCTTGTACATCTGTCAGAGCATGGTCTGAAGACCAACTCCATAAGGTTTGATCTCACTACAATCCGCATCTATCACCATCATGTAGAAGGGAAGCCCATCTCTACAGCCTTTAGTTGTTCAGTTTATGTAGGGCTTGCTTCTTATCAAACCTGCCTTCAAACCCCTTGCTTTGTCTTGGGACCCCAGCGTGGCACTGTATCAGCTAATAAAAGCTCCTTTCGAGCTGCTTAGATATCTGTGGGATGAAGCAACTGACCTGGAAAGTCTTCTTTTTGATGGTAGTCACTTTAGCGCACACAGTGAGCTCCAGGCACCCTACACCAAGTTTCATCACAATAGGGTGGTTTTACATACACATCCAAAATTTCTTCCAAAAGGGGCATTTGAATTCCATCTTAATCAGTCAATCGTTCTTCCAACAGTTTTCCCAAGGCCACATGTTTACAAAAGGCAAAGTGCATTCCACATGTTGGACTGCAAGAAAACCTTGACCTTTCATTTGGTGCAGCTAAAGCCCCTAGAAATTCCATTTAGCTTTTTGTCTCGCTGAACAGACTAGATGGACCATACTGCTCTTTATTTGCCATCATTTACTATGTTACTATGTCTCCTTTGACCTCAACAAATTGGAGGCAGCTGTCAACAAACATACACCTTCAGTATGGCTTGTGTATTGTATTGCCTTCGCTTATGCCCAGGAAGGCTTGACGCTTGTGAGTCATATCACAGCTCATAATGTTTGAGCCTTGACTGCATCAGTGACCAGTTGAAATCAGCCTCCATGGAGGAGATTTGTAAAGCTGCCACATAGATTTTTATCCACACATTCACATTAATTATTGTTTAGAGAAGGACTCCTGACACAACAGCATATTCAGCCAAGTTGTTTACAACTTCAGAAACTGTTTGGGGAATAGAATCTAACATTCTCTCCAAGGCCCAGTTCTTTCTGTTCAGGCTTCCTCTTTATTAAAAAAAAGAAAAAAAGAAAAAAAAAAGTACTACTTATACACACAAAAGGGCTGTTGCCACCAAAAATACGTTTCATAAGAACTCAAGAACATAAGATATGCCATACTGGGTCAGACAAAAGTCCATCAAGCCCAGTATCCTGTTTCCAACAGTGGCCAATCTAGGTCATAAGTATGTAGCAGTTTCCCCAAAATATGCAGGTTCCACAATGCTTGTTTTGGATCAAGCAATGATCTCCCAGGTCCCATTTAATAATGGTTTATGGACCTTTCCTCCAGGAACTTGTCCAAATCTTTTTTAAACCCAGCTACACTAGCAGCTTTTACTACTAGCCTCTCTGACCTCACCTTTAAACCATGCTGGCAGTTTTTTTTAATATAGCTGGTCTGGGCTTCCAAGATAGTATTTTTAAACAACACCCAAGCTTGATGTGTCTTTAATCTTTGCAACTGATCCTTTTAGTTTTTTCTTAACTATTTTCCTCATTTTATCAGTCTCCCTTTCAAAAGTTAAAAGGTAGTACTGTGGATTTCCTTACCATCCCTCCTCCATTAATTAAATCAAACACAATCATGCTATGATCACTATTGCCAAGTGGCCCCAACACCCTTATCTCTTGCACCAGATCTGGTGTTCCACTAAGGATTATTTAGACAGATTTGTATATTCATTTATTTAGACACACTTTGTATACCACCTTATCCTACAATCAAAGTGGCTTCCCCTCTGGTCGGTTCATGAACCAGATGCTCTAAGAAGCAGACATTTATTTCATCTAGAAACTTTATCTCCCTAGCATGTAATGCCTTGACACTGACCCAGTCATAACCCGGGTAATTGAAATCACCCACTATTATTACTGTGCTGTAACTTTTGTTAGCTTCCCTGATTTCTTTTTGAGCATTTCATCATCCATTTGTTCATTCTGGCCAGGTGAGCGATTAGTAGACCCCACACTTCCATCGCCTTCCCCTTTTTACATGGAATTTCAATCCATAGAGATTCTGTAGCAAATTTTATTTCCTGCAAAACTTTAATCCTTTGTGATTCAATGCCCTCTCTAACATAGAGCACAACTCCTCCACTAATTTGATCAGCTCTATCATTACGATATAGTTTGTACCCAGGTATCACAGTGTCCCACTGGTTGTCCTCCTTCCACCATGTCTCTGAGATACCAATCATATCTAACCTCTCATTTAGTGCTGTTTATTCTAACTCTCCCATCTAATATTTTAGACTTCTAGCATTTGCATACAAGCATTTTAGAGACTGTATTTTATTCATAATAATCTGGCTATTGGTAGGCAGGGGTAATTTGGAATCTTTAAGCTGTCTGCTCCATACTCAAGGACATTTGGGTTACTTTTGTCTTTACTGGAACCTCTCTGCTCATATGCCCTAACTTCATTTTTTTGGTAGTATCCTTCAGGGATACATTGTTCCAAACAATGCGCTCTTGGGCGACTGTCGTCTCTCCCCTCTTATCTAGTTTAAAAGCTTCTCTATCTCCTTTTTAAGGGTTAGTGCCAGCAGCCTGGTTCCATCCCAGTTAAGGTGAAGCCCCTCCATTCCCCAGAATGTTCCCCAGTTCCTAACAAATCCAAAACTCTCATCCTTGCACCATCGTCTCATCCACGCATTGAGACTCCGGAGCTCTCTCTGCATTTTGGGTCTTGCGCGTGGAACAGGAGTCATTTTGGAGAATGCTACCCTGGAAATTCTGGATTTCAACTTCCTTCCTAAAAGCCTAAATTTAGCCTCCAGAACATCCCTACCACATTTTCCTATGTCATTGGTACCGACATGTACCAAGACAGCAGATTCCTCCCCAGCACTATCTAAGACCTTGTCTAGGTGGCGCATGAGGTCCGCTACCTTTGCACCAGGCAGGCATGTTACCAGGCGATCCACCAGCCACCCAGCTATCTATATGCCTAGTGATCGAATCACCAGCTATAACAGCTGTCCTAACCTTTTCCTCATGGGTACATGGCCCTGGAGAAACTTCCTCGGTGTGAGGTTTTACATCACCTGGAGGACAGGTCCTAGCTACAGGATCACTTCCTGCCACATCTGATGCTCTCCTGTCACGTGACCTCTCTCTTCCATGGCAACAGGAATGCTGCCAAA
The DNA here is from genome assembly GCA_033557465.1 of Ichthyophis bannanicus. Lineage (NCBI taxonomy): Eukaryota > Metazoa > Chordata > Amphibia > Gymnophiona > Ichthyophiidae > Ichthyophis > Ichthyophis bannanicus. Next base: position 789,318,820 of record CM066033.1, read on the forward strand.
CTGTAAGTGGGACTTCAGTACTACATCCCTGTAGGTCTCGTCTATGTACCTCTCTATCTTCCTTATGTCCTCCAAGTCTGCTACTCTAGCCTCCAGAGATCGGACTTGCCCCTGAGAGCAAAGAGCTCCTTGCACCTAGTACACACATAAGACCCCTCGCCAACTGGGAAAAAATCATACATGTGACAGTCAGTGCAAAAGACTGGAAAACTCCCATCTTGCTGCTGGACTGCTATCTGCATGATAGTTTTAAGGCTGTGTTTAGGTATTTAAGTTCTTTACCTACTAAGGGTTGGTAGGGATACTTATACAGTCAAACCTCGGTTTTCATTTGCCCCGGTTTTCATACGCTTCGGTTTTCAACGTCTTTTTTGATTGAGATTTTGTCCCAGTTTTCATACATCGCTTCGGTTTTCAACGTCTTTTTTGACTGAGATTTTGTCCCGGTTCTCGTACATCGCCTCGGTTTTCGTAAAGTACAGTACTGTAAATACATACACCCTCGCGCTGCACACCAGTCTGTATACACTGCCAGAATGCCCACCCGGTCCCGGCAGCACTGCCCCCCGGACTCACCGATCGCCAGTGTGATGAGAAGCAAAAGCCAGCTGAGCACGTAAATGAAACACATCCTCGAGCCTGGTCAGAGTTAGAGAGGCAAGGATTGCGCAGAGAGGAAGGCCCCGATCTCGTCCACTGCCTGCCCTTCTCTGGAGCGCCCCCTCAGGCTCGGAGGTAGCAGGGAAGAAAAGCTGTCAACGTAAGCAAGAGAAGTTGCATGAATGTGGGAGGCAGTTCTTTCTCTTGCAGGGTACGTCTGAAGCTATATCATTAAGATTTTCTGCCATTCTGAAGCATTGAGCAGATAATGTAAAGGTATTTTAATGGGCTGAATCCAATGTGATTCCGAAGAGAGCTGGGCACAGCAGCTTGTCAGGGGTGGCTAAGGCCAGATGTTAACATACTGTACTGTACAGTACTGTACTTAGCTTGCTTTCAGTGATGTTAAATGTTCATTTATCCATTTCATTAGTCATTTATATTTATTTCTCATTGTTTTCTGTATGTAAAAATATAGTTATTCTCTATAAAATGTATTTTTTGTGAATATTTTTGGGTGTCTGGAACGGATTAATTGGATTTACATTATTTCTTATGGTAAATATTGCTTCGGTTTTCATACGTTTCGGTTTTAGTCAGACTTTTTCGAACGGATTAATCATGAAAACCGAGGTTTGGCTGTACTAATAAAACTACACCTAATATGCTTAATGTACTTTGTTCACCTGAAGATTAATGAATCTCAGGTCCTTAATGTATGCCTGACGAGGACAAACAGCTTCACTTGAGAGTGAATATGGCACCTCCTTTCCTTTGAGAGGTTTGTGCACCTATAAAGCTACAGTTATCCCAGGGATGGGTGGGTGTTGGGGAGGGAGGGAGGGAGTCAGGGAAAAAGACTTATTAAAATCTGGCTGCTACGCAGCAGCCTGCCCTGTACTTCTAAGATAATCTGTGACCAATTTCCAGGGGGGAGTCCCACAGCCCTTGCTTGGATAGAGGGAGTCTTGGGTTCTAAATTTAACCAGTGACTGAGTATTAAATTTAAGCTAGAGGCTCTCTGCTGGGTTCTAAATTTAACCAGAAAGCTCCCTGCTGTGTTTTAAATTTAAACTGAAAGCTCTTTGCTGCTACTAGGTCCTGAATGAGTATGAAATTTAAACGGTTTCAACTAGTGTCTGCCTATTGAAACACCTGTTTCATTCTCCTTTTTCTATTGATGTAGCCTGTAGCTTGGAATTCCCAAATGTCTACACTTTTCCTGCTTGTCCACAGAGAAAACAAAGTTACCTAACTGTAGCAGGTGTTCTCCATGGACAGCAGGATAAGTCCTCACAACCCGTTGTCCTCCCCTCGGAGTTGTATTCTACTGTTAGCTATTTCCTCGAATGAACAGATAAGGTGAAGTGTCAGCAGGCAGGAGCTGGCACACAACTGTGGTAGAACCACCCTAAAAGCTTCTAGAAGCAGCTGAGAGAGTTCCCCCCCCCCATGAACTCCATTAGTGACTCATTCATATGTGAGGACTTATCTTTCTGTTCATGGAGAACACCTGCTTAGAGGTAAGTAACTTTATTTTACTTCACTATGGTATACTGAAGAAAATAGTATGGTATATGATGTGTGCTTAAGTATCCTGGGGCTGTGTGGTAAGCGGGGGTATAGCCTCAAGAGGCAACCATTTTGGAATCAGACTGACCCAGTAGGTGATAGCAGAATAGATTAATGAGAGAACTTGAGATGGTGTCTGCATCCTTATTTTAACCAATTTTCACCATACTACTACTACTGATCATTTGTATCGCGCTACAAGGCGTATGCATGCCACTGGTAGTAAGCTTGTATTGTATATTTCGTATTTCCTATATGAATATGGGTTTATTGCTCACCTTTTTCCAATTGAACACAAAAGGAATTACATATTATTACAGAAAGTATTTTTAGCTGAGGTTAATATGGCACTTACTTTCTTACTTGGAACCTCATGATTTTAGAGTTCTCATGCAAACTGTAGCCTGGTGCCATCTAGATTATTGCAATTTTCTATATGGGGGGCTTCTAGAGATAAGTTTAAAGTCTTTACAATTATTTCAAAATCAGCAGTCTGTGTATTAAAAGGAACATCACATTCATAGTAAAAGAACTATACTGGCTACCGGTTAAACAACGTGCTGTTTTTAAATGCTTATGCTTAGTGCATAAACTTATGGATGTCACTGGAGACAATGAATTGGCCATGAAAAATTAGCCAGAAAGGCCACAGAAACAAAATTAACAAGAATCTTTGCATGTTTCCCCCATTATGATAGCTTAAAAGACAGACTAGAAAAAGAGCCTTCCAAGTTATGGAACATATTGCTAAGTGCTGTTCGTATGAAGCAAAATTACCGTACTTGACGTTCTGCAGAAAGTTAAAAACTTATTTGTTCCAAAAGCCTATGGAGAAGCTGATGTCTTCTGAATTTGTTGTCAGACATGATTCAAATAATCTATTTGTTTTAATGCATTTATATATATATTGTTTGTTGATGGAATTATGAATAATATATAATAAGCCTGTAAACTGCTTAGAAATATAGATAAGCAGTCTGTAAATAATGAATGAAATTAAACATTATTTTCCTGCCCAAATTGGTCAGTTATCTAGTGTACATAAAGAAATGGCTGGTGAATTGACATGTCGAAGATCACAAAGAGTGTCAATGGGAGAAGCAGGATTTGAATCCCAGCTTCCCTGGTTTGCAGCCCACATGTCTAGCTATTAAGCCAGGGTTCAAACATTACCACCACTTCTTGTGATCTTGCGCAAGTCATTCTTTTTGTTTATTGGCAACCAGGAATGGTATATTACATAGCAAGTATCAAGAATAGATCAGGCAACAGTACAATCCAGTTCCACAGTAAATATTATCTTTATCTTTATTTGACATTTAATATACCGCTCACACGCAAATATCAGAGTGGTTTACAAGCAAAATTATATACTGCTGAGGAAAAGAAACAGAATGACAATAATCAGACAGGAACGGGATACAGCAAGATGGAAAGAATTAGCAGAGAGGGGAATATCATCACTGGGGGGGGGGGTGAAAGAAGAGGAAGGGGGGAGGAGAAAGATCAAAAGCTATGCAGAAAAGGTGGGTCTTTAACCTTGCTTTAAAACTGGTGAAGGAGGGTTCCAGGCGGAGGGCTGACAGGAGGGAGTTCCAGAGCCGTGGGCCAAGGAACAAGAAGGCAGAGGACCCGGGTGGATTACAGTACACTATGCCAGTAATTCCGGCTTCTTCTGCGGTCCATCCCTGGCCCTGCATTTTCCCCCTCTCACCTTTCCCAGCTTCCATATCTATTGTAGTAGTTTATTTCTCTCACTGCTCTCATATGCTGTTTGGCCGTTACAGTTGATACAGAATGCGGCAGCACGTCTTATTACTAATAGTCACAAGTTTATATTGCATTTTCTGAAGAGCCACATTAGTTATCTGTTGGATTCCTTCATAGAATTTTTCTGTTTGTGAAGGGGCTTTCTCTTGCCGTATATCTCTAGACCTTGCAGCCGATAAGGGCTCAAAGAAGGGCATTTCACATTGATCTCTGCCCATCTTATACTTTATGGATACTTTGTTTAATCACTGAGGCACTTGCATAAACGTTTTGTGTAGGGGTAAAAATTGTAACCTGCTCCCCTGTATGGCTTGTAAAGAGGGATAGTAGTGCCTGGCTTATAAAGAGTGTTCTCCGGGAACAAGCAGGAATCAGTCCTCACATATGGGTGACGTCAGCGCCGACAGAGCCCTTCTGTGGAGAAAATCCCCAGCTTTCAGAGAAAGCCTTTGGGAGTTGCCATCACGCATGCGCGGTCCCCTTCCTGCCCAAGGGTGCCATCTTGCTCAGTCTCCTTTTCTCCGCGGAGCCCTTCAGCCGTAGTCCTTGTGTCCCTGTAAAAAAGTTGATTTTTTTTCTCTCTTTCTCGACCGGTTGACACCGGTACCTCTTCCCACCTTCAGCTCAGTATGTCGGTATCGAGTCCGTCTCTATTTTTCGTTTTTTGTCTTTCGTGACTGGCGTTCGTGCCTTTTTTTCTTTTTCACTGGCAGCACGAGTCTTCGACCTTGCAGGGGCCCTTTTTCCCCCAATGGCTGCCAGCGGGTTTAAAAAATGTGATCGGTGTGTGAAGCTGATGTCTCTCACCGATACGCATGACTGCTGTCTCCGGAGCCTCGGCCCGACCATGACCCGTCGGTCTGTGGCCCATTTAGGAAAATGTCCTCGAAGGCCCTGAAGACCCGCTAGCAGCAGCATGATGGGATTTTTTTCTGTGTCCTTGCCTTCGAGAGTCAGGACCTCATCTGAGGCCTCCACGTCTCGAGGGGAGCCCTAAGCACCGGCCAGGATCTTCGGAGACGGAGCACCCGACAAAGATGCCTCGTTGAGAAACTGATCAGCCGAGGCAAGTACCAACTGTCCTTGTCGAGGACTCCCCTCCGGGGGAACCGGCATCGGGTCCGACCATGTCAGGACCTGAGCCGGTGGCTGCGGAGCCTTCTGGACTCCAGTCCAGAATGGCAGCCTTGGAGCACAGTTTCACTGCCTTCATGGAGCAGCAGCGGATGCTGATAGCCAGCCTATCCGGTTCCTCTGCCCCGACCACCGAGCCCCTTGAGGCCGAGCCGATCCCCTTCGGGCTCGAGTCAATCCTCGGCCGAGGTCTCTCTCAGCCTCCTGTTCAGGACCGAGGTCGTCGTTGCCACCACTGAGGCCCTCGATGCCCGAGAAGCCCCCCAATTCCTCCTCGGAGATGTCGGCGTGGGAAACCGAGGATGAGGAGTCCCTAGATACCCACCGGTATAGGGATGTACTCTCTGGTTCCATGGTATCCGAGCCTCGGAGAATGTCCCCCCCCCCCCCAGAGGACATGTGGTTCTTGGACTTCGTGCAGGATATGTCCAAGGTGTTGGTGTTCCCCATGGAGTTCGAGGAGGATCCTCGAGCTGACGAGCTCGAGATCCTCCAGTATGAGGCCCCCCCCTCAGGAGGCTCATACTGTATCCGTGCCTCCAATCCTGGAACGACTGATGCTCCGCATGTGGGAGACATCGGTGTTGGTGCCGGTGATCAGCAAGCGGCTCGACTCGATGTATCGAGTCGGCCGGAGCCCTGGGTTTCAGAAGTTGCAGCTGCCGCACAACTCCATGGTTGTGGAATCGGCCCATGTGCCGGCTGAAAAGCCAGAGGATGCACTCCTCAGTGCCTCCCGGCAGGGAGACCCACAACTTGGATGCCCTCGGCAGGAAGTGCTTCCAGGGTTCAATGCTGACTTGTCAGATCCAGGCCTACTAGCTGTACATGGGCATGTACCTGAGGGACCTGGCAAAGGAACTCACTGGGTTCTCGTCTGGTCTCTTCGAGGAACCTTTGCAGCACTTCAAGGGCCTGTCTAAAGCCGTCCGTGAGTGCTCAAAGTTTGTCTCGAGCGGTCTATGACGGGTTCGAGTCGGCAGCCTGGGAAGCTGCGGCTGGCATCGGTGCACGCCGCCAGGCATGGCTGCAGTCGTCGGAACTCAAACAATGGGTTCAGGACAAGTTGGTTGATGTCCCATGCCAAGGGGAGAATCTCTTTGGTAAACCCATGACCAACAAGGCCGCAGAGTTGGAGACCGAGTACATGACGAAGACACGGCTCTCCAAGAAGACCTCTGCCCCTTCTCGCAAGAAGGGCTTGGGTAAAAAGCCCTTTTACCCGAGGAAGGGTGCTGCTTACTGAAGCTATCCCCATTTTCAGGCCTCCCCGGCTCCCCAACAGGGGCATGGCCCACGTAAGCAGAAAAGCCCCAAACCCCAGGCACTGGCTCCGGCCCAGCCTGGCAGTGGCTTTTGACTCCTACAGCATGGCCACTCTTCCCACAGGAGAAAGACAGATCACAGGGGGCCGGCTTGCTCTGTATGCCCACAGGTGGACAGCCATTACCACCGATGCCTGGGTCTTGCAGGTAGTCCAAGAGGGCTATCTTCTTCACCTAGCCCAGGTGCCTCCTCACTGTTTTCCAGGAGAGCCCATCAGGTCTCCACTTCACCGGGACCACCTTCTGAAGGAGTTAGCAGGTCTTCTCGAGGATCAGGTGGTAGAACCACCACTTGCATGGAAGGGGCTTCTACTCCAGTTACTTTCAGGTTCCAAAAAGGACAGGAGGCCTCAGACCCATCCTCGACCTGCGCAACCTCAACAAATTCCTGGTGAGGGAGAAGTTCAAGATGCTCTCCCTTGGAATATTGCTGCCTTACCTCCACCAGGGAGACTGGCTATGCTCCTTAGACCTGAAAGATGCGTATACACACATCCTAATACACCCAAGCCACAGGCAATATCTACGCTTTGTGGTGGGGGGAAATCACTACCAGTACAGGGTACTTCCCTTCGACCTTGCCTTGGCCCCCAGGTGATCACAAAGTGCCTAGCTGTGGTTGCCGCCTTTCTCAGGCTCCAAGGGGTCTTTGTATTCCTCTACCTCGATGACTGGCTCATCAGAGGTTCCGAGGCCACTGAGGCCCACCAGGCCACAACTCGCACCATCCAGGTGCTGCAGCACCTAGGGTTCATGATCAGCTACCCCAAGTCCAGCCTCACTCCAACTCAGCAGCTAGAGTTCATTGGGGCCAGCCTCGACACCCTTCAAGCGAAGGCCTATTTGCCTGCAGACGGGGCAGGCAGACTTATGGCTCTGGCAGGGCAAATGAGTCGCAGGTCTGCAGTGTCAGCAAGGCTTTTCCTGCGCCTCCTCGGGCACATGGATTCCACAGTCCATGTGACCCCAGATGCCCATCTCCACATGCGGACTGCTCAGTGGTGTCTCAGGGACCAATGGTCTCAGGCCTCAGGATGCTTTCAGGACAGGGTCAAAGTATCCAGATATCTTGTACGGTCCCTAGCCTGGTGGCTCCAACTCCATCACTTGGAGGCGGGAATGCCTTTCCAGGTCCCTTTGCACACGAGGATCCTGATCCTGACCACAGATGCATTCCTGCTGGGCTGGGGGGCCCATTGTCAGGGTTTCTGTACTCTGGGACTCTGGTCCCCGAGCGAGAAGACCCAACAAATCAATTTCTTGGAACTACATGCCATCCGCCTAGCACTAGAAGTTTTCAGGCAGTTCCTGGCCCACAAATCTGTCTTGGTGCAGACAGACAACCAGGTGGCCATGTTCTATGTGAACAAACAAAGTGGTATGGGGTCCCGCCCCCTATGTCAGGAAACCCTGGACCTATGCTCCTTTGCAGCCCGGCATTGCATTCGTCTCCGAGCAGTCTACCTGCCAGGCCAGGACAAATGGCTAGCAGACAGGCTAAGCAGGATTCTCCAACCCAACGAATGGCAGCTGGACCGTGGGGTAGCCAGTTGGCTTTTCCAGACCTGGGGGTGGCCAGTGATGGATCTGTTTGTGAGTCCGGACAATCACCAGTTGTCCCTTTTCTGCTCCAGGCGACCCCACCTGCACAGGGTGGCTGCCGATGTGTTCCTGATATCATGGTCCAGGGGATCTTCTTTGTGTTTCCCCTGACGCCTCTGGGTGGCCAAGACGCTGTTCAAGATTCTCCAGGACAGAGCCTCGGTCATTCTTTTGCCCCTTGGTGGCCCAGGCAACCCTGGTTCCCGCTTCTTCTGTAGCTAGCAGTGAAGGCTCCAATCCCCTTGCGGTCCTCCCCACGTCTCCTGTCTCAGGAGGGGGGCTTTCTTCTGCACCCCAATCTCAGCTCCCTCAGTTTGATGGCGTGGCTGTTGAAAGGGTAATTCTCACTCCGCTCCTCCTTCCAAAAAATGTTGAGGAGTTCTTGCTGGCCTTGCAGAGGCTGTCGACCAGATGGGTGTACGCCTTGAAGTGGCATAGGTTTGCCGCATGGTGCAAGGAGCGGGAGGTAGATCCTTTCCCTTGCCTGGTACGGGTGGTTCTACAATACTTTCTCCACCTCTCTGAATTGGGCCTCAAGTCCAACTCTGTCAGGGTGCACCTCTGTGCCCTTGCGGCGCATCACTTTTCAGTGGAAGAGAAACCTCTCTCCGCCCACCCTTTGGTCTCTTGGTTCCTGAGAGGCTTACTTCTCTTGAAAGCCCCGGTGCGCCCCCCCCAGTGACCGAGTGGGATCTCAATGTGGTGTTAGGGCAGCTTACTAGGCCGCCCTTTGAACCAATGGCTACCTGCCATCTACGCTATCTTTCTTGGAAGGTGGTTTTCCTATTGGCACTCACATCCGCTCGGCGGGTGTGTGAACTCAAGGCCCTAGTGTTGGAAAGACCCTACACCAGATTCTATAGGAACCGGGTGGTGCTTCGCACACGCCCCAAGTTCCTTCAGAAAGTGATCTCCAAGTTCCACCTCAACCAGGAGGTAGTTCTGCCTGTCTTCTTTCCCAGTCCGCATGCCAGTCGGGCAGAGTCGGTCCTGCATATCCTGGACTGTAAGAGGGCATTGGCCTTCTATATCCAGCGTACACAAGCGCATCGGAGGGCTTCTCAGCTTTTCGTTTCTTACGACCCCAATAAGCCTGGGGTGGCGGTATCTAAGCGTACTCTGTCCACCTGGGTGGCAGACTGCATTGCCTGAGCATACAGGGCAGCTGAGCTTCCAATGGAGGGTCGGGTTACGGCCCATAGGGTCAGGGCCATGGCGGCATCAATGGCTTATTTGTGCTCTGTTCCTTTGGCAGACATCTGCCGGGCCGCCACCTGTTTTTCGAGTCAGACTTTTGCAACCCATTACTGCCTGGCAGTGAGTCCTGGTGGGACAGTGCCTTCGGCCAGGCTGTACTCCGTAACCTTTTTGAGGTCTAGGCTCTCCGACCCTTCTGTGTTCAGGCTACCGGAGTGCTATTCCCTTAGTTTACATTGCTATTGCAGCTGCTTGCGGCTCTCGTAGAGGGAGCCTTTTTTAGCTATGGCTTCTCGGTAGCCTATAGCTGGGGAGTCCAACATGTGAGGGCTGACTTCCTGCTTGTTACCAGAGAAAGCGTAGTTACTCAACTGTAACAGGTGTTCTCCAGGGACCGAAGGAATCAGTCCTCATGACCCTCCCTCCTCCCCTAGGAGTTGCAGTCCTATTATTATATTTTGTTCTTTTTGCTGTCTTTTTAGCTAAGTCATTTGACTGAACAAGATGGCACCCTTGGGCGGGAAGGGGACCGCGCATGCGTGATGGCAACTCCCAAAGGCTTTCTCTGAAAGCTGGGGATTTTCTCTGCACGAGGGCTCCGTCGGCGCCGACGTCACCCATATGTGAGGACTGATTCCTGCAGTCCCTGGAGAACACCTGTTACAGGTGAGTACGCTATAGTTAGCCATTGTGGCATGTTAGAGTAGCTGCACAAATAAAAACAAAAACGAAAGACTACTTTGCTTTTCCTCTTTGTTCCTTTTGCAAAGGAGAAGGGGTTCTTTTCTTGCACATTTCTATCTATTCACAGACACCTTGATCTACAGTCTAGCAGCAAACAACCTAAAGTTTGGTTATGAGCTTAGAAAATTTAGTTTGCCTGTATTCCTTGCCTAGCCTTTTTTAATCAGAAATGTGAGTGTACCCTCAATTCATATAAGGTCTACTGGCCTGGGGCACATAAATTCTCACCCACCCCAGAGTTGTATTGCCTATATAGTCTTCATATCATAGATAGTCATTTATCCTCCAATTAGGTGGAAAACCTACCTTTTCTGCTTGTGCTAAAACTGCTTTATAACTCTCTTAATCAATATGTTGTGTAGTCTATGCAATAGTTATGGTGCCTTTATTCTAAGAAGAATAATTTGGAGCCTTAAAGCTTGCCCTATATGTCTCGAGCTATATGCTATACATAAAGAATTTATCCTATTAATAGAAGAATAAGGAGCTGTGGTAAGAGTTGTGTGGAAGAAGGATGACAGGCGTACCAGCTGCTCTGCCATCTGACCTGCTGTGCTTGCTGTTCCTGATGATGCGCAGGCAGCGGAGTGGACAGCCTGCCTTGGTAGGCACCCTCTTGCCATTGAAGAGCAGTGACGGCATACGCAGCCGTGCATCGCAGTCCTAAGGGACATGGCCAAAGGGTTTGATACGCCCCTTTGGTGCACCAAAGGAGTCAGCAATATTGGAAGCACCTGGAAATCCACGGACTGTGAGTAAAATGGGGAAACGGAAGAACAAAGGCCTAGTTAAGGGAGGTTCTGTAGCCAGTGCTTCTGCTACATTGACCGATCCGATGGATAGACACATATTTCCCTTGCCAGAAAGTCAGGTTACCCCAGAGGGAGTTTCATTTAGCTCTGGAGGACAAACTCCATCACCGCATCCGCTTATGCCTTTGTCATCCAGTATGTTGTCGGATATTTCTTTAAGCACAGAAGCTATTTCTGTGGGTCCAGTTCCAAAGCCTGTTTCTAATTTTGAAGGGGTTATAGTTTTCACAGGAGAGGACGTTCAGTGGGAGATAACTCTGAAGGACATATGGGGAGCCATAAAAAATATGGATTCCAAGCTATCCAGCATTGTTGGCTCTGTATGCAAAATTTTGCGTGGAGCAGCTGAGAAGTTGGCTGACCTGGATGTTAAAATGGTTGTATCTGATAAATCTGTGCTTCAGTTGAATGCTCAAATGTTGTCTTGTGTAACAATGAATGCTAATTTTGTTAAAGATTCTTTGATACTGCATGTTAAACTTGAGGCATACGTATTTTGAATTTTCCTTATACACACTTGTCCGCAGAAATTTTGCTTCAAAAGTATTTCAAAGAAGTTTTGAAATTGTCAGATTCTATTGGAATAATTCAGGCCTACTATATGCCCGTTAAGGTCAGGGTGCCTCCCCCTGACAGGGGGTTTCTTTGACTTCCTAGGTTCCACTGTGAGTCAGACGGAATACCTTGATTGTGACTTATACTTCTGAAGCTGTTAAAATACGAATTTTGAAACTGTATTTCCAATATAAGGAGGTTCTGTGGTCAACTCTTAAAGATGTGTCCTGATGTTAGTCGTGCTACTCAGGCTCGTAGACACTCATTTCTGCAATTGAAAAATAGAGTTCAGGGTCTTGGGGTTACTTATTTCTTGAAGTTTCCCTGCAAGTGTCTAGTGATCCTGCAGGGACCAACATTTACTTTTGTAGAAGTTTCTCATTTAGAAAGTTTGTTAATGGACTGGCAGAAGTAATTTTGTGATGGAAGGTTAATTTAATTAATAGCTTTTCTAATGTGGGCATATTTTATGCCGAAGTTTCTTATAGTTTATTTCTGTGTACATTTGTCTTTTAGCACAGCTTCATGATGTGGGCTTGATCACTGGTGTGCTTTACCCTATGTTTATTGATTATTTTGCAGTTCTTTGATATTTTGATGATGTTTTCTTGAAATTATGTTCTTCAACTATGATGGTGATTTTCTTCTAAATTTTTTGTATTGTTGTATTTTCGAAAATGCAATAAACATATTGAAACATAATGGAAGAAATAGCTGCAATGAAGCACACCTCCCCTAGGGTACAAATTGAAAACAATCCACCACCACATCTTGACATATCAAGAAATGCAATCAGAGTCCAAAAAAATGTGGCAGAAAGATACAGAAATATTTCCCATTGTACTGGGAGCCACAGGCCTAATAAAGAAGAATTTCCAAGCACATCTTGACAAACTACCCATACATGTTGCATCTTATGAACGCCAACAAGAGGCTCTCTTTGGCATGATGCAAGTATTACGCTGAGCATTAGTAGTACATTTGAGAGATTAAGATCATATTCCACATACCCTGGCTTAGAAGTGAGGTTCACGACTGTCGTGGTATTTATTTATTTTATTTACAGTTCTTCTATACCGTGCTTTTCGTATCAGTGCGGTTTACAAATAATGATGCCATAGACAAACGGCCTTAGGCTTATATTATAACAGGATGGATAACTTGGGAAAGAACTGGGGGAACTATGTACAGTTTCAGAATACAAACTATATACAGGTATAACTGACTTGTTGGGAGATTATATACAATATATAACCCATGATGGAGGGGTCTGAATTATGCTTTGTCAAAGTCAGGTTAAGGGTGTGTTAGGGTCTTCGTGAGTGAGTTGCGGTGTGGGTAGTGGGTGTATTTGGTTAGGGTGGGCAAAGTGAAGGAGGAACAAGTGATGCTTAAGAGCTTTCCTGAACTGAGAAAGGTCCCTAATTGCTCTTATGTGTGAAGGGAGGTTGTTCCAGCATCTCGGGGCAAAGAAGGCGAAGGATCTATTTCTGGTTGCTTGAGTGCATTTTGTGGCCTCCAAGGGTACAATTAGCATATTTGTGGCTATTGATCTCCTGAGTCTGTTGGGGGTGGCAGTGAGGAGGGCAGTTAAGGATGAGAGGGCTATGAGGTTGATTGCTTTGAAGGTTAGGAGTAAGGCCTTGTAGGTTAGGTGAGTCTGCTGTCCAACGGTAGCCAATGTAATTCCATAAGTATGGGCGTGATGTGATCTCTCATCGATAAGCCGCAGAGAATGCGAGCTGCTGCGTTCATCGCCGTTTGCAATGGGTTGAGTGTGCTCTTGGGGAGACCATGGAGGATAATGTTTGCGTAATTGAAATGTGGTGTTACCAACGATTGGAATATTGTTCTAAAATCGCTTGGTGCAAGCAGAGGCCTGAGGTGCCTTAACGTCATGATTTTATTGTAAATAGCCTTGGTGGTGTTTATGTGTTCCTTGAAGTTGAGCTGTTGGTCGAGCGTGATTCCCATGTAACGTATCACATTTTTGCATGGAAGCTCTGCATCTCTCACTTTCAAAGTAGTGGGGGGAGAGAAGCTCTTGTTCTTCGAGATAAATAATACCTCAGTTTTCTTAAAATTTATGCGTAAGTTTTGAGTTAGGAGCCAGTCGGTAATTGAGTTGAAGCAATCAACTAGGGGTGAAAGGTCAGGCCGCATAATTTTGATTGGGGTGAACAGCAAGACGACATCTGCGTAGATTAAACTGGAAATGTTAAATGAGCGTATAATATCACATATGGGCTGCATATATACGTTGAAAATTAAAGCAGAGAGGGAGGAGCCTTCGGGTACTCCTTGTTGCTTGAATGGGTCAGATGTTGAGGGACCTATCCGAACATGTTGCCATCGGTCTGCAAGATAGGATTTGCACCATTCCCAAGCCAGGCCTGGAGTCGGATGAGGAAGTTGCTCATGATTGACAGAATCAAATGCAGCGGCAATATCGAGGAAGATAAGTACAAAACCGTTTCTGTTTTATCTATTCCTCTGGTTAAGGTGTTGGTGAGCGTTGTAAGTAGGGTCTCGACCCTTGGGATTCACGAAACCCGTGTTAACAGGGATCAAGGGGGACTGAGATGTCAATATGTTGCTGAATCTGCCTTTGTACCACCTTCTCAATTAGTTTAGCTAGAAGGGGTATGCTCGAGATCGGGCGGTATGAATCTGTCTTTGTCGGGTCAAGTCTGATGTTTTTCAGGAGGGGGCGTATGGATGTCTGCTTAAGAGCAGTTGAGAATGTTCCTGATGAGAAAGAGAGCTTCATAATGTAAGATAGAGTTGGGCTGACTTCAGCATGCATCGTTCTGATCCAGTACGCTGGCATGTGCAAAACTAACCCATTAGGAGAAACTACCCCTAATCAAACATCCCAGGAACAAATGGATCACAGTAATAGATTGCGACCTGTAATATGGAGACACCCTCTTCATCAAGAGATATCCCTGCATAATATGATCTCCAGGAACAAGCAGGAATGTAGTCTTCATATATGGGTATCGTCGGTACCAACGGAGTCTGCGCGGGAACGCTCCCCAGCGTCTAATAGGAAAGCTTTTGGGAGCATCCCACAGCGCCTGCGTGCTGCCTTCCTGCCTTTCCCAACTGTCCCTCTCCAGTTCTTTGTTTTCCGCGGAGTCGACAGGTTGCACATCCTGTCACCGCAGAAAAAAATTCCCTTGTTGTTCTTCTTTTTTGTGGTCGCGTCTGCCTTTCCTCGATGCTACACCGGTACCACTGGTGGTTCTTTCTTTTCTTTAAAAAAAAAAAAAAAAAACAACAACTTTTTTCTGGAGTCTTTCCAGTAATTTTTCTCTTCAGGTGCCACGCGCAATTTTGGGAACTAGGCCCAATTTTTTCTTCAGAATGGAAAAACCCGCTTCGGGTTTTAAAAAGTGTTCTAAGTGTGGCGGTACCATCTCCGTCACCAACACCCATGAGTGGTGCCTCAAATGTTTAGGTCCTCACCACTCTATTTCAGAGTGTGTTGCCTGTGAGATGATGTCGAAAAGGGGCCGGCAGAACCGAGCTGCTAAACTTAGCACCCTTTTTCCCTCTGATGCAGCCTCTGTGGCATCGACGTCTTCCAGGGCTTCGTCTTCCTCTCATGGATCTCAAGTAGCTAAACATAAATCTAGCTGGTCCTCAAAGAGTAGATCTCCTTCTAGACAACGAGATGCCTCTGGCGTTACCCTTGAGGGACTTTCACCAGCAAAATTGCCCCGGCGAGAGGCTTCGGCTTCCAAAGCACTAACGGGGCTCCAGGATGTTCTCGAGGCTTCAACCTCGGCAGAACTACTGGTGCCATGCTCTGGGGTACTGGCCGCTTCATCCGGTACCGATACCCAAGCATCGGCAGTGTCGATAGCCCAGAAATTCTTGGCTATTGAGCGCAATCTGGCGGCTCTTCTCATGGCCTCGATGCCTCTGAAATAGCTTCAGACAATTCAACCGGCACCGACTGCATCGACATTGGCAGGTATTCTACCGGGACCAAGTCGTGCATATCCATCCGGCATCGACAAGTCGGTACTGGACCACTCTGATGCCGACTTCGATCGGTACCAGTACTGTGCCTTGCACGATCACCCGGATCGGAGGTACTTCGAATCCTCGGATGAGTCTGAAGACTCCGAAAGCTCTGCTGATACCAGAGTACTTCTTCCTGAGGATTCCTCTTCTCCTCAGCGTAGGATGTCTCCACCAGAGGATATGTCCTTTCAGGATTTTATCAGAGATGTGGCCCGAGGTCTTTCCATCACAGTGGCTCCTGAAAAGGAGCCTAGGGCAAAGGAATTAGAAATCCTGCAATACCTTAAAGCTCCCAAGGAGGCAGCTACCTTACCTATTCATGAGATCTTGCATGATCTCATGTTAAGGATGTAGGAAACACCTCTATCCACATCTCCTCACTCTCGAAGACTCGACACCATGTATCGAGTTCCTCCTTGTCCTGGGTTTCAGAACACTCACTAACCACACCATTCCATGGTGGTGGAATCAGCTATGAGAAGGATAAAGAGTGCAAAAAGGCATGCATCTAAACCTCCAGGACGTGAGTGTAGGACTCTTGACGCCTTTGGACGTCAAACCTTCCAGGCTTCCATGCTTTCTGCTAGGATCAGTTCCTATATCTTATATATGGGAATGTTCCTTAAGGAGGTCACAGAAGATTTAGAGCTTATGAGCCTTCTCCTTCCTGATAAGAGGCAAGATTACCTCGCCCTTGTCAAACATGCTCAGGATGTTTCCAAGTTTGTGAATCGTGGAGCTTTTGACTGCTTTGAGTGCATAAGCAGAACCTCTGCTATTGCCATAGGTGCACGTAGGATTGCCTGGCTCCAGGCATCTGACTTGGAAATTTGGGTACAGGATAAACTAGGGAATATTCCTTGCACAGGAGAGAATCTCTATGGCAAGAATTGGCAGGAAAAAGCTAATGAGATAGATGCTGACAATATCACTTTGGATAGCTTGTCTAAATCTACAGCTGATCCTGCAAGGAAAAAATCCTCTAAAAAAACATTCTTCATTAAGAAGAAGTTTTATCCCTCCCCAACAGGGGCATCGCTTAGGTCAGTCTGCCCAAAAGGGACAGCAGCAACAACCTAGGCAAAGAAAGACTAAAGCAGCTAAGCCTCAACCGGCTCAGCAGGTTCAGCCTCCACAGGGGCTTTGACTCCTATTTAGATAACTTTGCCTTCCTGGCCCTGAACAGCCCAGAACCCTCCACCATCCCAGGACGGTTATGTCATTTTTGCCCCCAGATGGGGTCAGATAACAGCAGAAAATTGGACTCTGTCTATTGTAAGAGAGGGGTACAAGCTTCATTTCCTCAGCATGCCCCCTCCTACAGTTCAATTCTCAGATCTTTCTCAACGACCAGTTAGGTGAAGAGGTCACTGTGCTTCTTGCCCAAGGGGCAATAGAAGAGGTACCCATTCCCCACCGGGTACAGGATTTTACTCCCCCTATTTCCTTATTCCAAAGAAAACAGGATGACACAGACCCATTTTAGACCTCAGAGAATTGAACAGATTCCTGTTCAAAGAGAAGTTAAAAATGATTTCTCTAGGAACTCTGCTGCCATACCTTCAGAGTCACGATTGGCTTTGTTCTCTAAATCTCAAGGATGCGTACACTCATGTTCTCATCCATCCAACTCACCGAAAGTTCCTTCGCTTTCTGTTTCAAGGGAAGCACTACCAATACCGGGTTCTTCCTTTTGGCCTGGCCTCTGCGCCAAGGGTGTTCACAAAATGCATGGCTGTGGTGGCAGCATTTCTCCGCACCCTAGGAATATTCGTCTTCCCTTAGATAAATGGCTCATTCGAACCCCTTCAGAGCCAGAGGCCAGGGTTGCTCTCTCTCGCACAGTGCGCATCCTTCAGTATTTGGGACTTGTCATAAGCTTCACAAAATCCAACCTTGCTCCCACTCAGTCCCTAGAGTTTATAGGAGCTTTGCTGGATACCAGACAGATCAAGGGCCTACCTTCCACAGCCCCGCTGCCTTCGCATTGTGCAGTTAGCTTTCCAAGCAGTGCTAAAACCTCACCTCACTGCTCGGGAAATGTTACAATTGCTAGGCCACATGGCATGCACCGTGCATGTGGTTCCTTATGCTCGCCTCCATATGATGGCAGCCCAGTGGACTTTATCCACTCAGTGGACTCGGGCGTCAGGTTGCCTGTCAGACAAAATAGCAAACTCAGATCGCCTTATTTTGTTCCTCCAATGGTGGAAGTCACCCCAAAACGTTTTGGTGGGGTCTCCTTTTCAGCAAACCCCACCTCAAGCCACTCTAACAATAGATGCTTCACAGGTGGGTTGGGGAGCCCACCTGCAAGGCCTCTCTACCCAGGGTACCTGGACTCCACAGGAGGCCTATCTACACATCAGTCTCTTGGAACTCAGAGCAATCTTCCTTGCTCTTCGCGTATTCCACACCCAGCTCAGCTACAAGACAGTCCTGGTTCAAACGGACAATCAAGTAGCCATGTTCTATGTGAACAAGCACGGCTGAACAGGCTCTCTGTCGCTCTGCAACGAAGCTTTGCGACTATGGGCCCTCGCCAGAGATCATCAGATTCATCTCCTTGCGGTGTATCTTCCAGGCATTCAAAACTCTTGGGCAGACAGACTCAGTCTAGTTCTGCTTCCACACGAATGGTCTCTCCATGCAGACCAGGTGGCCAAAATTTTTCAAATTTGGGGAACCCCGGACATAGACCTCTTTGCAAGTCTGCTGAATGCCAAACTTCCCCGGTTCTGTTCCAGAATTCCAGCTCAGGGTTGTCAGGCCAGGGATGCTTTCCTCCTCCATTGGGGTCAGGGCTTCCTGTATGCCTTTCTACCCATTCCCATAATTCCCAAAACTCTATTCAAGCTTTAGAGAGACAGAGGTTATATGATTCTCATAGCTGCACGTTGGCCACGGCAAATGTGGTACCCTCTGCTCCTACATGTCTCTCAAGCTCCACCTCTGGAGTTAGGATCTGCTCCAAATCTCCTTTCTGAAGAGGACGGGATGCTGTGGCATCCCAATCCCCAGTCTCTGCATCTCAGGGCCTGGTTGCTGAAAGCCTAGAACTTCACAGTCTTAACCTTTCCCAGGAGGTAAAGGATATCCTTCATGCTTCCAGGAAATCTTCCACAAGACGCTCTTATGCATTTAAGTAGAAAAGGTTTACCATATGGTGCTCGCAGAAGGGTCTTAACCCTCTTGCAATACCCCTGGAATCATTACTGGAATATCTCCATTTTTCAAATGCAGGGCTTAAGACAAATTCAGTTAGAGTTCATTTGAGTGCTATTGCAGCTTCTTTCAGGCCTCTAAATGGACAACCTATTACCTCTAATCCTCTTATAGCTAGATTTATGAGAAGCCTTCTTTTAATTAAGCCTCCCATTAAGCCACCACCGGTGGCATGGGACTTAAATCTGGTTCTTGGGCAGCTCATGAAACCACCCTTTGAACCATTAGCCACTACCTCTTTGAAATTCCTTTCCTGGAAGGTCATTTCTCTTATTGCAATCACATCAGCACGTCGCATCAGTGAATTGCAAGCATTGGTGGCTGATCCTCCTTATACAAGGTTCCATTATGATAAGGTAGTCCTTAGGACTCATCCACACTTTATGCCAAAGGTGGTATCGCCTTTTCATTTAAACCAAGCGGTTTACCTTCCTGTATTCTTCCCAAGGCCTCACGCCTCAAATGCAGAAAGGAATCTTCATACTTTGGACTGTAAAAGGGCTTTGGCCTTTTACTTACAAAGGACACAGCAGCATAGAAAGTCCTCCCAACTCTTTGTTGCATTTGATCCTAGTCATTTGGGACTTCCATTCTCCAAAAGAACACTGTCCAGCTGGATTGCAGTGTATTTCTTTTGCCTATGAGAGTAAAACTCTTCCTCTTGAAGGCCATGTCACAGCTCACAATGTGAGAGCCATGGCAGCCTCTATGGCTCATCTTCATTCTGTATCTATTGACGACATCTGTCAAGCAGCTACTTGGGCTTTGGTTCATACCTTCACAGCCCATTACTGCTTAAACAAGGACTCCCGCTGGGATGCCTTGTTTGGTCAGGCTGTTCTACAACACCTATTCCATACTTAATCAACTCCTACCCACCATCCCTAGTAGGATGCCAGAGATCCATGGGGGGAAGTGGAGCCCTTTCATAGGGGCACACAACTTCTGGGGCCTTCTCCCTGTCATCTGCAGCTAGGGAGTCCCCATTTGTGAAGACTACATTCCTGCTTGTTCCTGGAGATAGCATAGTTACTCACCTGTAACAGGTGATCTCCGGGAACAGCAGGAATTTAGTCCTCACAACCCACCCACCTCCCCTAGGAGTTGTATCTCTCTTTCTTTCCCTCTCTCTTTGTCTCAGCTTTAAACTCAACTGGAGAGGGACAGTTGGGAAAGACGGTAAGGAAGCACGCAGGTGCTGTGGGATGCTCCCAAAAGCTTTCTATTGGACGCTGGGGAGCGTTCCCGCACAGGCTCCGACGATACCCATATGTGAAGACTAAATTCCTGCTGTTCCCGGAGATCACCTGTTACTGGTAACTATGCTTTCTCTGCCTTGGAAAATGAGTGCACCCAATTAGTGGAAACTGAAGGGGCCCTTAATGAAGTTAACACCCAATCTACTGATAATGCACAAAACATGAAAAAAAATCACAAAACAGGAAACTGTTGCTACTTGGAGATTCCATCATCAGAGGGATTAACTCGGGAACACATTTCAAAGGACAGAAGATGTTTGTTTATGTTTATTTAGAATTTGATATAACGCTCAGGCCAGAGGCATTAGAGCGGTTTACAATACTATAACATTCGAGGAAAATAGGAAAAGAACGCCATTTATATGATAGGACAGAGTAGAGGACAGAAACAGATAATAGAAGGAGAAGAACATGAAACAGCAAATTACCACAAACTATAGGCAGGACACCCCAATCCATACCATTGGTGTAACCTTCAGCAACAGACGCCACGGACCATCGCCTAAGGGCCACGCCAAAGGGCCCTCAGGCGCGGGCCCGCCCCTGCAATGGCGGTTTTAAGCTGTTCCATATGGCTGCTGATTGGTGGGCAGTTAGGAGGAAGGGGGAGCTCCTGCTCTCACCCCCGACGAGATCGCTGCTCTCCTCGTCCCTGCAACGGCGGTTTTAAGCCGTTCCATATGGCTGCTGATTGGCGGGCATTTAGGAGGAAGGGGGAGCTCCTGCTCTCACCCCCGACGAGATCGCTGCTCTCCTCGTCCCTGCAACGGCGGTTTTAAGCCGTTCCATATGGCTGCTGATTGGCGGGCATTTAGGAGGAAGGGGGAGCTCCTGCTCTCACCCCCGACGAGATCGCTGCTCTCCTCGTCCCTGCAACGGCGGTTTTAAGCCGTTCCATATGGCTGCTGATTGGCGGGCATTTAGGAGGAAGGGGGAGCTCCTGCTCTCACCCCCGACGAGATCGCTGCTCTCCTCGTCCCTGCAACGGATGCCAGCAGGAATACAAGCCAAATTATTAGCATACTTAGAAAGTGAGCACTCCGTGTTACTCACTTGGGTACAAATGACCTGGCTAGAACAGAACCTCTACAGTACAAAGGGACTTCCAGATTCTGGGAGAGAAACTTAAACCCACTGTCCACACTATAGCATTCTCAGAAGTTCTACTTGTTAATGCTAATGGTGTAAGAGAGCCTGCATCACATAACCTATTTTAAAACACGTGGCTCCAAACCTGGTGTAAACAAGAAGGATTTAGATATATATTTATTTATTTATTTATTTTATTTATTTAACATCTCTTATATACCGCGCTATTAAAATCAGTGCGGTGTACATTGAACAAAATATACTGCAATGTGTACAGGTAACATCGAAGTTTACAGAGAACGAGGGAATATATAACATGGAATAACAGGCAACTGGGGCAGTAAATGGAACAACAAGAGGCTATACCGTGTTGTTGGACTGCATCTCTCCATGGCAGGGAAAAGGATCCTAAGTGATAAATCCAGGCAATATGTGGACAAGCATTTAAACTAGGGAAAAGGGGGATGGATGGAAAAGAACAAGTTCAGGGCTTCATTCCCAGCAAAACATAACATTGGAAACAGTCACCATATTAACCCACAAATCAATGACAATTGAGAAGAGGAGTCTAGAATAAAATCCATGCAAAATACAAGCAAGCCACCCAAAAATTGTTGGAAGGTAGTGAGCACAAATGCTGAAGTCAAGCCAACAAGTTCCTGACCTGGAAGCCCAAATGGTGAAAATGGACTTGGACATTGTGGCCTTTAGAGAAACTGGGTTTAAAGAGTCGCATGAATGGGATATAGCCATAGCAGGCTATAATTTATTTAGAAGAGAAAGAGAAGACGGAAAAGGAGGAGTAGCAGCCCTATACATATCAAAAGCAATATTAAATATGCTGAAAATCAGGGGACATGGGGAAAAGAAGAAACACTGTGGATTGTGTTGAAAGAGGAGATGGTACTAACATCCATACTGGTGTAGTCTACAGGCCTCCATCTCGGAAGAAATGGATAGCAATTTGGTCATTAATATTGCCAAAGTAGTCATGAAAGGAGGTATTCACATTGGGTGACTTTATCGGATGTGGATTGGCGTATTCCTTCTGCAAATCTGGAAAGAAGTAAAAAGATTGTGGATGCTTTCCAAAAAGCATTGCTTAGACAAATGGCATTGGAACCAACCAGGGAAAGTTCAGCGCTGGATCTGGTACTGGAGAAAGTGTGTCGATTGTCCGGATGAGTGCCCACATGAGCAGCAGCAATTATCCCACAGTGCTGTTTGAGGTAAAAGCCGAGTCAAAGTCCAGTCACTAGACTTCAAAAACGCTGACTTCAGTAAAATGGCAAAGTGTCTGAAGGAGGAGTTGGCAGGATGGGAAGAGATAAGGGAAGTGGAATTGCAGTGGGCTAAATTAAAGGAGGCAATAAAAGGGGCAACAGATGCATATGTAAGGGAAGTAAAAAAAACAAGAGGAAAAGGAATCCTATATGGTTATCCAAAGAAGTGGCTGTACAAATAAAGGCAAAAAATCACAGCTTTCACAAAATTCAGAAGATCACAAACAGAGGAACACAGAAAAGAATACAGGATAAAGCTAAAAGAGACAAAGAGAGAAATAAGGGTAGGAAAAGCAAAGGTAGAAGAAATGATGGCTAAAGATGTGAAGTGTGGAGACAAAACTGCTTTTGGATTCTGATGCTCCTCATTCTCTTGTCTGCTACTTATGGGTATCTTGCCATACTCTAGTCCCTAGTTTTGCAGTGTTTTTTCATCTTGATTTGATTGTAAGCTCTGATGAGCATGGACTGTGTCTTACATCTATCTGTACAGTGCTGCGTACACCTTATAGTGCTATACAAATGATTAGTAGTAGTAGTAAAACTTTTTCAAGTATATTCGGGAGAAGAGGAAAATCAGAGGTGGAATTGCAAGACTCAAAAGTGCCGAGGACAGATTAGTGGAAAGTGACATTGAAGAAGTGAAAATGCTGAACAAATATGTCTGTTCTGTATTCACTAAAGAAAATTCTGGAGAAGGACTATGTATGACTGACGGATACACAAATTGGAATGGAGTAGATACTGTACCATTCACAGAAGATAATGTTTTTGAACAGCATGAAAAACTGAACGTGGGCAAGGCCATGGGACCAGGTGGGATGCAGCCCAGGATCTAAAAGAGCTCAGAGGTTCTGACACGGCCTTTAAAGGATGTTTTTAATAGATCCTTGGAGACGGAAGAGGTTCTGCAGAACTGGAGAAGGGCTGATGCGGTACCTCTTTCGAAAAGTGGTAATAGGGAAGAGGTGACAAACTATAGGCTGGTAAGCCGTATCTCTGTGGCGTGAAAAGTAACGGAAGCACTCCTGAAAGAAAGAATAGTAGACTTTCTAGAAACCAATGGGTTGCATGATATGAGACAACATGGTTTTACCAAAGGACGATCATGCCAAACAAAATTGATTGAGTTCTTTGACTGGGTGACCAGAGAACTAGATCAAGGGCACATGACGGATGTGATCTATCTAGATTTCAGCAAAGCCTTTGATACTGTTCCTTATAGGAGGCTTATCAATAAACTGAGCAGCCTGGGAATGGGTCCCAAGGTGGTGAACTGGATCAGAAATTGGTTGACTGACAGGTGACAAAAGGTGGTGGTAAATAGAACTCACTCGGAAGAAAGGAAGGAGAGTAATGGTGTGCCCCAGGGATCAGTCCTGGAACCAGTACTAACCGGTACTGTTCAATATATTTGTGAGTGATATTGCTGAAGGATTGACGGGAAAAGTCTGCCTTTTTGCAGATGACATGAAAATTTGCAGCAGAGTGGACTCCTCTGAGGTAGTGGACATCATGAGGAAAGATCTACAAAAGCTGGAAGAATGGTCTAATGCTTGGCAGTCAAGATTTAATACGAAAAAGTGCAGAGTCTTGCACTTAGGATGCAGAAGTCCAAGAGAATTGTATGCAATGGGGCCAAGAAGTTGTTGTACATGGACCAAGAGAAGGACCTTGGAGAAATTGTTTCTGAGGATTTCAGGGTGGCAAAACAATTTGGTAAGGCAGTGGCCAGAGTTAAAAGGATGCTGGGTTGCATGCAGAGAGGAATAACCAGCAGAAAGGAGATGGTATTAATGCCCCTGTACAAATCATTGGTGAGGCCTCACTCGGAGTATTGTATTCATTTTTGAAACCATATCTTACAAAGGATATCAGAAGACTTGAACTGGTTCAGAGGAAGGCGACCAAAATGATTTGAAACCTGCGCCAGAAGACATATGAGAAGAGACTTTAAGACCTAGATATGGATATCCTAGAGGAGAGGAGGTACAGGGGAGATATGATACAGATGTTTAAATACTTAAAGGGTATTAATGAACAAACAACCCTTTTTCAAAGAAGAGGAAGCTATAATACTAGACAGCATAAAATGAAGCTGCAAGAAGTTAAAATTAAAAGCAGCGTCAGGAAATACTTTTTCATCAAAAGGGTGGTGGATGCTTGGAATGTCCTCCTGATGGAGGTGGTGGGGTCAAATATAGTGACGCAATTCAAAATAGCATGGGACACATGCAGCGGATCCCTTTTATAGCAAGAGGATAAAATCAAAAGAAATGTAATTATTTTTTAATACTTCAACAGATAGAGAGGGGTGACCTGCACAGATCGATGAGTACAACTCTAAACGAAGGCATGGGGGGGGGGGGGTGACCTGTACAGAGCGGCAGGTACGACTGTTCTAGCCACCTTACTGGGCAGACTAAATGGACCATACTGGTCTTTATCAGCTGTCATTTACTATGTTACTATGTTGAGAGTCTGGTCAAAGATAGTGAAGCAATCTCCACCTCTTACCAATAACTGTCCAAGATACTTGAAGCCCTTTTTAGCCCACAAATGAAAACATTTCCCACTCACCCCCAGGTAAAAATTCAGTGTTTCCCACCAATGAGTGGAATAACGAGTGAGCTCCCTTGCACCAATCTTATATGATAGCGACAATTCCACTTGTCCCCCAAGCTTCTGCCAGTATCTTCCTCAGTTACAATATACTAAAGAACCCAAAAGGGAGGCTCCAAGTATCAAAGAACCCCCAGAGAGCATAATTTGTTGGTCTGGTGTATGATTCATGAATCCACCTCATAATAAGTGCAATATTTTGTATTTTTAAGTTAGGTAACCCCAGTCCCCCTTTTTCTCTTCCCATTGTAAGTTTAGAGTAACTTATCCTGGCATTTTTACCCTGCCACAAGAATGCACTTTGTATGCCCCATTCTTCCTGTTTGAAACTTGATTGAAGATGTCTGTAACAGCACTATAAGCCATCAAGAGTGTCACAAACCCCCCCAGGGGCACCAGAAGGGGGCAAATAATAAGTACAGTAGCAGGATGAATTCCAGAAACCACCATCAGAAGGGCAAAGTGGTACAAAGAGCACATTGATCACCTGAAGACAGTAGAAGAGGGCAAAGTAGCACCATAATTGGTACAAGCACACCAAGGCACTTTGAGAGCAGTAAAATGGCAAGGCAACTAGCACAGCACCCAAATCAGGTACAAGGCCCTAAATTATGCTGGGAGGGCCAGCACTGCACAACACCTGGATTGCCTGGAAAGCCCTAAAACAGCAGAGGCAAAATCAACACAACAGCAGAAGAGGTGGCACAAGCCCAGGCTGCAGAAGTGGGGTGAGTTCAGCTATGCTGTGTGCCTGTAAGTTGGAGTCCTTATACAGAAGACTTTTGGCCTCAGCATAGGTACCTTAAATACAGAGGAAGATTCCACCCTGCCCCTCCCCCCCTCCTAGGATGGAAGGAAGCATTCATGGAATACCTGGATGACATGCTGAGAAATGTAAGGAAAAATTAGAGGATGTATCATGGTGAAAGCCCCAAAAGCAGTGGAAGTGGGGCTGCAGCACTGGCAACGACAGCCCAGAATAGCTGAGGAAGAACATCACAGCAAAAGATATGCTGGAAGCTCCTATAATGAAAGGTTAATAATTGTGGCAGAAGACCAATAGTTGACAATTACTGTAATGAAGGATGGTGTATGTGAGGGCAATCTGTCATCCAATGACAGAAATACCATTCTTTGGTCAAGGGTATAACAGTAGCTCTGTTCCCATGCTAGAACCTCCAAATAGGTATGGCGATGCAAATTTGAAAAGAACTTTGAAGAGAGCTTCGCTCAAGGCTCGTCAAAGGTGGTAGGCTGGTAGTGTCATCAGTCCCCCCTCCCCCTGCCCCTCCCCTACAATGGGTTCAGTTTCTCCTGGACTTGGGTTGTTAGGAACCTCATGCACCAGAGGCATATAATAGCAAGCCCTAGGCACCCACAAAGATGCAAAGCAGCAAGAGGATGAGGAGTGGCCCAGAAAAAGCCAAAGCACACTGGTCGCAGAGTCATGCAGCTAGAAGGGTGGTACAAAGCACCCATATCAGCAGAAGAGGGGCGAAGGGCAGCAGTGAGGCAAGCCATGAGAGCAGTGCCAACAGAATGATGCAATAAATTTAAAAAAAGCCACTCCATATATCAAAAATACATTGGGCAAATGTTATAAAAATAGGGTAGGAGAAAAGAGCCTTAAAACAAGCGAGGTACGGGCAATGTAGGAACAAAGGAACTGTGCCCAATCTTCATCAAAACATCAACAGCTCTGAAAAACTCCACCCATTCAAGTTCAAATATATATTCAAAAAATATCAAATAACGAAAGTTCTACAAACATTCAAAAAATTAATTCCTGAAATAAGTCGATAAACTCTTAGATAAATCTAATGTATGTGTCCTGCTTGTCTCTCA
Organism: Ichthyophis bannanicus; assembly: GCA_033557465.1. Taxonomy (NCBI): domain Eukaryota; kingdom Metazoa; phylum Chordata; class Amphibia; order Gymnophiona; family Ichthyophiidae; genus Ichthyophis; species Ichthyophis bannanicus. Next base: position 789,345,489 of record CM066033.1, read on the forward strand.
AAGCGCTGTTGTCCAAAATGATATTCAAAGAAAGGCACTTATCTCAAGCGATTAACACCAAAGATATCAAACCTGAAAAACAAAGCCAGCTCAGAAATAAATCCAATCCACTGGGACTCCACTGAAGATCCAATGCCTCCTATAGCACCGGTTGAGCGTTTTACCGCATGCTTCGTCGGGGACTAAGCTGACAAACTCTAAAGTCATTTAACCACAACAGAACATTGCTGCGAGAGAAAACAGGGAGAAAGAGAAAACAAATATTTCACAAGCTCTCAGTAATAGAACGCAGGACCAGACAACTAATGGCTCCACTAAGGGAGCACACAGCCCAACCTCACCAAACATCTAAAAACCTACCATATTCATCCAGTCACAACAGCTCACAAAATCAAAAGTTTTAACCGCAGCATCCAACACGGACACCAGGCATGCACCCCTTAAAAAGGGAGCCAACCAATGACATAACCAGTGGGGAAAACCCTTTAAAGACACTCCCATTCATCATCATGTTCCCTGTAAAATAGTTATCTCCAAGTTATAATGCCCTGTTCAATGTAATTTCAGTTTGTTCAATGTAAACCGCACTGATGCAGAATATCGCGGTATATAAGAGAATGTAAATAAAATAAAATAAATAAAATAATGCAGCCTCACGCCAACAAAAACAAACTATGTCAATTTCTAAACCACCAGCCTGCCAATCACTGCCAACCAACCCCCCCCCCCAACCTGTCCTATCAGCATAAAAAAAGAAAGAGAAAAGGATTCAAACATGAACACTCCAATAGATCTGGGCATTAAGACCACCCTGATGTACAGTCCCCAAACGGAAAATCCACTTCTGTTCACACACCAACAACAGATGATCCCTGAATGACGCAGGCAGCAGCGGCATAGAGAGGAAAGGCGAAAGGAGGCAATACTTTTTTGTTTTAATTTTTTTTCCTGTTCTTTTATTTTTTTTTCCTTTCTTAAGTTTTGCCTTGTGGGCCTAAATGGACCCACTGGAAATGTGATAGTAGGCCACAGAGCAGCTGTGCAGGCTGGAACGTGATTTGCAACCGCTACAATATGGTTGTGGTACAAATCTCAACAGCAGGACCAGCTTTCAATAAAGGGGCAGGCCCTGACAGAAATGGCAGGACAGTGAGGCTGGCACCAGCAGTAAAGGGAGACCTTTTCAGTTCTTTATATTATTTCCTTTCTGTTTATTTTGGATTTTGCTTTATTTCTCAGTTTTTTTCTTTTAAATTTTGGCATGGGGGCTAAAAGGTAGCCACTGGAAATGGGCACCATCTCAGAAAGCCTGCAGTGAAAATTGTCAAAAACACGGCTAGACACTGAAAACAGCAAGTGTGTGCTTCTCAGAACAGTTCTACTTATTCCTCTTCCCAGTTGCATGAAAATGAAAGGAAACCAAGCAGAGAGAGGTCTTTCTTCTGAAACACTAGTTTTTCCAACAAATCTAGTTCTAGCTATAAATGATAGGGGGCTATGAATATCCCTTGCTATTGAGAATATAAGTTTAAAGAGTGCACTGTTTGAAAGGCAAAACGGGAAATACTATTCAGCCTTGGCCAGGTCTGGCCATACTGCAGACTTGTGTGCCCAGTATGCCAAGGGATCTCTGAATGGCCTTGATGGACTCTGCAAGGTATCATGTCACTTAAATCCGTGTAGGAGTCTGACTGGTGGTATGCTGATCTCTGCAACTTAGCATTCTAGCTAGGGCTTGAGTCACCAAAGATTGTCTCTGGCTGGGGCTCCTGGGTCATGGGCATGTAAAGCTGGGAGGGAGAGTGGTAAGTGAAAGGGTGGTACTCATGCCTGAAAATTTACACCACTCGTTCATTGTAAGTACAGTGCAGGTTTCTACCGCATTGTACAGGTTATTGTTTACCTGTAAACCACACTGATTTCAAAGAGCGCGGTATAGAAAAGATATTAAATAAATAAATTCCCCTGCTGCATCACCACTGCCATGATCTCTCTGCCTTCTGCGCTTCTTTCCCTCCACCTCAGTCACCAGTAAGTCAGTGGGGGCTGCTCTTCTTGATGCCTCTGTTGGACCCGTGGCTGGAGATGGGGGGAGTGTATAAAAGGTCATTGGCATTCTTCCCACTCTCTACTGTCCCCTCAACTGATGTGGTGGTTTTGGCACTGCCAATATCACTTTCTACCTACTCACCAGTTGGCATGCAAACTCTTCAGCCAGTACCCTTTCAATATCTTTTGATTCAGATTTAAATCCTACCCATGTGATTCCCTCAGATTCTGTACCTGCCAAGGCCATAGCCAAAAGCTTTTCAGTATGGTCTTGCCATTTGTTGGTTTATGCTTCGTTTTGTTTTCCCTATTTGGTCTGGTTTGTGTGGTGTTTATTTCATTTGTGTTATGTTGTTAGATTTTGGGGCCCTGGGTGAATGGGTGTTTTAGCATGCAGCAACTGGCAGCAGTGAATACTAACATGCATGCGTGCCTGCCAGCTACCGACCACAAAACCACACAGTAATCAGCTGTCATGTGCTAGGATGAAGAGTGGGTGGGTTAGGACCTAAGTGTGGGTGTGATGAGCACATTGCTACTAGCATGAGGGCAGTTGCCACGCACTCGAGTGCAATATGGCGGTTAGTGTAAGTGGACATAATGATCTTTCTGGGTGTTAGGTGCACGCATTAATTGTGCTGTGCATTAGGGTCGTGATCATGTGCTAGTTGGCAAGAAATTGCTGGGCATGCCTCTTACAGTGCACAACAAGTGCACTTACACCACCTTTGTATTGCTGTATGGCCCCTATTTTGTATTAGAGTTATTTGTGCTATGTGTTTAAATTTATAGCTGTGTTATTTATCGGGCTTCTGTTGGTAATATTTGCTTTGTAAACATCTTTGATGTATTGCAAAAAGCAGCTTCCTGATCGTGTAACCAGTCTAGTCCCGGACCTCTGGGGTTCCCTATCTCATCCAGCAGCTTGGAGACTGAGAAAACTCCTCCTTTTTATGATGTCACCGGTATATCCACTCGGAATCCGCCTCCTGCCATAAGTTACCTCAGTCTCCAAGCAGCTGGATAGATAGGAGCCCGGAGGGCCGGGCTCACTGGAGAAGCAATTAAGACTGGTTTCCCTACTTGATTAAGTGATTTGGGATATTTAGTTTAATTTAAGGGGGAGAGTTAACTCAAAGGACTGTGCCTTTAAGTTTGCCTGCAGGCACCTCTCTCTTCCCCCTTACCCCTCCTCCTCCCTCTGTTGATTTCTGGTTCACCGCCATCGGGCTGAGTAGGAAACTTAAGCAGTGGCTTGTTTAGTAGATTGCTGCCGGTACAGTCAGCCACTTTTTCAGAGGGAGGACTCCGGAGGACAGCCTTGCCAGCGCCACACAGAGGTCTGCCTGTTCGCGCACTGTCAGGCTCGGGAAGATCGCGCTCAGGATTCCTCAGTGCGAGTGTGCCTCCGGTGGTAGCAGTCGCTCTCCGGGACCAGCGAGAGGCGAGCCCGGTGAGTTTGAAGCTGGCGGTTTTGCCCCGGCGACATTTTCATTAAGGGGGTTTATTTTCTTGAAGCAGGGCTGGCGCTGAGTAATTTGGAGCGAAACGTAAGCGCAGCGGGCCTAGCCGCGTGGGAATGACGATGCTGGCTGTGATTATTCAGTGCTTCTCACTGATGCTGAGAGCTCTCTACAAGCCTTGTTAGCTATTTCCCTAGTCAGGGGGGTTATTTTTTGAAAGCTTTTGGATTTCGTTTGGTCTTTACAAAAAAAAAAAAAAAAGCCTGCGGCGCTGAGTGTGTGTGTGAGTAAACAGCTTCAGTGCTTGCAATTATTTTTCTTGGTGGCCATGCCATCTAAGCCACTTTGTTTGGTCTGTGGCATGAAAAAAGGCTCTTCTTCAGGTGTTTGCAAAACCTGCGTTAGAGAGACAGCGTCCATGGATTCTTCTAGAGAAGAGCAGGGAGTAATGCAGGTGGCAGAGTCAGAGCCCTCAGGATCGCAGTTACAGGAGGGGGCCCTGGGTGAGCCGGTGGCTGGCCCTTCTTCGGTGCCTCCCACTCCTCTCCCACAGGCTTCTTTACCAAAAGAATTGGCAGCAATTTTTTCAAAGGATTTTGTTACATTGCTTCAACACACTTTGCTGCTGCTCAGCAGGAGAAAGGGTCTGGGACGGCTAGCGGAGTAAAGAGACCCGTGCCGTCCCCGCAGGCCGAGGACCCTTTCAGCGGAGCCAAGAGGCCGCGGTTGGAGGGGGTACCGGTGGAGTATTCTGTAGCTTCAGAGGGGCCGTTTCCAGAGGATGAAGCTCACGGTGTAGAGGTGGAAGAAGAGCTGGAGGAAGGTGAACTGTCAGAGAGAGGATCAGGCAAGGGTGGTACGCGTCTTCAGGAGGGAAGAGTTGCCGGCGTTGATTGTAGAGGCATTAAAGGTTTTAAATATGCCAGTTCAGGGGACAGACGAGGACGAGACCCTGGAAGACCCCTTGTTGCAGGTTTTCAGGAAGACTCAACGAGCGTTCCCGGTGCATAGGGTGTTTCGGGAGATGATTCAGGAGGAGTGGAACGTGCCGGAAGCTCCTCTGAAGGGATCCAGGGTCATGGGCCGCCTTTATCCTTTGCTGGATCAGGATAGGAAGGTTTTTAAGTTACCCAAGGTTGATGCGGCCGTTTCGGCGGTTACCAAGAAAACTACCATCCCGGTGGAGGGTAGTGCAGCCCTTAAAGATTCCCAGGATAGGAAGTTGGATGTGTTGTTACGTCAGGTGTTTGATGTAAATGCCCTCTCGCTGCAAGCGGCTATTTGCAGAGCGTGGGTGGCTAGAGCCTGTCTTAGATGGTCGCAGCGAGTGCAGGAAAGCCAAGAGGTTGAAGAGTCTGGAGAGGTGACTAGGTTAGAATCTGGCACGGCCTACTTGGCAGACATCCAGTATGATCTTATGCGTGGTTTGGCAAAGAGCATGGTGTTGGCAGTGGCGGCTCGAAGGTACCTGTGGCTGCGCAACTGGGCGGCGGATAGTGCCTCCAAGGCAAGATTGAGCAAGCTTCCCTTTAAAGGGCGCCTTTTGTTCGGGGAGGACTTAGAGAAATTGGTAAAGGACTTGGGAGAATCCAAGGGAGGTAAGTTGCCAGAAGACAAGCCTAAGTTGAACCGGCAGTTTCCGGCTGTCAGGGGGCAGCAGCGAGACTTTCGCCGGTTTTGGTTCCAGACATTTAATCCCGGTCAGAGAGGGCGTTCTTCCAATCGAAGTCAAAACTTCCGGGGGTTTCGTGGGGCCGGACAGGGGTTCGGTCCCTCGTCGTCCTCGTCCTTCACTGTCAAAAAGCAACAATGAGATATGGGGGACCCGGGCACCCTTGCTGCCGGTAGGAGGGCGGTTGCAGGAGTTTTATTCTGCCTGGGTCCGAGTAATGTTCGATCAGTGGGTACTAGAAGTTATTCGAGAAGGGTATGCACTGGAGTTCCTCAGGCTGGTGAGGGAAGCCTTCGTACAGTCCCCCGGCAAGTCGCCCGCCAAGTGTGCGGCTCTGCGGGAGACGGTCCGAAGGCTACTGGAGCTCAAGGTGATAGTACCTGTCCCGTCAGACCAACTCGGAGTCGGTCACTACTCCATCTACTTCGTTGTCCCAAAGAAGGATGGGCGTGTCCGACCGATTCTGGATCTCAAGGATGTGAATCGTTGCCTTCGGGTGTCGCATTTCCACATGGAGACGCTGTGGTCGGTCGTTGTGGCGGTCCAAAAGGGAGAATTCCTTACATCGCTGGACTTATCGGAGGCCTATCTCCACATTCCGATACGGCAGGAGCATCACAGGTTTCTCAGGTTCGCAGTTCCATTCGGCCACTTTAAGTTCTGGGCGTTGCCGTTCGGCTTGGAGACGGCGCTGCGAACCTTCACCAAGGTCATGGTGGTGGTGGCGGCGGCGTTAAGGAAGGGAAGGCATCTTAGCGCATCCGTATCTAGACGACTGGTTGATTCGAGCGAAGTCAAGGTCCGAGAGCGCGTCGGCCATGGCGCGGGTTGTGGCATTTCTGGAAGAGCTTGGTTGGGTTGTCAATATGTCCAAGAGTCAATTAGTGCCCTCTCAAAATCTAGAATATCTGGGAGCTTGCTTCGACATGCACGCAGGAAAGGTGTTCCTAACAGTGGAAAGAGCGCAGGGCCTTCGGAAGTTGATAAACCGGTTTCTTCAATACAAGGTGCCATCAGCGTGGCATTATCTGCAATTACTAGGAACGATGGCAGCTGCCATAGAGATGGTTCCGTGGGTGAGAGCTCACATGAGGCCCTTGCAGAGGGCTTTGCTTCACCGATGGTCGCATCAACAGGATTCTCTCTCCCGGAAGTTGCCCTGTCTGGAGGAGGCTTGGCAGTCTCTGCGTTGGTGGTTGCGCCCTGCGTCCTTGGAGTGCAGGAGGGCGCTGGACACTCCGGCCTGGATATCGGTAATGACAGACGCCAGTCTCTCGGGCTAGGGCGCTCACAGTCAAGGCAGGTTCACGCAGGGACAGTGGACGATCCAGGAACAAAGGTGGTCAATCAACAGGTTAGAGTTAAGAGCGGTGGCTCTAGCACTGCAGTCGTTCCAGAGGCTACTCTACGGCAAGGCTGTCCGAGTGTTCTCCGACAATGCCACAGCAGTGTCCTATGTCAACAAGCAAGGAGGCACCAGCAGCGCGGTGCTGGAAGTCGAGGCCAGAGCCCTGTGCGATTGGGCAGAGGCATATCTTCTGGATCTGTCCGTAGTGCATGTCGCAGGAGTGGACAATGTGCAGGCTGATTTTCTCAGTCGGGTACGGATAGACCCAGGGGAATGGGTCCTTCATCCCGAGGTCTTCGAGCTGATAGTGCGCAAGTGGGGTGCGCCGGTTATGGATCTCATGGCCATCCTCACCTCGGTGAAGGTCGGCAGGTTCTTCAGCAGAAGAAGAGAAAGGATGTCGGAGGGCTTGGATGCTCTCACTCAGGAGTGGCCGGTAGGGCACCTGCTGTATGTGTTTCCGCCATGGGTCCTGATCGGAAGAGTGCTGCAGCGGATCGAGTTGTTCTGAGGTCACGTAATTCTCATAGCACCGGATTGGCCTCGCAGACCCTGGTACGGGGATCTGGTGAGGTTGGTAGTGGCGAAACCATGGCGGCTTCCTCTTCGGCAGGATCTTCTGGCGCAGGGGCCTCTGTTCATGCCTCACGTGGATCGATTCTCGCTTACGGCCTGGCTCTTGAAAGGGCGCGGTTGACGGCAAGGGGGTACTCAGTGGCAGTCATTTCTACCCTTTTGAAGTCCAGAAAGAGGTCCACCTCCCTTGCATATGTCCGCATCTGGAGGGTCTTTGAGGCTTGGTGTGTGGACAGGAACTGCGAGGCTTTTAAAGTCTTCCGTCTCTCAAATCTTAGATTTTCTTCAGGACGGTTTTGACAAAGGGCTAGCTGCGTCGTCGTTGCGGGTGCAGGTGGCGGCGTTGTCCTGCTATAGAGGCAAGATAGGAGGTCAGGCACTCGGGGGTCATTGGGATATTAAACGTTTTCTGCGGGCGGGGTCGCTGCTGCGGCCTCCGACCAGGCAGATCATTCCGAAGTGGCATTTACCATCTGTTCTGGACGCGCTAGAACATGCGCCATTTGAACCGCTGTCCCGAGTGTCCATCAAGGACCTCGCTTTGAAGGTGGTGTTTCTGCTGGCCATTTGTTCGGCAAGGAGGGTCTCGGAATTGCAGGCGCTCTCCTTCAGAGAGCCCTATCTGTCGTTCTTTCCATCGAAGGTGGTTTTAAGGATGGTGCCGGCCTTCCTCCCAAAGGTGGTTTCCCCTTTTCATGTGAATCAGGAAATTTCTTTGCCGGTCTTCTCGAAGGACGCGGGAGCGTCTGGTTCAAGGGAGTTGCACCGGTTGGATGTCCGTAGGGCGATAAAGTATCTTCATCGGACGGCCAGCTTTCGCAAATCAGACAAGCCTTTTATCCTCTTCGCAGGGCCCAGAAAGGGTGAAGCGGCATCTAAGGCGTCCATCGCAAGGTGGGTTAAAGAGGCCATTGCATCAGCTTACATGTTGAGAGGTAAGTCAGTACCGGAAGGGCTTAGGGCTCATTCTACTAGAGCGCAAGCCTCGTCTTGGGCGGAGGTGCGTTTGGTGCCTCCGGTGGAGATTTGCAAAGCAGCGACTTGGTCGTCGCTGAATTCGTTTGTGAGGCATTACCGCCTTGACGTCCAGAGGGCGGAAGAAACCTCTTTTGCCTCTGCAGTACTGCAGGCGGGTCTTCCGGGGCCCTCCCAGGTTTGAAGATTCACTGCTCTGGTATGTACCCAGAGGTCCGGGACTAGACTGGTTACACGATCAGGAAGGTGAAATTAGACTTACCTGCTAATTGTTGTTCCTGGAGTGTAGCCAGTCTAGTCCCGTGTCCCTCCCCAGGTTTTGTAGTTCTAGATTGGCCTGAAGTGATTGGATCAATCACAGGTAAGAGTGTTCTTTACTGTTCAAAGTGGTAGGAGTTGCAGGTGGAATTACATGAAGGTTCAAAAAAAAAAGAAAAAGGGGGAGATATAGAAGTAGGTCTGCTGTTGCGGGTTGTCCCTTCCTTTGGAGGAGAAAGTAGCCTGTGTTAGTTGAAGTCACAGTCTGTAGCAGGAATTTTCTGTTCTGCAGGTTGATGGTTTTAAAGTTTAGTTAAGGATTGGTTGGTACTTTTATAGGTACGTTAGTAGTTTCTCCAGTTACTCTCTTACTTGTGTCTCCGGTGAGTCTGCTTTGTCAATAGGTTACTGATGGCAGGAGGTGGATTCCGAGTGGATATACCAGTGACATCATAAAAAGGAGGAGTTTTCTCCGTCTCCAAGCTTCTGGATGAGATAGGGAACCCCAGAGGTCCGGGACTAGACTGGCTACACTCCAGGAACAACAATTAGCAGGTAAGTCTAATTTCACCATATCAAACAACTGAACCCAGTTCAACTCAAAGCCTTGGGGGGGGGGGGTATTATTTATTTTGCATCTCTGTTTAAATAGCCACGATAATCCACATAGAAAGGAAACGTGTGGGATTTCAGAAAGCCGCTCTTAATACATGGAAATTTCCTGCCAAAATTCACATTTCCCACCAATCTGGTTTGAGAACCACTATATATATCTAAGAACAGACATCTATTTGCATACTCTCTTCACCCTGAAGAAAGCCATAGTATGCCTCACAAACGAAAAATCAGTTCCATTTACTAAGATGTGGCTTGACCTGGAAAACTGTAAAAATTAGATGTCTGTTGAAAGTGAGAAGGGTGGGGAAAGATAGAGGTAGAAGGGTAAAGGAGGGGCTGGGGGAAAGATGGTATGCTGAGTGGTGACAGATTGAGGGAAAAGGTGGGGCACTGGAAACTCAAACTTTGGGGTGGGGGGGGGGTGGTGGATAAAGTGGAAAGAGATCACTGTATTTCCCCTGGCATTAAAATAACTACTGTAGATCAAGTGGAAGAGGGAGTCTTCCCCCCTCCCCACCACCCCACCTACCATTTGCCTGTAAAAATTATGCTCCCAATAATAAAGCAAACTTGCATACACCTTGAAAAAAATTCAAGGGAAATTTGGTCAGTACTACCAGCCTGAAAAAAGTATTCCTAAATGTAAAAGAATAAAACCCAGCATCAGGAAGGAAGACCACTGGTCCTGGGACTGTCACTTGATCATTTCTGCCCAGCAGCATTTTTTCAGGGTTCCTCTCTGGAATAAGATGCATTAGAACAAAGTTCTTTTATTGAGCTGCGCGTCCTCTCAGTACGTTTGGATTGACTAGTATTATAGATGCTTTGTTTTCCAAATCATACTGCTAGACCAGTCCAGACAAACGGGTTGTGTCCCCCTGCCAGCAGATCTTGGAGACAGAGAATTCTACCAGAGCTCTGATAGGCTGGGCTCTGGTGATATGGTCCTACCCCTAGGGGTCTCCCTCAGTATTTCTCTGTCTCCAGCAGATCTGGTTGCCTTTTATTGTTTTCTCTCAAAAAATCTTGTAAAACTCATTTGGGGAAAAAAATCTAGGTTTCCTGGTTTTTATTCCAGTGTGATTCACTTTGGAACCCGGGTGTCTTCAGCTGAGCTCCTGTTTATTGAACAGTTGAGCTCGCTGACTGAAGGAATGCCCAGCATCTGGCCATGAGGGCTTGCTAGCTGGATGAAGGGCTTCCTAAAATCATTGTGTGACACTGATTTTAGTGGTCTGGCATCTGACACCGATTCTGCCGCAGCCCTTGGCTTCACTGCACTGACCGGCATTGTGAGTAGTGTGGTGGCGAAGCTAGCCCAGTGCCTATGGAAATAGGGAAAACACTTGCAGTCTCCTCCAGTCAGAAGGAAAGTGCAGGGAATTGCCACTTTAAAAGTGCAGCTAAGAATGAAAATAGCCTGTCTAAAGCTGCTGTCCTAAGGCCACGCCCCAGCTCCATGGTAACTGAGGGTGGCAATCTAAGACAGCTGGGGCAGGGTGGAAAGATACAAGCCAGACCCACTCATATAAGCCCCAGAGAACAGGGAGGAAGAGAGCTGAGGGAATAGCTGAATCGAGAGCTGAGTCTGATTCAGAGCGGAGTCTGGGAAGGAACCTGAATCTGAGCATGAGCATCAGCATTACACGAGGAAGAGAGACGGAAGGGCTAATCTATGCAGGAACCAGCATGGCCAAGGAAGTGGCAGTGAAACAATGCTGAGGAGAATCCTAAAAGGAACTGCAAGTAAAGATTTTAGCCAGGAGTCTAGAAAAAGGTTCTCAGACACCAGTTTGAGGGAAGAGTATCCCCAAAGCCAGCTCCAGAGTTTGGACCGGTACCAGGGCTATAGGAAGCCTGCAGTAGGTTCAAAAACCCGGAGGTTTAAGCCAGGAGAGATTGCTGGGAGTGACTCAACCATAAAGGCTTACCAGGAGACGCTGAGTCCAAGAATCTCACCTCAAGGAGGGCTGGTAAGAAAACCTCTTAACAGAGAAACCTTGAATGCTTTAAGACTGTTGAAACGTTTGGTAAAAGATCAGGAATTACCTTGCTTTGATAGCAGCTCTGAGTCCCGAGAGAGGTCTCGAGGGGAACAGCTGATTAGGTTGTTCAACGAAGCTGCAGAACCTGATTGCTCTGAATGTGAGTCAATGGAAGTTGGAGAAGGTGATAGTGAATTAAGTCAACCTGATCAAGAAATGGAATGTGATTTATCCATAAGGGTAAAATGAGAATCTTCTGAGTTATAAGCTTGAAGAGATTCCAGTTTGTTTTATGTGCATGTATGTTCTGAAAGGGAAAGAAAGTTTTAATTAGTGTGGCTGCTGTTTTAAAAGCAAGAGACTTGTTAAGGAGGAATGCCTAAGGTCTCTAGAGCAACTAATTAAAACCCTGATTAAGTTGAAGCAAAGAAGAAAAGTTTATTACAGGAGTATTGCTGTCTGAAAGTCTTCAATGGACAATTAATTGCAAAAAGCATTGTGAACTGAAACCTTCATTTGGAAGAAAGCAATCATTGCCTTGTTGAAGCAAGCAAGGGCAATTGATATCTGTGGAAAGTTTACCAACCTTTTATTTCTTGTGGAAAAAGTCTTTACATGTGTTATGCCAAGCTTCCTTAGAAGTTCCTGTTAAACAAGGGAGGCGAATAAAATTTCCTGTGTTGCTTTCAAACCTCGGCTAAAGCTCTTTATTACAACTACAATCAAATGCTCAAGGAACTACAACTCCCAGAGGCCTTTGCCCTAGGAGTACATATTAAATAAAATATTGAAAGTGCAGCCCCCTTTCCTCCTCAGGCAACCGCCTAGGCGGGGGTAGGCGGCGACAGTAGTCTTTTCAAACCACACACCCCCCCCCCCCCCGGCTGAAGCAGCATATCTCCTGCAGCTCCACGACAGCACAATCAGTATTTTTACTTTTTCTTGATCTCTCCTGACAGCTGGGGCAGTCTTTTACCTCCTCACTTCACCCCGTTTGTTATTTGAGTTTAATTTCGCTGGATTTGTAGTTATTTTCTGTTCTTTTGGTGAATTCAGTTTGCCGGCGGCCATTTTGAATCGCCGCGGAGCTCCGTTTTTGGCGGGAAGCACAGGCTTTTCTGTTTCTGCTTCTTTTAACAAATAGCGCGGTATATAAAAGTTGTTAAATAAATAAATAAGTAAATTTTAGCTTTCTCCTCGCTGTGACGCCCTCCCTGCACCTCGTTTTTACAAACAGGTTCTGGCTTGGGGTGGTTTGTTTGCTCAACATTCTTTAGGTTAAAGTAAAAAAAAAAAAAGAAGAAGAGCCTCCTTTACATCCTCACAATGCCTTCCTCAGTGCAAAGGTGCATTGTATGTCACAAAAAGCAGAAGGAACTTAAGAATCGGCTGTGCACATCTTGTTTTGCTCACCCAGGTGAGTTTTCGTCGGCCTTGCCGAATCCAGGGGCCTCGGTCTCTGATTTGCCTGTGTTAGATGGCCCGCTACCTTCGTCATCTTCAGCAGAAGCACAGGGGCTCTACCAGTGACTCTTCCAGCTCCCTTAGTGCCTTCGCACACTGTTCTGCACTCTGAAGAGCACCTATTAGCACTATTCCGCCAAGCGTGCACTCTGTGGCATTCTGAATCTTCTGCTACCGCGGCGGTGCATTTGCCGGTGGCACAAGAGCCCATGCCTACGTCTGTTATCCGCAAGCGGTCCAAGAGCTCCGTTGGCCTTAAGGGACCCCGTCCTCATAAAGAGTTGCAGCTCCTGCTGGACGATGATCTAAACCCTGAAGATGATAGGTCTTCTGCTGACGGCTCTGCAGAGTCCCCAGATCGTGAGGATGGGGAGTATTCTCCATCAGATTCTTCTGTTCCAGCGCAAGAGGACTCACAAGATATTCGGCTGTTCCGTAAGGAGGAGTTATCTGCCCTAATTGGGCAAGTGTCTGAGGCACTTCGCCTTTCGAATCTTCCTGAGCCACAGACTCCTCAGGCTGTCTCAGGCAGACCCCATCTTGCAGGGCATTCGTAAGCCTTCAAAATCCTTTCCATTTCCACCGGAATTGCAACAAATGGTGTCCCGGGAATGGGATTCTCCAGACTTTCTGCTCCACAACGCTCGGTGCCTGGGACAGTTATATGTTTGGTCTCCAGAGGTCCTGGAGCAATGGCTCGCGTATCCAAAGGTAGATGCCTTAGTCACTGGCGTTACTAAGCGCACCACCATTCCGGTGGAAGGCGGGGCGGCGCTCAAGGATCCGCAAGACTGGAAGGTGGAGAACCTTCTGAAGACGGCTTTCTCCTCGTCCTCTTTGGCTCTTCAGGCGACGGTGTGTGGTGGACTGACAGCCCGTGCTTTGCTACGCTGGATTCAGCGTTTGCCAGAAGATTCGTCTCTTAGTCGCCTAGAGTCGGCTACAGGGTTTCTAGCCGACACCTTCTATGATTTGCTGCGTCTTTTGGCTCGCTCTATTGCAGCTGTGACGGTGGCCAGGCGATGACTGTGGCTCCGTCAATGGGCGGCAGATGTAGTTTCCAAGGCCCGGTTCTCCAAATTGCCTTTTAAAGGAAAGCTGCTTTTCGGGGCAGAGCTCAACAAGCTGGTAAAGGATCTTGGGGAGGTTAAGCCCCAGCGATTGCCGGAAGATAGGCCAAAGGCGTCTTCTCACCGGTCTTTTCGGGCACAGACGTTCAGGTGTTATTCCAGGAATAGGGACTCCCGGAGGTTTCGTTCTTTCAAGCCCTCCCTGCCGGCAGCGCCATCCAATCGTTACAGGCAGAGAACGCAGTCCTTTCGGGGGGCTCGGAAAAGCTCCGACTCCTACTCGGCCTCTGGGAAGTTCTCCGGTTCTGCACGGTCCTCCCGCTGACGGGGCGGGAGGCCCACTCGAGACTTTGCCACCGGTAGGGGGGCGGTTGGCATTATTTTATCAAAAGTGGGCGCAAATCACCTCCGATCAATGGGTTCTCGACAGCATTTCTCGGGGTTATTCTTTTGAGTGCTGCCGGTCTATTCCCGAGGCCTTCCTTGTCTCTCCAGCAGGCTCTCCCGCGAAAAGATGGATCATTCAGGCCACCCTACAGCATCTTCTTCTCTTAAACGCCATTTGCCCAGTGCCCCCCTGCGAAAGGGTGCTGGGTCAGTACTTCATCTATTTTGTGGTGCCCAAGAAAGATGGTTCTTTTTGCCCCATCTTAGACCTAAAGGGAGTAAACCGCAGCCTTCAGGTGCCTCATTTTCGGATGGAAACTCTTCGATCCGTGATTCAGGAGGTGTGCAAGGGCGAGTTTCTAGCATCGCTCGATCTAGCAGAAGCGTATTTTCATATTCCCATTTGGGCCGAACATCAGCAGTTTCTGAGATTCACGGTGCTAGGGCAGCATTATCAGTTCCAAGCCATGCCCTTTGGGTTGGCTTCAGCTCCCCAAACCTTTTCCAAGATAATGGTGGTAGTGGCAGCAGCCTTGCGCAAGCAGGGAATCCGAGTTCATCCCTATCTCGACGATTGGCTTATCCAGGCTGACTCTCTGACGGAAGCTCGAGAGACGGTCGCCCGCGTAGTGGTCTTCTTGGAAAACCTGGGGTGGGTGATCAAACGCACCAAAAGCTGCCTCCAACCATCTGAAGTGATAGATTTTCTAGGGGCTCGCTTCGACACTCGCCGCGGGTGGGTTTTCCTCACGCAGGTTCGCTTTCAAAAGCTTTCATCTCAGCTCTGTCTATTCCTACGTCAAGAGGCACCTCGGACTTGGGATTACCTTCAACTCTTAGAATCCATGGCAGCGACCATCGACCTGGTTCCTTGGGCAAGGGCTCACATGCGTGGCTTGCAGAGGGTGCTTCTGTCTCGATGGTCGCCGGTGTCGGAGGACTATCATATTCGGCTACCTCTACTACCGGCGGTCAAGCTATGTCTCCGTTGGTGGCTCCAACCCCGCAATCTTCTCCGGAGAGTACCCCTGGAAACTCCGTGCTGAGTACTGGTAACGACAGACGCCAGTTTCTCCGGTTGGGGGGTGCACTGCGGCTCGCACACAGCGCAGGGGATTTGGTCTCCGCGAGAGGCTCGGTGGTCCATCAATCGCCTCGAGACGCGAGCGGTGTGATTAGCTTTGCGGATGTTCCAGCCCCTTCTGCGGCGTCAATCGGTTCGAGTTCTATCCGACAACGCTACAACAGTGGCATATCTCAACCGCCAAGGGGGCACGAAATGTCCAGGGGTATCGAAGGAAATGAGTCTTCTCCTTCTGTGGGCAGAGAGACATCTCCAGGCGCTTTCGGCGCAACATATCGCGGGGATGTGCAATGTCAAAGCCGATTTCCTCAGCAGACATACTCTGGATCCCGGAGAGTGGGCTCTGGCTTCCGAGCCCTTTCAATCCATTGTTCGCCAGTGGGGTCAACCGGCGATGGATCTCATGGCCACAGCGCAGAATACCAAAGCACCAATCTTCTTCAGCAGATGGAGAGACAACAGGACGCACGGGGTAGATGCCTTATCTCAGCCGTGGCCGATGCATCTTCTTCTCTGTCTTCCCTCCCTGGTCCATGATCGGCAAGATTCTCCAACGAGTCAGGGAACATCGCGGCCCGGTGATTCTAGTGGCGCCGGATTGGCCTCGCAGACCGTGGTATGCGGATCTCGTCCGAATGTCTCGAGCATCTCCTCTGCACTTGGGGGTATTCTCGGGACTCCTGCACCAGGGACCGATCACCATGGAAGACCCAGCTCCTTACTCGCTTACGGCCTGGCTCTTGAACGCCGCAGATTAGCTCATAAGGGTTATTCGCCTAGCGTGGTAGCGACTATGCTCAAGGCACGTCGCTCTTCTACATCGTTGGCATACGCTCGGGTGTGGTGTCTCTTTGAATCTTGGTGTTCGATAAGCCAGGTCTCACCCTGGTGTTGCGGCATCCTGGACATTCTTTCCTTTCTGCAGGCCGGCCTCGATAAGGGCCTGGCTCTCGGGACCTTATGGGTGTAGGTGGCTGCTCTGACATGTTTTCGAGGGCCGATATCGGGACGTTCTATCGCCTCGCATATGGACGTTTCGCGCTTTCTCAAAGGTGTTAAGACCTTACGGCCTCCGATACGTCCCTTGGTTCCTGCTTGTGATCTCGCTCTCGTTCTCCTTGCTCTTGTTGCTTCTCCCTTTGAGCCTTTGAAAGCTTGTACCCTTAGGGACTTAACGCTGAAGACGGTATTCTTAGTGGCCATAACATCGGCACATCGAATTTCCGAACTTCAAGCTCTCTCTTGTCGAGACCCCTATCTATCTTTTTCTTCGGAGGGGGTTTCTCTTTGGACAGTCCCTTCCTTCTTATCTAAGGTGCTTATCCCGTTTCATGTCAACCAGCCTCTTTTCTTACCTTCCTTTGCAAAAGAGCAGTGCTCCGGACGCCATTGTCAGTTGCGTGCGGTAGACCTGAAGAGGATCTTTTATCGGTATCTGAAAGTCATGAACTCCTTCCGTAAGACCGATCATCTCTTTGTCCTGTTTGCGGGTCCTCGGCGAGGGTCCGCAGCCTCCAAATCCACTATTTCTAGGTGGTTGTGAATGGCTATTGAAGCAGCATATATTCTTCAAGGACAGCCGGTACCTGCAGGGCTCCGGGCGCACTCCACACGGGCTCAAGTGGCGTCTTAGGCTGAGCGCTCTCAAGTAGCTCCTCTCGACATTTGCTGGGCGGCGACTTGGTCGTCTTTGTCCACTTTTGTCCGTCACTATAGATTGGACGTCCACGCTCGGCAGGAGATCCATTTTGGAGCTGCAGTGCTGTCGGCGGCATTGCCCCCCCCCCCCCCCCTGAGGGTCGGTAGCTTGGGTACTGTCCGTTTGTCTGGACTGGTCTAGCAGTATGACTGGAAGGAGAAATTTCGCTTACCGTTAATTTCCTTTCCTGGAATACTGCTAGACCAGTCCAGGACCCACCCTGCTGTCAGTTGCAGTCCTGCTAGTGCAGTGGAGCTGCCGGTCTCCTCCTGTTTCAGAGTGTCTGACCAAAGAAGCCTATGGCTGAGTTTTTCTTTCTTAGCAGCCTTCAGATTCTGGGGATGCTTTCAGCTCCGTTGTACATAGTTGAATTGGAATTCACCTTGGGTGGTGTTATGTTTAGGTTGCATTTCAAGTTGGGTTAGCTTTGCAGACAATACTGAGGGAGACCCCTAGGGGTAGGACCATATCATCAGAGCCCAGCCTATCAGAGCTTTGGTAGAATTCTCTGTCTCCAAGATCTGCTGGCAGGGGGACACAACCCGTTTGTCTGGACTGGTCTAGCAGTATTCCAGGAAAGAAAATTAACGGTAAGTGAAATTTCTCCTTGCTTTCCTTTTTTTGTTGTGATTTTTTCCTCAGAAACTTAGAAATGAAAGCGGTCTTTTGTGTTGTTCAAACTTGCAAGATAATAGCATAAGTTCAGTTGAACAAAAGTTGCAGACCAAGTTTTACTAATGATGCTTTGCCATCTTATTGTCCACAGATGGTCCGGCTGCATATCCCATCCCAGTGCAGAATACCAAACCACTGCTTACCGTTGGCTTCACATCAGGGGACATCAGTTTAATGAACAACTATGATGACCTATCTCCAGTCATCATTCGCTCAGGGTTGAAAGGTACAAACTGATGTGGTTTTTTTTCTGTGCACCTTTGCATCAGGTTCTTACCTATAGTGTTTTGTCTCCCAGGGCCAGATCAACCATTAGGCAAGGCTACTCAATCGCTCAAGGCAGCAGCTTCTGAGGGGCAGCAAAGAGCTGCAGCAGTGAAAGCAAAACTATAGATCCTGACAGCCACACAAACTCAGAGCCATCAGCACCTTCTTTTATTTGCAGGGAGAACAGATACACATATACATACAGAGTTTAATATTTGAAAGTATGATATCCAGTTATGCAATTCTACAGGATTGTTGTGGGAAGCATGATGTTGGGACGATCATGATGAGGGTATAAGGATGAAGTTTTGCCTAGGGTGTCCAATAGCATTACATTGGCCCTGTTCTGTTCAGTGGTGTCTGTGTAATGCTATCATCTGTCAACATGAGATTGCGGTTCATTCTTTGTTTACTATTTTTAAACAAGTTTTTCCAGATATGTTAGCATTGGAAATATAGTAGGTAATATTTGCAATACAGTGTTTCAGCAAAATACATGTCGTCATATCAGCAACGTTGCTGCTAGCTAGAAAAAAAGGATAAATAAAGTGGGGAGGTGGGAAGGACCCCTTTTACTAAAGTGTGTTGAGAGTTTGCAGTCAGTGTATGTAAATGGCCAAAATTAACACATAATAATTGCAGAGCTTTTCCTTTAACTGTTAGGCACATGCCCAGCACCTTCCCATATAGTTAATGCAGAGACAATATGCTTAACAAGCATTGCAGATAATGCGCATGCATTTAATACCACCTATTGCGGTGATGTTTGTGCAAAGTGATTATCTGCTGCTTGAACACTTAATGCGCAGTACTGTACTGCATAAGTGTAAGGTGAAGTCCCTGCCCATTCCCCACCCCATTCCAGATTTGTCAGTTAACAGTGTGTGCTAAGCAGAAATGTTTGAAAGTTAAGTTTTGAACTTGCGGATCTTCCATATATTGTTTGGGGATTTTATTAAGGAGGTCATTGATGTGAAAGGGCATTCAGAATAGGTGTTTGCGATCTTGTGTTACGGTGAACACTGGCCCGATATAGCTGAGACCTTCCTTTATAAGAATAATCTAGGTTGATGACAGCAGCAGATGGATAACGGATTTAATCCACATAGTGCATAAGAACATTTTTTGTTATATTTGAGTGTGTGCTAGCTGATTTTTGGTTTGCAGAAGTAATACATTAATTTTAAAAAAAGCATTTAGTGAGGCAAATGACACAAACTTTCTTTTTCTCTGTACAGTTTGGCTGAGGTGTTTAAATTTGATACCCCTCTCACATTTCTTTATAATGTTGTTCAGAATTATTTTTGTTGTGTTTTGGACCACTCCCTGGTGGTGATTTTAGTGACTCTAAGGAGTCTTTTTCCCATCTTCTGTTCTGTTCTTTAAAACTGAGACCATCAGGCTTCCTACATACAAGTAGTCCAAGACTTCTAGCTGCTCACTTTATGAAATAAAAAATGTTTACACCCTTCTCGCAGAGAGGACATAGTGTGTGTAACCAAGAATTTGCTTTGCCTACAGGTCTTAACTGCAAACAATAAGAGAGTCTCTGTAGAATTTGTTTTATTTATTTATTTAACAGGTGTTCTTTACTGCCCTATCTTCTATTCGGGGCGGTTTACATTATAACAACTTTACATTGAATAGGGAATTATAAAGTGGAACATTAGGACTTTGGGTTCAGTTGTCTGTTAAATTGGGGTATTGCAGGGGGTAGTGGGAGGATATGTGAAGGTGACTGATTGTATAGGATAGGATAAGAGGCTGTTCGTCAGGTGATGTTGGCATAGTGCTCTGTGAATAGGAATGTCTTTCTGGCTTTGTGAAAATCTTGTAGGTCTGTGGTGGCTCTTATAACTTCTGGTAATGAGTTCCAAAGCGTTGGTGCATAGAGGAAGGGCGCTCTGTTGCAGGTTAGCTGTTGGCTTTAGTTTTTGCCTTTTGGAATGAGCAATAGGTTTCTCGTAGAGGCTCGATGGTTCCTCGTTTCTGAATCTGCACTATTGGCTGGAGTGTGATTGGTGCCAGTTGGTGAATTATCTTAAAGATGATCATGAGAGATTTGAATTTGGTCCTTTGAAGGATTGGGAGCCAGTTCAATTGTTTTAATGTAGGGGATATGTGTGTGCCCCTCAGTACCCAAGATATTATTCATGCTGCCGTGTTTTGTAATAGTTGTAGGGATTGGATGATGTGTTTTGGCATACCGTGATAAATGGAGTTGCAATAATCCAGTATCAGCATAATCATTGCCTGGCAGACGGTGCGGAAGCTCCTTTCATCCATGAGAAGCATAGAAACATGACTACAGATAAAGACCATATGGCCTATCCAGTCTTCCCTTCCATAGCAACTACTACAGTCCCTTTTTTCCCTCCTTTATAGAGCCTCTGTGTTTATCCTGTACTCTCTTGAATTTAGATGTACTACCCCCACCGGGAGACTATTCCATACATCAACCACTTCGTAAAGTTAGGTTTCCTAAAGTCTAGGGTACCTGAGGATTCAGTGACCATTCAGAAGATTGAAGGATCCTGCCAAGCTTGTCTGCCAAGTAGTTTTATTTCCTGGGAATGCAGATGGCTTGGACAGGATATCAGAGTTATCACAGAATCCCATATATGGGCTACCTCTCAGCACAGGGACCCCACTGCTGCTCTTTTGTTCTAGAATAATACCACCTGGTTGTGTGTCTGGATTAATTCTGGCAGACAATGAAAGTGTGCCAATATTTGAAGAGAATAAAATATTGCTCTTAGTTCTAGATGACTGATGTGTAATCGTTTATCAGCCTTAAAGCACATTCCTTGCATAAGCCATAGGTGGAGATGAGTTCCACACCCAATGTTAAAGGTAACCATGGCAAACACAGCATGATCCATGATGAGGAGCAAAGGGAGGACCTTTGAAGTATGCCTACAAAATATACTACAATGATGGCTCATCAAGGCAAGCTGAAGGGAGGACCTTGCAGGACAAGGGCTAAAAGGTTGGGTGCCATTGGAATTTCAAGTTCCATTGTAGTTTTCTCATTTTCAGATGAACAGAAGGGATGTGTATTGTGGAAGACACGTGCCCTAGCATCCAAGTAAGTTTTGATTGTGACCGGTAAGAAGCAGTGAACCATTTGCACAGAGTGGACATAACATTGTAGTCTATCTGGTGGAAGGAAAGCTTTGACTTGTGTCCAGAATTGCTCCAATGAAAGCAAGTTTCTGTGTGGGCTGAAGAGTGGATATCTCAATGTTAATGAGGAATCTCAGGGATTAAGCAGGCTTAATTCCAGCAGTAGGGTTGAGCAAGGCCAATTGCTGAGATACAGAAAGACATGCAGTAGATCCTACCTATGCAAGTGCACTGCCATGATCACTAGACATTTGGTGAATGTCCTAGGAGACGAGGGCATTCCAAAAGGGAGAGGCTTTGGATAGCGATCAGTTTGCATGGCGAATTGAAAATATTGCCTGCGGTTGAGGCAAATTGGTATGCAAGTATAAGCATCTTTGAAGTCTATGACTACAACCAGTCCCCTCTGGTTAAATATGGGAGAATGGTTGGTTGGGTTGTTTATTTTTAATTTTAATTTTTGAAGAAAAAGATTAAGGTTCTTGAAAGCCAGACTACATCGCAGTCCTCTTGATGTCTTCAGGATGTGGAGAGGGAGAAGATCCTCAAGTACCAAGAAATGCAGTCAGAGACTTAAGAAAATGTAGCAGAAAAATACAGAGATATGTTTCCCATGGTGTTGGATCCACAGGCATGATTAAGAGGAATTTCCAAGCATACCTTGATAAATTGCCTATACATCTTATGAATTCCAGAAGGAAGCCCTCATTGACATAATGCATATACTACATCAACCATTAGTAAATATTAGAGAATCTGATCATACTCTACATACTTTGCTTAGGAGCAAGGTTTTATTACTGTCAAGGTATGTGCACTTGGAGGCATTGCTGCCAAGATACACAGGTAAACCTAGGTCCTAAAGACAGACCGCTATATCACACTACCAAACCCCACCACCACAACCACATACTCTAGGATTCATAAAATGAAGCTGCAAGGAGGCAAACTTAAAAGCAACATCAGGAAATACTTTTTCTCCATGGACAAGCAGGAAAGTAAGTCCCTCACATATGGGTGACATCACCGACGTAACCTTGTGCAGGAATGCTCCCCAGCCTCCATTGAAAGCTTTTAGGAGGCTGCACTGTGCATGCACATTTGCCTTCCTGCTTGCCACGGCGCTATCTTCTCCAGTCTTCTTTTTTTCATGGAGCCCCTAGGATGTGTCCTGCACCAGCAGAAACATTTTTCTCATTTTACCCCCTTGTGGATCCTTTTCTTTTAATTTTACCACCTGTCATTGGCTAAGTTGGCTCTCAGCTGACTTTCATGGGGGGTTTTTTGTTTTTGTCTTTTTTATTCTGTGATTTTCCCTACCGGGTCCTTTTCTCACATAGGCAAATTGAGGCCTTTGATCTTGCCGATACGGTCTTCTCAGACATGTCTAAGCCCAGTGAATGTCTGTAAGAAGTGTACAAAATGTGGCCGTAACATCTTGGTCAATGACAGGCACAACTGGTGCCTGCAGTGCCTTGCATCCAATCACCAGCCCGCTTCCTGAAACCTTTACCTGCAGATGATGAGGAGGGGCCTGAAGGGCTGGGAAAAACAGAAGGAGCCTCTCTTTGGAACATCTGATTCAGTATCCTCTGCTCCAGCATTAGCAGTGCTCTCAAGAGGTTTTGCCAAGGCATCGACCTAGAGGGATGCCTGGATGGACACGGAACCGAGGGGCCATGGCATTAAGCAGAGATGCTTTGTTGATATACGTCCGGAATCGATGAAGGACCTGACACTGATCCCGTTGATGTCAAAGAGGTTACCCAAGCAAAGGGACAAGTCTCACGTTCATCAGCACCGAAGCCTTTCCTGATGCGACGCCAAGAGCAAGGGTCGGGAGCAGCCCACTAAACTTCCCCGGTGGGAGGAATCGACTCCCAGACAAGAGGAATCGACTCCCAGACAAGAGGAATCAGCCCTCATAGCCCCAGAGGGCATTCGGATGTCTCCCGATGAGCCCAACATCGTGGAGTTCCCACCAGAGGTATCAGCACTGGTGGCCAAAGCCACAATTCCAGCCTCATTACCCTCCGAGGCAGTGGTACTGGAGGAATGTCTTTTGGTCCTCGAGGATCATATGGTGGAGGTCTTGGCCTTGCAGCAAGCTGGCCCTTTGATGCCTTCAGCATTGTCACCGTACTCTGTCCAGCCCATCCTGGAGACCCAAGCACTGTCCATCGAGGCAGGCACATCGGGCAGGAAATCGTAATCGATGCTGGCTCCCTTGACTGTCTCCCTGTCTAATGTCTCAGAGTCTGATGTCCCTGGGCACCCACAGTCCCACTGACGCCCGCCCTATCCGCATGACCTCTCTGAGTTAAAATCCAAGGGCTGGGAAGTGAAGAAGACTCTGTGATATCAGACTGGAGGTCCCCAGAACTTCCATATCCTCCATATGAGCAGCACAAATTGCTCCTGGAGGACATGTCCTTCCAGGACTTTGTGCTGGACATGGCCAAGGCCATACCCTTCTCCTTGGAATCAGAGGATGAGCCGGGAGTGGAAGAGCTCAAGCTCCTCTAGTACCCTTCAGCCCCCAAGGAGGTAACAGTGCCTGTGCACACGTCTTGCAGAGACTGCTGCTGCAGCTGTGGGAGAACCCTGTCTACTACTACTACTACTTCACATTTGTATAGCACTACGAGATGCACACAGCGCTGCACAGACACATGTAAAAGATGGTCCCTGCTCATCAGAGCTTATATTCTAGTCAAGACAGACAACACAGTAGCTGTAGACACGGCATACAGCTAGGGGGGATGGTAAGGAAACACAAAGGAGATCAGGTGAGTCAAGATCCGAAAGCGGCTGCAAAGAGTTGAGTTTTCAGCCTGGATTTGAAAAGGGTCAGAGAAGGAACCTGACATACAGATTCAGGTAGTTTGTTCCAGGCATAAGGGGCAGCAAGGTGAAAGGAGCAAAGTCTGGAGTTAGCCATAGAAGAGAAGGGCACAGATAGAAGCAATTTGCCAGAAGAGTGGGGTATCCGAGGAGGGGTGTTGGGAGAGAAAAGAGAGGAAAGGTAATGAGGAGCTGCAGAGTGAATGCACTTATAGGTCAATAGGAGAAGTTTGAACTGGGTGTGGAAGCAGATAGCGAATGAAGTGACTTGAGAAGAGGGGTAATATGAGCATGATGAGGCTGGTGGAAGATTAGCCATGCAGCAGAATGTTGAACATATTGAAGGGGAAAGAGATGATTCAGTGGGAGATCAGCAAGGAGTAGGTTATAATAGTGTAAACAGGAGGTGACTAAAGAGTGGACAAGTGTCTTAATAGTGTGTTCAGAAAGGAATAGGTAAATTTTGTTGATGTAGAGAAAGAAATGACAGGTTTTAGTTATCAGCTGGATGTGTGTGGAGAAGGAGAGAGGAGTCAAAGATGACCCCAAGGTTGCAAGCTGAGGAGACAAAAAGTAGAGAGCTAGCCACAGAGACTGAGAAAGGAGGGTTTAGGGGAAAAATAAGAAGCTCAGTTTTGGCCATGTTCAGTTTCAAGCGGTGGTGAGACATCCAAGCAACAATGTCAGAAAGGCAGGCAAAGATCCTGGCCTGGATTGCTGAAGAGATTTCAGGTGCAGAGAGATAGATCTGGGAGTCATCAATATAAAGATGGTACTGAAAGCCATGGGAAGAAATGAGCGCACCAAGGGACTGGGTATAGAGAGAGAAAAGGAGCAGACCCAAGACAGATCCTTGGAATACACCAACTGAGAGCAGAATAGCAGTAGAGGATGATCCACTAGAACAAACACTCAAAGAGCGAAGGGAGAGATAAGAAGGGAGCCAGGATAGCACAGAGCCCTTAAAACTAAGTGAGGAAAAGGTATCACAGAGAAGGTTGTGGTCAAGAGTGTCAAAAGCAGCAGAAAGGTCAAGAAGGATGAGGATTGAGTAAAGGCTCTTGATTTTGCCAGGAACAGGTCATTGGAGACTTTGGCAAGAGTCATTTCGGTAGAATGTAAAGGACGAAAGCCAGATTGTAGAGGATCTAGAAGGGCTTGAGAGGAGAGAAAGCTGAGGCAACAGCGGTGAACCACACGTTCAAGTAGTTTAGAAACAAGGGGAGGAGGGAGATGGGTCGATAGTGAGAAGCACAGGTAGGGTCTAGTGAGGGTTTCTTGATGAGAGGAGTGACCACAGCATGCTTGAAGGCTGCAGGGAAAGTTGCAGTGGAGAGCGATAGGTTGAGAATATGAGAGATGGAAGGGACTACAGTGGAGGAGATGCAGCTAAGGAGACAGGTGGGGATAGGATCAGAGGAGCAGGTAGTGAGTTTGGATGAGGAAAGAAGGTGTGTGGTTTCCTCCTCAGAGACCATAGAAAAGGAAGAAAGAGTAGCAGAGGTAGGGGTGGAAAGTTAGGTGTGAGGAGGGGGAGTAGCTGACCTCATGGGGCCTCTCATGGTTCCAGCCATCAGCTGGTGATTGGATTTGATGTACTGGGTACAGAAGGCCCCAGATTTCAAGAAGCCCCAATTGCTCAATTATCATGGTTGAATTGGCCTTGACGTGGGTGAAGAGCACCAAGACCCCATTCCTCTGTGCCCCCGAGTCGGGAGGCTAGAACGTTGGACTCCTTTGGGAGGAGATGATACCAGGGTTCCCTGCTGGTGGTGAGGATTCTTTCCTACCAGCTGTATATGAATATGTTCCTGGAGGACATCATGCTGGATCTGGGGAACTTTGCTTCTCCAGGAACAAGCAGGAAGTCAGTCCTCACATATGGGTGACATCAGCACCAATAGAGCCCGCGCGGATTCACTCTCCAGCTTTCAAAGAAAGCCTTTGGGAGTTAGACTGTGCATATGCGGTCACCTTCCTGCCCAAGGGTGCCATCTTACCTCAGTCTTCATTTATTCGCGGAGCCTTGCAGACATCCCCTCTGTTCCCCGGTAGAAGTTGATTTATTCTTTATCTTCCTCGTGCATTTTTTCACGCTTTTTTGCCAGTTTGGTTCCTCAATCACCTTCCTATCGTCCTATTGCGCCCTCGCCTCGGCATCACGTTTTTCGGATACTTTTTTCTTTTGTAGGCATGGGACTTCCCTCGCGCCCTGCCTGACCGAGACATGTGAGTTTGACCTCAAAGGGGCCGTGTTCCTCACTATGTCTACGTTCGGTGGATTCAAGAACTGTGGTAAATGCTCCCACACTATGTCCATCAGCATCCGCCACAGTTGCTGCCTTCACTGCTTGGGGCCTGTCCATGATGACTCCTGCCTGCTCTGCCTACAGATATCAGCCAAGAGTCGGAAGAAGTGGGATCAGTAGTATAAGGACATATTTCCCTCAAAGACCTCAGTTGTGGGATTGTCCTCAAGCACGGGGTCACTGCCCCCTGGGTCTGCGTCCGGCGCCTTGAAATCACAAAAGGCAAGTTTGTTCCAAGCCCCGAGGTTGCAGAGCCTTGAACTGGGGATCATCCTCCGAGGACCTCCCCCACGGGCTTGTCATCATCCCAGCCATGGTTAAAGACGTTTTCTGACCCTGGTGCTGGAGGTAAGTCCTCGGGTACCCAGACTTGGAGACCTCGACCCAACACTGAGAGCGATGGCCGGGAGCGGCCCCTGAAACTCCCACCGCATCGGGGGATTGGACTCAGTTCCCCGGTGCAATCACTATACGTGATTCCCCTCTGAGAGACCGGGCTCGATGACTTTGAGACCTGAGTCTGTCGCTGTGGCACGGCAAGGACTGCTCAAAGTACATGGTGTGAGCCATCTATGAGGCCATTGAGTCTGCTGGCAGAGTGGCAGTGGTGGGCATTGGCACTCATTGACTGGCCTGTCTCCAGTCCTCAGACCTGGAGCAGTGAGTCCAGAATAAACTGTCCAATGTCCCCTGCCAAGGGGAGTAGGTCTTCAGGAAACAGGTTGAGGAAAACATGGAGCTCGAGAAGGAGTACGTGATGCTCTCCACAATCTCGAGGAAGACTGCTGACCCCTTGCGCAAAACGTACCAGGGCAAGAAGGCCTCTATCCACATCTGCACTGGTACTATGCGGGTCCCCACAGTGCCCAACCAAATGCCCCCTTGCTAGCAGCAGAGGGAGAAACCTCAGAAAGCCTAGCTGGCCCTGCACCCACTGCTGCTGTAAAAAGGCCACCACTAAAACGTTTTCCTGCAGTAGCATTAGAGTTCGCCCCCGATGAAACATAGAAACGTGACGGCAGAAGAAGACCACATGGCCTATCTAGTCTGCCCTTCCATATCAACTACTATAACAGTCCCGTTTTTGCCTTTAGAGATCCTTATTGAGAAATGAAGATCTTTGTTGGGCTACTCTTTCATAGGATGCTGATCAATTCTGGAAGATAAGTTATTTGAATGTGTTCTGATAGTGCAGGTTCTTCTGGCCTCTAAGCGTTTCTATTTTTGTTCTAGGCACTGCTGTCCTTTGTTGGTCACCTGCAGAGTGCAGGAAGTAGGGAATTGAGACAATTTTGTTGCTGTTCTTCAGAAAATTTAATTAACTGAAAATTTTCTTTCTATAAAATTGTTGGTAATAAGCTAAGCTTAGCTTTTTAATTACTTGTTTATAATAAATGTTTATATATCGAGAGGAGTTTTTCTGACCACTGATGTTTCTGCAAGGCAATTTCCCTTGGGCGGGCAGCCGTTGAGTAGAGGGACAATAGCTTTAACGCTGAGGTCTTTTCTCCTCTCTTGTAGACGTATTATTGTGTTTTTGAAGTTGTAAGTAGGGTGTATGTGAATTTAGATTTACATTTTTTGAGGGTGTTTTTGGATGTAGAAAAGGTGAAAACAGGTAGACCTAGGCGTGGTTGTGTCTGATGATCTTAAAGTAGCTAAACAGGTAGAAAAGGCGACGGCAAAAGCTAGAAGGATGCTTGGGTGCATACGGAGAGGAATGGCTAGCAGAAAAAAGGAGGTGATAATGCCTCTGTATAAGTCTTTGGTGCAACCTCATTTGGAGTATGGTGTGCAATTCTGGAGACCGCACCTTCAAAAGGATGTGAACAGGATGGAGTCTGTGCAGAGGGTTGCTACTAAAATGATTAATGGGCTTCATTATAAAGCATATGAGGACAGACTTAAGGATCTTAATATGTACACCTTAGAGGAAAGGCGGTATAGAGGTGATATGATTGAGATGTTTAAATACCTCCGTGGCATAAATGTTCAGGGAGAGAGCCTCTTTCAATTGAAAGCAAGTTCTGCTACGAGGGGACATGGGATGAGGGTGAAGGGAGATAGATTCAGGAGTGATATGCGGAAATATTTCTTTACAGAAAGAGTAGTGGATCCATGGAATAGTCTCCCAGTGGAGGTGGTAGAGATGAGGACAGTAACTGAATTCAAAAAAGCATGGGACCAACACAGAGGATCTCTAAAGGTAAAAAGTGGACTGTTGTAGTTGTTGTTATGGAAGGACAGACTAGATAGGCCATGTGGTCTTTTTCTGTCATCATGTTTCTATGTTTCTATGAATTGGCTTCCCCGATGGCTACTGAATATTTTTTGAACAAAAAGTTTATATATCGAGAGTTAATCGGCTGTAACACTGAATGCAAATAAGCGTTAGTGAGCATAAGTTTAGATATTGAGTAAGATCCAGATGTTTTCTGTTTTGTTAGTCTGCCCTTATCACCATAGAGGTTCTTGAGCGGCTGCGGTTCGTCATCTCCAGACCACACCGTGGCTGGAGTTCATCATGGTCCTCCTCGATACCACTTGAACTTGGGCGTTCCTGCTTATGGACTGCATGCAGTGGTTAACAGAAGTTGTCGATAGCATATAGTGTCAGCACCACACGACGGCCCAGGGATGCTAGGGCACCACAGTGTATGTTACCTCACTGGCCCGTCTCTTCATGAGGCAGGCTCAGTAGTTGCTCCACATGCAGTGGAAGCAAGCCATGGGCCATCTCCGGGACAGGGCGGTGGTCATCACTCTCTTGGTACAGTTCCTCAACTGGTGGCTGAAGCCAGTAGACCAGATGAAGGGCTTCCCATTCCAAGCAGAGCTCCCCACCAGGACCCTGACAACTGATGTATCCAAGCTCGGGTGGGGGGCTCATCTGGACAGCTTGCGCATACAAGGCCTGTGTTCCAAGCAGGTAAGCCTGCACCAGATGAACTCCCACAAGTTGTGGCCATAGTGAATGTCCTCCAGACTTTCTGGGCACACCTTATGCAACAGGTGATCCTGATCCAGACAGACAACCAGGTGGCAATGTTCTGTGTGAACAAATAGTGAGGCACGGGCTCGTACCTTCTCTGCTGGGAAGCAATCAGGTTGTGGAAGTTTGTCCTGGCCCATGAGATGGAGCTAAGGGTGACCTGTCTACTTGGCAAGCTTAACATTCTGGCAGATCAGTTGAGCTGCGTCCTTCAACTATACAAGTGGACTCTCCACAGATGGGTGGTAGAATGGATCTTTTGAAAGTGGGGTACCCTCATGATAGATCTCTTTGCCATACCACAAAATGCCCAGGTAGGCCAATTCTGCTCCAGGAGGCTGTTCAGCGACTATGGCCTCAGGTGCCTTTCTCCTTGACTGGGGGTGGTGAAAATTCTGCAGAAGCTTCAGGCCGACGGGGCACCATGATCCTCATTTCCCCATACTGGCCTCGGCAACCCTGCTTTCCCTTGCTACTCCAACTCTCTCGGATGAAGCCTCTCCGCCTGGGCTCTGACCCAGACCTCATTTCCCAGGAAGGCAGAACCCTGCTGCATCCCAATGTCTGCTCCTTGGCCATCACAACCTGGATGCTGAGCAGGTAGTCCTCTTGGAGCTCAAAAACCTGCACATAATCCCCTGTATCTCCAGGAACAAGCAGGAATGAGTCTTTACATATGGGTACGTCGGTACCGACGGAGCCTGCGCGGGAACGCTCCCGAGCGTCCAAAAAGAAAGCTTTTGGGAGCATCCCACGCGCATGCGCGCTGCCTTCCCACCCATTTACTTCCCTCTCATCAGTTTTCCGTTTTCCGCAGAGCCGGCAGGACGTATTCCTGTCACTGCAGAAAATTCTTCTTTTTATTTTTAGTTTTTTGTGGTCGCGTCTGCCTTCCCTCGACGCCACCGGTACCACCGGTGCTTTTCTTTCTTTTCCTGAAGAATTTCTTCTTTTCTTAGAAATTTTTTCCTGTTTAGTGCCTGACGGTTTCTAGGCCACTAGGCCTTTACCCTTCCATTATGGAAAAGCCAGCCACTATCCTTAAGAAATGCTCCAAGTGTGGCGGTACAGATATTTTTTCAGACACTCATACTTGGTGTCTAAGATGTTTAGGTCCTGACTATTGCCCTCTGGAGTGTCTCTCCTGCTGGAGCTCAAACAGAAGAAGTCTTCAGAATCGAGCACAACTCGATACCCGGTTCACATCGTTCTCGATGTCACCAGCTAGAATATCTTCTTCTTCATAGGATCAGGTAACCAAACAAAAGTCTGTAAAGACTAGCCAGTCCTTGAGTGGTAGATCTCCTTCTCAGCATCGAGATGGCTTCGGCCTTGCCATTGAGGATATCTTGGCAATAAAGCCCCGGCGGGAGTCTTCGGGCTCCAAAGCATTAACGGGGCTCCAGGTTGTTCCCGGGGTTCTTACCTCGGTGAACATATCTGGGCCATGCTCGGTGGTTGTGGCCGCTTCGAGCGGTACCGACACCCCGGCATCGGCTATGGTGATGGATGAAACACTCCTCACCGATGAACGTAGTCTAGCACTCTGGGCTACTTCGGTACAGCTAGAGTTGCTGCAGACCGTTCCTCGAGTATCGGTATCGGCTTCGGTACCGGTATCGATATCGGTGTCGGTACCGTCCATGCTTGCTTCAACAGAATCGCTTCCCTCGATGCCGAGCCTGGAATCGATCTCTAGCATGGAGGATTCGGTACCGACTCGTCTCGGTACCGACCTCGGGCAGTACCGAAGACATCGCTTTAAAGAAAATCCGATGCTTCACCCTTTTAAGTCTTCCGATCCCGATGACTGGGATGAATCCATCGGTACCAAGGCTGTTTTTTCTACAAGTCCAGCCTTTACTCCTCATTTTAGAGGGTCCTCCTCGGGGGAGATTTCTTTTCAAGCTTTTCTGCTTGATATGGCAAAGTTACTTGCCATTTCTATACCTGGTAAAGAATCCCTTCCGTGGAATTCAGAGACACTGCAATTCCCCTGGATTCCAAAGGAGGTGATCATGCTTCCTTTGCATCAGCTCTTAGAAGATCTACTTTTAAGAATGTGGGAAACTCCTTTAACAGGTATCCCCACATTCTAAGACACTTGACACTATGTACAAGGTGCCACCTTCTCCAGGTTTTCAAAAGACTCAACTTCCTCATCATTCTATTGTTGTAGAATCAGCAATGAGGCGTATTAAGAGTGCAAAGAAACACTCTTATCCGCCAGGTCGTGAGTCTAGGACTTTAGATGCCTTTGGACGTCGATGCTTCCAGGCATCCATGCTTTCAGCAAGAATTATCTCATATATTTTCTATATGGGATTATCTCTTGAAGAGGTCACAAAGAACTTAAAGTTTTTGAACCCTTTTTTCCAGAGCATAAAAGAGCAGACTATTCCTTATTAGTCAATCATGCTCAAAATATCTCTAGGTTCCTTAATCGTGCTTCCTTGGACTGTTTTGAGTCTATTAGCAGAACGTCTGCTATAGCCATAGGAGCACGACACATAGCCTGGCTCCAAGCTTCAGACTTGGACAGATGGGTTCAGGAAAGGCTGGGAAGTACTGGTGAAAATCTCTTCAACAAGGAGGTTTTATTTCAAGCTAATCAGTTGAGCACTGATGCTGTTACTTTTAGAGGATTGTCAAAACTTTCCTCTATCCCAGCTAATAAAAAATCTCCTAAAAAGCTTTATTCCCCAAAGGGAAAAAAGTTTTATCCATCTTCTACCCATTCTGCAGATGTTTCCAAAGATGGGCAACATCACACCAGGCTAAGAAACTCAAAACCTCAACAGGCTCAGCAAACCCAGCAATCGCAGAGTTTCTGATATTTTATTCATTTTTTCTGTGTGAGGTTTAGAACTTTTGAGTCTACTTCTTTTCAACAGAAGCATCCAAAATTCATCTCATCCATGCTGAGATATCAGTCGTACATTGACTCAATCCTCGACTCTGGGCATGAATCTCTTGCTACAAGAGAAATCTATCCTTCTAGCTCTAAGAGCTATTAAGGACTATCATACCCCAGAGATAACAGGTTCCTCCTTTTAAAACAAAAGGAGGCCTAACAACTAACAGGGTGAGCTATACCCTTCACCTTGACAGTTTACTGTACGAGTATATCTCATACTTTTAACTGCAAAGGGGACCTTATCTCTTCAAAGACTTACCAAATTGTAAGTCTTCTCAACTCTGTATTTCTTCTACCCCTCTTAGCCCAGACATTCAGTCTCTAAGAGTACTGCTACTCATCTGGAGGGCTTATTCCCTAAGCCATAGGATTTTCTTCAATACCTACTCCAGTAAGTAGTTTCCATACAGAGTTTTCTCCCCCTTTGCGGTTCATCATCTTCTCAGATATCTGTTTAAGGTAGCTTTCGGACAGAAGTTGGGTATCACTACTCCAAATTGTGTCTCTCGGTCCTCTCCAATCCATAGGACCTAACTTTTTATGCTGCCTTAATAACAGATAATTCCAAAAGAGGTCCAGAACTCATTTGGACTGTTTATTGTTGCAGGCTTCAGGCCTGTCTACTATTCTTTGCCACCTTCAATTCTCTTTGGCTTCAACAGAATAGATTAGGTTGCACACTGGCAATTCAACAGCCAGATTTAAGCAACCTACAACATGCTCTCTGCAAATTCTACAACAAAGCTCTGCAACTGTGGGCCTTTGCCAGAGAGCCTCAGAGCTACTCCTAATAGGTAGCGGCCAGATAGTTAACAAGGGCTTCAGCTGGTAGATTCTACCAGTCATGCTCCTACATGACTGGTTTTTTTCCTACTCTTACCATATTCCTTAAAATTTCCTTTTAAGAAAAGGTAACCAGGGTTTAGACCACGTGAAAGCGTACAAAATTGCACAATTCCCTGGTTTGTTCCACATCTCACTGGAACTTCCACATCAGGGATACATTTTTTTCACTGCAGTTGGTCCTTATTCACTACTTTCCTTCTAATTCCTATACTTCATGGTAGCTTATGTTGAACAAGGAAACGCATGGTACTCATATTGCCCTCATAAAGAGGCAAACATGGTATCCCCTTATATTGCGTCTTTTTCTCCAGCTACTATTTGAAATTATAGAAGGATCCAGCCTTGCTGTCTTAAGACTAAGGAATCTCCTCTGCACTCATTCACGTACGTCTCGAGACCTGGTTATTTCAGGGGCTAGATCTTTTCAAGAAGTCTAGTCCTATCCCTGTAACTGAAGAACATAATATCAGTTTCCACGAAACCTCCTCTATAGTTCTTCCATATTTAACCAGACGATATTCTCAAGTAGGTCTTAATCCTTCTTGTTATTGCGTCAATCTCTATACAACATCTGACTTTGAAAGATCTTCAAGAAGTTGAGGGCTCAACGCCTAGTACAAATGTCTTTGTCTTTCATTGGAATAAAGGGGGCCTTAAAGACCTATTCCCTTTTTTCTGCAAAGGGTATTTCTGCCTTTTTATCCAAACCAGTCAGATTATCTCCACTCTTTCCTAGGACCTCATTCTGCTCCAAGGACAAAAAGTTCAATTTTTTGGGACTTTACAGAAGCTTTAGCTTTTTCTCAAAAGTCCAACCTCATTGAACTCCCCCAGTACTTCTTCTGGGGATAGTTCTGGCCATGAGGGCTTATCTCTTCCTGTATTGCAAAAATGTATTTTTTTCCCTCTACTTCACATTGAGGGAATCTCTTTGAGGATAATATACTAGCTCTCAACCACAGATTCATATTACCCTCAACAAGTATTTTTGCAATATTTTTGAGTGAGATCCACATTAGAAAATTGGAATTAATATTTTTCTAATATTTATGATTTACACAAGGACTTCCCTCTGGATACCTTGTTTAGTCAAGCTATTCCACAGCACCTCTTTATTTCTTTCCAGTTCAACTCCTACCCTCCATCCCTTGGATGCCTGAAGTTTGGAGGGATAAGCATGGCCCATCTTTAGATTTGCAACATGCTCTGGGGCCTCCTCCAGGCATCTTAGCTTGGGAGTCCCCATATGTGAAGACTCATTCCTGCTTGTTCCTGGAGATAGCACAGTTACTTACTTGTAACAGGTGATCTCTGGGAACAGCAGGAATAAGTCTTCACAACCCACCCACCTCCCCTAGTTGTTCTTCTCTCTCTCTCTCTTTTTCTCTCTAATTTGTCTACTTCCCTCCTTCGGTCTCAGCTACAAACCCAACTGATGAGAGGGAAGTAAATGGGCGGGAAAGCAACTCGCATGCACGTGGGATGCTCCCAAAAGCTTTCTTTTTGGACACTGGGGAGCGTTCCTGCGCAGTCTCCGTCAGTACCGACGTACCCATATGTGAAGACTTATTCCTGCTGTTCCCAGAGATCACCTGTTACAGGTAAGTAACTATGCTTTACTGTACGTCCAGTGTAGGTCGCCTACACTGCACAAAATATGTTTTATGTAAACCGCACTGATATTAAAGAGCGCGGTATAGAAGAAAGTTAAATAAATAAATAAATAAAATTTGCCCATGAATGTCCTAGCTTTTCACAAGGATTTGACGCACCAGGCTTACATGTTCAAGTGGCGAAGGTTTGCCTCCTTGTGCATGGACAGGGAGCTGGCTCCCTTTTTCTGCACAGTGGTTCTGTTGCTGGAGTACTTCTTGCACCTCTCAGATTTGGGCCTTTAGTCAAACTCCATCTGCGTTCTTCTCAGCGCGATTTGGGCCTACCATTGCGGCTTGGGAGGAGGCCCATTAGAGCTCAGCCTCTGGCTCGCTTCATGCAAGGCTTGTCCTCTTGAAGCTTCCTCTCAAGCCCTCTATGGTGGTTTGAGATTTCAACTTGGTCCCTTCTCAGCTCATATAGGCTCCTTTTAACCCTTTCCAGGCCGAGCTCAAAACTCTCGGGATCCAAAATTCTGACTAAATATTCCTATCAAATGGTATATAATACATGACCATAGCAGAAGGAAAATCACTATTAGAACATATTGAATAAGACGGGTACAATTTTTCTGAAATATGCAAAAATTAACCCAGCTGCAGAATGTGGATTAAAATTTTAAAGTAGGCCTTATTAAGCTGCTTGACTCTTGCCCTCTGAAGTTCTTGACCTGGAAGGTCCTATTTCTGGTGGCAGTCATGTCGGCATGCCGCATCAGTGAGCTTCAAGCCTTGGTAGCTCACCCGCTTTATACCAGCTTCCATCAGAATAGAGTGGTCTTGCGAACACACCCGCATTTTCTGCTGAAGGTGGACTCCACGCTCCACTTCAACCAGTTCATTGTTCTGCCAGCATTCTTCCCGAGGCTGCACCCCAACCGGGGTGAGGCAGTGTTGCACCCCAACCGGGGTGAGGCAGTGTTGCACATGCTGGAATGCAAGCGAGCCTTGGCCTTTTACCTCGAGTATTTGAAGGCTCACTGGCAGTCCACCCAGCTGTTTGTCTCCTTTGACCCCAGTAAGCTGGGTGCTGCCATCTCTAAATCCATGCTATCCCTATGGCTAGCTGATTGCATTTCTCTGGCATATTCCCAGGCAGGCCTGAGCCTTGATTGTCATGTCACTGCTCATGATGTTCGAGCCATGGCTGCATCAATCACTAACCTGCTGTCGATCTCCATGGAGATCTGCAAGGCTGCTATGTGGTCTTTGGTCCATACATTCACAGTTCATTGCTGTTTGGATGGGGATTCCCGACGAGACTGTAACTTTGGCCAGGCCGTGCTCTGGCATCTCTTCAGGCCTTAGGTCCAACTCTTGCCTGCCAACCTTTCGGTCCATCCAGGCTACCTGCAAATGAAAGAGAGATCTCAGTGCTGCTGTATACTGAGGATGCTGAATCTGTGGAGTCCCTAGGGGGACTTTCTATACTGTTCTTCCTGTTTCTCCAGTTTGTTGGCCCTGTTGGGCTGTTGACCTCCTTGGTTTTCGGTAGCCTGTAGCTTGGGAGTCCCATATATGAGGACTTACTTCCTGCTTGTCCACAGAAAAAGCGTAGCTACTCGCCTGTAGCAGGTGTCCTCCATGGACAGCAGGAATAAGTCCTCACAATCCTCGCACCTCCCTGAAGAGTTGCTTTTTGGCCACTGCTCTGATATTTGACTGGAGAAGATGGTGCTGCATCAGGCAGAAAGGCAGACACGCATGCATGGTACAGCCATCCAAAAGCTTTCAATGGAAGCTGGGGAGTGTTCCCATGCGGGGCTGTGTTGGTGATGTCCCCCATATGTGAGGACCTATTCCTGCTGTCCATGGAGAACACCTGCTATAGGTACAGATTAGTAACTATGCTTTCACTGAAAAGGGTGGTGGATGCTTGGAATGTTGTCCCGATGGAGGTGGTGGGGGTAAATATAATGACAGAATTCAAAATAGCATGGGACTGACACAGTGGATCCCTTTATAACAGTAGGATAAAATAAAAGTGAACTTAAATATCTTTTATACTTCAACAAATCGAGGTGGGTGACCTGCATGGAGTGGCTGGTACAACTACTCTGTGGCCACCTTACTGAGCAGACTAGATGGATCATACTGGTCTTTATCTGCCATCACATACTATATTACTATATACAAGGGCAGTCCAAGACCAAGGCAGCCTTTCCCAAAGGGGATGCTATAATAGGATGACATGCCCCTCCTAATTAGGCAAGGATAATCTCCAGGAACAAGCAGGAATGTAGTCTTCACATATGGGTATCATCGGTACCGATGGAGCCTGCGCAGAACGCTCCCCAGCGTCCAATAGGAAAGCTTTTGGGAGCATCCCACCACAGCGCCTGCGTGCTGCCTTCCCGCCTTTCCCAACTGTCCGTCTCCAGTTCTTCGTTTTCCGCGGAGCCGACAGGTCGCACATCCTGTCACCGCAGAAAATAATCCCCTTCTATTCTTCTTTTTTGTGGTCGCTTTACCTTCCTTCGATGCTACACCGGTACCACCAGTTCTTCTTTCTTTTTTTCCAACCCCCCCCCCCCCAAAACCCTTTCTTCTGGAGTCTCTTCCAGTTATTTTCTCCTCAGGTGCCACGCGCCATTTTGGGCACTAGGCACAACTTTTTCCTTTAAAATAGAAAAAACCTGCTTCGGGTTTAAAAAAGTGTTCCAAGTGTGGCGGTACCATCTCCGTCACCGACACCCATGAGTGGTGGCTCAAATGTTTAGGTCTATTTCGGAGTGTGTTGCCTGTGGGATGATGTCGAAAAGGGGCTGGCAGAACCAAGCTGCTAAACTTAGCACCCTTTTTCCCTCCGATGCAGCCTCTGTGGCATCGACGTCTTCCAGGGCTTCATCTTCCTCCCATGGATCTCAGGTAACTAAACATAAATCTAGCCAGTCCTCAATGGGTAGAGCTCCCTCTAAGCATCAAGATGCCTCTGGCGTTGCTCTTGAGGAACTTTCACCGGCAAAATTGCCCTGGCGGGAGGCTTCGGCTTCCAAAGCACTAATGGGGCTCCAGGATGTTCTCGAGGCCTCAACCTCGGCAGAACTACTGGTGCCATGCTCTGGGGTACCGGCTGCTTCATCCGGTACTGATACCCAAGCATCGGCAGCGTCAATAGACCAGAGATTCTTGGCTATTGAACGCAGTCTGGTGGCTCTTCTCACGGCCTCGATGCCCCTGAAACCGCTTCAGACAATTCAACAGGTACTGGCACTGACTGCATCGACATCAGCAGGTATTCTACCAGGACCGAGTCATGCTTATCTATCCGGTATCAACAAGTCGGTACCAGACCCCTCCAATACCGACTTCGATCGGTACCTGGATCAGAGATACTTTGAATCCTCGGATGAGTCTGAACACGCTGAAAGCTCTGCCGATACCAGAGTACTTCTTCCTGAGGATTCTTCTTCTCCTCAGCGTAGAATGTCTCCACCAGAGGATATGTCCTTTCAGGATTTTATCCGAGATGTGGCTCGGTCTTTCCATCGCAGTGGCTCCTGAAAGAGCCTAGGGCAAAGGAATTAGAAATCCTACAATATCCTAAAGCTCCCAAGGAGGCAGCTACCTTACCTATTCATGAGATCTTGCATGATCTCATGTTAAGGATGTGGGAAACACCTCTAACCACATCTCCTCACTCTCGAAGACTCAACACCATGTATCGAGTTCCTCCTTGTCCTGGGTTTCAGAAGACTCAGCTACCACACCATTCCATGGTGGTGGAATCAGCTATGAGAAGGATCAAGAGTGCAAAAAGGCATGCATCTAATCCTCCAGGACGTGAGTGTAGGACTCTTGACGCCTTTGGACGTCGAACCTTCCAGGTTTCCATGCTTTCTGCTAGGATCAGTTCCTATATATTATATATGGGAATGTTCCTTAAGGAGGTCACAGGAGATTTAGAGCTCATGAGCCCTCTCCTTCCTGATGTTAAGAGGCAGGATTACCTCGCCCTTGTCAAACATGCTCAGGATGTTTCTAAGTTTGTGAATCGTGCAGCCTTTGACTGCTTTGAGTGCATAAGCAGAACCTCTGCTATTGCCATAGGTGCACGTAGGATTGCCTGGCTCCAGGCTTCTGACTTGGAACTTTGGGTACAGGATAAACTAGGGAATATTTCTTGCACAGGAGAGAATCTCTTTGGGAAGAATTGGCAGGAAAAAGCTAATGAGATAGATGCTGACAATATCACTTTGGATAGATTGTCTAAATCTACAGCTGATCCTGCAAGGAAGAAATCCTACAAGAAACCATTCTTCAGTAAGAAGAGGAGGTTTTATCCCTCCTATACCCAGCAGGGGCATCGTTTAGGTCAGTCTGCCCAAAAGGGACAGCAGTAACAACCTAGGCAAAGAAAAACAAAAGCTGCTAAGCCTCAACCGGCTCAGCAGACTCAGCCTCCACAGGGGCTTTGACTCCTATCTAGAGAACTTTGCCTTCCTGGCCATGAACGGCCCAGAGCCTTCCACCATTCCAGGAAGGTTATGTCATTTTGCCCCCAGATGGGGGCAGATAACAGCAGAAAATTGGACTCTGTCTATTGTAAGAGAGGGGTACAAGCTTCATTTCCTCATCATGCCCCCTCCTACAATGGTAAGACAGTTCAATTCTCAGACCTATCTCAACGACCAGTTAGGTCAAGAGGTCAGTATTCTTCTTGCCCAAGGGGCAATAGAAGAGATACCCATTCTCCAACAGGGTACAGGGTTCTACTCCCCCTATTTTCTTATTCCAAAAAAAACAGGACGACACAGACCCATTTTAGACCTCAGAGAATTGAACAAATTCCTGTTGAAAGAGAAGTTCAAAATTATTTCTCTAGGAACTCTGCTGCCATACCTTCAGAGTCAGGATTGGCTTTGTTCTCTAGATCTCAAGGATGCATACACTCATGTTCTCATCCATCCAACTCATCGAAAGTTCCTTCACTTTCTATTTTAAGGGAAGCACTACCAATACAGGGTTCTTCTTTTTGGCCTGGCCTCGGCACCAAGGGTGTTCACAAAATGAATGGCTGTGGTGGCAGCATTTCTTCGCACCCTAGGAATATTCGTCTTCCCTTACTTAGACGACTGGCTCATTCGAGCCCCTTCAGAGCCAGAGGCCAGGGTTTCTCTCTCTCGCACAATGCGCATCCTTCAGTATTTGGGACTTGTCATAAACTTCACAAAATCCAGCCTTTCTCCCACTCAGTCCCTAGAGTTTATAGGAGCTCTGCTGGATACCAGACAGACAAGGGCCTACCTTCCACAGCCCCGCTGCCTTCGCATTGTGAAGTTAGCTTCCCAAGCAGTGCTAAAACCTCACCTCACTGCTCGGGAAATGTTACAATTGCTAGGCCACATGGCATCCACCGTGCATGTGTTCCTTATGCTCGCCTCCATATGAGGGCAGCCCAGTGGACTTTATCCACTCAATGGACTCAGGCGTCAGGTTGCCTGTCAGACAAAATAGCAAACTCAGATCGCCTTATTTTGTCCCTCCAATGGTGGCAATCACCCCAAAACCTTTTGGTGGGGTTCCCTTTTCAGCAATCTCCACCCCAAGCCACTCTAACAACAGATGCCTCACAGGTGGGTTGGGGAGCCCACCTGCAAGTCCTCTCTACCCAGGGTACCTGGACTCCACAGGAGACCTATCTACATATCAATCTCCTGGAACTCAGAGCAATCTTCCTTGCTCTTCGAGTATTCCACACCTAGCTCAGCTACAAGACAGTCCTAGTTCAAACGGACAATCAGGTAGCCCTGTTCTATGTGAACAAACACGGTGGAACAGGCTCTCTGTCGCTATGCAACGAAGCTTTGCGACTATGGGCCCTCGCCAGAGAGAATCGGATTCATCTCCTTGCAGTGTATCTTCCAGGCATTCAAAACTCTTGGGCAGACAGACTCAGTCGAGTTCTTCTTCCAGACAAATGGTCTCTCCATGCAGACCAGGTGGCCAAAAATTTCCAAATTTGGGAAACCCCGGACATAGACCCCTTCGCAAGTCCGCTGAATGCCAAACTTACCCAGTTCTGTTCCAGAATTCCGGCTCAGGGTTGTCAGGCCAGGGATGCTTTCCTCCTCCATTGGGGCCAGCACTTCCTGTATGCCGTTCCACCCGTTCCCCTAATTCCCAAAACCCTGTTCAAGCTTCAGAGACAGAGGTGATATGATTCTCATAGCTCCACAGTGGCCACGGCTAATGTGGTACTGTCTGCTCCTACATCTCTCTCAAGCTCTGCCTCTGGAGTTAGGATCTGCTCCAGTTCTCCTTTTTCAGGAAGACAGGATGCTGTGGCATCCCAATCCCCAGTCTCTGTATCTCAGGGCCTGGTTGCTGAAAGCCTAGAACTTCACAGTCTTAACCTTTCTCAGCAGGTAAAGGATATCCTTTATGCTTCCAGGAAGCCTTCCACAAGGTGCTCTTATGCTTTCAAGTGGAAAAGGCTAACCATATGGTGCTCACAGAAGGGTCTTAACCCACTTAAAATACCTCTGGAATCATTACTGGAGTATCTTCTTCATTTATCTAATGCAGGGCTTAAGACCAATTCAGTGAGAGTTCGTTTGAGTGCTATTGCTGCTTCTTTCAAGCCTCTAAATGGGCAACCTATTTCCCCTCATCCTCTCATAGCGAGGTTTATGAGAGGCCTTCTTTTGACTAAGCCTCCCATTAAGCCACCACCGGTGGCATGGGACTTAAATTTGGTTCTTGGGCAACTTATGAAACCGCCTTTTGAACCATTAGCCACTACCTCCTTGAAATTCCTTTCCTGGAAGGTCATCTTTCTTATTGCAATCACACCACCACGTCGCATCAGTGAATTGCAAGCATTGGTGGCTGATCCTCCTTATACAAGTTTCCATCATGATAAGGTAGTCCTTAGGACTCATCCACACTTTATGCCAAAGGTGGTGTCACCTTTTCATTTAAACCAAGCGGTTTACCTTCCTGTATTCTTCCCAAGACCTCATGCCTCAAATGCAGAAAGGAATCTTCATACTTTGGATTGTAAAAGGGCTCTGGCCTTTTACTTACAAAGGACACAGCAACATAGGAAGTCCTCTGAACCTTTTGTTGCTTTTGATCCCAGTCATTTGGGACTTCCAGTCTCCAAAAGAACACTGTCCAACTGGATTGCACAGTATATATCTTTTGCCTATGAGAGTAAAAACCTTACTCTGGAAGGCCATGTCACAGCTCACAATGTGAGAGCCATGGCAGCCTCTATGGCTCATCTTCACTCTGTGTCTATTGACGACATCTGCCGAGCAGCTACTTGGGCTTCGGTTCAGACCTTCACAGCCCATTACTGCTTAGACCAGGACTCCCGCCGGGATGCCTTGTTTGGTCAGGCTGTTCATCAACACCTGTTCCATACTTAATCAACTCCTACCCACCATCCCTGATAGGATGCCAGAGATCCATGGGGGGAAGTGGAGCCCTTTCACAAGGGCACACAACCTCTGGGGTTTCTCCCTGGCATCTGCAGCTAGGGAGTCCCCATATGTGAAGACTACATTCCTGCTTGTTCCTGGAGATAGCATAGTTGCTCACCTGTAACAGGTGATCTTCGGGAACAGCAGGAATTTAGTCTTCACAACCCACCCACCTCCCCTATGAGTTGTATCTCTCTATCTATCTCTTTCTCTCTTTCCCTCTCTCAGCTTTAAACTCAACTGGAGAGGGACAGTTGGGAAAAGCAGGAAGGCAGCATGCAGGTGCTGTGGGATGCTCCCAAAAGCTTTCCTATTGGACGCTGAGGAGCATTCCCACACAGGCTCCGTCGGTACCAATGATACCCATATGTGAAGACTAAATTCCTGCTGTTCCCGGAGATCACCTGTTCCAGGTGAGTTACTATGCTTTATGGTCCTGAACACAAGGCATGCTGGGCTAGTGAGGGGCCTGAAAGGATTCTCGCATGTCTCTATATATTCTAATCCAAATATCTTTATTGTACACCAGTACAAATTTGTTTATGTTGCAGGCTGGTCCTTCTAAGTCAGAGGCCCAACAACGTCTTTCCTTGTGCTCATATGAGGCAAGACACACTTGTATTAGTTATATGCATTATTTACAGAATCGGGATGCTTCACCAAGAGTTTCTAATCAGGAACTTTCACAGTTAGCATAGATCCCCTTTGCTTAACTTAATGACAAGTTCATTTTCAATAAGCAATAAAGATCCCTCTCTCAGCTAGTCTGACCCTCCATAATACAGACTACTACAGGGGTATCAAGCTGAGTCCTGGAAGGCCAAAACCAGTCAGGTTTTCAAGAAATCTCTATTGAATTTGCATGCATATTAGGGGGTTTCTTAAAAACCTGTCTGGTTTGCTGCCCTTCAGGATTGCAGTTTATGGGCTTTAATGTGCTGGTGGATTGTTAGCTTCTCATATTCATTGATTATAGCTCTTGCCTGGTCTCATTCTCTACAATATAGACTTTAGCTTCTTGATGTTAATCTCTCAGGAGGCTTTGTCATGGATTCCTGGTTAGTAACTTTCCCAATTAACATACAACCTTCTTGCCTACTTAAAAGTAGGGTGCATTTCCAACAGGCACTAACGTTCTCACATGCAACTGGTCTGACCAGGGGCGGCTCAAGGCAATCTGCTGCCTGAGGCGAGAGATGAGATGGCGCCCCCCCCTCCCATAGCGGGGGTGGGGGGGGGTCTTTCTCAAAACTTCAGTCAGGGACTGAACCAAACCAAAAAGCAGATTAGATAATGTGGAGGAAATGCAAGATGTTTGCACACCAAGGAACTAAAAGAAAGAGTGAGAACCGCAGCACTGTTTTTAACACCAATTATAACTCATTTTTATTTTGTTATAAACTGCGTTATGGTTCTTGCTTTTTTTCTTTTTTGAACATATAGTCTGCATCCACAGAACCCCCTCCCTCAACAGTGAGTGCAGAGCAGGACCAGGACATTCACCCACAGAACTCAATATCTTTAAAAAAAATTGGATTCAGAACATCTCACTAACAACAAACATATTCTCCATTACCAGGCATATTGTGAACTAATAAAGAAAACCCTACAACAAAGTCACTGAGGATCTGTAGAGCAAACCTACCATACCAGCTCAACTTCCAAAACTCACATAAGGAGCCTACCCAAAAAAAGCATAACTGTAAATACTGCAGCAGGCCCTGGAACATCCAAACACATATTTGAAAAGCTGAACAATTCAGATTACTACAGAACAAATCCCTACATACAAACTCCATGTTAACAGAACACCTGGCCTTGGCCACAAACTCAGCACACAGACCCTCACCAAAGTACAGAATAAGTGACCATAACTAATTACAAACATATATAGATAAAAATTAAACTGAAACCGCAAAAAGTCAGATTCCACATACAATGCAATGCCAGAGAAATAGAGAGATGCATATCTCCAGGAACAAGCAGGAATAAGTCCTCACATATGGGTACGTCGGAACCGACGGAGCCTGCGCGGGAAAGCTCCCCAGCTTCCCAGGAAGGAAGCTTTTGGGGTCTCCCACTGCACATGCGCGCTGCCTTCCCGCCTTCCTGACCAGCTCTCCTCAGTTTCTCTTTTTCCGCGGAGCCAGCAGGTCGT
This sequence comes from Ichthyophis bannanicus, assembly GCA_033557465.1. NCBI lineage: Eukaryota > Metazoa > Chordata > Amphibia > Gymnophiona > Ichthyophiidae > Ichthyophis > Ichthyophis bannanicus. The sequence goes on from CM066033.1 coordinate 789,389,353, forward strand.
CTTCCTGTCACCGCTGAAGAAATTATTGTTTTAGTTTGTTTCTTTAGACCGCGTACCTGCCTTCCCCATACCGAAACCAGTACCGCCGGTCTCTCTTTTCTTTCTTTTAAAAAAAAAAAAAAAAAAATCTTTATTCTGCACAACTTGGTGACATCGGTTAGGCCTCAGGCCTACACAAATTCTCCTCATGGAGAAACCAGCCCCTGGTTTTAAGAAGTGTACCAAGTGTAGTGCTGTTATTTCTGTCACAGACACCCATGAATGGTGTCTTAAGTGTTTGGGACCTGACCACTCCATTCCGGACTGCCCATCCTGCTCCCAGATGTCTAAACGTGGGTTGCAGAACCGGGCCAACAAATTCCATGTGCTGTTTGCTTCAGATAATCCAGCATCACAGTCATCCAGGTCTTCCTCTCCGGATGGATCTCAGGTAACCAAACCCTCTGCGGGCAGGTCCTCAAAGAGCAAATCTCCTTCAAAGCATCGAGAGGCTCTCACTTTTGAGTCTGAGGATCCTGCCCCAGCCAAACAACCCCGGCGGGAAGCTCTGGCTTCCAAAGCACCATCTATGGGGTTACAGGTTGACATCGATGGCACGGCCTCAACAGATCACCTGTTGGACTGCTCTGGGGTACCGGCCCATACCGGTACCGACATCCAGGCAGCAGTGGCGTCTATGAGCAATACTGTTCAGACCATGCAGCAGGCCATGCTGGCTTTTATTAATGCTGCGACGCCCTCGGTACCGCGTTCAGCGGTACCGGGTCCGGTTCCGGTATCGTCTCCCATACCGGAACCGAGACCATCAACTTCCAAACGCAGATCGGTTCTGCTTGCCGGATCCGGGTTTTCACCCGATACCGATCCCATACCCGGTACGCCCGATGTCGATACCGATCGGTATGCGTATCGTGCGTTGGAAGCAAATAGAGAATACTCTGCTTCTTCTGAGGATTTTGACTCCTCTGAGGACTCTGATGAGCTGTCTCTAGTTCTTCATGAAGACCCCTCTTCCCCAAAGAGGAGAATGTCTCCACCAGAGGATTTGTCCTTTCAAGAATTCATTATTGAACTAGCTAAAGGACTTTCTATCACTACATCCTCTGAAAAAGAACCTAGGTCAAAGAAATTGGATATTTTAGGATACCCTAAGGTTCCTAAAGAGGCAGTCACCCTGCCTATCCATGAAATCCTTCAAGAACACTTGATGGACTTATGGGAGGCTCCTCTAACGTTGTCTCCTTATTCTCGTAGGTTGGACACCATGTACCGGGTCCCCCCTCCTCCTGGTTTTCAAAAGACTCAGTTGCCTCACCATTCCATTGTGGTGAAGTCTGCACTGAAAAAGATTAAGAGTACCAAAAGGCACTCTTCTACCCCTCCAGGACGAGAATGTAAGACCCTAGACTCTTTTGGCAAGAAACTTTTCGAGGCTACTATGCTTATAGCCAGGATTAATTCTTACAGTCTGTATATGGGCATGTTTCTCAGGGAACTTGCCCTAAAGATACGACATTTTGCCTCCTTTATCCCTGAGGATAGAAAGGAGGAGTTCATTTCTCTGGTGAAACAGCTTCTAGATGTTTCTAAGTTCTCCAACAGAGCAGCTTTTGATTCCTTTGAGGGTGCTGGTAGAGCTTCGGGCATTGCTATTGCAGCCCGACGACTTGCTTGGCTCCAGGCCTCTGACCTAGAACCCTGGGTCCTGGATGGCTTACGGAATCTGCCCTGTACAGGTGAGAACTTATTTGGTAAGGACTGGCAAATTAAAGCCACTCAAATGGACGCAGAAAATGCTACATTAGATAGACTTTCTAAGTCTACCTCTACTCCTGCCAAGAAAAAGTCTTTCAAGAGGCCTTACTACAAGAAGGCCAGATTTTCCACAAATACTGGCCAACAATCTTCTCAGCCTCGCTTTGCTGCTAAACGTCAGCAACCTAAACAGGCAAAGTCAAAGCCTGCAGCGTCTACCGCTTCTCAGCAGGCTCAACCCCCTCAGGGGTTTTGACTTGCCCCTAGAGAACTTAACATTTCTGGCTCTAGAACAACCAGAGCCCCTCACCATTCCCGGAAGGTTAGCTCACTTTGCTCCCAGATGGGAGCAAATCACATCAGAGCAATGGACCCTCTCTATCATCAGAGAGGGCTACAAACTTCATTTCTCCGACCTTCTTCCATATACCATGGTGAGGCACTTCAATTCTCCCCCATTTCTCCTGGACCTGTTGGATCAGGAAGTCTCTTCTCTCCTTGCCCAAGGGGCAATAGAAGAGGTTCCTCTTCTTCAACAAGGGACAGGATTCTACTCCCCTTATTTTCTCATAACAAAGAAGACAGGGGGATTCAGACCTATCCTAGATCTGAGAGAATTGAACAAATTTCTGTAGAAGGAGAAATTCAAAATGCTTTCTCTAGGCATTCTCCTTCCATACCTTCAGAGTCAGGATTGGCTTTGTTCTCTAGATCTCAAGGATGCGTACACGCATATACTCATCCACCCATCCCACAGAAAATATCTAAGATTTCTGTTTCAGGGAAAACATTTCCAGTACAGAGTACTTCCCTTCGGTCTAGCCTCTGCTCCAAGAGTGATCACCAAATGCATGGCAGTTGTTGCCGCATTTCTAAGAGGTCTGGGAATTTTTGTATTCCCATATCTGGACGACTGGCTCATCCGAGCTCCATCTCAGTCAGAGGCCCAGATTTCCCTGGACCGCACAAGGCACCTTCTGCAGTATCTGGGACTGGTGGTAAACCTTCCCAAGTCTCAACTTACCCCTACTCAGTCTCTAGAATTCATAGGGGCCCAGTTGGACACCACCACTGCAAGGGCCTACCTGCCTCAAGTCCGGGGCCAACGTCTGCTGTACTTGGCCTCCCAAGCTCAATCCAGCAGTCACTTGACAGCCAGAGAAATGCTGCGACTTCTGGGCCACATGGCCTCCATGGTACACGTGGTGCCCTACGCTCGTCTTCATATGAGAGCAGCTCAATGGACCTTGGCCACCCAGTGGACTCAAGCATCAGGAGCGCTCTCCGACCAAATACTCACCTCAAAGCGTCTGTTTTGGTCCCTCCAATGGTGGATGTCCACCAAGAATCTGTTGTTGGGGGCCCCCTTCCAACCTTTGTTGCCCCAAGCAACCCTCACAACAGATGCCTCCCAAACAGGGTGGGGAGCCCATCTACAATCCCTCTCCACTCAGGGTACTTAGTCTCCGCAGGAGACCACCCTTCACATCAACCTCCTGGAACTGCGAGCAATCTTCTTTGCCCTCAAAGTCTTCCATACCCTCCTTGTCAACCTGACCGTCCTAGTTCAGACAGACAATCAGGTGGCCATGTTCTACGTAAACAAACAAGGAGGGACAGGCTCTCTGTCGCTTTGCAACGAAGCTCTCAGATTATGGGCCTTCGCCAGAGAGCATCAAATTCATCTTCTGGCAGTATATCTTCCAGGGGTTCAAAACTCTCGGGCAGACAGACTCAGTCGAGTTCTGCTTCCACACGAATGGTCCCTACATATGGACCAGATAGGCAGAATCTTTCAGGAATGGGGAACCCCGGACATAGACCTCTTTGCAAGTCCGTGGAATGCCAAACTTCCCCGGTTCTGTTCCAGGACTCCGTGTCAGGGAGCTCAGGCCAACGACGCCTTTCTCCTGCATTGGGGTCAGGAATTCCTATATGCCTTTCCACCCATTCCTTTGGTTCCCAAGACTCTGTTCAAACTCCAGAGGGATCACGGATCGATGATCCTCATAGCTCCACGCTGGCCACGCCAAGTGTGGTTCCCTCTACTTCTGCATCTCTCCCAGGGACCCTCCCTGGACCTGGGAGCTGCGCCAGACCTTCTCTCTCAGGAGAAAGGGACTTTGTGGCACCCAAACCCCAAGTCCCCTACACCTCAGAGCTTGGTTACTGAAGGCCTAAGCCTTCATGACTTCAATCTTTCTCAACCAGTGAAAGATATCCTTCATGCCTCTAGGAAACCCTCCACGAGGCGTTCCTATGCTTTCAAATGGAAACGTTTTTCCATTTGGTGTGCTCAACAGGGTCTTGACCCTCTAGCACTTCCTTTGAATTCTCTACTAGACTATCTCCTGCATCTTTCTAATGCAGGCCTTAAGACGAATTCAGTAAGAGTCCATTTGAGTGCTATTGCAGCATCCTTAAAACCTATAAATGGACAACCTGTCTCCTCTCATCCGCTTGTTGCAAGATTCATGAGAGGCCTGACTCTAACTAAGCCTCCCATCCGACCTCCTCCGGTAGCATGGGACTTGAACCTAGTTCTAGGTCAGCTTATGAAGCCACCTTTTGAACCGTTGGTTTCTACCTCCTTGAAATTTCTTTCCTGGAAGGTCCTTTTCCTTATTGCAGTCACTTCGGCTCGCCGCATCAGTGAACTACAAGCCTTAGTGGCTCATCCACCTTATAACAGGTTTCATCATGATAAGGTGGTCCTAAGGACGAATCCCCACTTTATGCCCAAAGTGGTCTCGCCTTTTCATCTTAATCAGGAGGTATATCTACCTGTCTTTTTTCCAGCTCCTCATGCATCCAGTGCAGAGAGGAACCTTCATACTTTAGATTGTAAAAGAGCTCTTGCCTTTTACCTCAACAGGACTCAGCCACATCGAAAGTCTTCCCAACTTTTTGTGGCTTTTGATCCTTCTCATTTGGGACTTCCAGTCTCCAAACGTACACTTTCCAATTGGATTGCTCAGTGTATTTCCTTTGCTTACCAGAGTAAAAATATTTCTCTGGAAGGCCATGTCACAGCTCACAATGTGAGGGCCATGGCCACTTCTATGGCTCATCTTCACTCTTTCTCCATAGATCAGATCTGTCGAGCCGCCACATGGGCCTCGGTTCATACCTTCACAGCCCATTACTGCTTGGACAAGGACTCCCGCCGGGATGCCTTGTTTGGTCAGGCTGTCCTCAAACACCTGTTTCATACTTAAACAACTCCTGCCCACCTTCCCAGGATGGATGCCTGAGATCCATACGAAGATGGCGAACCCTTGGAACGGGATCTCCCAGGCATCTTAGCTAGGGAGTCCCCATATGTGAGGACTTATTCCTGCTTGTTCCTGGAGATAGCACAGTTACTTACCTGTAACAGGTGATCTCTGGGAACAGCAGGAATTAGTCCTCACAACCCACCCACCTCCCCTAGGAGTTGTATCTTCTATCTATCTTCCTTTACTCTCTCTATTGTCTCAGCTATAAACTCGAACTGAGGAGAGCTGGTCAGGAAGGCGGGAAGGCAGCGCGCATGTGCAGTGGGAGACCCCAAAAGCTTCCTTCCTGGGAAGCTGGGGAGCTTTCCCGCGCAGGCTCCGTCGGTTCCGACGTACCCATATGTGAGGACTAATTCCTGCTGTTCCCAGAGATCACCTGTTACAGGTAAGTAACTGTGCTTTCCCTGTACGTTATAAAATATGAAGATAGTACCAAGACTATTCTTTAAATTGAAATAAAATTCTCTTCTACCTTTATTGTCTGAGCATTTTATTCTTGATCATGCTTGCCCCATTCTGAAGTTTCTGCTTTCCTCCACCTCCTAGTGCCCCCCCCCCCCCATCTACGTCCTCCCAGGGCCAGCATGATGGCGATGAGAGCCATGTACAGAGATTCATTGCAGCATTATTTGCATAAATTTAGCTTGCTTTATTTTAAAATATATATGCTTCCAATCTTAAATCCTAGGTGGCTTCCAAACATATACATGCCATTTAGTAAAACATGTTACAATAAAATACATTAACAAACATTAAATTTGATTAATGAAAAGCCACTTACAAGCCCCCCCCCAATCATACCATCACCAATCTGCACATCAGATTTATTTCGCTATGACCATATTATTGAGGAGGGAAGATATAAAACGAGAAACTAATCCTGGTAGCCATGAATTCAAATGCTGAACTGGATTGTGCTAGAGCTGGAAATGTCCAGAACCCAGCAGCGGTGAAGCTATAAGGCTACTAAACAAAATTAAACTGAGACATTCCCTTAAAATTTGAAATTTCCTTTAATCTGACCTGACAAAATATTTTAAATTTCAGTCTGGCAGCATATAGAACACAAAATTGCAAATCTCAAAGACACCCCCCTCCCCCACCACCAACCAACACCGTAAAGCACTTCCATTTCCACAAAAGCAGGAGCAACTTGATGCCCCAACACAGCACTTCCCACCCTTTGAAAACAAAGAGAGACTTTGTAACCAAGAAGGGCTTGGCAATCCCAACATAACTCCTGAAACTGCACACTGGACCAGTATAGTGTTAATGTAAATATATATTCTGCAAAAGAACAAAGGAAATGCAAGATGCTCGACACCAAGGAGCTAAAAGAAAAAGTGAGAACCACGGCACAATTTATAATGTAATGCAATGCAATGTATGCCTTCGAATCAATGCTGACTCCTGGAGACCCAGAAGCTCCTGGGTTTTCTTGGCAGTGTGACTGGAAGTAGATTGCCAGGCCTTCTTCCGAGGCATAATCAAATTCTGGAATTCGCTGCCAGAGGATGTAGTAAAAGTTGTTAGTGCACCTGGGTTTAAAATAGGTTTGGACATGTTCCTGAAGGAAAAGTCCATAGACCATTATTAAAGTGGACTGGGGAAATCCACTGCTTACCCCTGGGATAAGCAGCTTGAAATCTGTCTGCCTTTTGGGATCTTGCCAGGTACTTGTGACCTGGATTGGCCACTGTTGAAAAGAGGATACTGGGCTTGATGGACTTTGGGTCTGACCTAGTATAGCATATCTTAGGTTCTTATGTTCTAAGCCACTGCTAAAGAAAAGTAATATGATGTGGATGTGGTGCTTAGTATTTGCAAAGAATTACTTTGAGGACACTGCATGCATGTGTAAAAAGGTTTTGTGGTCTGACAAGACCAAAGCGGAACTTTTTGTTGTCAATGCTAAGCATATAACAAACACAAGATATCATCCTGCTAACACCATCTCCCTACAGTAAAGGGTGATGATAATAGCATTATGTTACAAGGATTCTTGTAGCTGTGGGGAAAGGAAGGTTTGTGAGCATTATGGGAAAGATGGATTACATCGAGCATAGGCAGATCCTGGAGGAAAACTGTTCTACTATGCCATAGACCTGGGACTAGGAAGAGGATTCACCTTTCAGCACGACAATGATCATATCTCCCTCCCCTTCAATATCCTCCCTCCTGCATTCTCACTCCTTCCCTTCCCACCAAACTTTACTCTCTCCCTTCCCTGCCTTTCATGTCTTCCCTTCCATCTTCTCTTCAGTTTCTCCTCCAACCTTACCCCTCTGCTTATGCTCCACTCCTTCTGACTTCCTCAACCTCTGCACGTTCTGCCCCTCCTCCTCACTAGCACTACTTGGAGCAACTCAGGCTGGACTCACTTCCTTTTCCCGCAGCCACGGCTCCTGCCTCTTAGAACCGGGGCTGTATGAGTGATCTGTTGTAGCTTAAATGAAAGTGAAGGTGGTGCGGAGCCTTCCCCCTCAGTGAAGGACCCCATGAAGCTTCGTCCCGTCCCCAAAGGAAGTTACATGTAATTTCTTTTGGGGGCAGGACAAAGCTGCACAGAATCCTTCACCGAGGCGGGGAAGCTTCACACCATCTTCGCTTTAATTTAAGCTATAACAGATCACTCATATAGCTGTGGTTCTAAGAGGCAGGAGCCGCAGCTGAAGGAAGAGGAGACACTGAGTTTGCCGCTGCCAAAAAGTGTACTCAGCAGCAACAGCAACTTGTGCAATTGTGTTTTTTTTTTTACTTTTGAAGGCAAAGTGAGGCGGCTGGCAGCTGTTTTGGGGGCATTTTTTGCCGCCCTCAAAACTTTGCCGCTTGAGGCAGCCGCCTCACTATAGAGCCGCCCCTGGGTCTGACTCTCCATAAAATAGGTTACAGCAAATACGTTTTTAATGTCTCACTTCCCCTAGTACAGACGTCCTGCACAGATACTTTAATCTTCTAAGTGGATGCTTTGTTATAGCTGTTTTTTTACTTGCTAAGACTCATAAAATGGTATAGCTCAAGCACGCTTTTTTTGTCTTTCTCCTTCAGTTCAAGAACTAATTAAGTTTTCTGTTGCTGGTAAGCTCGGAACAATCTAAAGCACAGCAAAACAGGAGTTTATTGAGCATTGCCCAGCTGCACATGTTTTTTCAGTAGCTTTCTGGATTTTTTAAGTAGGATATGGTTAAATTTATTCACCTGAGAGCAATTGAAGTTCTGCCAGAAATATTTTAAAGTCTGACGTGGAGGTTGGGGAAGTGGTATATCAATCCTAATATTCATATCCAGGAACTGAACAAGTTTATTTGTCAAAGCAACTTGTAATGGAAATGACATTTCCATTTCTACAACTCTCTCAGCAGCCAATTTTTGAAAGACAATTTTAAAAAAATTCTCATATCCTTATTTTTTTAACCTGTTTTGTTGAATACTTTCACAGACCACAGGCTTGGGATAAGAAAATCACATCTACCAAATAATCATGTAACAGATAACATTTTATGTTATTAAAAATAATTTCCATTTTAATCCCCCTATTTTTCTTTCAGATTTTATTTTGGGATACGAAAGATTGTGGAGTCCCTTGTCTGATCAGGTTTAGTGTACCCTGCATAGCTGGCTGTTAGTGATCAAAATCATAGCTAATGTTATCCCTGCAAGGATAATTGCAGTTTAATCACCACCCTTTTCAAAAGACAGTTCCTGCAGTTTGAGAAACTCGAGACAGTTATTATTTTTTCCCTTTTTGTGCAAATTACTGCTTTATTTCTCTCATTAGAGCATATTCAGTTGGGGATTAGCATAATCCCCTTAATGCTTTAATTCATCATTGCGTACATTTTCATTTTGTTTAATATAAGTAATGCTTAAATGCAGTTATTGGGTCAACCTTTTGCAATCTGAAGCATTTTCCTTGCGTTGCCATTTTTTCTCTTTTCATTCAGATTACTCTTTGTAAGTTTTAGGTCCTGTGTAATTAGCAACGGTACATTGATTTAAGTGAGAAGATGCTTTCTTTAGCTATTTTTTTATTCTAGGGTTTTTTCCATATTTTGTGCACTTTATCCTTGGTTAGTCAGCCATTAGAGTAATTGCTCTTCAGCTAGGGTTCACAGGCTTTTCTTTCACTTCAGAGACCATCACCTATGCTCTCTTAGTCTAATGGTGTTCTGTGGTGGCCAGGTTTCTCTCCTCTCAAACTTTGGGGAGAAGGGTGGCTATAAATGATACTCTCAGCCCCCTGCATGAGAAGTCAGGTTTGGAAGTTGAAGGAGGTCCTTGGCATGGCAGAGTAGGGCATTACCTGTGGACAAGAGGGCCAGTCAAGGAGGACACTTTCTGGCAACTGCTGTTAGTATTCAAGAGTTAAAGGTTCCAGTAGCAACTAATTCTTCAAAACATGCTTGTATCTCTTTTTGTCTCTCAGTTGAGGCAATAAATACACAATATTTTTCTATGCAGTTACTACAACATTTCTTAGCTTCCTTATCCCTCCAGTCTAGTCCGGAACCTCTAGGGTTTTGCACCTCCTCCCGCAGCTTTGAAGACTGAGCATGTCACATTATTTTGTGACACTGTATAACTAGTCCAAGGTCCACCCCTACTGCTCCAGTAATCTCAGTCTCCATCCAGCTGAAGGAGGTGTGAGCCCTAGAGGTTCAGGGCTTACTGGAGGAATAATTAAGGTCTAGGGTAGATAGGATATAGGTAGATTATATTTAAAAAAAAAAAGAGGTAATACCTCTTTAAATTGGTGAATTTGGTTAGGAGTTCAATTGATAAGGAAAAAGGTCTGCGCTGGCTGTCCCCCCTTCTCCCCCCTCCCGGAAGCAGTGGCTGTTCAAGGGAGAGTGAGGGAGCTGGTGTGGGGGCCTCCTGCTTCTGTTCCCCTGAGCGGGTGTGAAGCATTGGAGGCGAGGCGCCTGGAGCACATGGACTGCATGGCCAGGCTACAGCTGCGTTCAGGCGAGCCGCGGGAGCAGAGCAGTGGATCGCTGATTGATTGGCTAGCCGGCGAGTGTGAGACCGGGGCTAGAGTGATTGCAGGACACGGACCTCGCCGAAGGTAAGAGTAGCGCCGGAAAGTGAATGCTCAAGGGTACAGTCGAGGTCAGTGTCTCTGAGCAGAGCGGCAGGTGTGCGCAGACCTCAACCACATGGCAGGAGAGCAGGAAAGCAGAGCGGAGGTGATTTTGCTGGCTTTCTCCCTCAGAATTGCTTTCTTTCAATTGGGCCGTTGGCGGTTTTGAAGAGCTGTGAAGATAGAATAATTGGAAGTTATTAAAAAAAAAAAAAAACCCGGTAAAAGTAGCTTTTGAGTAATTTGCTTTTCTTTTGGCAGGGATTGCATTTAGATTGTGTTGGCCGGCTTCCAGATGCCTTCTAAGCCTCTGTGCATGATGTGTGGGGCTAGAAGGGGGTCGGTGTTGGAGGCCAGGGTGTGCAGGGGCTGTACACAGGAGACAGCTGGGGCACCAATGACGGAGGACAGTGTGTCAGAGGAGTTGGAAGGACTGGCGGAGGCAGTGGCATAGTTAGATCCATCTGTTCCGCTTTTGGGTCCCGTGCCAGGGCTGTCCACGGTACGGGAGACCCCCTCATTTCAGCCCTCCATGCAGGGGGGGGGTTGGTGGCTATTTTCTCACAGGATTTTATGGTGCTGCTACAGCAAGCTCTAGGGGGGCCTGGAGGTACTGCGCCAGGGCCTGTGAGTGGAGGGGCTCTTGGGTCCAAGAGATCGGGGACTCCGCTAGGGGGAGAACCGGGTAGCGGGCCTCCTAAGAGGCCAAGGCTGGTTCTAGATAAGGATGAGCAAGGGTTAGGACTAGAGGAGCAGTCGGAGCATTTTGAGGATTCAGACTTGGAGTTGGACCTAGAGGTAGGCGAGATACCGGAGCCAGAGGACCATGCAAGGGTGGTTCGGGTTTTCCGGCGGGAGGAGTTGTCAGCACTCATCACGGAGACACTGAAGGCCTTGAATATGCCGGTGGTGGATTCTACATTGGAGGATCCCTTATTGCAGGCGGTGAGAAAGACTCACTGGGTGTTCCCAATTCATAGGGTCTTTAGGGAAATAATTCAGGAGGAATGGGACACGGCGGAGGCAAGACTGAAGGGCTCTCGAGTAATGGCACGCCTGTACCCGTTAGAGGAGCCTGATAAGGATCCTTTTAAGTCTCCTAAGGTGGATGCGGTGGTTTCGGCGATTACAAAGAAAACTACGATTCCAGTGGAAGGCAGCACCGTGCTTAAAGATTCTCAGGATAGGAGGTTAGATACCTTGTTAAAGCAGGTTTTTGAGGTAAATGCGCTCTCCATGCAGGCTTCAATTTGTGGAGCGTGGGTGGCGAGGGCTTGCCTTCAGTGGTCCCAAAGGATCAAAGGGGGGCCGGAAGAGGCGGTCGAGGAAGCGTCCCGGCTGGAGTCAGGAGCTGCATATTTGGCAGATATTCAGTATGATCTTATCCAAGGTCTTTCAAACAGTATGGCATTTGTGGTGGTGGCACGGAGGTATATGTGGCTGCGTAATTGGGCAGTGGGTGGGGCCTCTAAGGTGCGGTTAGGTAAACTACAGTTTAGAGGCAAGTTACTGTTTGGGGAAGATTTGGATAAATTGGTAAAGGATCTCAGAGAATCTAAAGGTGGACGATTACCGGAAGACAAACAGAAGCAGGGTCGTCCGGTGGCACCCTCCAAGACTCAGCAAAGGGAGTTTCGTAGGTTTCGGCAGTCACGCTTGGCTCCATTTCAGAGGGAGCGTTTGCAGTTTAGATCACAGGGTTTTCGGGGATTTAGAGGAGCGAGCAGGGGTTTTGGAGCCTCCTCCTCCCCGAATATTAAGAAGTCGCAATGAAGCGAGAGGGGTCCAGGCAGGGCTGCTACCCGTGGTGGGTCGTTTGAGAGACTTCTTCCCTGCCTGGGCCCAGATTACGTCAGATCAGTGGGTGTTGGAGGTCATTCAAAGAGGTTATGCGCTCAAGTTCCAACGGCCAGTGATCGACTCTTTCGTGCAGTCTCCCTGCAGAGCAAAATCAAGGTTGTCGGCAGTGCACGAGACCATGAAACGACTGTTAGCCCTACAGGCGGTGGTGCCGGTTCCAGTAGACCAACGAGGGTGCTATAGGCTGGTCTGGCAGGGCCCTTCCATTGAAGTGATCACTGCTCTGTTACATCCTTAGAGGTTTGGGACTAGACTGGAGGGATGATAAGGAAGGTGAAATTAGACTTGCCTGCTAATTGTTGTTCCTTGAGGAACTCCAGTCTAGTCCCACTTCCCTCCCAGATAATGAGTACCAGACTGCAGCCTGAAGCAAGGTAAGAATTATATGTGGACCGATCAAAAGTTTTTTGTTCGGGAGGCAGTTGCTTGGGAGGCAGAGCGGATGAGTACAAGCTTCTCGGTAGTACTCTGGGCTTTCTGTGAGGCCTGGGGTGAAGGCGGGACAAGCCTATGCAGTGCTTAGCCGAATAGGTAACAGTACAGTTCAAAGTTAACTGTTTTTGAATTGGTTTTACTTGAGTTAGTGTTAAGACTGTTTAACGATGTACTTACTTATTGCTCTGGTGAGTCTGCTTTGTCAATAGGTTACTGGAGCAGTAGGGGCGGACCCTGGACTAGTTATACAGTGTCGCAAAAGAATGTGACATTCTCAGTCTCCAAAGCTGCGGGAGGAGGTGCAAAACTCTAGAGGTTCGGGACTAGACTGGAGTTCCTCAAGGAACAACAATTAGCAGGTAAGTCTAATTTCACCTTACATAATATCAGAGGATAATGGTATTTGATTGTGCATAACATTAGTGTGTAAGTAGTTTAAGTAAAGCAACTGACAGGTTTGAAGAAGGTATATTAAAAGCAGTAGGACTGCCATTCATAAAACAGGACTGTAATTCTGCTCTAAGTACATGGAATCTGGATTGCAGTTCTGCACCAGCTGGAGCCACAAAAGAGGGCGGTCTGCTTTGCATATGATAATGCAAATAGAGTGTAGTTTTGACTTCAAGGTTGATTAGCTGTTGACAGGCTTGAATCAGGCACAGAAGTGGATGATTTCATTGGCTAGCGTGGCAGTACTCTGTCTCCTTAGGTTTGCTTTTTCTACCTGCTGAAATGACAAAACAAATCTCTCCCAGTAAATATTAGAGTTTCTCTTCTGGTCTTACCAATGCTGTCTTTGTCATTTTCCTTTTGTAATTTATTATTTTTGACTTTCCAAAAAAAATGTAAAAGAAAAGAAAGAAAACCAGAGAACAAGTATTATTTTATTTTTGTGTTATGGAATCATGGTGAAGGCCAAACCTGGCTTCAAGTCTTGTTCAATTTGCACCAGAAGAATAGCCAGCAATGATGCCCATGAGTTGTCATTTGTTTGGACCCTACTTACCAGCAAGAAAACTGTCATGAGTATGGTAGAATGCTTCTGAGAACCAGGAATACGTTGTTTTTAGGCCAAGGGAAGACTATAAAAAGGAATAGCGGTACCTGGAGATCAAGAAAAAATATTCCGCATAGAAACTGGTTGGCAGTCCAGCAGATCATCTTTCTTCAATGTTACTTTTGTCCCCTCATATATTGACTTGACAAAACCCATCATGAATAAAGGGACGCACCATGCTTTTTTTGGAGAAGGCTCAAGTCTCAGCTGAGGCTTGTCAACCAAAAGTGCTGAAACTTTCAGTGCAAACCATATCTAAGCCAAAAGCACGATACCAGCACATTATTCAAAATCCACCTGCAAGTACAATCCTGAAACCTTTCCTGAACATAAACAACCTCAAAATTATTGTATACACTCTCATACTCAGTTGCCTGGGTTATTGCAATTCCTTTTACCATGATCTCGACTAGTCTTCCTTAAACCTGCTTCAATTTCTTGAAACCTCTGCTGCTAGACTTTTAACAACCACTAGGAAATAAGATCATATTATTCCCACTTCCAAGAGTTTTCACTGGCTTCCTTTGCCTTACTGTATTCAGTTCAAGATGTGCACTATTATTTACAAAGTTCTACATACTAACATCCCCCCTTACTTATCTAGTCTGATAATTCCTTACTCTTCAGCTTGTCCACTCTGCTCGAGTTGGATAAATCAGCTTGTCCTTCCCACAGCATATAATTGCTTTCTTGATACTATTTCTTTTCTGACATTGCTTTCTCATGTTCTAGTCCAGTCATCTGGAACATACTTCCCTAGCACCTGAAAGGATAAACACATCACTTTTATGTCACATCTGCATAAAAAACAACTTTTATATTTTAGCTTTTGGTGATTAGTTTGACTCGGCCACAGTTTAGCACCAACTTCACTCTCCACTTCCCCAGCTTACTCTTTTTTCTCTGTACGAGAATACAGCTCTCCCTGTCTCCATTTTTTATTACTTTGGATTTTGTAAACCATTTTGAAGCATCCTTTTGGGCCTAAAAGTGGTATATGAAAGCTTCAAATAAACTAAACTAATCATCTAAACACAGAGGACCATAGCCTTTGTGTTTCATGAAAGCACAGAAAAACAGAATGTTTAAGCACAATAGTCTGCACAGTAAAGGTTCCTACCTCATTTTTGGCACCAGGTCCCTCGAGAATTCCTATGGCTGGAGTGTCTGCACAGAAGATCAACTCAGCGTAGAGACTCTTCCAGTGCAGACCATGTGGACACCTTCTTCCTCTCTATTACTTGCACAAGACTGTGTATGCTTTTGCTCTTTCCTGACCAGTCCAAACAGCATCACTTCACCCACAACACCAAAGAAGAAACCACAGAGCAAAGTGAAATAAGTCCATGACACCACGCTAATGCAGATGCAACAAGGTGATGTTTTATTATTATTTCAAACAAGACCACTCCAACGTCATCCTACACGAATGTCAAATAACAGCATCAAATGTAATAACATCTAAACAACAGCATCAAAGTGTAGTTCACATAAAAGTGAATTACACTTTCCCACATCCCTGAAGAAGTCTTAGTGATAAAACACGATCGTGTAGAGTGAAGTTGGAATAGTGTTGTTCAAAGAAATAAAATACCATTTCATTGTCGCATCTACTACTAGTACTACTGATCATTTGTATAGTGCTACAAGGTGTACGCAGTGCTGAATAGGCACATGTAAAAGACTATCCCTGCTCATCAGAGCTTACAATCTAGTTAAGACAGACAACACAACAGCTGAGGACAAGAATGCATCTAGGGGTATGGTAAGGAAACATATATTAGACTAAGCCAGTGGTTCTTAACCTTGTTGGAGGTACTGAGCCCCACCAGTTTCATATGCACATTCACCGAACCCTTTTTTATTGAAAAATAAAATATGATTTTTTTTCAAATTCAAGACATAGGTATATGTTTTACTGGTTCACAAAATGAATCGTGCATTAACATCACTGTGTTCAAAGAACAAAACCAATACAGTGCATGAACTCACAACAAATTACATACATAACTTTTCACAAAGACATGACCTTTTTTAATACTACCACACTGAAATGGTTTTAATTTTTAACCTTATGTATTTCAATAATGAACTTATTGTATTTATGCTATTTATTATTTTTAACATTTTAACACACACCCATCACCTAATTTCCATCAGGCTACACCACTACAATAATAACACAGGTACACTACCAAAAAACTGCCTCCAGTTTTGCAACTGATTCCTATAGATTTTGGGGTGCTGAATCCAGGAAAAATAGCCAAAATGTTCCATCACGTCACGTTTTCTTGCAAAATTAGATTTCTTACCCATATAAGGAATGTTCACATAATTTCTTTTTAGCCGACTGCAGTTTATTTTCTTGGCCCAAAATAGAGGTTGTAATGGTTAACTAACTAGAAACACTCCCTCATGATATTTTAGAGTGTTTTGTATTCATTTTATACATTAACAGGACAATTGGTAGGCGGGGGGCTAAATCCAGTACTCGCGCTGGCGCATGTTCTTTCCTGTTCGCCTCGCCTCGTTCGCTCGCTCAAACACGGTGGTTGCGACATGAACGTTCCTGTCAAATTTCAGTTTCTTGCAAGTTCATTATTACCTTTTGTTTGCTCAGTCGTAATCCAGCTTTATTCCGAAATGGTTCACTACAGTTGTAGTTTGCAGTGCTGTGTATTTGTGATGGCTCACAGAGCCAGAGGTTGTGTCAACTCTCCGGACAGTTTTTGTTTTATTTGTGGGGAATATACCGTGAAAAAGCGGCAGAGGAACATTTCTGCATTTATTAAAAAAGTATATTTCGCCTATTTCGGTTTGAAGTTAGGCGATCAAGACAAACCGTGGGCTCCTCACAAAGTGTGCAAGACATGTGAGGAAGATCTACGCTTATGGATGAAAGGTAAAAAACAAGCATTTCGTTTCGGAATACCTATGATGTGGCGTGAACAAAGAGACCACAGCAGTGACTGCTATTTTTGCTCTTGCATTGTGAAGGGATACAACTTAAAAAATAGGAACGTAATAAGTTACCCCAACCTTCCCTCAGCAATTAGGCCTATGCCTCATAGCAACGAAGTACCTGTGCCTGAACCACCAAAATCTTTGGATCATATTTGTGTGGACGGTTCTGATCATGATGAGACTCATCAGATGGCTTTTCCCGATGAGTCCAGTACTTCCGAGTTTGAAACTGAACCAGATCCGAAACCTGAACTTTTCTCTCAAGCTGAATTGAATGATTTAGTCCGGGATTTAGGACTCCCAAAAGATGCTGCCCAACTGCTAGGTTCTCGGCTTAAACAGAAAAATCTATTGTCACCAGGAACAACTTTTTATTGGTACCGCAACCGCGAGACACAATTTTTGAAGTATTTCAGCAAAGAGGAAGATTTGGTATTTTGCAACGATATATACGGAGTGATGGAAAAGTTTAAACTCAAGTATGATCCTGCTGAATGGCGGCTGTTCATTGATTCATCAAAAGACAGCATAAAAGGTGTTCTTCTTCATAATGGCAACACATTCGCTTCAGTTCCTATTGCTCACTCTGTTATTCTCCAAGAAAAATATGAGAATTTGGCCCTGATTCTTCAGAAGATTCGTTATGAAGAGCATAAGTGGATGATTTGTGGAGACTTTAAAATTCTATCCATGCTATTAGGGCAGCAATCCGGTTTCACCAAATATCCCTGCTTCCTTTGCTTGTGGGATAGCCGGGCCCGCGACCTACACTGGGGGAAAAAAGACTGGCCAATTCGGGAGTATTTGAGACCCGGTGAGAAAAATGTTCTTCATGAGAGCTTGGTACCTCGTGATAAAATTCTATTACCACCTCTCCACATTAAGTTGGGTCTCATTAAGCAATTCATCAAGTCCCTTCCAAAAGATGGTGAGTGCTTTCGGTACCTTTGCTCAAAGTTCCCCCGACTTTCTGAAGCAAAGCTAAAGGAAGGAGTGTTTGTTGTGTCTAACCTCGCTCTTATATGCTCAATGTTTGTGCACATGTATGTGGCTGTTTTAAGTGCAGACAATTTTGCTACCATCACAGTGTGTTTTGTTGACATTACTCTATTCTTATGTGCTGCCTTGTTACAATTTTCTTTATTCTTATTTGAATAACTACTAAACAATTAGTATAAAGAATTCATCCAAGAAACTCAATCTGAAACGTTCACCTCAAACTGCTAACCCAATGTAGCAAAAAATCTGTACGTGATGGAGCAAATTGGTTACCAGATTTGGATTCAGCGCACCAAAAAACGTAAAAATCAATCGAAACATTAGAGGCAGTTTAAAAAAAAAATTTTTTAGTGTACCTGTGTAATGAATATTTACTGCAAATCAGTGTGACTTCTGTTGTTGCCTTTGAGAGACCAGTTCAGAAATGCGTGGCTTCACCTTGGCAAGTGCCACTCTCATGTCATTTTCACAGCAAAGTCTGTTTCTTTTCTTCGTTTTTATGTCCAGCATCCTCGAAAAGGATTGCTTGCAAAGATATGTTGTAACAAATGGTATAAAAATTTCCAGGGCTTTCCTAGCAATAACAGGATACGTTACCATTTGTCGACACCAAAACGTTGAGAGCGTGGTTGTTCTGAAGAGTTGCTGTTGAACCTGGCTCTGCTGAATTTCAATAATTTAGTTGAGGTATTCATCATTGACATCTGCTGTCTCAACACCAAATATGAACGGCTGTCTCACCCATGCTGGATATGACTCTTGTAGGGAAGTATCCGTCGAGAGACTTTGCAAGCTCATCTAAGTGCGTGGCAATTGCTTGCTTCAGTTCCGTGGGTACAGAAATGTCTCCGATTCCAGACACATCTTCGATCTTACTTAGACAGTCGTCCAGCAGGAGAAAGTTTGCAAAGTTATCATTCTCTGTTCGTCATAGCAATGTAGCGTGATCACCTGCAGCCAATGATGGCCAAGCGGGGCGTGTCATCACGAATCATATGAGTCGGGTGCATGTCTTGTGTCTTGACCTCCGCTGAACCCCTGAGACTGACTCACCGAACCTCTAGGGTTTGATCGAACCCAGGTTAAGAACCACTGGACTAAGAGGATCAAGATCCAAAAGCAGCCTTGAAGAGGTGAGTTTGAAAAGGGCCAGAGATGAAGCCTGACATATTAACTCAGTTAGTTTGTTCCAGGCAAAAGGAGCAGCAAGGTGGAAAGATCGAAATCTAGACTTGGCAGTGGAAGAGAAGGGCATAGAGAGGGGCTCTTCCGAAGGGATGGGCTTCACCTTAACCAGGATGAAACCAGGCTGCTGGCATTAACCTTTAAAAAGGAGATAAAGCAACTTTTAAACTAGATAATAGGGGAAAGCCGACAGTCGCCCAAGAGCGGATGGTTCGGAAGAATGTATCCTTGAAGAATACTACCAAAAGCAGAGAGGTTCCAAAAAAGAGTAAAGTAGCCCAAATGCCCTCGAGTATGGAGCAGCCAGAGCTTAAAGATCCCAAATTATCCATGTCTACCAATAGCCAAATTAATATGAATAAAATACAGTCTCTAAAATGCTTGTATGCAAATGCTAGAAGTCTAAAAAATAAGATGGGAGAGTTAGAATATATAGCACTAAATGAGAGGTTAGATATGATTGGACTATCAGAGACATGGTGTAAGGAGGACAACCAGTGGGACACTGTGATACCTGGGTACAAACTATATCGTAATGATAGAGCTGATCAAATTGGTGGAGGGGTTGCGCTCTATGTTAGAGAGGGCATTGAGTCAGAAAGGATTAAAGTTTTGCAGGAAACAAAATTTGCTGTAGAATCTCTATGGATTGAAATTCCATGTAAAAAGGGGAAGGCGATGGCAGTGGGGGGTGTATTATCGACCGCCTGGCCAGAATGAACAAATGGATGATGAAATGCTCAAAGAAATCAAGGAAGCTAACAAACGTTACAGCGCAGTAATAATAATGGGTGATTTAAATTACCCTGGTATCGACTGGGTCAGTGTCATGGCAGGACATGCTAGGGAGATAAAGTTCCTAGATGAAATAAATGACTGCTTCTTGGAGCAGCTGGTTCATGAACCGACCAGAGGCAAAGCAATATTAGACCTAGTTCTTAGTGGAACACCAGAACTAGTGCAAGAGATAAGGGTGTTGGGGCCACTTGGCAATAGTAATCATAGCATGATCGCCTTTGATTTAATTAGTGGAGGAGGGATAGTAAGGAAATCCACAGTACTACCTTTTAACTTTCGAAAGGGAGACTATGATAAAATGAGGAAAATAGTTAAGAAAAAACTAAAAGGAGCGGTTGCAAAGGTTAAAGACTTACATCAAGCTTGGGTGTTATTGAAAAATACTATCTGGGAAGCCCAAACCATCTTTATTCCACACTTTAAGAAAAGTGGAAGGAAGTCCAAAAAACTGCCAGCATGGTTTAAAGGTGAGGTCAGAGAGGCTGTTGTTGCCAAAAAAGCATCTTTCAGAAAATGGAAAAAAGAGCCAAACGACAAAACCTGGAAACAGCACAAGCACTGGGAAGTCAAATGCAAGCCATTAATAAAGCAGGCAAAGGGAGAATTTGAGAAGAAGCTTGCTGCGGACGCAAAAACGCGAAATAAAGATTTTTTAAGTACATTCGTAGCAAAAAACCCGTGAGAGAGTCAGTTGGTCCATTAGATGACAGAGGAGTTAAAGGGGCACTAAGAGGCGACAAGGCGATAGCGGAGAGACTGAATGAATTATTTGCTTCGGTCTTTACTGAGGAAGATGTAGGGATGTTACCCATGACTGAAGTGGTATTTAAAGGTGCGGAAGAATTGAAGGAAATATCGATACATCGGGAAGATGTATTACAACTATTAGATAAACTGAAGAGTAGCAAATCACCTGGGCCGAATGGTATACATCCAAGGGTGTTGAAAGAACTGAAATATGAGATTGCAGACCTGCTATTAGTAATCTGTGAACTATCATTAAAATCATCTCTAATACCTGAAGATTGGAGGATCACCAATGTAACACCAATTTTTAAAAAGGGTTCCAGGGGTGATCCGGGAAACTACAGACCAGTGAGCCTGACGTCAGTACCGGGAAAAATGGTAGAAACCATCATAAAGAATAAAATTACTTAGCATGTAGATGGTCATGACCTAATGGGAGACAGCCAACATGGCTTCAGACAAGGAAGATCTTGTCTTACTTATTTATTTTATTTATTTTTATTTTCTTATTTACCGCGCTATTCTGCATCAGTGCGGTTTACATTGAACAAACTGAAATTACATTGAAAAGGGCATTATAACTTGGCGATAACTATTTTACAGGGAACATGGGCTATGGAGGGTTAAGTTGCTTGCCCAAGACCACAAGGAGCACCTGTGGGACTAGAAACCCCAGTCCTTCCGGCCCAAGGTTGCTTTCCTCTAGTGGGATTTGAACCCCCGACCTTCCGGCCTGAAGTACCTTGCCCCAACCTCTAGGCCACTCCTCCACTTACTAATCTGTTATGTTTTTTTGAAGGTGTGAATAAATAGGTGGACAAAGGTGAGTCGGTTCATATAGTGGATCTGGACTTTCAGAAAGCCTTTGACAAGGTCCCTCATCAGAGACTTTTGGCAAAACTAAAGAGTCATGGGATAGGAGGCAGTGTATACTGTGGATCAGGAACTGGTTAAAAGATAGAAAGCAGAGGGTTGGGCTAAATGGCCAATTTTCCCAATGGAGAATGGTGAATAGTGGTGTACCCTAGGGATCTGTGCTGGGTCCGCTGCTTTTTGACATATTCATAAATGACCTGGAAAGTGGAATAACGAGTGAGGTTATCAAATTTGCAGATGACACAAAACTATTTAAAGTTGTTAAAATCCAAGAGGATTGTGGAAAATTGCAAGAGGATCTTGATAAATTGGAAGACTGGGCATCAAAATGGCAGATGAAATTTATTGTGGACAAGTGCAAAGTTATGCACCTAGGGAAGAACAACCCAAACTATGGTTACACAATGCAAGGTTCCACATTAGGAACCACCACCCAGGAAAACAATTTAGGCGTCATTGTGGATAACATGTTAAAACCTTCGGCCCAGTGTGCAGCAGCGGCCAAGAGAGCAAATAGAATGCTAGGTATCATAAGGAAAGGAATGGAAAATAAAACAAAGGATATTATAATGCCTCTGTATCATTCCATGGTGTGACCGCGCCTTGAATATTGTGTGCATTTCTGGTCGCCGTATCTTAAAAAGGATATAGCGTTATTAGAAAAGGTTCAGAGAAGAGCCACCAAAATGGTAAAGGGGATGGAAGGATACTTCTATGAAGAAAGTTTAGAAAGGTTAGGGCTCTTTAACCTGGAAAAGAGATGGCTGAGGGGAGATATGGTAGAAGTCTATAAATTAATGAACGGAGTGGAACGGGTAAACGTAGATCGATTGTTTACTTTATCAGAATATAGAAAGACTAGGGGACATGCAGTGAAGCTACAGGGTAAACTATAAGACTAATAAAAGAAAATATTTTTTCACTCATCATGTAATCAAACTCTGGAATTTGTTACTGGAGGATGTAGTAAAGGCTGTTAGTGTAGCTGGGTTTAAAAAAGGTTTGGACAAGTTCCTGGAGGAAAGGTCCATAAACCATTATTAAGAAGGGACCCAGGATATCAATGCTTGACCCAGTACAAGCATTGCAGAACCTGTGTCTTTTGGGGAAACTGCTAGGTACATATGACCTAGATTGGCCACTGTTGGAAACAGGATACTGGGCTTGATGGACCTTGGTCTGATCCAGTATGACATATCTTATGTTCTTATCTGCCAGAAGAGCGGATTACCCGAGGAGGGGTGCGGGGAGAGGCAAGAGAGAAAAGGTAGTGAGAAGCATCAGAATGGATGCACTTATAGGTCAGAAGGAGAAGTTTGAACTAAATACAGGAACAGATAGGGAGCCAATGAAACGACTTGAGAAGAGGGGTTACTTGAGCATAACAAGGCATCTACATTAGTATGGGTTGTGGACTTATTTCACCTCGCTTTGTGGTTTCTTCTTTGCCACACTTCCAGCTTCCTCTAAGAAGCTGCGGTCTTTGAATGCAATTTTGGTTCTGTTAATAGATGCATCTCCATCTTAAGTATCCCTGTCTTTATCAGAACAACTTTGCTTCTCCTCATCAAAAATGTTCACAGACTTGATAAAAAGCAACTGCAAGAAAATTCTAGGTGTCTCTTATCAAGTTTCAGCAAATTTGGTACCCCAACTCTGCCAGTTTGCTGAGATTACTCTGGTGTGAAGGAGCACAGTCTACTTATGATCCAGTTATTTCCCTTTTATCTTTAATGGATCCTGAATCACAGGAAGACTGTTCCTTGCCTCCTCTTCTTTCTGCTTGCTCCCAGGCTATTCTGAAGGATTCTTAGAAAATCATTCCCAGGATTATGAATCCTCTCCCAGTAGGCAAGAACTGTCTGTATTTCTTTGGATCCATTTCCTATGACTACAACAAACTCTAACCCTTATAAGAATTTTTTGAAGTTCATAGAAGCTTCTAAAGCTACTGCAACTGTGCCAAGTCACAGATTATTCCAAGAAAAGCAGGCCGATATGTGGCAGTATCCAGTTATTCGACAACAGGTATATTTTAAAAAATGGACATTAAAGATAAAGTGCAACCTGTATCTACATTCAACAAAACACACTTTAACATTGTTCAGTAACAGCTGCCATGAACAGAGCAAAGAATGCAGGGACCCTTCATGCCCCTCCCCCCCCAGCAAGGATCAAAGACTTCTTGATAACTTTGAAAAGAAACTCTTTCAGAGACCTGCGCTTTTGGCACCCATAGCTTCTCATCAGCTTTACATAAAGCAGTACATACCTAGCCCCTGCATCTTTAGCAGTATGATATCTCCTAATCTTCCCAAATAAACACAGGCTGACCTATTTGCCCCATTTTAAGAAGCTAATAAGTGTTGTATACACCTGATTTGATCAGTGTATGAGACTTCTGATTTCTCTCACACAAATCTTGGTATCGGTACTTGCAGCCAGATTTGCTTGGTTTTGAGCCTTGTCTTGAAAGACTATCAAAAGGGACTCATGACTATAATCTTCTGGAATAAACTCTAAATCTTGGGGTAAAAGGGACTTCTTGGGATTAAAGCTGATAAATCTGTTTATTTTAGAATTCATAAGATAAGAGTAAATAGACTTGGAAATAAATTTGTTTCAAGAGAGCTTTTTTACTTAAATTAAATCAGAATATAGTTTAGCATACAAGCAGAATAGTCTGAGTAGAAAGAAAAATAAACATTTTTCTAGCGAACTTTACAAAGACCCCTTCCAATTAGGAGGCAAAAGATCTGTGAAGTTGCCTAAATAGGTGTTAAAGGCAAGTGACAGATCAAAGGGGAAATGTAAAAGGCCCCTTCTATCAAACCAAGGGCTTTGTGAATCACCCAGGAAATTGGTAAGCCTTTACCTTAGAAGCACAAGTATAAATAGGTCAGCCAGAGCTCTGTGAAGCTCAGTCTTGAAGGACTACCAAAAGGGACTGCTACAACTGGAAGTAGATCTACACTTGTGAGTGTAATCATCTGGAAAAAACTCTAAATCTTGGGGTAAAAGGGACTTCTTGGGGTTAAAGTTGATAAATCTGTGTATTTTAGAATTCAGTGTTTTTGCTAAGTCAGTCAGGTCTTAGTATCACCAGTGTGCTTTGTATTTAAGTCAAAGCAGAGTTTAGCTTAGCATAGAACATAAAATATGAGTAAATAGACTTTGAAAAAAATTTGTTTCTAGAGAGCTTTTCATTTAAATCAAATCCGAGTTTAGCTTAACCTAGAAAGTAAATTGGTAAGCCTTTACCTTAGGAACACAGGGCAGGGCACTGTGTAGCAGCCAACTTTTAATAAGTCTTCTTTCCCTCCCACCTTCCCTGACTCCCACCCACCCCTTGGATAATCATAGCTTTATAGGTGCTTAAACCTCTTAAAGGAAAGGAGGTGCCCATATTCACTCTTGGGTGCAGCTGTTTGTCCTCATAAAGCATACATTAAGGACCTGAGATTAATTAATCTTGAGAAGAACAAAGTCCATTAACGTATTAAGTATAGTTTTATTAGTATAAGTATCCCCAGCAAAATCTAGGTAAGTAAACAACATAAATACCTAAACACAAAACTAATATGCAGACAGCAGTCCAGCAGCGAAATGGGGGCTTTCCATTCTTTTTCATTGAATGTCACATGTATGATTTTCTCTCATTTGGTAAAGGGTCTTATGTGTGCACTAGGTGCAAAGAACTCTTTGCTCTCAGGGAACGAGTCCAATCTCTCGAGGCTATGATAAATTGAGGAAAATAGTTAAGAAAAAACTATAAGGAGTAGTTGCCAAGGTTAAAGATTTACATCAAGCATGGGTATTGTTTACAAATATTATCTTGGAAGTCCAGACCAGCTGTATTCCACGCTTTAAGAAAAGTGAAAGGAAGTCCAAAAAACTGCCAGCATGGTTTAAAGGTGAGGTCAGAGAGGCTGTTGCAAAAAAAGCATCTTTCAGGAAATGGAAAAAGAAGCCAAATGATGAAAACTGGAAACAACATAAGCTCTGACAAGTTAGATGAAAGGCATTGACAAGACAGGCAAAGAGAGAATTTGAGAAGAAGCTTGCTGTGGAAGCAAAAATGCATAACAAGACTTTTTCAATTACATTCATAGCAAAAAAAATTTGTGAGAGCATCATTTGGACTATTAGGTGATAGAGGGGTAAAAGGGGTACTAAGAGGGGACAGGCTGTAGCAGGGGTCTCAAACTCAAATTGCTTTGAGGGCCAAATGAGGACTTGTAAAGTAACTCACGGGCCACATCGTCGGAACTTTTTTTTACAATGGAAAAAAGTCAGTGTATGCGAAGCACTACTCCCCATCTCTGACAAACATTGCAGAGCCACTGCAGTACAAATCCGCTCACCGTGCATCACACTTCAGCGTAGACTTGCAGTGAAGCGCTGCACCGCTTATCTAGCTCTCACACACATCAGTTGTACCGGGTTGATCACGGAAAGCGGAAGGCTGGACATCATATTTCAGCGATCGTGAACCACTCAGAGCAGCATCGGGCTGCAGGCTCACCCTCGGGAGCTGTGCAAGGTCGGGCAATCAACACCGGCATGGAGTGGAGGCAAACTTAATTAGCAGCGATCACATACCGGCATCAACAACATCATCCCAAAATGCGTTGCGGGCCACGTGTTTGAGACCTCTGGGCTATAGAATAGAGACTCAATGAATTCTTTGCATCTGTCTTTACTAAGGAAGATGTAGGGATGTTACCCATGTCTGAAATGGTATTTAAAGATGATGCAGCAGAAGAATTGAAAGAAATATCGATACACCGGGAAGATGTATTATAACTATTTGATAAACTGAAGAGTAGCAGATCACCTGGACCGGATGGTATACATCCAAGGGTGTTGAAAGAACTGAAATATGAGATTGCAGACCTACTATTAGTAATCTGTGAACTAACATTAAAATCATCTGTAATACCTGAAGACTGGAGGATGGCCATTGTAACACCAATTTTTTAAAAGGGTTCCAGGGGTGAATGGGAAACTACAGACCGGTGAGCCTGACGTCAGTATCAGGAAAAATGGTAGAAACCATTATATAGAACAAAATTACTGAACCTGTAGATAGTCATGTCTTAATGGGAGACAGCCAACATGACTTTAGCCAAGGAAGGTCTTGTCTTACTAATCTGTTATGTTTTTTTGAAGCTGTGAATAAACAGGTAGACGAAGGTGAGTCGGTTGATATAGGGCCTGATTCCATCCCAGGATGTCCTTGGCTTCTGTGCGCCTGGTTGGAACCGGACGCACAGAGGGAGTTGTGATTCTGATTCCGCGGGGCACATCTAGTCCCGCAGGATCAGAATCACGAACAGGCCTGTATGTGTATGTCGGAGGGAGGAGTGGCCTAGTGGTTAGGGCAAGGTACTTCAAGCCGGAGGGCCAGGGGTTCAAGTCCCACTTGGGGACAGCAATCTCAGGCCGGAGGGACTGGGATTTCTTGTCCTATAGGCACTCCTTGTGGTCTTGGGCAAGCCACTTAACCCTCCATTGCCCATGTTCCCTGTAAGTATTAGTGTATGTGTGTCATATCCCCTCGTGTTAAATGTATCTCCCAATTGACCGCTTTGACCCGGTGAAAAGCGGGATATAAATACAGCTAAATAAATAAATAAATAAAAATAAAAATGTGCAGGCCGGGACCCCGATTCCGTCCAGCCTGCATGTACAGGCATTCCCCGGCTAACTCAGTCAGGGCAGTTCAATAGAGCTGCGATGCCATGGCGTCTGGTTGCCATGGCACTGCGGCTCCATTGAAAAGTCGCGATCCCCGGCCACTGGCTGCAAAGTTGCTTTCCCCGCAGCCTGACCCCCAATCTAGCCTCCTAAGGTCAGGGTCAGGCTGTGAGGAATCTCCTCTGCCCCCTCCCACTGCTTCCCAGCCCCAGACCTGTCGATCCCTGCCGACTGGGGAACTTATTCCACCTCCGACGTGGAATAAGTTCCCCCATGCAAGCCGTCGGCCCCAGACATATAGGGCCAACATTAGAATTGGCCCTGTACATCCGGGGCCGACAACCACCCACTGCCCCCCCTAATGCCATCTCTGATCTGCCTTTTTCCACCCCGTCTTCCCTGTACAACATGCGGGGAAGATAGACGGTGTCGGGAAGAGCCCGAATTGCGGGGATAGATGTGCCTCAGAATGATTCCTGTAGTTTATCTGGATTTTCAGAAAGCCTTTGACAAGGTCTCTCATGAGATACTCTAGACGAAATTAAAAAAAAACATGGAGATAGGAGGCAGAGTACTATTGTGTATCAGGAACTGGTTAAAAGATAGAAAGCGGAGGGTAGGGCTATATGGCCAATTTTCCCAATGGAGAAAGGTGAATAATGGAGTACCCCAGGGATCTGTGCTGGGTCTGCTGCTTTTTAACATATTCGTAAATGAAATGGGCATAATGAGTGAGGTGATCAGATTTGTAGATGACACAAAATTATTCAAAGTTGTTAAAACCCAAGAAGATTGTAAAAACTTGCAAGAGGACCTTGATAAACTGGAAGACCGGATGGTCAAATGGCAGATGAAATTTAATGTGGACAAGTGTAAAGTTATGCACCTAGGAAAGAACAACCCAAAATATGGTTACACGATGCAAGGTTCCATATTAGGAACCACCACCCAGGAAAAAAGATTTAGGTGTCATCGTGGATAACACATTGCAACCCTCTGCCCAGTGTGCAGTGGCGGCCAAGAAAGGAAATAGAATGCTAGGAATCATAAGTTTTCTCTTTTCCAAGTTGAAAAGCCCTAACCTTTTAAGACTTTCCTCATAGGGATATCCTTCCATCCCTTTTACCATTCTGGCGGCTCTTCTCTGTACCTTTTCTAATTCTGCTATATCTTTTTTAAGATATGGAGACCAGAATTGCACACAGTATTCAAGGTGTGGTCACACCATGGAACGATACAGAGGCATTATAATATCCTTAGTTTTATTCTCCATTCCTTTCCTTATGATTCCTAGTATTCTATATGACTATCTACATGTTCAATAATTTTATTCTTTATAATGGCTTCTACCATTTTGCCCTGTACTGATGTCAGGCTTACCAGTCTGTAGTTTCCCTGATTCCCCCAGAACCCTTTTTAAAAACTGGTGTTACTTTGGCCATTCTCCAATCTTCAGGTACTGCAGATGATTTTAATGATAGTTCACAGATTACTAATAGTAGGTCTGCAATCTCATTTTTCAGGTCTTTCAACATCCTTGGATGTATACCATCCAGTCCAGGTCATTTACTACTCTTCAGTTTATCAAATAGTTGTAATACATCTTCCCGGTTTATCACTATTTCTTTCAATTCTTTCGATACACCTTTAAATACCCTTTCAGGCTTGGGTAACTTTCCTCCATCATCTTCAGTAAATACAAAAGCAGAGAATTCATTCAATCTTGTCTCTATGATCTTGTCCTCCCTTAGCGCCCCTTTTACCCCCTATCATTTAATGGTTACCCCTCCCCCCAAGTTAAACTAAGTGCAATATTTTATTCCCTTCAAATATTGGCACACCTTCATTGTCGGTCAGTACTAATCCAGGCAGACAACCTTCTGGCATTGTTTTAGATCCACAAATAAGAAGCAGTGGGATCCCTGTGTCTGTGCTGAGAGGGAACCCACATATGGGATTTTGTGTTAACTCTGTGACATCCTGTCCAAGCCACCTGCATTCCCAGGAAATAAAACCAATTGGAAAACAAGCTTGGCAGGATTCTTCATCCTCTCAAATAGTCACTGAATCCTCAAGTGCTCCAATCCATCTGTTACTGTGGGACTTCTCCTTGAATAGACTTGTTTGTTAGCAGTGAAAATGACAAGCTTCTCAGCTGCTTGAGATGAATGTCTACAGTTTGATTTTTACAGGATGCTCTTGTCATAGATTGTATTTTGTCCATTCTGTATGCATATTCTTCCGTATCATTGATCCTCAAAATGCTGCAAAACTTCCAAAGCAGACCAGGCACAAGTGATACTTGTAGCACCCCACTGGTTTTGACAAAACTGGTTTCCTATCCTCAAGAAGCTATTTGTTCAACTTTCAATTTGACTGAGTGTTTCCAACCTTGATAGAATCAGAGCGCTCAGCTGCATCTCAACCCCCAGTTGCTGGCACTAATGGCCTGGAATTGAGCTGTATCTGCTTCCTTGTGTGTATGATCCCAATTCAGGCCATTCTCATTGCAGCAAGAAAACCTTTCAGGAAGACGTTCTGTGTCTCCAAATGGAAAGTTTTTCTATCTCTTGTTCATGCAAAGCTTCTCTTTTTAATGTCATACTTTCATACCTCTGTCACCTCTTTCAGCAAAGACTTAATCATCCTTTATCAGAATGTACCTCAATGCCCTATCAATCTGTCCTGTTCTGATAAGTGGGACTCCAGATTTCCAGTATTGACTTGTCTCAAATTTCACGAGAGGCCTTCTGCATATCAAACATTCAGCACAGAAGTCTCCAGTTCCATGGTACCTGGGCATGGTGCTTTCTACTCATACAAAATAGCACATTAAGCCCATGGGATCATCATCACTGAAGTATCTGATATGTAAGGTGCTTTTCCTGCTGACAGTTATCTCATTTGGACAAATCAGTGAGCTTCAGGACTTGGCCATATATGAGCCATATACAGTCAAACCTCGGTTTTCATTTGCCCTGTTTTTCATACGCTTCGGTTTTCAACGTCTTTTCTGACTGAGATTTTGTCCCGGTTTTCATGCATTGCTTCGGTTTTCAACGTCTTTTGACTGAGATTTTGTCCCGGTAGCAGGGAAGAAAAGCTGTCAACGTAAGCAGGAGATGTTGCATGAATGTGGGAGGCAGTTCTTTCTCTTGCAGGGTACGTCTGAAGCTATATCATTAAGATTTTCTGCCATTCTGAAGCATTGAGCAGATAATGTAAAGGTATTTTAATGGACTGAATTCAATGTGATTCCGAAGAGAGCTGGGCACAGCAGCTTGTCAGGGGTGGCTAAGGCCAGATGTTAACATACTGTACTGTACAGTACTGTACTTAGCTTGCTTTCAGTGATGTTAAATGTTCATTTATCCATTTCATTAGTCATTTATATTTATTTCTCATTGTTTTCTGTATGTAAAAATATAGTTATTCTCTATAAAATGTATTTTTGTGAATATTTTTGGGTGTCTGGAACGGATTAATTGGATTTACATTATTTCTTATGGGAAATATTGCTTCAGTTTTCATACGTTTCGGTTTTAGTCAGACTTTTTCGAACGGATTAATCATGAAAACCGAGGTTTGACTGTACTCAGTTTCATGAGAGCAAAGTAGTCTTGTGAATCTATCCTAAGTTCCTGCCAAACATAATCACATCTATGTCATTGAAGAAATGGTGTTGCCTATTTTCAAACCTAAGTGTCATAAACACCAGGGTTAAAAAACTCTCCACACCCTGAATGAGCTTTCACAGAACCTATCAGGACATCTACACAGTTTTGTCTGCTTTATTTTAACACACTGTGCTCCACTGTAAAGCATACCTTAGGTAATTGGCTAGTGTTGTGCATTCAGTTCTGTTAAAAACAAGTTACTATCCTTCTAGCCAACAAACTTTAAACCACACCAGATTACAGCCACTGCTACTACTTTAGCTCTTGAAATCTGTTTCTCTCAAAAGTATCTGCAAAGCAGCAATCTGGTCCTCCCTCCATACAGTCACTTTCCATTAGTGTCTGGGCTAGTCTTCCATGAAGGACAGTGCCTTTGGTCAAGCAGTACCAAGCAATCTGCTTGTATAAGCTGTTCAACTTTCACAGATTTCTCCTCATTAGTGAGACAGTTATCCCAGAATTTGCAGAAGACGTGAGTTTGCAAGTCACCCACTTGTTTGCCTGATTCACTCTTCAATGTCAACAAAAAAAGCAAAGTTACTTACCTGTAATAGATCTTCTCTGTAGATAGCAGAAATAATCAGGCACACGATTCCATTGCCCAAGTTGATTCTGAGCTTTAAATTAACTGAGGAGGCTGAGGGAATTGCTGCCTACAGGAAGGGCCGTGCATTTTCAGATTTTTAATTTATGTCTGATCCCTGGGAGAATGCTTCTGTCCAAGCACCATCTGATGACATGATTAATCCTGCTGTCTATAGAGAACACCATGTACAGGTAAACAACTTTGCTAGCTCTTCAAACTGTTGTAGAGCAAAAGGTTGTGTGTTGACATTTTTAGTGGTGCCCTAATTAGTAAAATGGGAACAGACTTTTTTTAAGCCTAACTCTGAAGTGGAGGAGTAGCCTAGTGGTTAGAACACTGGCTTGGTAACCAAGCAACCAGGGTTCAATTCCCACTAGCACTCTTTGTGGCCTTGGGCAAGTCACTTAACCCTCCATTGCCTCGGAAGAAAGGCCTGGCAATCTGCTTCTGGTGACACTGCCAAGATAACCCAGGAGCTTCTGGGTCGCCAGGAGTCAGGACTGACTCGAAGGCACACATTGCATTTGCTCCTTTCTTCACACCAAAGCTTTCAGTCTAGTCAAAACCTGCCCCAACCCTGCTTCCTGCCATTTATGATGAGGAGTTTCCATAGGCCTTTAGTCATGACTGCCAGAGCCTTTTCTTTGCCTAGTCCCAAATATATTTTGCTGTAACTCAGCCATTACTGCAACATGCTTTAATAGAGGATTCTTCCTGTGGGATCCCAATTAGCATGCATTTTGAATTCCACTCATTGATGGGGCTATTCTATGATGTTGGCTATGAATACTGCTTTGCTCCCTTCTAGTGTTTGTGAATATTGCTTTGCAGCTCGAGCCTGAGGAGCAGGCGTCAAGGTCTGGATATAGCACCTATGTCTTCTATTCAAAACCATGAGTCAGGAAAAATGCAATGTCAAGACATTAAATACCAACTGATGTGCTGTGTTTTTCAGTGGGGTCAGGGAGCCGCACTCCTGATGCATTTTGCTTCTGCGATTTCAGATGTTGTGGTCCAGTGGTGCACTCAGGGAGATCTCCTGGCTGTAGCAGGAATGGAGAAGCTCAGCCCATTAGCAGAACTTAGCAGCGGCTCTATGTTGAAGAGTGCACTCATAAAGTTCTACAACATCCGTGGGGAACACATCTACACACTGGAAACCCCCGTGCAGGTAGAACTTTGCCCTAGAAGTAACGCCATATTGAAGCTAGCTCTCTTGAGCACGATGTGCCAGTTATACCACTATTTGGTAAACTGGCGTGTTTTCAGAGGGTTTTTGTTAAAATGTTTCCCAGTGAAGTGCTGTGGAGGCTCTCGGGATCTCCTCAAGTTAACTAATTTTTATGAAAACCAAAGTGTGTCTCAAAAAGTAGAAAAAGGCTGGTGAGAGCCCCTTGATAAGAAGTTAACACTACTTCACTGCTGTTTTTCCTATAAAATTACAACTCTTGCAGCCTTGTGGCATATCAGTGCTTGTATCCTTGGATAATGTATTAATGTCCAGTTTCCCTTGTATTGTCAGTTAATCGTTTCTATAAAAGCTATGCTGTTGTATGGTCTAGTTGTTATATCATCTTTTAAGTGCATTCTGTGGGTATGCCTTTGTCTTGTAGGATGTGCATAAAGTGACTCTTAACATAATGCAGTGGCCTGACAGGATGGGCAGCTGTAGTTGCCTAAGAACGCTTGATGTAACAATTTTAATTTTCCATGTGACACTACATACTTTGAGTATCATTATTTAAGGACCCATTTAGGTCTCTTTTGTTATATGTGGTTTGTTTATCAACTGTAGACATTAATTCAGTAACAGTATATTCTATATTTTGAAGTGTACAGTATTAATCAACATACAAACATTGCTCAACCTTGAATAGAATTTTTTTTGTTTTCAAGTAAAAAGTCTCTCTTCCCCCACCCTCGTTAACATTAAATAACTACTTATTCCAGCATAGTCCTATTCACAGTTAATAAATGCAATTAAAATAGATTCATCAGTTATCTTGTCACACACAGCTAAAGTTCTAACATTGACATTTTCGAGAATGGGCTTCTAGTTTTATGAGACAACATAGATATGTAAGGGCTCCATTTTTCCAAAGTGGTGTCAGATGTTTTGGCCTAATAAATTCTGGCTATCCAAAGTTCCAGTTCCATAAAATTATTTATACTGTTTCTCCACTGAGTCAACCAACATGTCAAAATGGCTTTTTTTGCCATTGTAAAAACCTTTTTCATTGATAACATTTGTGCCTTATTTACAAAATATATCAGTATAAATACTTCAAAAAGATACATTTCAGCTGTCATAGGCCCTATATATTGTAATATGTTTTTCATAAAGCTAGGACTGACTCGAAGGCACACATTGCATGTGCATAAAATTTATTTCAAAGTCCAAAATCTGTGATCAAAAGTTCCTTCTTTGATCATACATTTTATACAAGTATCACGCTGGACCATTTTGACTTTGTTCCCAGCTTTTGTATATCAAAATTCTTCACAGAAATGTGTATTGAATCTCCCATATGTTTTCTCTAATAGTTTTGCTTGGACACAATATTCATCCCATGGCGGCCAGCTTTTTTTTTTTTTTTTTTTTTACATACTTCCCACTGCAGGTAAACAAAAAGCAAATATTCAGTGACAGTATCTGGAGAATAGTTGCTGCTGAATGTCCAGTTTCAGTGGTGGCCACTGGTGGCTATCCATATAGCCAGCTGCATAAAGGAACATGTTTACTAAACCACACTAAACATTAGCATAGGAAGGGACAGAATGTAAGCGTTTGTCACATCGTGGCCGTCACTGGCACTTGCTAACCGTGATTGCTGCCATTAGTGTGGGTGCACTTATTTCCGCCTCAGTGGCTGGCTATAAATACACCTGCGCAAGGGTGGCTCAAGGCAGTCTGCTGCCTGAGGCAAGGGATGAGATCCCCCCCCCCATAGTGGGGGGGGGGGGGGGCTTTCTCAAAACTCCAATTAGGTACTGAACCAAACCAAAAAGCGGATTAGATTATATGGAGGAAATGCAAGATGTTTGCACACCGAGGAGCTAAAAGAAAGAGTGAGAACCACACACAGTTTATAAAATTAATTTATAACTCATTTTTATTTTGTTATAAACGGCATTAAGGTTCTTGCTTTTTCTTTTTAAACATATATTTTGTATCCACAGAGCCCCTTCCTCAACAGTGGATGCAGAGCAGAACCAGGACGTTCACCCACAGAACTCAGTATCTTAAAAAGCAAACAAACATCCAGTACCAGTCATATTGTGAACTAATGCAAAGCCCTACAACAAAATCACTGAGTATCTATAGAGAAAATCTACCATACCATACAGGCCCCAACTTCCAAAACTCATATAACGAGCCCCTCCAAAAAAAGCATCACTGTAAATACTACAGTGGGTCCTAGAACATCCAAACACCTATTTGGAAAGCTGAATAATTCAGATTACCAGATCCCTATGTATAAACTGCATGTTAACAGAACACTTGGTCATACACTCAAAACACAGACCCACTCACCAAGTACAGAATAAGTGACCATAACCTAAAAATAAACACATTTAGATAAAAATTAAACTGCAACCCCAAGAAGCCAGATTCTGTATACAGTGCCATTCCAGAGAAATAGAAAGAGATGTATTTCCATGTACTGTATAAAATACAAAGATAGCACCAAGTCTGGTCATTAAATAGAAAATAAAATTCTCTTCTAACTCTGTTGTCTGACCATTTTATTCTCTGATCATGTAGGTCCCAATCTGAGGTTTCTGCTTTCCTTTGTCTCCCAGTGCACCCTCCTGTCTACTTTCCCCCAGAGACGGCACAAGAGTGATGCTGGGCCATGTGCGGAGACTCACTGTGGCATAATTTGCATACATTTAGCATACTTTATTTTAAAATGTATATGACACCTATCTAAAAGCCTTGGTGGCTTCTAAACATACACATGAAATTTAGTAAAACAATGTTACATTAAAACAAACATAATAATAATAAAACATGAAATTTGGTTAATGAAAAGCCTCCACCCCCTCCCCATTCAAACCATTATAAGTATCTGCACATCTGATTTATTTTGCTATGACCAGATTATTGATGAGGAGGGAAGAAATAAAATGAGAAACTAATCCTGATAGCCATGAATTCAAACGCTGAATTGGATTTTGCTAGAGCTGGGAAAAGTCCGGAATTCAGCAGCAGTGAAGCTATCAGGCTACTAAACAAAATTAAACTGAGACGTTCCCCGAAAATTTGAAATTTCCTTGAATCTGAACTGATAAAATATTTTAAATTTCAGTCTGGTAACATAAAGGACACAAAAAATCTCAAAATCAATACATATTCCAGTACCTCCCCTCAACCTACGGTTGACCTCACCATGAACCCAGAGTACAAGATCCATAGAGCAAATCTACTATTCCATAACAGCACTAACTTCCAAAACTCACACAACATGGAGTGTACCCAGAAAAGGGCAACACCATAAATATTGTAGTGGGCCCTAGAATATCCATATTCCTATTCAGAAAATTGAACAAGCCAGATTGCTACAGCTCCCTACATAGAAACTCCATGCTAACAGAATATGTAGCCTCAATCACACATATGCAGAACAGAGATAGATCTTTACCAAGTATGGAATATATCAGTACAAACTAAAAACAAATATATGTAGTCAAAAAAAATGCTTTCACCCATTACTGTTAGATTTACAGTATTTCTTTCCCAAAATTATACTTTACTGTAGAGTGAGGCGAGAGAAGGAACTCTCACACATAGACATCTTCATTGTCAGCAAAAACTAACATAATGGCTTAGTGCAAGTAGTGTGAGTGCAACTAAGGCCACCTCAGTGGGTGGCCTTAGTTGCACCAGCAGCTGTTTTGCCATGCTGAAATGCGGTAACTGCAGGGGGATGTAACTGTCTCCCTGCAGTTAGCCTACAACCCCGCGTAATCAAACTCTAGAACTGGTTACCAGAGGATGCAGTAAAAGCTTTTAGTTTAACTGGGTTTAAAAAAGGTTTGGACAAGTTCCTGGAGGAAAGGTCCATAAACTATTAATCTCCAGGAACAAGCAGGAATGAGTCTTCACATATGGGTATCGTCGGTACCGACGGAGCCTGCGCGGGAACGCTCCCCAGCATCCAATAAGAAAGCTTTTGGGAGCATCCCACAGCGCCTGCGTGCTGCCTTCCCTCCTTTCCCAACCGCCTCTCTCCAGTTCTTCTTTTCCGCGGAGCCAGCAGGTCGTGTTCCTGTCACCGCAGAAGAAGTTCTTTATTTTTTCTTTATTCTTTTGTGTCGCGTTTGCCTTCTTCGATGTCGACCGGTACCGCCGGTCTTTCTTTTCTTTCTTTCAAAAAAAAAAACCCGCGGACTTCTGGTTTAGCCACGGAGGAGAGGAGACGCGTGTGAGTGAGCTCTCCGCCCGCCGGGTGTAAAATCTGGTAGACACAACTCCCTTAGTGCCGAAAACATGCCGAAGATGGTGAAAACTAAGCCGACTAACCCGATAAAGGAGCTGTATGCGGCAAAAGCGGGAGGCGCGCAGACGGTGGTGACCGGGCGCCGAGTTCTGGCGGCGCCGGCCTCTCCTAGCACCTCGGAAGGCCCTGAAGGGAGTGAGGGGGAGGAACCCCCCCAGTCGGATCTTGCGGCTGTGCTGAAAGAAATTCGTGAATCCAAAGATGAAATAGTGGAGAGAGTCTTTCAGAAGTTGGAGGAGAAGTTCGCGGATATTGGACATCGGTTTGAGGAGGTGGAGGCCTGAATAAGCCAGACGGAGGACTCCCAGACAACGATACAGCGCTCAGTAGGTTCCCTCCAGCAGCAGGTCAGCTGGCTTCATGGCAAAGTCGAGGACATGGAAAATCGAGATCGTCGATCTAACCTGTGCATCTTTGGTGTGCCTGAAGGAGTGGAAGGGGAAGATACGCTTGGCTTTGTGACTGAGATGCTCTCGACATGCTTTCCGGGGGCTCCGTCTACCCCAGCCTTCGAGATAGAGCGTGCACATAGAGAACTGCGGCCTAGGCCCGGGGCCTCTGGGCCGCCACGTGCTCTCATAGTCAAACTCCTCCGCTTCCAGGACAGGGAGCATGTGATCCGAGCGGCCAGGAAGTCTAAGTTTGTGACGTTTAAGGACTGGAAGGTGTACGTGTTCCCTGACATGGCGGCCGAAGCGGTGAAGTGTAGGAAAGACTTGGTGAAACTGAAAGAGTCACTGGCAAGGAGAGGAGTGCAAGTGGCGATCTGGTATCTGGCCAGAATCACGATGGTGGTGAACGGCGTGCGGAAATTCTTTAATACGAAGGACGCTCTGGAGAAGTTTCTGCGAGTCCAGAAAGGAAATGATACAAATCAGCGGGGGGCCTCTCCCAGACCTGACGCCGCAGTGCTGGAAGACAACGCGTAGGCGCCGGGATCGTCCTGAGCAGATCCAGGGACTAGATTGTTGGACCTTTTGAGGCCTGTGGTTGGAGGGGGGAGGGCCCGGGTGGTCTTAGGGTGCATACTTTCATGAAGGTAAGGGGAGAAGAAGCGAAAAGTGTGTTGCTTATTCAGGGTGGTGGATACTGCATTTGGTTACTGGAGTTGTGTTCTTGGGTATTGCCCCCCTGCAGCGGCTGCCAGGTGAGAGTGACGGGGGGGGATAGCGGTAGAGATATTGGAAAGGCTGGCTGCGGGAGGGGGGGAAAGGTTGGCGGGTGGGCGGAGGATGGATGGAGGGGGGAGCTAATGGAAGTCAATAAGGATAAAAATTGGGGCGTTGGTGGATGGCGGGAACAGGAGGCGGGTGTCGGTTTGTGGTTCACAGTTGATTGTGTTTTATGTGTGTGTGGGATGTCTGTGCTCATGTGGGTAGACCATGGGGGAGCGGTAGGAGGTTGATGGCTATGTCCCGGGCGGGTGGGCTCAAAGTTGCCACTTATAATGTACGGGGTTTTAATAGCCCGATTAAACAGAAGCGTATCCTTGCTCAGCTGAATAAGATGAAAATTGACATTGCTCTGATTCAGGAGACTCATCTGACACGGATGGAGCAAGAGAAGTTAAAAACCCAGGGCTTTGAACAACTATATGGGTCGTCTTATAATTCCAAACAACGGGGTGTGGTGATCCTTATTCACAAGCGGGTTAAGTTTGTCCCCTTCGAGAGTGGTGGAGATGAGGAGGGACGGGTGGTGTGGGTGGTGGGGAGGGTGGATTTAAGGGAGGTATCCTTTCTTAACTTGTATGCCCCGAACGGGCTGAAAGGTTCTTTTTTTAATGAGGCTTTGAGGGGGTTCCAAAGTAAAGCCAAGGGAGATTGGATTGTCGGGGGGGATGTGAACTGCGTGGTAGGGGCAAAAGATCGATCTAATTTCAGTGCAAGGCGACACGGGAGGGAAGGGCAGGAACTGGAGAGGTGCATGGTGGATTTTGAATTGGTGGATATTTGGAGGTGGGAGAATCCCGGGGGGCGTGAATTCACTTGCTACTCGGCTAGACAGGTACAGGAGTCTTACTCGAGGTTGGATTTATTACTTGGGAAACGGGACCAACTAGGGGTACTAGTGAATGTGGTCATCCACCCGATTACCTTGTCTGATCATGGGTTGGTTGTGGGGGAGTGGTATGGTAAGAGCAGGGAGGGGGGTGGAGAGGCAACATGTCCTTATACCAGTCAGAAGAAGGGAGGGTCCGTATCCGAAAGGCTTGGAGGGAATACTTGGAGTGGAATGATAATGGGGAGGTGTCGGACGCGCTGGTGTGGGACTGTGGGAAGGCTTATATGAGGGGGATCCTGCTTCAAATGGGGAGTCAACGGAAAAAGGAACGGGACGCGCTGAGGCAGCAGTGGATGCGTGAATTAGCGGAGTTGCAGGATGAGCACAGTAAGCGGGGGTCCCGTTCGGTGCGACAGAAACTTTTGGGTATGCGGGCGAAGATTAACACCTTAGACCTGGAAGAGGTTGAACGGATGATGAGGGCTACTAAACGGAGCTTTATGGAGGGCGGAAATCGAGCCGGGAAATTGCTCGTGCGACAGTTACAAAAGAGACGAGAGAGCAGGATAGTGAAGGAGATAGTGGATGGCGGGGGAGGGAAGGCGGTGGCTAGTCAAGACATCTGTCAGGCTTTCCGCTCGTTTTATGAGGAGTTATATAAGCGGCAGGAAGGGGTTAGTTCGGAGGGGATCGCGGAGTATCTCAGCGGGCTGGCGCTCCTGCGGGTAGATGAGGACACGGCGAACTGGCTGGGGAGGCCCATCACGGTGGCTGAAGTGTTAGGGGGGATCAAGAAGTTACCGAAAGGGAAGGCTGCCGGGGACGATGGGTTCCATGCGGAATATTATAAAATGATGCGGGAGGAAGTGGCCCCGTTACTGGCACGTTTGTTCTCGGGTTTCTTGCAGGGGGCTCCGATGCCTGAGTCGATGACCCAGGCTGATATTGTGGTTCTCCCCAAGGAGGGTAGGCCCCCGGATCGCTGTGAGAACTATCGGCCCATCGCGTTAATAAATAGTGATGCTAAATTATATGCAAAAATCTTGGCAAGTAGGATGGAGGGGATCTTGCCGGACTTAATTCACCCGGACCAGACGGGGTTTATACAAGGTAGGCGGATCGCGGACACTGTCCGGAGAGCCGTGGGGCTTCTCCACCATTTAAGGGCCCGGAAAATCCCAGCGCTTTGTGTGGTGCTGGACGCCGAAAAAGCTTTCGACCGGGTGGAATGGGCGTTTCTCTTCCAAGTCATGGGGCGGATGGGACTGGGGGCAGGCTTTATTCAGGGGGTCAGGACCTTATATCAGCGGCCGGTAGCGCGACTTTGGGTGAATGATCAGGTCTCGGATAGGTTTTCGTTACAAAGAGGCACGAGACAGGGATGTCCTCTCTCCCCCCTCTTGTTTGCTATCGTGATTGAAGCTCTTGCAATTAGAGTACGAGCGCAAACAGGGATTAGACCGGTGCAAGTGGGAAAGGAAGAGCATAAGATACTTCTTTATGCTGATGATACGTTGGTCTTTATGACTCACCCGGAGGAATCCCTCCCTGTCTTGTTGATGGAAAGGTTTGGGGTGGTCTCAGGGTTTAAGGTGAATCTGTCAAAGACGGAGGCGATGGCTTTGGGTGGGCTGCAGAGAGAAGGATTCCCGGCTTTCCCCTTTAAATGGTCAACGGGGCATATCAAGTATCTGAGGGTGCGTATTTCGGAGGATCCCTCCCAGTTGTTAGCGTTGAATTATCGACCGCTGGCGGGGACGGTGGAGACATTGTTGGACGGCTGGGCTCCCTTACAGTTGAGTTGGCAGGGGAGGGTGGAGGCCCTCAAAATGAGTGTGGTGCCGAAGTTTGTCTTTCTTTTCTCACAACTCCCTATTCGGATCCCGGGGAGTTTGCTAAGGCGGTGGGAATCTCGACTGGCACGGTTTGTGTGGGGAGGGAAGAAGGCGAGGATTAGTAGACAGGGTTTGTATCTCTCTAAGGATCAGGGAGGGGTTCGATACCCGTCGCTGCGTTGGTACTACCAGGCCTGTCTCCTGCGGGCCTGGCGGGACCATAGCAGGAGTGTAGGGGCAGCGCCTTGGGTGGAGCTGGAGAGATCGGTGCTGGGAGCCCTATCGTTAGCCCAATGGTTGATAGGGGGAGAGGGGGGAGGGGAGCGGCGAAGTCGGCATGGGCATCCCTTTGTAGACGCCCTGGCGCAGATTTACCGTCACGGGAGGCGAGAAGGGTGGTTCCCTAGCGTGTTCTCCCCTTGGTCAACGGTTGAGGATTTTTTCCAGTTTGGTACGATGGGGTGGGTGCGTAAGGGAAGACAATTGGAAGAAGGGCGGTTGGATCGGCTTCAGGGGTATGTGGTGGGAGGGGTGATCCAGTCTCATAGGGACTTGGAGAGCCTGGTTCAGGAGAAGATACCCTTTTACCAATATTTTCAAGTGCGCCATCTGCTCACCTCTGGGGATGTCCTGTCGCAGGTCTGCTGGGAGGGTACGCCGATGGAAGCAGCGATATTTCAGAAAGGGGGGGACAGAGGGGTTATTGCTCGACTTTATAAAGTACTACTTCAGGGGGAGATGGATAGGGGCCCATTTCCTCACCGGTTGCGGTGGCACAAGTGGTTAGGGGAGGACTTGGAAGAGGAGATCTGGGGCGGGATCTACGCCAACATCGCCAAGTGTACTTGGGTGTCCGCCTGGCGACAGACACAGCTGCAAATAATTCATGGGGCTTATTGTACCCCCCGGCAGTTGTTTCTGGCAGGGGGGCAGTCCTCGGATAACTGCTGGAGGGGCTGTGGGGGGGTGGGGAGCTTCCTCCATATGTGGTGGGATTGCCCAGTGATACAGGTTTTCTGGAAAAGGGTGTGGGGGAGAATTCGGGGGGCAGAGGACTGCAGCAGGGGGCTTGGAGTATCCTTGGGTTGCCCACGGGTACTATTGCTGGGTTATCCTGAGGTCACGGGCACGGGGAGGTGGCAGGAGTTATTGGAGGCAAAATTGACCTTAGCGGCGAGAGTGGCGATTGCTGGACGGTGGAGGTGTGTGAATGGGCCCTCGGTGGAGGAATGGGAAGAGAAAGTGAATGTGGCAGTGCGCTTTGACCTACTAACTTACCGGTTGAGGGGTAAAGAATGGATGTTTCACAAGATCTGGGACGGCTATCTGGAGGGGAAAATGGGTGTTTAACGGGATGAGGTGGGGGGTGGACGTTTCACACACACAGTGTTCACAATGTTCATGATGTTACATATGTTCTGTTGTTCCCCAGTTGGGGTTGTTATTGCTGGGCTGTGCATCTATTTGGTGGCATGTATAGAGATGTTTACTGTTCACGGGGAATATGGAGGAGACTTAGTTGGGGAGCTCACCCCTGCACCGGGGGCTGTCTTGCTTATACAGGGGATTGTACAGGGACCGGGGGGAAAGCATGTCTGGGGGACTAACCCGGCATTCCCTGTGCCACAGGGGAGGTTGAGCTGCGGGGGGGCTGTTGGGGAGGGGTGATGCCTTGTAACTGTCTCCTCTTACTTTGTTTGTTTGCCTCAATGTTTAATAAAAAGATGTTTCAAAAAAAAAAAAAAGCGCTTTATCTTTACTGTGCATTTTCAGTTTTTGGGCCCTAGGCCTAAAAATATTTTCCTCATGGAGAAGCCCGTTTCTGGGTTTAAAAAATGCACAAAATGTGGCGGTACTATTTCTGTCACCGACACCCATGACTGGTGTCTAAAGTGTTTGGGACCTGACCATTCCATCACGGATTGTATGTCCTGTACCATGATGTCTAAGAGAGGTCAGCAGAACCGAGCAGCCAAGCTCAGTACCCTGTTTCCCTCTGATGCAGCTTCGGTAGCATCGATGTCTTCCAGGGCCTCTTCCTCCTCCCATGGATCTCAGGTAACCAAGCATAAATCTGGCCGGTCCTCGAAGGGCAGATCTCCCTCCAAGCATCGAGATGCCTCCGGGCTTGCCCTCGAGGATTCCGCACCAGCAAAATTACCCCGGCGGGAAGCTCCGGCTTCCAAATCATTATCTATGGGGGTCACAGGTTGACATCGATGGCTCGGCCTCGACAGATCACCTGTTGCCGTGTTCTGGGGTACCGGTGGCTCCCACTGGTACCGACATCCAGACTCTGGTGGCATCGATGGATCAGAAGATTCTGACCATGCAGCGCACCTTAACGGCTTTCATACAGGCTGCGATGCCTCCGGTACCGCAACAATCCCCGTTGCTGGTACCGGCTCAGGTACCGGCATCGCTCCCGGTACCAGTTCCCGATTGCATCGGCTTCGGTGTCGACTGCAACGGTACCCTGTCCTATGATGCCCATCGGTACTGAACCGGTACCGATTACTCCCGATGTCGATCCCACTCGATACGGTTATCGGGCTTTACAGGAGCATCCAGACAGGTGATACTTCGATTCCTCTGAGGACTCTGATGAGTCTGAGGGTTCTGTAGAAGCATCGATACTACTTCCTCAGGAGTCTTCTTCACCTAAACGAAAAATGTCTCCTCCAGAAGACTTGTCTTTTCAAGACTTTGTTAGGGAAGTGGCTAGGGGCCTCTCTATCACAGTGGCCCCTGAGTCAGAACCCAGAGCCAAGGAGTTGGATATTTTACAGTATCCTAAAGCTCCTAAGGAGGCAGCTACTTTACCTGTTCATGAGATTCTGTATGATCTCATGTTGAGGATGTGGGAGACACCTCTCCTCATTCTCGCAGGTTAGACACCATGTATCGTGTCCCTCCTTGTCCTGGCTTCCACAAGACTCAGCTTCCTCACCACTCTATTGTGGTAGAGTCTGCCATGAAGAAGATAAAGAGTGCAAAAAGACACTCATCTAATCCTCCAGGGCATGAATGCAGGACCCTGGATGCTTTTGGCCGAA
Source organism: Ichthyophis bannanicus (assembly GCA_033557465.1). Taxonomy (NCBI): domain Eukaryota; kingdom Metazoa; phylum Chordata; class Amphibia; order Gymnophiona; family Ichthyophiidae; genus Ichthyophis; species Ichthyophis bannanicus. Next base: position 789,432,749 of record CM066033.1, read on the forward strand.
GGGTTTTCCAAGCTGCTATGCTAGCTGCTAGGATCAATTCCTATAGTCTCTATATAGGAATGTTTCTAAAAGAAGTCACAGATCATCTGCAGACTTTAACCCCTTTCATTTCAGAGGATAAAAGACAGGAGTTTCTCACTTGGCTCAAACATGCCCAAGATGTCTCCAAATTTTCCAACCATGCAGCCTTTGATTCTTTTGAGTGTGTAAGCAGAGCTTCGGCTATTGCCATAGGGGCACGCAGAATTGCTTGGCTACAAGCTTCTGATTTGGAACTCTGAGTCCAAGATCAATTGGGAAATCTCCCTTGTACAGGTGAAAACCTTTTTGGTAAGGATTGGCAAGCAAAGGCCACTCAGATGGATGCTGAAAACTCTGCTTTGGATCGACTTTCAAAGTCTACCTCTGCTCCTGTTAAGAAAAGATTGTTTAAAAAGACATCTTTTTCCAAAAAGGGAAGATACTACCCTGCTTATGGTCAGCAGACATCTTCTGCAGGTCGTTTTGCTGCAAAGCGTCAGCAACCACCTAAACAGGCCAAGTCAAAGGCAGCTAGACCTTCCACGGCCCAGCAGCCTCAGCCTCCTCAGGGCCTTTGACTTGCAACTAGAGAACTTAGCCTTTCTAGCTCTGGAAGGACCAGAGCCCCTTACCATCCCAGGAAGGTTGACTTACTTTGCTCCCAGATGGGAGCAAATCACAGCAGAGCAATGGACACACTCCATCATAAGGGAAGGGTACAAGCTTCATTCTTAAGCTTCCCCCTCACACCATGGTGAAACAGTTCAATTCTCCAACATCTCTCCTCAACCTTCTAGGTCAGGAGATTGCCATCCTTCTTGCCCAAGGGGCAATAGAAGAAGTACCTCTTCTTCAATAAGGCACAGGGTTCTACTCCCCTTATTTTCTTATTCCAAAGAAAACAGGGGGCTACAGACCCATCTTAGATCTCAGAGAATTGAACAAATTTCTATTCAAGGAGAAATTCAAGATGATTTCTCTCGGTGCTCTTCTTCCATACCTTCAGAGTCAGGACTGGCTTTGTTCTCTAGATCTCAAGGATGCGTACACCCATGTCCTCATCCATCCAATTCACAGAAGGTTCCTTCGGTTCCTTTTTCAAGGAAAGCACTACCAATACAGGGTGCTTCCTTTTAGTCTGGCCTCTGCACCAAGGATGTTCACGAAATGCATGGCAGTAGTAGCTGCATTTCTACGCACTCTAGGAATATTCGTCTTCCCATATCTGGACGACTGGCTCATTCGAGCTCCATCTCAAGCAGAGGCCAAGACTTGTCTAACCTGCACAATGCGTGTCCTTCAGTATTTGGGACTAGTAATAAACATCCCAAAATCCAGTCTCACCCCTACTCAGTCCCTCGAGTTTATAGGGGCTTGGTTGGATACCACAACTGCAAGGGCCTATCTTCCTCAGGCCCATTGCCTACCCTTGGTGCAGTTAGCCTTCCAAATACTGTTAAAGCCCTTTTTAACTGCTCGAGAAATGTTACAACTCTTAGGCCACATGGCATCCACCGTGCATGTGGTTCCATATGCTCGCCTTCACATGAGGGCAGCTCAGTGGACTTTGTCCACCCAATGGACTCAGGCATCAGGTTGCCTGTCAGACAAAATAGCAAACTCCAGTCGTCTTTTTTTGGTCTCTCCAGTGGTGGAAATCCTCACAAAAACTGTTGCTGGGGTCCCCTTTTCAACAGTCACTTCCCCAAACAACCCTTACAGCAGATGCCTCTCCAATGGGTTGGGGAGCTCATCTGCAAGATCTCTCCACCCAGGGCATCTGGTCTCCACAGGAGACTTCACTACACATAAATCTCTTGGAACTCAGAGCAATTTTCTTAGCTCTCAGAGTGTTCCACTCCCTGCTCAGCTACAGGACAGTCCTCATCCACACGGACAATCAAGTAGCCATGTTCTATGTACACAAGCAGGGAGGGACTGGCTCTCTGTCGCTTTGCAACTGTGGGCCTTCGCCAGAGAGCATCAGATTCATCTTATGGCAGTATATCTTCCAGGAGTTCAAAACTCTTGGGCAGACAGACTCAGTCGAGTTCTGCTTCCACACGAATGGTCCCTCCACAGGGACCAGGTAGCCAGGATTTTTCGAATTTGGGGAACCCCGGACATAGACCTATTTGCAAGTCTGTGGAATGCCAAACTTCCCCGGTTCTGTTCCAGGATTCCGTGTCAGGGAGTTCAGGCCAAGGATGCCTTCCTCCTTCACTGGGGTCAAGACTTCCTTTATGCCTTTCCACCAATTCCCCTAATTCCCAAAACACTGTTCAAGCTTCGGAGAGACCGAGGTTCTATGATCCTCATAGCACCACATTGGCCACGCCAAGTGTGGTACCCTCTACTTCTGCATCTCTCTCAAGCTCCGTCCCCGGAGTTGGGCTCTGCTCCAGATCTTCTCTCCCAGGAAGACGGAACGTTGTGGCACCCAAACCCCCAGTCTCTCCATCTCAGGGCCTGGTTGCTGAAGGCCTAGACCTTCAAGTTTTCCATCTCTCTCAGCAAGTCAGAGATATTATTCATGCTTCTAGAAAGCCTTCCACTAGACGTTCCTATGCTTTCAAATGGAAAAGATTTACCATTTGGTGTTCAGAGAAGGGTCTTAACCCTCTTGCAATACCTTTGAATTCTTTACTAGAGTATCTTCTGCATCTTTCCCATGCAGGCCTCAAAATGAATTCGGTAAGAGTCCATTTGAGTGCTATTGCAGCGTCCCTCAAGCCTCTCAATGGACAGCCTGTTTCCTCTCATCCTCTTATAGCAAGATTCATGAGAGGCCTTCTTTTAACTAAACCTCCCATTAGACCACCTCCAGTGGCATGGGACTTAAATCTGGTTCTTGGCCAGCTTATGAGGCCACCCTTTGAACCTTTAGCCACCACCTCCTTGAAATTTCTTTCTTGGAAGGTTATCTTTCTCATTGCACTCACCTAAGCACGTTGCATCAGTAAGTTGCAAGCCTTGGTGGCTAATCCTCCTTATACAAGGTTCCATCATGATAAGGTAGTCCTCAGGACCAATCCACACTTTATGCCCAAAGTGGTCTCGCCTTTTCATCTGAACCAGGAGGTATACTTACCTGTCTTTTTTCCAGGACCTCATGCATCAAGTGCAGAGAGGAATCTTCATACTTTGGATTGTAAAAGAGCTCTCGCCTTTTACTTACAAACAACACAGCAACATAGAAAGTCTTCTCAACTCTTTGTTGCTTTTGATCCTTCCCATTTAGGACTTCCAGTTTCTAAGAGAACACTGTCCAACTGGATTGCTCAGTGTATTTCTTTCGCCTACCAGAGTAGGAACCTTTCTTTGGAAGGCCATGTCACAGCTCACAATGTGAGGGCCTTGGCAGCCTCAATGGCTCACCTAAACTCTGTGTCCATCGACCAAATCTGTCGAGCGGCCACCTGGGCCTCGGTTCATACCTTCACAGCCCATTACTGTTTGGACAAGGACTCCCGCCGGGATGCCTCGTTTGGTCAGGCTGTTCTCAAACACCTGTTCCATTCCTAATCAACTCCTACCCACCTACCCTGGTTGGATGCCAGAGATCCAGAGATCCATGGGGGGAGGTGGAGCCCTTTTCAAGGACACACAACTCTGGGGTCTCTCCCTGGCATCTGCAGCTAGGGAGTCCCCATATGTGAAGACTCATTCCTGCTTGTTCCTGGAGATAGCACAGTTACTTACCTGTAACAGGTGATCTCTGGGAACAGCAGGAATAAGTCTTCACAACCCACCCACCTCCCCTAGGAGTTGTATCTCTCTATCTATCTTTCCTTCCCTCTCTCTCTCTCTTTGTCTCAGCTTTAAAACTCGAACTGGAGAGAGGCGGTTGGGAAAGGCGGGAAGGCAGCACACAGGCGCTGTGGGATGCTCCCAAAAGCTTTCTTATTGGACGCTGGGGAGCGTTCCCGCGCAGGCTCCGTCGGTACCGACGATACCTATATGTGAAGACTTATTCCTGCTGTTCCCAGAGATCACCTGTTACAGGTAAGTAACTGTGCTTTATTAAAGAAGACCTGGGAAATCTACTCCTTGCCTTGAGATAAGCATTGTGGAACCTATGTGCCTTTTTGGAAACCTGCTAGGTTCTTGTGACCTGGATTGGCCACTGTTGGAAACAGGATACTGGGCTTGGTGGACCGTAGTCTGACCCATTATGGCATTTCTTATGTTCATACGTTACCAGTGCAGAGCCTAGGAAACATGCTGCTAAATATGTCAAACAAGAGAGGCTCAACAACACCCATGCAGTATCTCCCACTTCCACAAAAACAAGAGCAACTTGGCACCCCAACACAGCACTTCCCACCTTCTGAAAAAAAGAGAGGCTCAGTGGCCCCTACATAGCACTTCCTACCCTCTGAAAAACAAGAGGAACTTTGTGACCCCCAACACAACACCTCCCACTCCAACATTAACACCAAGAAGTGCTTGGCAACCCCAACATAACTCCTGAAACTGCCCCTGGACCTGCATGGTGTTAATGTAAATATACACTATATACCATAAAAACAAAGGAAATGCAAGATGCTCGCACACCAAGGAACTAAAGGAAAAAGTGAGAACCACAGCACAGTTTATAAGACCAAATTATAACTCATTTTATTCTGTTTTATAAACTGCTTTGTGGTTCTCGCTTTTTCTTTTTGAATATATATTCTGCATCCACAGAAACCTCTCCCTCGAGAATGGGTGCAGAGCAGAAGTAGGACATTCACCCACAGAACTCAATATATTTTAAACAAATCTGATTCTGGTCATCTCACTAACATTCTCCAGTAGCAGGCATATTGGGAATTTATATAAAACCCTATAAAAGTCTCCTAAGATCTGCAAGGCCAAATCTACCATACAATTACCAGCATAAACTTCCAAAACTCATACAAGGGGCCTACTCAGAAAAAAGCAGCCCTATAAATACTACAGCAGCCCTAGAACACCCATACACCTGTTTGAAAAGCTGAACAAGTCAAATTACTACAGTACAGTATAGATCCCTATGTACAAACTCCATGTTAACAGAACACCTAGCCTCAGTCACACACTCTCACCAAGTACAGAATAAGTAACTACAACCTTAAGTAAAAATAAAAATATGTAGACAAAAATTAAGCTGAAATCCCAAGAAGCCAGACTCTGCATACAGTGCAACATCAGATAGAGTTGCAGTTCCCCATACTGTGTGAAATATAAAGGTAGCGCAAAGTCCAATCATTAAAATGAAAATTAAATTATTTTTTCTACCTTTGTTGTCTGACCATTTTATTCTCTGATCATGCTGGTCCCGATCTAAGGCTTCTGCTTTCCTGTCTTCTCTTAGCTCTCTTTCTGTGGTCTATGGTCCATCTGCCATTTTTTAATCTCTTCTTTTGTTTTTTTCACTTCCTTCCATCAGCCTTTTTCCAGTCCCAATAACCCTTCCCATTATCAGCCCCCTTTCCAGCCCTCCCCTCCCAGTACCTTCCAGTGTCAACCCCCTTGCATTCCCATGACTGCCATTGGTGTCAATTCCCTTCCAGTCCCCCTCCTTTCCCACCGTCCAGCCTCTTCTAGTCCAAATACCATTGCAGGTATCAGCTCACTTCTTTTTTTAATGTAAATTGTTCTTATCACTCGTGGATTTCTTCTATCAGCTTATAATCATTCAATAATGAGGGAGGAGTAGCCTAGTGGTTGGGGCAAGGTACTTCAGGCCGGAAGGTCGGGGGTTCAAATCCCACTAGAGGACAGCAACCTTGGGCTGGAAGGACTGGGGTTTCTAGTCCCACAGATGCTCCTTGTGGTCTTGGGCAAGCCACTTAACCCTCCATTGCCCATGTTCCCTGTAAATATTAGTGTATGTGTCTCATATCCCTGTGTGTTAAATGTGTCCCCCAATTGTGCTGTGACCGCTTTGATTGAAGGATAAGGCGGTATACAAAACTGTCTAAATAAATAAATAAATAAAATAAATAATGTTCACTAGGTAATTTTACAATGATATATCTCCAACATTATTAACAAACTGCTTAACTCCCCCTCCCTAAACAAACCTTTGGTTTTGCTTGCTCAGTGTGTCATCTCTTCCTTTCTGTGTTTGTTTGTTGCTGACATCTATCTCACCTTCCCTTCTTTTACTTCTTTGATCTGTTACCTATTTCTGATGGAGGTGGATGTAGGGGCCCCCAGATTCTCTGGAATCTCCAGTTTTTTTGCTTTAACTGGTGGGTCATCTCATCAAGCTGCATCTTTACGTTCACTTTTTGCCACCATTTGGCCGTTGTAGGGCCGGAGGCTGTCTACCATTTCCAGATAATCACTACCCTTGTCGGCTAGTAATAACTTAAACTGTAATATGGCTTTCCACTTTCATTTGGGTTTTATTATCTAACTCACTTCCACTCCCAGTGCCACCCTCCCCCCATCAGCTCCCTTCTAGTCACCCTACCCTCTGTCCATCCCCCTTCCAGTGCCATCCCCACGTGTCAGCTGCTTTCCAGTCCCAGTGGCCCCACCCTTCCAGCGTCCTCCCTATTACCCAGCTACCTACCATTCCCATCCCCTCCAGTCCCACCCCAGGTGTCTGCTCCCTTCCCGTCCCTCTCCAGTACCATCCTCAGGTATTAGCTCACTTCTTGTCCCCTCCCTCCCCCCCCCCATATCATCTCCCTTCCTGCCTCCTCCCTCCCCCCGTATCAGCTCCTTTCCTGCCTCCACCTCCCCCCAACGTGTCAGCTCCTTTCCTGCCCCCTCCCTCCCCTGGCAGCCCCTCTCAGCATCCACTCCCTTCCAGTCTCATTCTCCCATGCCCCCACATCAGCCCATTTGTAGCCCTAGCCCCCCAGTTTTCTTTCAGGGCCAGCAGCTCTTCCCTCCCCTCCCCTCCCCATCATCCCATTTCCATTTCTAGCCCCCATCAACCCATTTCCAGACTAGCCTATTTCCAGTCCTATCACCCCATCAGCCCATTCTAGTCCTAGCAGCCCCATCAGTTTATTTTCAGTCCTAACACCCCTGATCAGCCCACTACCAGTCCTAGCCCTCCCAATCAGCCCATTTCCAATCCTAGCTCATTTCCAGTGCTAGCCCCCCAATCAGCCCATTTCCAGTCCTAGCCCCCACTATCAGCACATTTCCATTCCCAGCCTATTTCCAGTCCTAGCCCCCAGTCAGCTCATTCCAGTCATAGCCACCCCATCAATCCACTTCCAGTCCTAATCCCCCGATGAGCCCAATACCAGTCCTAGCCCCCCCTCAGCCCATTTCCAGTCCTTCCCCCCCGATCTGCCCATTTCCAGTGCTAGTCCCCCCTCAACTCATTACCAGTCCTAGCCTCCACTAATCAGCCCATTTTCAGTCCTAGCTCCCCCCCCGATCAGCCCATTTCCAATGCTAGCCATCCATCAGCCCATTAATAGTCCTAGCCCCCCCCATCAGCCCATTACTAACCCTAACCCACATTGAGATCAGCTCATTTCCAGTCCTAGCCCCCCCCCCCCTCCCCGGGAGGCCCCGTTCTTGCCTGACCGGCCTGAAGCCCGGTGCCCCAGCTCTGCAGAGCCATGAGAAAGAGCAGTGTTTCCTTTTTTCCCATGGCTCTGCTAACGTTGAGCCTGGTGGCGTGCTGAGGTTAAACAACAGCATTTCCTGACAATGTTTCTCAGATGTCCCACAATGGCTATCCGAAAATCACCTATCCATAAACCTGAAGAAAACGGAAGCCCTACTCATCACCAAAAACATCTCCTTCACCCTCCCCCACCTTCACCACCCTCAACAGCACTGAAATTCAAATCAAACCAGAAGTGAAGTACCTGAGAATCACTCTTGACAGCCACCTCATGTTGAAGTCACAAATAGTGAATACAGCAAGAGCAATTTATTACAAAACCCACACACTACAACACCTCTCCTCGCCCCATCAGACTTCTTCTCAACCCTCCAAGCTTTCACAGCACACCATGTCAGCTACTGCAACTCAATATATCATGGACTCCCAAAATCAATGCTTCAACCCCTTCAAACAGCTATTCATACAGCTGCAAGGACCATCACAAACACATCCAAGTACAAACACATTACCCCCATTCTCAGGCACCTCCACTGGCTCCCTCTGAAAAACACAATACTCTACAAGATCCTGCTAATGACTCACAAAGCCCTCTACCATTAATCATCCACCCACCTCTGCTTCCTCATTACCCCACAACAATAAAACAGATCACAGGTAATCTCCATCATGAATATACTGATCTCCCCCCAAGCTATAACAGGCTTGCACCAGAGCCTTCAAATTCTATGCCCAAGCTACTTGGAACTCCCTCCCGGCCAACACAAGAAACACCACAGACCACCTAACTTTCCGCAAACTCCTCAAGACTCACCTCTTTACCCTCCACGTTGACTCCTCCCCCCCAACACCTGAATACCATTTCTAATCGGCCCTAAAACCCAACATTACAAGAATATGTAGACAGCTCTCACACGTACATAGACAACATATCAAGCACTACACGAATACATAGATCATCAACCTGTACATAGTTAATCTTCCCAACCATTCCACCCCTTGTTCACTGTACATAGTTATCTGTTATAATGTAAACATTGCTTGTATAATTTCCAGTTCACTGTAAACCGCTTTGACCATTGCGAAAAGCGGTATATAAACTTAACCAAATAATAAATAAAATATCCTGTATAAAGGGGCCATTTATTGACATCACTGAAATAAATCAAATGCAATATTGTGCAGCTAAAATTATTATTGCAAGAATACTACCAAATAAAATGCTGAGCCAGAAGAAAAGGAAAACAATAACAGTTCCTCCTTGGAAAAAGCGCATAGAAGGAAAAATAAAATCTTCCTTAGTGTTCCTCCAGTCTAGTCCCGTACGATAGGGTAGTGCACCTCTTCCAGCAGCTTGGGAGACTGAGCATGTCACAACTTTGATGACATCAGGGTATATAGGCAGGTGGCACCACCCACAACCTTCCAGTAAGCTCAGTCTCCCAGCAGCTGGAGCAGGTGTTTGTTTTCAGTAGGACTCACTGAAGGAACAACTAGGAAGAGTTTAGTTCTTGGATTTTGGGTTGTTAGATTTTTTTGGGGGGTTGTCCCTTTAATTTGGTACAGTGTGCTCTTCTCGATAAAGTTAAAAAAAAAAAAAAAAAAAAAAGCACAAAGAGGACCGAGGTCAGAGCAAGGTGCAGGCAGACCGGATTGCAGGAGCCGAGGTGCTACCGGCTAAGCAATTAGAGTCTGGCTCCGCTCCCGAACCTCTCCTGTGGGGTGAGGAGCATCGAGCAAGCGGCAGTGGTACCTTGCTCCCTGGGTTGAGGTGAGTCTCCGGCGGCACAGAACAGCGTCGGAGCTTTTTCTCTTGTTTTTCTTTATTTGCGGATCAGTGTTGGCTGTCTTGAGATTCGCGGGGTGTTTCTGAGGCCGCGGGTCTTGTGAGGCTCGGAGGGGTTTCCTTCGGGGGATTGCCACCATTTTGTGTTAGCGCGGGAAGGGAGCCGCGGCGGCACAGTCCTTTTTCGGCAGCTCTCTTTTGGCAGTGACAGCGCTGGTTTAAGTGGTTGTTCTAGTTTGATTGCCTGAACATTTTCTTCTCTGATCTCCGTTTTGAGGGGAATTATAAAAGAAAAAAAATAAATAAATAAAAAGAAGGAAAACCCAACTTGCACGGGGAGATTTGCCTTTGGGCTGGCTATGCCGTCAAAGCCACAATATGGGGCTTGTGGGCAGAGATCGAGTTCTCTGTCAGCGGAGGGGTTCTGCAAGGGATGTTCCCTGGAATCTCGCGCTGCAGAGCAGAGTGTTTTAGCAGAGGCGTTTTCTGAGGCCTCCTTGAGAGAGCAAGGGCCGGGGGTTTCCTCGCAGGTAGATCCAGGGGGTTCCTTGGCTCTTCATGATACTCAGCCAGAGGCCTCCGGGGAACAGACGGCTGCGCAGCCGGTTCCAGACACTTTTTCTCCGGAGTTTGTTTTATTATTGCATAGAGCCTTTTGTCTGAAGCAAGGGAAGACCAAGGCTCCTGCCCCTGCCAGGAAAAGAGCGCTAGAAGATTTTTTGGAGGACCAACCGGGTCCCACTCAGCCAGCCCCTAAGGCTCGTAGGCGAGATCAGGGTGTGGCTGAGGGGGATTCCATGTCCTCAGATGAAGCAGAGGAGCTAGATGTGCCGGAGGGGAGGGGATGATGCTCTCCCCCCCCACAGGAAGACTCTAGAATTGTTAGGGTTTTCCGCAAGGAGGAATTGGCGGCTCTCGTAGCGGAGTCTCTTAAGGTGCTTCATATGGCTCCGGCAGGGGCAGTGGAAGAAGAGGCGTTAGAGGATCCTATTCTTCAGGCGGTCCGGAAGCCCCAGAAAGTTTTCCCTTTACATAGAGTCATTAAGCAGATGATCCTGGATGAGTGGGAAACGCCTGAGTCAGGGCTCCGGGGTTCTCGTATCCTCTCTCGGTTGTATCCGTTGGTGGAGCAGGACAAGGACATGTTTCGGGCGCCGAGAGTGGATGCGGCGGTGTCGGCGGTAACTAAGAAGACCACTATCCCGGTGGAGGGTAGTGCTGCTCTAAAGGATGTCCAGGATAGGAAACTGGACACTCTATTGAAGCAGGCCTTTGATGTCGGGGCATTATCTCTCCAGGCTTCAGCCTGTGCGGCCTTAGTAGCCCGTGCTTCCTTGCGCTGGGCGCAGGGGCTTCCAGAGGCAGGGGAGCCGGAAAACGTGGTGGAAGCAGCGGCTAGGCTGGAATTGGGCACAGCTTACCTGGCGGACACCTTTTATGATTTGATACGGACACTTTCCAATGCCATGGGGTCGATTGTGGCGGTGCGGCGGTATCTTTGGCTCAGGAATTGGGCGGCGGATGTATCTTCTAAGACACAGTTAAGTAAGCTGCCCTTCAAAGGAAAGCAGTTGTTCGGGGAGGACTTAGATAAGCTGGTTAAGGATTTGGGGGAGACCAAAGGGGGTCGTCTCCCAGAGGATAAACTGAAACAGAGTAGAGTCCCTGGGCCGATGAGGGGTCAATCTCGGGAGTTCAGGCGTTTTCGGTCGGTTAGGTTTTCTCCAGGCCAGAGGGGCCGTTTTACTTCTCGTTATCAGCCCTTTCGGGGGTTTTGCGGTACAGCCAGGGGGTTTTATGGTACTGTGGCCTCTGCCCCCAATCAGCGTAAGCAACAATGAAGTGAGGGGGACCCAAGCGGGGATTTCTCCTGTAGGAGGGCGGTTACAGGAGTTTTACCAGGCTTGGGTCCGGGTCACGACGGATCAGTGGGTTCTCCAGGTGATTCGACGGGGCTAAACGCTCGAGTTCGCCAAGCCTCTGGCACCGTGTTTGGTGCGATCCCCCTGTCGGGCGAAAGTCAAGCGGGAAGGAGTGCAATCAACGCTACAACTCCTTTTGCGGTTGCGGGCCGTAGTACCGGTGCCCGCTGACCAGTGCGGTGCAGGTCGATACTCCATCTACTTCATCGTGCCAAAGAAGGAAGAGTCCTTTCGGCCTATTCTCGATCTCAAAAGAGTAAACAGGTGTCTGCGCGTTCCTCGCTTTCATATGGAGACTCTACGGTCGGTGATGGTGGCGGTCAGGGCAGGAGAGTTCTTGACCTCCCTGGATCTCTTGGAGGCTTATCTGCACATTCCCATTCACCCGGATTATCATCAGTTTCTCCGTTTTGCAGTCCCGATGGGCCATTTTCAGTTTTGGGCGCTCCCTTTCGGACTCGTGACGGTCCCGCGTGTTTTCACCAAGGTCATGGTGGTGGTGGCAGCTGCCTTAAGACGCGAGGGAATCCTTGTTCACCCGTACCTGGACGATTGGCTTATCCATGCGAAGTCAGAGGCAGAAAGTATCCAAGTAACGAATCGGGTAGTCGCCTTTCTGTCCGAGTTGGGTTGGGTGATCAATGCAGGCAAGAGTCATTTGATTCCTTCTCAGACTCTCGAGCACCTGTGGGCCAGATTCGACACTGCGGCGGCTCGAGTGTTCCTTCCGCACAGGAGGGTCGTGGCTCTTCGGCGGTTGGTGCGCTGTTTCTTACGGATGTCAAAGCCGTCAGCTTTGCATTATCTGCAGCTCTTGGGCACGATGGCGGTGACAATCGATCTGGTGCCTTGGGCAAGGGCGCACATGAGACCCTTGCAGAAGTCGCTGTTACGCAGATGGTCGCATCAACATCAGTCGCTAGACCATCGGTTGATCTGCCCCAAGGAGGTTCGGCAGGCGCTCCGCTGGTGGTTGGACGCTGCGAACCTGTCGGTCGGAGTTCTCCTAGAAGCTCCAATCTGGGTGCTTCTGATGACGGACGCCAGCCTATCCGGCTGGGGGGCCCACTGCGAGGGGCAAGTAGCGCAGGGTTTCTGGACAGCGGAGGAGCGGCAGTGGTCCATCAATCGTCTGGAGATGCGGGCGGTTCAGAGAGCTCTGCAGGAATTTTAGCCGCGGCTGCAGGGTCGCACAGTACGAGTTTTGTCGGACAATGCCTCCACGGTGGCGTATATCAACAGGCAAGGGGGCACAGGAAGTGCCAGTTTGGAGGCAGAGGCAGAGCTGCTAATGGCTTGGGCCGAGCTGCATCTCCTGGCAATCTCGGCAGCGCATGTAGCCGGAAAGGAGAATGTCGCAGCAGATTTTCTCAGTTGGGTGCGACTAGACCCAGGCAAGTGGCAGTTAAACGCCGAGGTGTTCGATCAGATTGTAAGTCTCTGGGGGGAGCCAATCATGGATCTGATGGCGACTTTTCGGTCAGCGAAGGCCAGTCGTTTCTTCAGTCGTCGGAGAGAAAGGATGTCAGAGGGTCTGGACGCGCTGGTTCAACAGTGGCCTCAGTACGGTCTTCTGTATATCTTTCCCCTGTGGGCGCTCATCGGTCGAGTGATTCAGCGGCTGGCGGCGCACAACGGACTGGTGATTCTCATTGCCCCGGATTGGCCTCGGAGGCCGTGGTACGCGGACCTAATGCGGCTTGTGATAAGGAAGCTTATCATAGCTCAGGAAGGAGCTATAGAAAAGGTGAAGTGACACTGAACAAGCAACCTGTCAGTTCTGGTAGAATTAAGAAAACAGAATTTTACCATAAAAGACTACCAGTCCCAGAATGCACCAGGTTTCCAACAGCCATGAGAGGAGCTGAAGTGGGGAAACATGTGTTCAATCAGGAGGGCTATGAAGTAATCCCTAAGCACTCATCTCAAAGGGCAGGGCCTGATTCAGCACAGCTGCGCTGTGTTAGGGAGGAGCACTCATCTAAGCAGAATAAAGGTAGAGTTTATTCTACAGAGAATTATCCTGAGGATCATCATCATCTTCATGATTAGCTTGAGCTTGATCATCTTCATCATCAGGAGGATCATCAGAAGCAGAAGCCAAACCGGACGGACAGAGAGGGAAAGAAACCCTTTGGAAGAAGGAAGAGAAAAGCCTTTGAGAGGTCTAGAGGAGTCAGTAGCAGTACGTATACTGGGAGGCATTCCAAGGGCCAGCATACACCATTGGACTGGGGAAAGCCAGAGGAATGGTGCTGCAGAGCTAGGAATCACCAGACGGTACCTGTGAGGGAGACGGCTGCACGTGGAAGGGACCCTAAGACCCGTGCCAGAAGGTATGTGAAGAGAGATCCAGTGTCCAGGGATCTGGATTGGAAGGCTGGACATAAGAACTGGACTACATACTGGCCAGGCTATATAGAGAGGAACTCTAACAGCAATGGAAGCTCAGGTATGAACACTGATCTATGCCCTAGCTATAACCTTGAAAGACAGCAGGGAAACAAGTATTCTCCTGAAGGTGCTCCATTGGGAGATTCATCTGTGCCAATCCATGATATTGAACCCATGCTTGTTGAAGAAGAGGGGGTGATAGCAGATGAAGAATCTGTTTACATGGACTGCTCTCTGTCTAAACTCCTTTGGTGATTTTCTGTTATAAAGTACAGCAACCATCACAAAGAAATACAAACTTGTTCTTTAATCTACTCAGAAAAGCTCCTGAGTAGGATTTTTAGCCACGCAGTAGAAAGCAAGCCAGCTAAGGGGTTTCAGCTGGATAACTGCTAGCAATTGAGCCTTACCTAATTGCTTGTGAGCTCTGAGAGAAACACTTCTGAATCTATGTGGGAAGATATAAGAAGTTTACCTGAAAAGAACAGTTTTTTTCTTTCTTTGTGGCTTTTGGTTTGTTGTTTGATACATTGCTAAGAGAATATTAGCTAAAGCCTACAGAAAAGACCAGTTTGTTGCCAACCAGGTCTTATTTCTTTTGCTTTGATTGCCTGACAAGTTCAAATGTTGTTTCCTTATTTTGTTTTTCCAAGTTTAACACTGAAAGCAAGTAACCTGATTTATGTGCTACCAAGCATATCTGTGTTGGGAGAAACAACCCCATAAATAAATATCTTATTGGCCTTACACTTGAGCACAACTAAATTATTGTGAGCAGCTGTGTCGGGTGTGAATGGACTGCATTGCCCACAATCCCTTGCAAATCATATTGACATATGCACTTGCCAAGACTGTGAACATTCTCACCCAGGCAGCCGTCTGACAGGCTACAAGTGGCCAAGCCCTGGAGACTGCCCATTCGTCCCGATCTGTTGATGCAGGGGCCAATTCTCATGCCGCAGGTGGATCGGTTCTCACTTACGGCATGGCTATTGAGAGGGCATGGTTGAGAAAGCGTGGTTTCTCTGCGCAGGTGATTGCCACGCTCCTAAGGGCACGTAGGAGGTCTACCTTTCTAGCGTATGTTCGCGTGTGGTGAATCTTTGAGAACTGGTGTAGTCAGAAGGCGTATAGTCCATTTGCGGCTTCGGTTCTGGTTATGCTAGATTTTTTGCAGGCAGGGCTGGAAAAAGGTTTGGCGTGGAATTCCCTGAGGGTTCAGGTGGCAGCCTTAGCCTGTTATCAGGGCAGATTTCAGGGAGATTCCTTACGAAGGCATCCTGAAGTGTTGCGTTTTCTGAGGGCAGTGAAGCCGTTGCGCCCTCCTGGAAGGCATTGCGTGCCCCTGTGGGATCTTAATGTCGTCCTGTCGGCGCTCGTGGGAGATCCTTTTGAGCCGTTGGCTTCTTGTTCATTAAAGGATTTGACATTGAAGATAGTGTTTCTCATGGCGATTTGTTCGGCCAGGAGAATTTCTGAGCTTCAAGCTTTGTCGTGTCAGAAACCCTTTTTGTTTTTTTCTAAAGAAAAAGTGGTTTTGCGGACAGTGCCATCCTTTTTGCCTAAGGTGCTCTCTCCTTTTCATGTGGGGCAGCCCGTCGTGTTGCCGGTACTGTCTGGTTTGGCGGCGGATCCACAACTTCGACTGCTAGATCTCAAGCGGCAGCTGAGGCGCTGTTTGAAGAGAACAGCTTCGTTTCGCAAGTCGGAGCGTTTTTTCATTTTGTTTGGGGGTCCCCGCAAAGGCGAAGCAGCAGCTAAGTCGTCCATTTCCAGGTCGATTAAGGAGGCGATCTCGTCAGCGTATCTCTTGAAAAGGAAGCCGGTTCCGGAGGGCTTGAGGGTACATTCCACTAGGGCTCAAGCGGCTTCTTGGGCGGAGTGCAGTTTAGTGGCGCCGGTAGATATTTGTAAAGCGGCTACCTGGTCGTCTTTGCATACCTTTGCGAAGCATTATCGGTTGGATGTACAGGCAAGGCAGGACGCGAAGTTTGGCTCAATGGTTATTCAGGCCGGGCTCGCAGGTCCCTCCCGTGGTTAGGGGGCTCTGTTACATCCCTATCGTACGGGACTAGACTGGAGGAACGCTAAGGAAGGTGAAATTAGGCCTTACCTGCTAATTGGCTTTCCTTAAGGGACTTCAGTCTAGTCCCGGAACTCTCCCGTCTGTACTTCTGTAGTTTTCTTTTTCAAGTTGGCGAACCCGGTGATGAAGAAGAGTTTTCGTGTGAGGGGAGCGGGATCTCTTTTGGTTGTGACGGTTCGACAGTTGTCTTTATTCATTGCATACTTGTCTATTATTAAAGAAACAGAAATAAATAAATAAATAGATAAAGAAGGAAATTAGTTAGACGTATTCGTAGATAGATACGCTTCGGTTCCAAATTGGAACAGGATAACAGGAATTCAATAGCTTAGAGTATGTTTATACTGATGGGCACTGTTCCCTCTAAGCTGTGTGCGTGTGCGCGCGCACATACCTCACCGAGCGAGCGCACATACTTTACAACAGAGCGCACAAAAATTACGGCTCTGATTCTGATAGAAAACAACACAGACGTCTTAAAATTTAAAAGTTATGATTGTAATTACTAGAAATTTCCCGCTTCATTTAGTAATCGTCTATTTTCATTTAATTTGATTAAAATCAATGTGGTGTACATACTGTATTCTGACGTGTAGTGAAATTTTAAAGTATATAACTCCGAGTGTCGTTATGTGGCGCACAAAAATTTAACCTTCCTTCAAAAGCTGCACACAGCTGATATTTTATGCGCACACAGCCTACAGAAAATTAGAGGGAGCATTGCTGATGGGTACTTCTTATTTGTTGCTCCTGTGAGTCTGCTTTGTCAGTAGGTTACTGGAAGGTTGGGGGTGGTGCCACCTGCCTATATACCCTGATGTCATCAAAGTTGTGACATGCTCAGTCTCCCAAGCTGCTGGAAGAGGTGCACTACCCTATCGTACGGGACTGGAGTCCCTTAAGGAAAGCCAATTAGCAGGTAAGGCCTAATTTCACCATTGCATGTGGCAGTATCCCTGAAAGATGGCTATGAAAAAGGATTAAGATCATTAAAGATATTGTGGAAGATCAAAGACATCAAGCTGAAACATGCTGCATTAACAGAAGACCACCTGAAATTGATATGTTCCAACAATAAATTGAAAGTAGCAGCAGAAGTGCAAAAACTGCGATGATATGAAGAAAACAAAAAGAAAGATATGAAAATAAGCTATTTAGAGAGAACCCAAAACAATTCTAAAGGGAATTTGGAAAGAGCATTAATATGGTGGTAGCATCACCAACCAAAGATGAAACAGAAACCTTCTTAAGGACACTATACGAGGACCCCATAGAGCACAAGAAAGAAAGAAAGAACGATTATTCTGCATACAGGAACCTTTAGAAAAATCAAACCTATGGAATGACCTGCAGTAACAACAAAAGAGCTGCAAAGCAGATTAAAATGAGCCCCAAACTGGAAGAGTTCTGGCCCAGAAAGAGTGACCAACTTTTGGCTCAAACAGTTAACATCACTCTACCAAGACCTGGCAAACTCAAAGACAAAAAGCAAACAATACACCTGCAACAAAGACTTTACCCTATATGCACTCACCATCTGGAATGCCCTTCCAGACAACTTAAGATCCATTGACACAGTCTGAATTCCAGAAAAAAGTTAAAACCTATCTATTTATAAAATACTTTAGAACAAACACCTAAAGAATACCCCTGACAAACAACTGTAACTCTGTGACCCTTACAATAGTTTTGCAAGCTGTATCCTCGCCCTGTTCAACATAAAAATTCTAATTTTCTATTTTACTTATAAACCGTTTTGACTTAATGATAAAGTGGTATAAAAAAACCTGTTAGTAAATAAAATAAATAAACTGCAGAAACCAATTGATCAATTAGCCAGACTTAATGCCCCAATGGCTTAAAATAGGAAGAATATTTCTCTTTTTGAAGTATGAAGATGGTCAGGACATCATTCCAAACATCAAGATCCAGCAAGGAATATTTCAGAGAGATTCCCTTTTGCCACTTCTGTTTTTTATAGACCACTAATGACAGTTACGTCCCTCTAATTCTATAGAAGTTGTAATTTAATTGATTACTCTGCAAATTATCATAATATACCTATAAAAAACTTTGCTGAATTATTAAGAAATAATCAGTTAGAATGCTGGTCTCAGACTTAAACCGGCACCACTCGCAGTATTTCATTCATGAATTATGTGCCCTTTCGCATCAAAGACCATTCACGTTCTTAACCTTTCCTACCAATCAGGCTTGAAAAATCTCTGCTTTTGTAAATTATTTGTAATTCACTCCAACATTACACAAAATGTGCTTATCTTAGGATCTCCAATTATTCACCCTAATGCCACCTTTCAGGTACCGTCATTGCGTTTCAGCTCTTCTTCAGGGGGTATTTTAATTCTTCAGCACTTTATCAATATTTTTCACTTTTAGCGTCTGGCTTACCGTCCTCAGCATGTTAACCAGTGCTCACCAGCTTACATCGAGATGCCGCTGTTTTTTATGGCACTTAATCCAATGAGTACTCTCATCAACTCTTTGGGATACGAATTTAGCCTGAATTCTAAAGAAGGTAAGAACCAGAGGTAACATCCCATGTACTATTTGTTGACGACCTGAAGCTCTACAGGTCCAGTGACCAACAATTAGGAGAACAACTCCGTGTAGTGAAAAGCTTTTCTGATGACATCTGGATATCTTTTGGTCTTGACAAATGTGCTAAGGCAACTTTTTTTTTAAGAGGAAAATTGAGCAAAATGAAGAACATCTCCCTGGCTGAAGACTATTACACCAAGGAACTTGAACAAGAAGGCATATATAAATATCTCAGAGTGTAGGAAAGAACACCACTCAAGTAGAAATTACTGAGAAA
Organism: Ichthyophis bannanicus; assembly: GCA_033557465.1. Taxonomy (NCBI): domain Eukaryota; kingdom Metazoa; phylum Chordata; class Amphibia; order Gymnophiona; family Ichthyophiidae; genus Ichthyophis; species Ichthyophis bannanicus. The sequence goes on from CM066033.1 coordinate 789,451,361, forward strand.
AGAGATCAGTAAAGAACACTATAAAAGATTAAAATCGTTATTGAAAAGTGTCTTAACATCACGGAATAAGATATATGCTGTCAATCAGCTGGCAATTCCTATACACTCGTACAGCTTTGGGATTGTAGACTGGCCTCCTTAAAGATCTTGAAAAATTAAATGTACAAACAAGAAAACTTCTCCATGCCTGTGAGGTAATTTATAAGAGATCAGTATATGCCAAGACTGTACATCCCTAGAGCTAGGCCTCACAGAGGTTGATTGCATATACAGAGCTACTATCATAGGCCTCCAGGCCTACCTAACGGCATCATCGGATCCAAATTCGCAAAAAGTGCTGAAAAATGAAAATGTGTCCAGAATCTGTCTCCATCATCAAACTTGGGCAAGCATTCTGACTAAAAGGAACGAATGAGAATCGATAAGCAGACACAGGAAAGGAAGCAATGGAATTTGCAAAAAAAGAGGAAAATCTCTTCAAAGAATTAGATCAGCAAACAAAGAAAAACAAGTTGCAAATGCATGAATACAGGGGAAATACAAAGTGTTACTTCAGGAACCCTTTGTCAATCAAGAACGGACACATCAATGGTTAAGGAGAGGTGAACTGAAACTGAAGGATGAGAGATTGATGCAACCCAGGAAACGGCTTATGGACAAGATGGTTTGCAGCAAGCACTGAAAAAAGGTAGTAAAATAGATATATACTGATTCTATAAGAAAGACATGGAAACAGTGGCTCGCCTCATAGCAGGCAGTGAAGTTCTGATGGCATAAACATTTTATACAGAAAGGTACAACAAAGTAGCACACCTCATCCATTGCAGTAAACACTGCAACTCACTGTCCCTGAAAAGCACTGGAATCATGAGCCTAAGAGGATTACAGAGAATGAAGAAGATTATGATCACCTGGGACATTCCCATCCTGACGGATAGGAAACTGGATGCAAGGGTTTAAACATCAGAACGATTTTTATAATAGAGTTGTCGGCTCTGAGTGATTATTCTGTGAACCACATGGAGAGGGAGAAGATTCTGAAGTACCAGGAAATGCAGCCAGGGACCAAGAAATTGTAGAAGAAAGATACAGAAATATTTCCTATTGTATTGGGAGCCACAGGCTTGATAAAGAAGAACTTCCAGTCACATCTCCTCTTTTTTTGCAAATTCCAAATTTGCAAAATACTAACTTTGGGCCACAGAGGACCTATTATCATCCAGAAAGGCCAGCAAGACTCATCTATTTACAGCCTACTTCACTGAAGATAGGACATAATTCCATCGCACACCAACCTCTGTCCCCCCCATCCCTGTCCCCCAACCCCTGTTACCCCCCAGCTCTGTCCACTCCCCCATGATCCATGACTTACCCCTATTAATTTCTTTCCAAGTTCATTACCCTGTTACATTGTATTAAGTTCTGTTTGATGTAAACCACTTTGACCATAGGATAAAGTGGTATAGAAAAGCTGTTAAATAAATGAAGGACTTCATTTTGCCTGTCTGCCAGAGTGGTAATTTCTCCTACCAAATATGTGACTCTGAATGTCATCCTGTGAGAGATGTAAAATTCCACAGTTTGATGGTCACTCAACACAGTAGGTACTGTACAAGCCTGTTCCTATCTGTTTGTTGTTACAGAACATGGCAGTTTGTTTATCTCTCTAAATCATTGTAATTTGGTCACTGAAAATCTATAGTGTTTGAAATTGCTCTTAGCTCCAGGATGATGGAGACTCCTGGGTGAACCGTAAATCCTGGGTGTGAAAGCCATCAAGATGCATCAAAACTGGGCTAGGGAACTTACCCATCATCAACAGCTTTTTGCTAAGAAAGCTCCAGAAAAGGGAGAGCCCTTATCACCAGGGGTGCCAAAGAGTGTGACTTGGAATTTCTGGCTCTCTTGAGAGCAGATTTGACAACTATTCAGTGGTGCAAAAGCTGAAGCTCCTTAAATCCAAGAGCCTTTTGAACTCTATACATAGAGTCAACTTTCTTGCAGACATGAGGCACAGAGTGCGGGAGGCTGGGGGGGGGGCGATATTCTCATCTACAGACTCTGAAGGATGTGGTGTAGGGAGCACTGTCACTGGAGGGATCCCAGCTGGAGGATTTCTAGATCTTTGGCTCTGGGTTCCACCTGTGTCTAGCTTAATTGGACTTGCATCAGCCATTTGCCTGACAAACGCATGTAAAGACATATCTTCAGGAGGAGATTTATGTTGCTGATGAGGTGAAGGGGGTCTCATGGGAGTTCTGGAGACCTCTCCTCCAAGAAGTAATCAGAATTGTAGTCAATTACCCAAGAGCTCTCAGATTCAGAGAGGTACTCCATAGATATCTGAGTCTCTGCCTGGGACAATTTCTACATCACATGGCAATTGGATCTTCTCCAGGAGTTTCAGCACACTGGTGGACCAGTTTTTTGGGGCCCATTCTGCTCTTGGTGCACTGGATACCTATATTGGTCAAGCACAAGTCTGTGTCAAGTCCCTTCAAGGTCCTGATGTCAACCTTTCTGCTGCAGGCAGGCATAGAGTTTTGAGAATCAGCTTGATGCTGCTGCTTCAGTCATCGGAGCTTCCATCTCCCACAGAGAGAGCGTCATTATGAGCTTCTCTTCCATTCTCTTAACCAGGCGCTCCTTGAGGGCTGGCATGAACACAGACATGGGGGCCTCAGCAGCTTCAGCCGAGGCATATCAGCAGCCTGGTCATGGACTTTTGGAGTCTGGTGTGGCCCCTCCAGTGGCATGGAGGATGAGTTGTCCTTATGACAGGACTGCTTTGGAGGTTGTTCATCACTCGATTTCCCGGTGCTCCTGGCATCATGCTCCGATGAACTCTGATGCCAATGCAGTGAAGCTTCTGCCCAATGCTCAACAGTTTTCAGTGTCTTTGAAGTCTTTGAATTCTTCCTTAGAGTGTGTGTGGGGGGGGGGGGGGGTACTGTTTCTGTGACTCCCTTCTTGTGCTAGGTTCCGAATGACTTTGAGGACTGCTTGATGCTGTTGAACTGCCAGCAGCTCCTGGGTCTATGGTGATTGATGCAGTTGATGCCAATAGGCTAGTCTTTTCAACAGCAAAACATTGACCGAACTTCTCACTACCCTTCAACCCTTGTTTTGTCATCTGCAAACACAAATGGCATAAGAGGGCTCCAGACACTGCAAGCAATACTATTTGTGAGCGTCCATGATGGACATGATTCTTCAGGACTGGGTGCACTTTTTAAACAAGTTTCAGGGATAGTTTGGATGAACAATAACTGCAGCGAAATCAAATTGCTCAATTTTGAAAAGTAAAATAATATGAAATTGGCAGGATGCGTCTTAGACCTAAAATCTGCCTAAGTAGCACTGAAGGGAAGGAAAAAAAAGGAAATTTAGATAACAGGCATAACACCCGACTAAAGAAAACCATCAGGTAGAAGTAATGTGGTGGCAGGCAGGTAAAAAAGCAAAATATGAATGTACTATGTACATAATGAAAAAGAACTTTTCACAATGGTGACACGTGGACCAGAAACATCTAATCAGCTCTGTGGAAAAAATGAGACTAAACGCCTCAGGTGCGGCAGCAGCAAGTGGGAATGGGCACACATGTGCAGTGAGCTTTCTAAAAGCTTCTAGAAGGAACAGCATGGGGCTCCGTTGGTGATATCACTCAATAATTTAGAACTTATCCCGCTTGTCCATAAAGAAACTCCTTTTAAGCCCAACTATACAATGCAAGATGCATTAACTACATCCTTCAGCAACAAATCCCACAGCTTGATTGTGCATTGAGTGTAAAATAATTTTCTCTCCATTGGGCAAGTCGTTCAATCTTCCAGTGTCTCAGTTACAAACTCTGATGTCAAGCCCTCCAGGGACAGGGAAATGCCTTGTGTACCTGAATGTAACTCACGTTGAATTACCAATTAAAAGGTGCAAGCTAAACCAACATAAATTTGATTTTATTTATATACCACTTTTCTAATTGTGGTGTACAGCGAAAGGTGAGAGAGGGAGATATGATAGAGACGATTAAATATCTCCATAGTATAAATGCACAGGAAGCAAGCCTCTGAATTGAAAGGAAACTTGAAGTCGAGGGGCCATAGGATTACGATGACGGTGAAAGGGGATAAACTCAAGAATAATCTAAGGAAATATTTCTTTATGAAAAGGATTGTGGATGTGTGGAATGGTCTCCCTGCGGAGATGGAGACAAGGACTGCATTTGAATTCAAGAAAGCATGGGACAAACACAGAGGATCTCTGAAGCAGAAGAAGGGATTGTAGAGCTTAGTAACTGGTGTGGATGAGCAGACTGGATAGGCTGCATGGTCTTTACTTGTTATCATTTTTCTCTTTCTGTGCTGGGCTTTTTTTGAGAGGTGCATTCATCGGTACCTTTTCATTGCCTGCTAAAATTGACCCGTGGTCCTCATGTACTACATAATGAAAGAGCCTTGCACATGAATACCGGCACCATTTTTGCTAGGAAAAAAGAACCATTTCTATGTAAATTCTGGTATCTGCTAGCTTTATAGCATTTCCTCTTCTGTTGTCCTGACAAAAGCCATGTGCTCTCCTTTCCTCTGAGCCTCCCTCCTGGTCCCTATCATGCTCCAACTACTGCTCTTTTTACCAGTATCCCTCCCTCCTGGTTCCCTCCCAACATAGCCACTTGCTTTCTTTTCACCATCCCCTCCCTTCCTTACAGTTCTCCTCATGAGCAAGCCATTCAATCGTTGCCACTGTGCCTCCCTCTCAGATCCTGTCATGACAGAGCTGTTGGCTATTTTATATTTGTAAAAATTGCCGCCTTTTTTAAAAATGCATACTTTATTAAAGTTTCAAATATAAGAAATATTTAAAACCCAGTAAATGGCTGGTGAGCAGGAGCGGACGTAAGTCGCTTGAGCTCCGGTCCCCACCGCTCTACAGTGCCGAAGAAATATGTTTTAAACAAGCTGATTAGGGGAAAAATGTGCTGCAAAAACTGATCCTGTGCTCAGGACCTTCCACCTCACTTAGCCATACAGGTGATTGATCTGAACAGCTTCCCCTCTGCGGGAGATCGCCGACGCTGACAAGTGAAGTTCTGCTTCTCCCTCCTTTCGTGTTTAAAAGCCAGCGGCTGATTTGAAAACTCCTAGATCCACATGATTAATTGAGTGTTTGTTTTTTCTGACTCCCACACTGCTCTCTTGAACCGGCATGAGAGTAAAAACCGCCGTTGCAGCGTCTGACAGTGACAGATGATTGTTGCTGGAAACCGGGACATTTTTTTTTCTCTTCTCCCTGCCCTTTGGTAGTGCTATCTTTTAATTATTGCTGAAGTTGGGCTGTCGGAAAAGTAGTAGATCGCTGGTGTAGTCTTTGACAAGCTGCAAGGAAGATGACAGTTTACTGAAAAAAAAAATAAGTTCTAACGGTCGCCGAAGCTCTGAACTCTTTGCTCCTCAGCACCGAATATAATCTACTTTAAAAGCTGATCGGGGCTCAGAACTACCCACCTTGTTTTGTTTAAAGTGGATGTGAGAAATGAGCTCTAATTGCTAATTAAACTCCGGAACTCCCCCTGACAGCGAAGAGAAAAATCGCCGATGCAGCAACTGATAGTGACAGCTGATTGCTGCTGGAAAGTCTGAGCACAAGTTTCCCTGCCTTTTGGTAAGGCTGAGATAGCTTCTAAATACTGCCAAAAGTTACAAAAATAACAGATCGCTGTAGTGAAAGGACCTGGGCTGTCAGGGAAGAAGCAGATTGCCAGTGCTGTCCCAGAAAAGTTGTATTGAAGGTGACGGTTTGCTGAGAAAATAAAATCTAGAAGAGAGTTCTGACAAGCTATAAAGAAAGTAATGGATTGTCGAAAGTGAGCTCTGAAATTTGATCCTAAGCTTAACTTTCCATCTCTCGGGCTGTTAGTAAGGTGGGCTGACAGGAAAGAAGCAGATCGCCGGTGCCGTTTCAAACAAGCTAAAATGAAAGTAAGGAATTACTGAAAGAGATAAGCATTACAGTGAGCTCTCTTTGACAAGATGGTATATTAGGATTGGAGTTGGTTTTGCTGATCAGACTTTAATTCACAGATGACTGTTTGGAAGCTCTGCCTCTAACAAAATTATTTGAGCTGTTTGGTTCTATTGATTCAGCTCTGACTTGCTGCTCTCCCTTTCAGTTTAAAGAACTGTCAAAATAGTAATGGATCATTGGAGCTGCACATGACAAGCTTTAATGTACCATTGTCTGATCATTGAATTTCTCTCCTTATGAGATATACAAGCTGAGGTGGTAAGAAGGGTTTTTTTTTTTTGTTTTTTTTTGTTTTGGTGAAGCCAAAAGGGAAGAAAACAATGACATCGGCGCAGAAAGGCGGACGCCGTGAAAAGGAGAAGTTAGTCAAACAGCATAAAATAACAGAATATCATACACCTCCGAAAGCTGCAACCACGCCGGAATTGGCAGAAGAGATCTCCTCAGCAGTGGTGGGGGCCCTTTCCATACAATTTGAAGATCTAAAGGGACGGATGGATCTTTTGCAGACCTCGATGGAAGCCCTAGGTGGTCGGATGCATGAGGCAGAGCATCGGATTGAAAAAGCGGAGGAACATGTGCTGGTGCTCCAAAAAGAGGTTGGTTGTATGAAAAAGATGCAACAGAGTTTAGAGGAGAAGTTGGATGATTTGGAAAATAGGTCTCGCAGAAGTAATCTCCGCTTTTTTGGGATCCCGGATAATATTGAGGGTAAAGACTTAAAATCCTATTTGGAGGCACTGGTGATACAACTATTGGAAGGGGACAAGGAAGGTGTTTCAGTGCAAATTGAAAGTGCCTATCGTATTGGGCCAAGAAGAGTGAATGATGACCGTCCTAGAGTGGTCTTGGCGAAGTTTCTTAGGTTCGCGCAGAAAGAAGCAGTGTTGAGAGCAGTGCGAAGACTGGGAGTAATCTCCAAAGACAACATCAAGTTACGAATAGTGCAGGACTACTCAGCATCCTTAGGACAGCGCCGAAGGGAATGTGGCCCTCTGTGTCAAACGCTGATAGACAATAATATTAAATTTTTAGTGCAGTATCCCGCACGTCTGATCTTCACTCATGGGGGGGTGCGTAGGTCATTTGATTCAGCCAAGGCAGCAACACCTTATGTGGAGGAGATTGGGAGAAAAGCAGCGGCTGCACTAAGCTTACAAAGTGGAGATCAGGAGTGTGTAACCTGTGATGGGAGAGACTGAGAAATGGAACATCAAAGCAGAAGAAAAAGAAGATCATATTGCCTTAGTGTGTGTGAAGAATCAGTTTGGAAATTGATATAGATGTTTGAAATGTTCAAAGTTGTTGTATTAATGTTATATGTTTGATGCCTTTTAGGTTAATGATTACTAGATAAGGTATGAGGGGCTAAAAGGAATGGAGAGTGGGACATGCATGGGGTGGATGAGTTGGGAGGTGGAAAGAGGTGGAGGAGGGCTGGGGCTAGGGTGGGATCATCAAAGGGAATGATGTGGAGCAGTTACAAAGGTAAGAGTAAAGGGGTACCGAACGCATTTGAGGGGAAGGGAGGTAAGAATAAGAGGAAAGATGGGTAGTTGGGTGAGTGAGAGGGGAGCGGGGGGGAATGGGGTGGGGAGAGGGAAAGTAATAGGGGATAGAGGTTGGGAGGGAGGGATTGGGGAGGAAGGGGGGAGGGAAGACAGCCTAATTGAGATTAAATGGTTTGATTGGGGGTGCATGCATGACGGTAAGGATGGGTCCCAGGCTGGGGGGGTCCTTCCTCACAACAAAGCATTTGTTGGTTGGCTTGAGCTTTATATTTACCCACTAACCTGAAGGTCATATCGTGGAATGTGTGTGGGATAGGTAATCCCATTAAGAGATACAAGATATTGCAGGCTCTAGCGAGACAAAAATGTGATATTGCAATGTTGCAGGAAACCCACCAGACTGCTGAGGAACATATTAAATTACGGAGAGACTGGGTGGGGCAAGTCTGGGGGGCTCCAGCTATGGGAAGAAAAGGTGGAGTGGTCATTCTGATACACAGGCGTGTTAGATTCGTTCAGGAAAGCATCCATGTGGGTGAGGGGGGTAGATTTGTTCTCTTGTATGGGATGCTGGAGGGGAGGCCTGTGGTGCTGGGGAATCTATATAGTCCAAATGTGTTAGATAGAGTTCTTTATGCTAGTTTGGGCTCACGAGTGGAGCAGCTGCCAGAGGCTCCTATGATTTTGGCAGGTGATTTTAATGGCGTTATGGATGTTGAACTAGATACATCTAGTGGAAGTGGAGATAGGGCGCGTGTGCAGAGTGCTAGAGTGCTGCAGAATTTGAAACGCAGGTTAGGGATGGTAGACCCTTGGCGTTTGCTCCACCCACTGGAAAGGGATTTTACGCATCAATCAAGAGCGCATGGGTCGTGTGCTCGCATTGATTATGTGCTGGTTTCGGAGCGGTTGTTTGCCCAAATAGAGGATGCGCAACTAGGGCCTATAGAGATTTCTGATCATGCGTTGATTTGGGTGGAAATAGAATGGTTAGAGGCAAACACGCGGGATAGAATTTGGCGATTCCCAATGGATCTGTACAGAGACCCTGAGTTTCATGGTTTCCTTAAAATGCGGTGGCAAGAATTCTCAATCCATAATGCTCAGCATAAAGAGGATCCAGAGCTTTTTTGGGAAACTGCTAAAGTAGTCCTGCGGGGGGACATTATAGGGTATGTAGGGAGGAAACGGAAAATGTTGATGAAACAGATTGTTCGCTTGGAACAGCAGGCAGGTAGAGAGAGGAGAAGGCAAGCGTCATGTCCGTCGGCAGTGAATAGGAGGAAATTGTGGGAGACACAAACAGCCCTAAATGAGCTGCTACATCAAAGAGCCAAGAAGTCGTTTCTGTACTACCGCTTTCAGCTCTATAGATATGGAGACAGGCCAGGAAAGTTATTGGCAAGATGCCTTAAAGGCAGTAGGGGGACTGGTACTGTGGCGGCGCTACGAGACGATCAGGGCCAACTGCATAAAGAAAGGCGAGCGATTGCTCAAGTATATCGGACATTTTACAAGAAGCTTTATACAAGGAGAGTTGGATCTCAGACTGATATGGTAGAGTACTTGAAACAAGTGAGTTTGCCAAGGTTAACGATGGTTCAACAGGCAGAGCTGGATAACCCAGTGACTGAAGAGGAGGTTCAGAGGGTCATTTTAAGAGTGGATTGTCACAAAGCGCCTGGCCCGGATGGGTTTGGGGCAGAATTTTATAAGTTATTAAGAGATGAGTTGGCCCCTTCCCTAGTGGCGACATATCATAGAAGGGTGGATCAGGGGAGATTTATGTGGGGGGAGAATCGGGCGCACATTATTCTTATACATAAACCAGGGAAAGATCCTTTACAAGCAGCCTCTTATCGACCTATCTCCTTGCTGAATTTTGATATGAAAATACTGGCTAAGGTGCTGGCGGACCGTTTGGGTCAGGTATTAAGTGAGCTTGTGCATGATTCTCAAGTAGGTTTTGTAAAAGGGAGATATGCGGTGCGGAATCTACGTAAAATTGTGGCATCGCTAGAGTGGGTAAGGGATAGGATGCAACAGTCGCTTTTGATTAGTTTTGATGCAGAAAAGGCATTTGATCAAGTGAATTGGGATTACCTCAGATTTCTCTTGCCACACTATGGACTGGGAGCTTCTTTTTGCAATATGGTAGAGCTTTTATATACGAGGCCCACAGCTAGAGTGTTATGTAATGGAGTGCTATCAGATGAGTTTACCCTGGAGAGAGGTACAAGACAGGGATGCCCGCTCTCACCGTTGCTTTTTGTGTTGTCACTTGACCCACTGATACGACGAATAGAGACGTCTAATGAGATACAAGGTATAGGTATAGGGAGTCATATGTTTAAGCTGGCAGCATTTGCAGATGACATACTGGTTCATTTGCTATCTCCTCAGACGTCGTTGCCCAATTTATTAAAGGAATTTTCTTGTTATGGGGGTTTTGCTGGGCTTTGTATCAATATGGAAAAGTCTGAAGCCATGGATGTGGAAGGGTCAATAAGGGGACATTGGAGAGGAAGTTTTCCGCTTAAGTGGGCAGGTGATACATTTGTGTATTTAGGGATTCTCCTGACGAGAGAACCGCGGGAGCTATATAGGAAAAACATGGATAGAATCCTTGTAAAAGTTCGTTCACAACTTCAGGTGTGGTCTCCACTGCCCTTGTCCTTACTGGGCAGGGCGGCAGCACTGGGAATGGTGATTCTGCCTCGGGTGCTTTATTGGCTGCAAACTCTCCCAGTGTGGTTATTGAAGCGTGATTTAAATGCTATTGACCGCGAGATTAGGAATTTCCTTTGGAAAGGTATGCGAGCTCGTATCCCCTTACATAGATTGAGAAGGAGATGGAAGTCTGGAGGGATAGGAATCCCAGATCTTCGGACTTATGCTCTGGCATGCCAGGCACGGCATATTGGAGACTGGCTAGGGAATACTGAGGTGTATACGCCAAGAGCGCTGGAAGAGGCTCTTGTGGCTCCGCAGACCTTGATGGCAGTATTGCACCAGGAAAATAGGCTCCTGCCTGGTAGAGTGGTTAGTAGTGAATTGGTTTACCCGGCAAGAAGAGTATGGCAACATTTGAATAGGCTCTGGGGTGAACCATCAGGGGTTTCAAGCTGGCTACCCATACAGGGGAATGATCAGTTTACACCAGGATCAGAAACGTCAGCATTTGTATATTGGAGGAGACAAGGCATATGTAATATTGGACATGTGGTGGATCAAATGGGGCAGTGTAAATCTTGGGAGACTTTGCGCATGGAGTATGGACTTAGCAGGCGGCATTATTTTGCTTACGTGCAGCTCTCTCACTATGTGGCTTCCCTACCACAGGATGCACTGCGGGTGGAAAGATCGGCACAGATATTAGAGTTCTTTGCACTGGGGGAGGAGTCACCGCCTACAATTGCACAGCTGAAAAGACGATTAGATGACTATAGCAGTTTGCCTGATTATAGGGTGGAAGAAGCTTTGTGGGCACAAGAATTGAATATCTTGGTAGCTCCTGGTTCAATCCTTCAGGCCTTGAGTGGGATTGCGGGGCTGGTGAGGGGAGCTCGATGGCGGGAGATACAGTTTAAATGCATCCTACGGGCACATTTCTCTCCAAGACGGGCGTTACGATCCCATCTCACTGAGTTGGGCAGATGCCCAAAATGTCCATGCCCTTTGGCGGACTTAGGACATATGTGGTGGGGGTGTCCGATAGTTTGCCTATACTGGAAGAGGATAGCTGATTTTATGAGTAGGATTGTGTTACAGCGAGTCCGTTGGACAGCATCGCTTGTGATGTTAGATCAGCTTGGACCACTCCACCCGAAAGGGAGATGGGAACGCCTTTTGGTCAGGAAGGCATGTCTGGTGGGTAAAGGCCCGATACTTCATAGGTGGAGAGAAGCGTCAGGTCCCACTTATTGGGAATGGCGCAACAATTTCCACCAACTGATGCTTATGGAAAGGAGAGAGGCTAGAGGAAGTGCTCGACGTTGGGCCTTATTCCTGCTAATTTGGGAACCATATATTCAGATATTGAGGCCTCGTGTCCGAAATGAAGTGCTTCAATTGGGATGAGAAGGTCGTAGGATATTAATAATATAATTAATATGCATGTTCACTATGGGGGGTTGGTTGCTGAAGGGGGAGGCTGTGGGGTGGGAGGGAGGTTGGTGGGGAAAGGGGGGGAGAGGGGAATATTGTAAATTCTTTTTTCTATTTTTTAAATATTGTTTTGCATGTTCTGTATTATTTGGTTTTCAATAAATAGAGTTTACAAAAAAAAAAACCCAGTATGCAAAACATTTTAAAAAAGAATATTCCACTCATAGCCCATATCACAAAGGAAGGAAAAGGGAAAAAGAGTAGAGTATGAATGGAAACATTTCAATCCCATCAAACCCACACAAAAATCCTTTTGCCTTCTTTACTAAAGAGGTGCAAAACTCCAAGTTCAGTTCCACATAGACAGGCAGACAATAAGGTCTCTCTTCCTCTTTTGTCTTGCTAGCAATGGCCGGTGGGAGAGAATTTGAGTAGACTGCACTCTGTCCACAGCTCCTGTGATCAATCCCCCTCACCCCCCGTCCCGCTACACTTCTGAGTCCTGGCACACAGTAATGATGATTCCCACTGGAACCCCAGGGTTTGGGTTCCAATACAATGCCGGTTGTATTTTTGTGTATTTCTTTTTTTTTTTTAACACTGATCTGCTGGCCTGGTAGGGACTGGGTTTCCATGCCACAGTGCAGCCAAAAATTAAGTCACAGTACTGGCGGCAGACAAGATGAGAGTGGAGAGGAAAGGCTGTGTGACCGCAGTACCAACTGCGAGAGATACCTGCAATAGTAAGTTGGAAAGTCAGCCCCTTATAGCTATGGGGCCAGGGCAGGGCCCCTGTTTGCCCGCTGCCCCCCCCCCCCAACACTGATCCTGGTTATCAACTGAAAATCGCCACAAACTAGATAACTCTGGGGACCACCCCAGCCCTATTCCAACAGTGCCTTAGCATTCAGAGGAAATTTTCAGCAACACTATCCGGATAGTACTGTTGAATATCCCTCTCACTGGTATTATCTAGTTAGCAGGTACTACTAAACCGCACTGATGCAGAATAGTGCGGTATATAAGAGAATGTAAATAAAAATAATGGATAAGTGCCTTTGAATATGGGGCCCATATGTTTAAAGTTATCCATTAACTTTCTTATTGTTATCTTAATTTCATTATTTTGTTGCCATTCAGTATTTAAAACATTCACATGTGGAATTTTATGAAATTAATGTATCATAGGAGAATGATCCTGTATTCTTTGATGTATTTAAAAGTTTCATTAATTGCTGTCCTGTTAAAGGTGCACGCATTATGTTTTATCAAGCTTTTCAGGTGACACCAGTCTTGTAAGTAGGCAAAAAGCTAAGTCTAAGACACAGCAAATTGCCATTTCAAGTCTTTAAATGATATCATCACTGACTGGGCCTCTGGCCACAAATGGGAGACTTAGAATTAAACATTTTTGTTTCCGCATTTTAAAAGCTTTATTCTGAAAGCCCAGTTGAAAATACAAAAACAAACAAACCTCAAAACAAAACACTAGAGGTATTCCACTTTCTTTTTCTTTTTCTTTTCCCAAAGAACAATTCCCAAGATTTCTTTAGGACCATTAGAATTCATAAATTTGTGAAGTATTGAATTATTTACCTATAAAATTTATTTTAGGTTTAATGGGCCTAGCCAAGCTTTTGTTAAGAAACTATGTTTCAGGTCCATATCATATAAAATGTTTCTATATATCATTTATTTATTTATTAGGATTTATTAACTGCCTTTATGAAGAGCTTCATACAAGGCGGTGTGCAATAGGTATTGCTTGATATAGAAAAGAACATATTACAATGTAAGCTCTCTATTATTTCATCATAATAGGATTTAAGTTTGCCTAGTAGTAGCAGTAGTATGTTACGATATCAGTAATGTACACCTTAAAACATCACAATAGCCCATTCATATAACCAGACCTTGACAAATGTTGTTTGGAATTAGGATCCAGGCCAAAATCTTAAGAGCCAGTGGCTCTGAAGTCTGAACCCTTCACATACCCCCTCCCCCATTACCTCCATTCTCTACTAATGTCCCTTCATTTACAAACTCATATATATCTGGAGAGGGTGGAGGAGTTTGAAGAGATGTTAAAATGTGTCTTGTTATGGTAGCAGGGGTTGTATGATAGCAAGTGTGTAGTGCAACGGTGGTTTGCCTGTCTGTGCATGGGATGTGGAGGTGGGTGCCTTTGTCTGTAGGATGCAGGGCTGCAGTGATTGTGTGTCTGTGTGCGCTGCAGAGCTGGGGAGCCTATGTATGTGTTTTGTGTGTTGCTGAGGTAAGGTGCCTATGTGCGTGTAAATGTGTATGTGTCGGTCCTGTGGAGGTGGGGTGACACTGTGTTCTGAGGAGGGAAATGCACCTTTTGATATATAGAGATTGTATCCTTTGGCCCACAAACATCTTGCACTCTTTCCCTCCTTCCTTCCACTCCTCCCCGCTCTCTCTTCTCCTTCCAGGTTCTCACCCTTTCTCCCCCCCCCCCCCCCCCCCGCCTACCATTCCCCATCATCCTTCCTTTTTTTTATGTAAGATACTGCAGCTTTACATTTTTGCAGCTTCACTCCCCCGTCTATTTTTTATTATTGTTTTTGCAGGGTCCATGGACAGGCTGCCCTCTTCTGCCTGCGGGAGATCAGATCCCTGCACTTAGACTGCTGCTTTTCACTACTTTTCTGCCCGCGGGGTATCTGATCTCCCATGGGCAGTCAGCAGAGGTTTCTGCGCGATCATGACTCTCTCTTCCTCTTCTGCCTGTGAGGGATCCAATCCCCGCAGGCATCCTGCTGCCTTGTAAGCTGTGATCGGGGCCTTCCCTTACTGCTCTGCCTGCGGAGATCCAGTCTCTCGTGGGCAGATAGTAAGGATCTTTGCTGCAATGGCGGCTCATTTCTATTGCTCTGCTGCGTGGGATGGGATCCCCGAGGGCAGCCTCCTGCCTTCCCCTCCTGCTCGGAAGGGGAATGCTAGCAGATCTCATGCTGCTTTTTTTTTTTCAAAAAAGGGATGGGGAGGGGAATTGAAAATCCCAGGCGCCAGATACAGATTTCTGGTTGCCATGGTGACCTGGCACCTGGGGTTTGTCGACGAAAAATATGATGCAGTTTTAGCAGAATACCAAGGATATACTTTAATAGGCCGCATGGTAGAACATTCAAAAGCAAATGGTTAATTCAAAAGCAAGGGTCCTGGACTTCAGGAAAACTAACTTTTTCAAGATGGAAAAATAGCTGGATGGGTATATCTCTGGGAAGTGGGGAAAAAGTGGGCAAAATTGAAAGGAAATATTAGAAAGACAACAAATCTTTTTGCTATGAAAGTAAATAAAAGTAAAGAGGAAATGACTGCTTGTCATTTCTTTGATCTAAGCAGGTTAAAGTTGTCCTAATGGTTAGAGTAGCAAGATGATAATCAGGAAAGTCAGTGTTCAGGTCCCTCCGATTCTCCTTACGATTCTGGGCAAGTCACATCACTCGCTGTCACCTTAGACCCAAACCTAAGGCTTATTTATTAACTTGTGTTAACATTTTGCATGCATTAATGCAAGTTATTGGCTTAAATGGACCCCATGGAGAATAATAGGGCTTGTTTTAAATAACGTGAATTAACTCTCTTAGTGTTAACGCATTTTAGTAAATGAGCCTTTTAGATGCTAAGCCCTTTGGGTACCTAAAAATACCTACTGTACCTGAATGCAACTCACGTCAACCTACCAATGGAAAGGCATGAGCTAAAGCCAAATAAAAAAATGTGGTACTTTAAAAGAGAATTGATTGGGAAAGCATCAGTCAGAAAGGCACAGCACAATGTTACTGATAAATAAAATAAGATTACACAGAGCTTAAAACAATATCTCTTTAATCCCATGCATCGATTCTTTGAAAGGAAATGTAGTGTGTTTATAAGGCAATAAGATTCTTTCTACTAATGTTTTGCCAGTACTCTATGTATCTGGATAGTTTTGAATTAGCAGTTTATTCCTTACCAAGAATGGAAATGAGACGAACTCTGAAGTACAGTACAATTACATTTAAAGAAAGAGGAGGCCGGCTAATCTTTGAAACTTCACATGTTGCTATTTTCCTCTCTAGCATTAATTGTTGCATTCAAAACATTCCCCCTATGTCAGCATACGCACCTAGCACTACTGCAGAATGTATTCTTTCTTTTTAACTGTGTTTGAGTAAGCATCAAGTTGATGATATTTTGGGGAATAAATTAATTTGCTCATTGTATGAGTCTCTCAGAGAAGTTGTTTGCACTAGTCCAGCCTACTATGGGGCTGGGATGCAGCAGAGAGAGTATTCACAATCCCCAGTCAGAGGGGAAAATTCTCAGCTATAACACACCAGCGACATCTAGTGACCAAATGTGGGATCCAAGTTAGCCACTTGGAGAGCTTTCGTTTACAGCCACCGACTGAGGACTGTCACTGTGATGGCTGGGGTGAATTCGGAATGGTGTTTAAAGATAGAGTAAAAATCACACAGTAGTTGTGAATAAGATCCCACGCTATCATAGTGTGACAGAAGCTGGCTTCAATTGACTTGGAAACCCATTGGAATAAGATTAAACTGCTGGGCCCAAACCAAAGAAAGTAATTTAGCAGTATTGGAGGCAGATGGTTACAGAAGTATCTACTGGTAATATCTCTGTATGTTTTATAGTTCCATATAAAAAAACACACTAACAGGAACCTGTCCCTCCAAGAAGAGGTTATTTATAAAATAATATATTGACTGTTTTTTTTCAGAAGCATCTTTAAAACTTGAGACTTTATCATGTTTTTCTTTCTCTTGATCCCCAGCGTCCCATCATGTCGATTTGCTGGGGTCACAGAGACTCACGCCTGTTCCTAGCCTCTGGCCCTGCACTCTATGTAGTCAGAGTGGAGCACCGGATCTCCAACCTCCAGCTTCTCTGCCAGCACACGATCGCTACCTGTTTGCGGGATGACAGAGAAATTGTCAAGCTTACCTTGCCGCCTCGACTGTGTTCATACCTCACAACTGCTTTCATAAACACTATAAAGGTAACATGACAGGATGCAGAGCAGGTCTGAAGCCATGAGATCCTCAGCTTGGAAAGAAAGTGTATTTCTGAAGCACGGTAGTACAGAACACTGTAATTGTTTGTTTAAACCAGTTTGTCAACTCTGCACCAGTACAAATTGAGATTGAAAGAACTGCAATCAGACATGCTAACTGTAGGAACAGATAAGTGTCAAGTAGTGGTGGTGGGGTTCCCTGTGGTGAATCTGCCAGAGGGAGGGAGAGACTGCTGAATGCCCCTTAAAAGTATTTTCAGGAACACATGTGGTTTGTATCTAATTTTCTTCATTCATGTTTAAAGGAACCCATTGCAGTATTCCGTTGCCTTCCAAAATAATATCCTCTTCACTACATCAAGAGAGAAACAAAAGTTGTAGTCAATATCTTGCTTTATGCATATTACCTTTATATTCCATTCTAACTTAGACTGTCATGTCATAAAAATGTTGATAGGCTAGTACCCGTTTTGCAAGATTTAGCTGTGAGATTCAAATGAACTCATGGCTCTTTATATCCTTTAGCTAAACTTTATACAAAATGTAACACATTGCTACAATTGGAAGGGGCTCCCCACATTTATTTGTTCATTCACTGGTTCTTGATATCCCACTCAGTCGGTCAGAACCCTAGAATGGCTTACAATGAAAAACATACATAATCAGATCCACAATACATTGAGATACATAGATTCCCCAGTACTCTCCTCCTCCACCCAACATTGACCCACCCTGTCCCCAGTGAATGTTGCCTCGAACATCCAGCTATTCGCGCAGGCCGCCACTGCCACTTGCTATATTTCTGCCATTGGCGCCTGCTCCCCCACTGCCAGGTAGGCGTCACTCAACACACTATCAAGTGGCACTTCATGGTTTCTCTTCCAACTGTGTTCCTCCATGTTGAGCTTTTTTACAGCCATGATGACTATGACATGGTCTTAAGACATGTAATGCCACACATGTGCATCAAATACTTCTGAGAGAAAGAAAAATCAACAACAAACACACTGCCTGTTATTTATAGGCTGTAATGTGATATTAGTGGGGTGACACTTTGACTTTCCTTTTTGTTTTCTCTGTGTGCACTTAAATCTCTCCTGTTCAATAAATAATCAGAGAAAAATATTTAGTAAACTTGGTTGTCAGCAAATTTATTAAGAGCCAGGTCCAAAAACAATATTTTAGTCCATATCGTCCTGCTAGACCCATTCAGACAAGTGGATTGTGTTCTCCTCCTAGCAGATTGGTGCAGACAGAACCAATGAAATGCCCAGGTTTCAATGACATTATTCCCATGCCTCTGTGCGTCTCAGCCTTCAGTATTCTTTTGTCTCCAGCAGATGGTGGATGGATTTTCTCCACTTTGAAGAAAATCTGAGACAATTAAGAGGAAAAAGATTGAATTTGCTCATGAAAGACCACCTTGAGGGTGACTGTCCTTGAGAGCGATATTGGAGGCTCCTCTAGACTGCGGTCTTTTCGTTAGCCACCGGAGGAAGGAAAATTGGTTCAGCTCTGCACTATTATCATGATAAAAGCCTATTGAACAGCCAGGAAAAACATTGGAAGGATTTGGAAGAATTCAGTAGCCTCACACAACCTCAACGCCCTCTCCCTCCTCCTCTGCCCCCCCTACTCACCCCTGAAGATCGCAGAAGGCTCTCAGAGGAATCTGCCTGCCAGCCACCTTAAAACACAATGTCTGCAAAGTCAGAGAAGCAGTTTCAGAGGAGGAGGAGAGTTGATCCCAGCTTGAGTTTTCTACCTGGGTTCTCAAGGGGTGAGTATCAAGGCTTGACCTTGTCATTGTCTGTCTTGGGAGCTCCCGATTCCGTCCATCTGGGGCGCAATTCAGAGTGTACCACCGGTGACTGTTGGCACAGTGTGGGGGTTTTCTGCGCTTTTCTACACACATTAGTAGTGTCTTTTAGTATTGTGTGCCTGGGGGGTCACGCGTTCTGCCCGAGCATCTCCAATGTACGTTCCTACCCAAGCATCTGTTATGCGCATTGCTGTACAAGCACTGTTAGCGTGCATCTTCTGGGCTATTGTTTAACGTGCCTTAACTTCTTTGCCTTCTTCCAGGAAGTTTTGTTTGACTCGTGGCAAGCGAGGTACTTCATCTCCAGCTTCTGGACTCTGCTCTTCTTGTATGGCAGCTTCCATGTTGTCCCTGTAAGGTCTGTTCCCCCCCCCCCAACCTCTCAGCCAGAGGATGCAGCTGGTCCAGCCTTTCCTGTCTCAGGGCAGATGGCAGATGGCACTGTGGATAAGGATGGCCAGCCAGCCAGCCAGAGGTTCCAGCAACCGTGCTGTTAGCCACTCCCTATCCTTTAGAATATCGGCAGCAATGGCTATGTCCCCTGGTGCTGAGTGGCCATTTCTGAGAGGAGAGCTTCTGGACCCTGGATTGTCCTCCCCGGAATTCTTTTCCTTTTTACAACAGGCCTGGTCATTCTGGCATGGAAATTCTGACCCTGTGGCCTCTGGGTTCTTTTGAGTGCAGTCTAGTGAGGAGCAGGCCGAGAGTGGAAACCCTGTTTGATTGCCTATGACTAACAGTCAGCAGTGAAGGTTGCTTTCTGGAGATATGGAGCAGCTGGAATCTGTCTGAGACTTGGATTGTGACTTGGGTTCAGATGTCTTGGCTTTGGGCTCTGATGTGGACGAAGACATGTTCTCGCCTTAAGAGGATTATTAAGAGGCTGGTGTTCTTTGCCTGTTCCAAAAGGAGGAACTGGCGGCATTGATTGCCAGGTTCTCATCCACCTTGAACTTAGCGGATGCATCCACCCCTGCAAGGGATGCAGAAATCTATTACAGTCGTCGTCTTCTCGGAGGTGATCAAGGACATGATCTGATCAAAGTGGGATGTTCCTGACTTCCCACCCAAGGGGTTATGGGTTATAAGAACATGTATGCTTCCCTGGAGAAGGAGCGCGTTGTGTGGTTTGGTATACATTAAGGACCTGAGATTAATTAAGCTTCAGGTGAACAAAGTACATAAAACATATTAGGTGCAGTTTTATTAGTATAAGAGTCCCTACCAACCCTTAGTAGGTAAAGAACTTAAATACCTCAACACAATCTTAAAACTATGATGCAGACAGCAGTCCAGCAGCGAGATGAGGGTTTTTCAGTCTTTTGCATTGAGTGTCACATGTATGATTTTCTCTCAGTTGGTGAGGGGTCTTATGTGTGCACTAGGTACAAGGAGCTCTTTGTTCTCAGGGAACGGGTTCGATCTCTGGAGGCTAGAGTAGCAGACTTGGAGGACATAAGGAAGACAGAGAGATACATAGACAAGACCTACAGGAATATAGTAGTGAAGTTCCACCTCCAGTCTGGCAGCATCCCTGTTGCCATGGAGGAGAGAGGTCTAGTGATAGAAGAGAATCACCCTGGTTGGACTTCCATGGGTCTTAGGACTCCCATCGCTATCGGCCTGGAAAGCCCTTTTACCCCTCAGCTTCTGGTTTTCAGGCTTATTCTTATTCCTTTTGTGATGCTTGTGGGCCCAGGCACATGACCCCCCTCCAGAGGATGTCCCTCCCAGGCTGCAAAGTGAAGTTTCGGGGGCCCATTCCCTTGTACCTCCAGTTGGAGGCAGGCTTCGCCTTTCTTTCAGGAATGGGCGCAAGCCACCAAGGATCACTGGGTGCTAGACACCATTCAGCACGGCTGTGTCCTGGAATGCAAAGAGCCGATCCCAGATGCATTTGTCATCGCCCCCTGTGGGTCAGAAAACATGTTGCTGCTCCTGAAGGCAGTGATGCCTGTTACCCCGGACGATCTCAGCAAGGGCAGATATTCGATCTATTTCGTGTTGGCCAAAAAGGATGGCTCTTTCTTGTCCATTCTCGAAATCAAGGGTGTCAATGCGCACTTGCACGTCTTGCGCTTCTGGATGAAAACTTTGTGATCAGTAATTCAAGCAGTATGCTGAGGGGAGTTCCTTGCATCTCTGGATTTGGCCGAAGCATATTTTCATCTCCCGATCTGGTAGGATCAGCAAACATATCTGCATTGTGTGTTCGCACTTTGTTTGACACCGTTCCATTTAGACTCTCCACTGCCCCATCAGTGATGCTGAGAGCTAAGCTATTGGTAGCTTAACTACTGGCAGAGTCTCCCAAGATGGACAGGTCTCAGCTGAGGTGCCAGACTAAGAATCTAGACAACTGAACAATAAAGATATAACAGTGAAGACCAAAGTTAAATACCTAGGAGTCATCCTAGAGCAAGAGCTGAATCTTCAAGTTCAAGTAAAACGAGCAACAAAATCAGTTCAGAATCCTAAAACACATGTGCCCTCTGCTAAACCCACCAAACTTGGAACAGCTTGGAGAGTGGCCTAGTGGTTGGGGCAAGTTAGCTTGGGCCAGAGGTTCGAACCCTGCTAGAGGACAGCAACCTTGGACCCGAAAGGCACTTTGCATCACATGGTCTACTATGCTGGCAATGAAAAACAAGTAAGGCATGGTGTTGCGTTTATAATTAAGAAGAAACTTGTAATGAAATACAAGGCACTCTTGTTTGCCTAGGTGGAGAAGAACCTCCTAACTCTGTTGGCACAGCACTTTGCCGGGATGGACAGTGTGGAAGCGGACTATCTCAGCCAGCATTCTCTGGATCCTGGAGAGTGGAAGTTGAGTCAGGAGTCGTTTCAGTTAATTCTTTGCTGTTGGGTTGCCCCGAGATGGATCTGATGGTGGCCCATTCCAATGCAGAGTTGTGCCGCTGCTTCAGTCGCCACATGGAGACAAGGTCCGAGGGCATAGACACCCTGGTTCAGCCCTGGCCAAGACAAGGCCTGCTTTATGTTTTTCTGCCTTGGTCATTGTTGGGGCATGTAATTTGGCGTGTAGAGCGCCACCCAGGACGGATTGTTTCTGGGACAGATTGTTCTGATGGCACTGGATTGGCTGAGGAGAGCATGATTCGGAGATCTGATGCGGCTCCTACAAGCGCCTCTTCTTCATTTACCTCCGTGTCAGGGCCTATTATTTCAGGGGCTGATCATCCTGTAAGACTCGGCTCCCTTCTTGCTTATGGCTTGGCTCTTGAAAGGAGAGGGCTAGCACGTAAGAGCTAACTCTCCTGCGGTAATTTCCACTCTTCTCAGAGCCCGAAGGAAGTCTACCAACCTGGCATACCTGCGTGTCTGGTGCCTCTTTGAGTGATGGTGCGGCGCATGGGAGCTGATTCCTGGGGTGGCCATGGTGCCATCTCTGTTGACCTTTCTGTAGGCAGGCCTGGAAAAGAGCCTCCCTGAACTCTCTAAAGATTCAGGTAGCACCTCTGGCGCATTTTCTTCAAGGGGTGTGGCACTTATTTATTCTTCCTTCCTCCCCTCCAGTCTGTGGTCCCTTCCTGGGATCTGCATTTGGTGCTCAGGGCGCTGATGTCGAAGCCCTTTGAACTGTTGAAGCGCACTACTCTGAAGGATTTGACACTCAGTGTAGTTACTCAGCTGTAACAGGTGTTCTCCGGGGACAGCAGGAATCGGTCCTCACATATGGGTGACGTCGGCATCGATGGAGCCCTCGCAGAAGCATCCCCCCAGCTTTCAAAGAAAGCCTTTGGGAGGTGCTACCATGCATATGTGGTCCCTTTCCCGCCCAAGAGTGCCATCTTGCTCAGTCAGATGACATAGAACAACTATATTATATAGGGTATCCCTCTAATGAAATTAATCAAAGCCGGTGTAGCAGAATCCACAAGGTGCAATTAGAAACCTCTTATTAATATGCCAATTATTATTTAACCACTGGTCTCAGCCTATAGCGTGCACTGCTCAGGATACATATCGCAAGAGCTATGTGCTACAATAACATCAATGACCAGGTATAATTTTTAGAGTATGGCTTAGAAAGTGTCATGTACCAAATTTTGGGATTCTCAAAGAAAACCAGACTTATCTTAAATATTGATCCAGTTTCAGTTTTTGCCAATATTGCAGTTGCCCCAACGCCACCACTTCGGTATCCGATGCACGTTTCGTTGCTTCTTCAGGGGGCTTGCAAACAAAAATTGGCTCTGCATACAGAGGAAAATGCAGCAATTACTAAACAGATATATTTACTTTATAAGAGTAAAGATAGGAGATAAAAAATCAAACCTGAACTGGGATATCTCTGATTCAGGCTTGTGCGGGTAACAGTATACTTGATACGGCTGCCTAGCCCTCTCAAAAGACGCCGCGCATGCGAGTTGGGGGAATGCTCAAAAGGATTTAAATACTAGTAGCAAAGGATGATGTCATTCTCTGTGTGCCACCAATCACATCTCTCCATCTCACAGACAAGCTCTCCATTCGATCATACTATTCAGCCCTCCGGGGAAGACAGTTTGCAATGTGTAAATCCATTTTTGTTCCCGTAAGAGAAGCATTTTCGCTCGTGATCTCCCGGAGCTACCTCCTAGCACCCGATCAGTTCCAAAACAACGAAGATCTTGAAACAGATGACCTTGTTGTACACAGTGGGTTACTAAAGGGGCTTCCATCGTTTTGCAGTGAAGGCGGCTGCGATGTTCCCCCAAGCGAACCTTCAGGGGACGGGTAGTTTGTCCTATATATAGCAACCCACAAGGACATCTGATGGCATAGACTATATGGTCAGTGGTGCAGGAGGTGTAGTGCCATAAATTATATCGTTTCTCATGATAAATGAAAGTGTCCGTGTCTTCAGTGATAGCGCAAATAGTGCATTGACCGCATTTCTGATGACCGCCCTTGACACCTTCAGTCAATGAAGCCCCTCGTAGTTTTGCTGGGCTAAGCTGTTCCTTCAAATTAGCTGAGCGCGCCCATACACAACGGACCCGTTTATCTTGTAAACCCGGGATCGTGGTTAATACATTCTGATGTTTCTTAAAAATACGTTGGATAGAGCCGCTCAAGGGGGAATAACGGGTAATCAAATTTATATGATCTTCTTCCTGTTTTTCAGAAGGACGAGGAATTCGTGTTTGCAGTAGAAGTCCCCTGTTGTTATACAGTGCACGTTTATAGGCAGCCTTAATCACTGACGTTGGATACCCTCGAAGTTGAAAATTCTGAGTTAGCTGTTTTGCTTGATTCTTGTAATCAATTAATCGGGAACAATTACGACGATATCTAATGAACTGCGACAGTGGTAGACTGTCTTTCAATTGTTTAGGATGCTGGCTGGTGTAGTGAAGAAGGGTATTCCGGTCAGTTGGTTTTTTTATGAACCCAGGTTATCCAACTTTGAACGCCTTTCTGAACTTCTACATCTAAAAAAACCACCTTCTGGGTATGGTACGTATAAGTAAAGGTGATATGGGGATCCACCCCATTAAGCCAGTCTATGAATTCTATCAAAGCTGCCGCTGTTCCTTCCCACAAGGCAAAAACGTCATCGATAAAACGTTTCCATAATATGAGCTGATGTCTTTTGGGGGATTTTGAGAGCCAACGATGCTCAAAATCTTGCATGTATAAATTTGCCACTGACGGGGCACAGGTAGCCCCCATAGCCACTCCGGCAATTTGCTGATAAAGAATCCCTTCAAAATCAAAATAATTTTGAAAAATAGTTAGATGGGCCAGCTGAGATAGGAACTCTATGTGCTCTGGCACTTGATGTTATTGTTTCATCTTTGCAAAAACGAGAGGATTTATCGGCAGAGCACATAGAGTTCCTATCTCAGCTGGCCCATCTAACTATTTTTCAAAATTATTTTGATTTTGAAGGGATTCTTTATCAGCAAATTGCCGGAGTGGCTATGGGGGCTACCTGTGCCCCGTCAGTGGCAAATTTATACATGCAAGATTTTGAGCATCGTTGGCTCTCAAAATCCCCCAAAAGACATCAGCTCATATTATGGAAACGTTTTATCGATGACGTTTTTGCCTTGTGGGAAGGAACAGCGGCAGCTTTGATAGAATTCATAGACTGGCTTAATGGGGTGGATCCCCATATCACCTTTACTTATACGTACCATACCCAGAAGGTGGTTTTTTTAGATGTAGAAGTTCAGAAAGGCGTTCAAAGTTGGATAACCTGGGTTCATAAAAAACCAACTGACCGGAATACCCTTCTTCACTACACCAGCCAGCATCCTAAACAATTGAAAGACAGTCTACCACTGTCGCAGTTCATTAGATATCGTCGTAATTGTTCCCGATTAATTGATTACAAGAATCAAGCAAAACAGCTAACTCAGAATTTTCAACTTCGAGGGTATCCAACGTCAGTGATTAAGGCTGCCTATAAACGTGCACTGTATAACAACAGGGGACTTCTACTGCAAACACGAATTCCTCGTCCTTCTGAAAAACAGGAAGAAGATCATATAAATTTGATTACCCGTTATTCCCCCTTGAGCGGCTCTATCCAACGTATTTTTAAGAAACATCAGAATGTATTAACCACGATCCCGGGTTTACAAGATAAACGGGTCCGTTGTGTATGGGCGCGCTCAGCTAATTTGAAGGAACAGCTTAGCCCAGCAAAACTACGAGGGGCTTCATTGACTGAAGGTGTCAAGGGCGGTCATCAGAAATGCGGTCAATGCACTATTTGCGCTATCACTGAAGACACGGACACTTTCATTATCATGAGAAACAATATAATTTACGGCACTACACCTCCTGCACCACTGACCATATAGTCTATGCCATCAGATGTCCTTGTGGGTTGCTATATATAGGACAAACTACCCGTCCCCTGAAGGTTCGCTTGGGGGAACATCGCAGCCGCCTTCACTGCAAAACGATGGAAGCCCCTTTAGTAACCCACTGTGTACAACAAGGTCATCTGTTTCAAGATCTTCGTTGTTTTGGAATTGATCGGGTGCTAGGAGGTAGCTCCGGGAGATCACGAGCGAAAATGCTTCTCTTACGGGAGCAAAAATGGATTTACACATTGCAAACTGTCTTCCCCGGAGGGCTGAATAGTATGATCGAATGGAGAGCTTGTCTGTGAGATGGAGAGATGTGATTGGTGGCACACAGAGAATGACATCATCCTTTGCTACTAGTATTTAAATCCTTTTGAGCATTCCCCCAACTCGCATGCGCGGCGTCTTTTGAGAGGGCTAGGCAGCCGTATCAAGTATACTGTTACCCGCACAAGCCTGAATCAGAGATATCCCAGTTCAGGTTTGATTTTTTATCTCCTATCTTTACTCTTATAAAGTAAATATATCTGTTTAGTAATTGCTGCATTTTCCTCTGTATGCAGAGCCAATTTTTGTTTGCAAGCCCCCTGAAGAAGCAACGAAACGTGCATCGGATACCGAAGTGGTGGCGTTGGGGCAACTGCAATATTGGCAAAAACTGAAACTGGATCAATATTTAAGATAAGTCTGGTTTTCTTTGAGAATCCCAAAATTTGGTACATGACACTTTCTAAGCCATACTCTAAAAATTATACCTGGTCATTGATGTTATTGTAGCACATAGCTCTTGCGATATGTATCCTGAGCAGTGCACGCTATAGGCTGAGACCAGTGGTTAAATAATAATTGGCATATTAATAAGAGGTTTCTAATTGCACCTTGTGGATTCTGCTACACCGGCTTTGATTAATTTCATTAGAGGGATACCCTATATAATATAGTTGTTCTATAACTACCCTCTGTAAACAGACCAAACACTTTCAGTGTGTTCACAGTCAGATGACATAGCTAAAAGATGGCAAAATAAAAGATGGTAAAAGAGCAACTCCAAGGGGATGAGGGAGGGTTGTGAGGACTGAAGAAAGCCCCCAGGTAAGTGACACATTAAATACCTTTATGGAAATGGGTAAAAGGGTCAACTTATGGAAAACAGTGTGTATAAATGCCTGTAGCATGGGAAATAGGATCCTAGATGTTGAAGCTTTAATGGGAGAGGCTAACTTGGATTTAGTGGCAGTTATAGAAACATGGTTCAGAGAAAACCATGACTGGGATGTAACTATACCAGACTATACTTTATTCAGAAAGGACAGGGTAGGAAGAAGGGGAGGAGGAGTGGCACTATATGTAAAAAAAAAATAATATTAAAGCTTTGGAATTACAAAGCTTAAAAGGGAGAGAGGAGGCACTGTGGGTGAAACTAGAAAGAGGGAAAGAGGCATCTATTTGCATTGGCGTGATATACAGACCTCCCTCACAGGAAGAAGAGGTGGACGGAGAGTTAATTGAAGACATATGCAGCATTGCTAGGAAAGGGGAAGTGCTACTGATAGGGGATTTCAATATGCCAGATGTTGATTAGCACATCTAGCACAAACTGCATTGATTTTCCAATAAGTGGGGCTTATTGGATCATATCTTTCAATTAAATCCTCTTTTTTTGCCTTGTGTCAGAATCATTTAGTAAAATCCATCTTTGACCAAAATAATTTTTAAATTCTGGCCTTTGCACTTATTCTTTCCTATTTAGACGATTGTAATTCCCTTTATAATAGTTTACCGCAAAACTAAATCCATCGACTACAATTATTCCAGCATGCTACTGCGCGACTCATAGGAATAAAGAAATATTAACAAAGCATTAGCCCTCAGTTCTTCAAGAATGTTATAAACTTCTTTCTGACCTCTTCATCCCTTATAACTCATCCCGTCCTACAAGATCCAAATATTCCAATCAGCTTTGTCTCCCACTCCCCTCAAAAATGCACTGGGAGACCATCAGACAAACTGCTTTTATTAAAATTTTGGTACTGCTCAATGGAACATTTTGCCTCGTGACCTACGAGGCAAATCAAATTGGAGCAAATTTAAACTAACTTTAAGACCAATCTTTTCTCTGAAGCTTTTGGAAACTAAATCCATGACTAATTACTTTTAATTCTAGTTCTGTATTTTGCTTTGGTACTTTCCTTATCTTATGACTATTGTATTTTTTCCCTTTTAAAATGTTTTATGTTAGCCACTTTGGTGAGCCTTAACAAAACCTAGAGGCAGTATAGCAAATATTAAAATAAACTAAAACTAAACTAATTACAATAAAATCCCTGAAAACTGTTAAAAACAGCAAACCTATCTGAAGGGAAATGGGACAAGATCCTGAACGTACCACAGTGTGCTTTTAGAGCAATGTCCTGCCTGGGAAGAGGAGAGGGAGGTTTCTGTGGGGTACTGCCTAGCAGGGTAACTGGAAACTGCCAGAAATCGTATACATCTGCCAAAGATTGTGCACCTCTTCACTCATATCAGGCTGCAGCATATGCTCTTGGTCACTGTGACTGCTTTTCTACCTCCCCATAGGCTTACTTTTGAAATATGAAGCATAAGGTGATGGGAGAGAAGCCATAGGAACCAAAAGCATATGCACTCTTGCTGTCCCCATGCGGCTGCTCATCTGCCAGTTCCTTATGTGGTCAAAGAGAGCTGAATATTTGGAAAGGAGGGAAGAGGGACATAGGAGATAAGATACTGGAGAGGAGGAACAAAGGGCAAAATATAGGGGAAGGAAGAGAACTGATTAAATGGTAAGTAAAACCCTACTGTTTAGTCATTTAACTGTTTAAACATTTTCAACGTTGTTGTGTGGGACGTTTCAAATCGAGCAGAACACCATCAAAGATGATCCCAAAACTGGATGACCGTCCACGTCAATGAATGATGATCATGTTCAGAACGCGCACGCTTTAATTTGAGAAAATCAATGCCTAACTGTCTGTGATGTTACTGAAGAAGTAGGCATCAGTAAAAGTTTGTGTCACACAATTGTGACTTAAAAACTTCAGATTCATCGTGTTGCTGCAAAATTTGTCCCATGTGTCACATGATGATGAAACTTTCTCAAAAATGTTATAACAGGTGATGAAACATGGGTGTACGAGTATGATATTGAAACAAAAGTGCAATCATTCCATTGGATGGGAGAATCATCTCCATGACCAAAAAAAGCACATCAGAGTCTATCAAATGTGAAGGTGATATTGATCGTCTTTTTTGATTGGAAGGGCGTTGTTCATCATGAATTTGTTCCAAGGGGGTCAGTCAACGGACAGTTTTCTTGACAGTCATGAGGCATTTAGGAGAGGCAGTGCGACAAAAAAGGCCTGAAGAGTGGAGAAAGACGACCTGGATGCTGCACCATAACAATGCACCTGCTCACTCATCGCTCCTTATCTGTGAATCTTTGGGGAAGCACGTCTCTAGTCCCACAGCCTCCTTACTCTCCAGATTTGGCCCCTGTGGACTTCTTTTTGTTCCCGAAATTGAAATCCACTTTGAAAGTTCGCCGATTTCAAATAGAAGAGAGAGAAATAAATTCACTACAGGACCCTACATGCCATTCCACAAAGCGAGTTCCAGGACGCATTTGAGAAATGGAAAAGATGTTGGGAGTGGTGTATACATAGTGGAGGGGAATACTTTGAAGGGGACAAGTCTGACTAAGTTGTACGCACATCAATAAATGTTTATTTAAACTAGTTTGGTTTCTTTTTAGACAACCCTCGTATTCCTGAAATTGTTAGAAAAGGAAGTAGAAACAAAAACTTGGAACAGCTTGGTTGATAAATGTTTACCCCCTCATATTTCTATAACCAATCACCTTCAAAAGCATTTACCAAGTGATTAGGGCGAACCTGTGCTGAATTGTACTGATTCACGTGATCATAGGATAAACTCAACAGTTCTTGTTTTCCTCTGCTGGATAGCATATTTCAAAGCAAAAACCTAACCATGAGCACCAAGAAGCTGGCAAAAAAACACCAGGAAAAAGTTGTGAAAAGGCACAGATCAGGAGATAGGTATAAAAGATTGGGGAGTCCTTGACTATCCTTTGGAGCATGGTCAGAACAGTTATATCAGCAAGTGGAAGGTGTATGGCATCACCACAATAGCCACCTTAGATCAGGCCATCCTTTCAAACTGGATGACCATGGAAGCAAGCAGGCGGCCAATGACAATTTCGAAAGAATTACAGACTTCCAAGGCCAAGACTAATTAAAGTGTGCATGTCCTGCCCCTTTGGAGCCCCTTCGGAGTCCAGAGGAGTCTATTGCGGAGCTGAATGGGGAAACGAAAGAAGCGGTCTCAGCCAATTGCAGCGGCTAAGACCGTGAAGACCACTGGCCCAATGGATCGTCATCTTCCCTCTACCTGCAACTTCTAAATTGGACGGTTCAAATGTTTTATCTGAGTCAGTCAGCTCCGCTGTGGACAACTCCTCTATTTCGGGTCCAACCCCGCCCAGCTCACAGGGATTAATTGAGGTAGGTGCTGTTTCAGGCTTGATTGACCTGACCTGACCCAGCCCGCCCCTTTACCTTCTCAAACGTCGTCCCACCAACCTGATAATTTGGTCTCCTTTGTTCCCCTACGCTTTGCTTCAGCCGTGGAAACTTTGCCTGTTCCTGAAAATGTAACTTTGAGTGATATCTGGGCAGTTGTGACACGTACTGAACTTTCAGTTCGATCTGCTTTTTCACAAATTTCTCAATTTTCTACTGATGTTATTTCTAAGCTTACTGAATTGGAAGATGGCATGGCTGTTTGTAAGATCGCTGTTAAGAAGGTGGAAGGTCAGCTGAATATTGCACAGGCTAATATTTCTTCAAATGTTAGAGAAAGTTTAGTAGTTAATCATCATTTAGAGTCTCTGGAGAATGCTTCCAGGGTTAAGAACTTGCGTTTTATTAATTTTCCTCGAATGCATTATCTCTCCCCAATGATATTGCTACAAAAATATTTTAAAGAAATATTATTGATTTCAGATGTGGATGCTATTAAGTTATCAAATGTGTATTATCTTTCTTCTGGGGTGCGGTCCCAGGCTTCTTCCCAGGATGAGTCTTTATTTGAGGCTTTCTGCTTTCTTGGAAACCTCATCGGAAGTTATTCCACAACGTGCTACTTTAATTGTTTCTTTTTTGCTGTTATCTGATAAGAATTTAGAATTGAAGCTTTATTTTTCCAAGAAAAGTGCAGTTTTTTGTGGTTTTCCGATACAGATCTTTCCAGATGTCTGTAGGGTTACCCAGAAACGCAGAAAGGAATTTTTGGTATTAAAGCCTCGGACCCTAGCCCTGGGTGCCACGTTTTTTTTAAAATATCCTTGTAAGTGCCTTGTGCAATTTCAACAGGCTAAGTATGTTTTTTTGGAGCCTTCCCAGTTAAAGGCTTTTGTTTCTGGTAAGGAGAATGTTGGTTGAAGGTTTTCTATTTTGTTTCCTTTTTTTTTTTTTTCTTTCTACCTGTTTGCGTATGTATATGGGGTTTAATTGATTAGCCACAATTTTGTCTATCTGGGCTACGGTAGAATATTATGGAAGTGTTTTGTGTTTTACTTTTATTTTCCAGGTTTTCCCATTAATGTGGTCATGGACAATTTGTCTTTATAAATGTCTTTTAGTTTTCTTGAATTGTATTTTGGACAGTATTTTGTCTTTCTGTACAAGAGTTTCATTCTTGGATTTATGTTTAAATTTGAAAATAAATAATTAAAAAAATAATTAAAGTGTGCATGTGACAATAATATCCAAGGCATCCCACAAATCTGGCATGTATGGTGGGATGGTAAAAAGGAAGCCATTATTCAACAAAACCCACCTTGTATCCCATTTATTTAGTAGGATTTATATACTGCTTTATCCTAAAATCGAAGCGGTTTACAATGAAGTTCAAAACTTACAAAAACAAGAGAAGGAACAAACAGGGATTATATTAAATGAACTTATTTACATATTTACAAAGCCTAAATATAAGAACATAAAAAGGAAAAATATAAAGAGAAAATAACAAAAAGGTAGAAATAAAAATAATTAATCATGTGATGTCACCAAAGTGTTCAGAGTTGGGTGGTGGTTTCAGATTTTTCTTAAAACCCTTAGCATTGGTGATGGCTCTGAGATGATTGGGGAGTAAATTCCAGAGGGAAGGGAGCAGCGAATGAAATAGCACTTCTTGAAGTGACTTGCTTGACTTTTGTATAATTTTTAGGAATAGATAAAGTGAAACTGTTAGTCTTCTGGATCTACTATTTGATTCAATCGTGATAAGAGATTTAAGTATGCCTGCAGTAGAGTCTTGTAATATTTTAAAAATGAACAAAATAGCCTTATATTTAATGTGGGAAATGATGGGTAGCCTGTGAAGTTGATTCAGAAGGGGGGGGGGGGTGACATGATCTCCTCTAGAGGTGCCAGTTAGGATGCGAGCTGCAGTATTCTGTACCATTTGCAGAGGGCGGATTGCTTGTTTAGGTAATCAAAGACAGATGGAACTGCAGTAGTCAATAGCTGGTGTGATAATTGTCTGAAAAACAGTACGGAAATGATCATGGTTAAGCAGTGGTTTTAATCATTTGAAGCAAGCAAAGGAACACTCAGGAGATACTGTAGTGATGTAGCAAAAATTTTGCAGTCTAACTAAACTAGAACCTTTTGACCTGAATGAAAGTGAAAATGATGGCAGAAAAAGACCATATAACTTATTCAGTGTGCCCATCCAAGCATTACATTTGGTGCAAACCCAACATAGCACAGTTCATGACTGTTGTGGTATGCACAAAACTAACCCATTTGGAGAAATTGCCCCTGAAAGAAAACATTATCCATATGCATGGTGGTGGCGGCGGCAAGGGGGAATATTTCTGATTTGCAGGGACTGGAGCACTTGTCAGGATGGAGGGGACAATCAATAGATAAAAGTACAGAAAAGTCCTTAAGAAAAACCTCAGCACTCTGCAAGAAAGCTGAAACGGGCACAGAAGATAATTTTTCAGCTTGACAATAGCCAAAACACACTGCTAAAGCTATAGTGGAGTGGCTAAGGGACCAACAAGGTAAATGTCTTTGAGTAGAGAGCCCTGATTTCAATCCAATTAAAAATCTGTGGCTTAACTTGAAGAATGCTGTTCATCAACGCTCCCCAAGGAGCTTGACAGTGCCTGAACAATTTTGTGTGCAAACGTTGGAGGAGATCTATCCCAACAGACTCATAACTATTAATTACCAAAGGTATTTGCATCAAGTATTGACTCTGGTGTGGAGACTTAAAGCAGTTGTATTTTAGTTTGTTTTTTTGATATATGTTTTGTCCCACACATACAATATTTTCCTCTGAAAGGTGTTATGATGTTTTGATGAGTGAAACAAACTCATTTCCAACAAAATGTGGAAACATTCAAGAGAGTGTGGACGTTCAACAGCACCATCAAGTGTGCTATACAACACAAGCAGCTTTATTCATTAGGCCTCATAATAAGCCTAAGGGTAGCGTTTAGAACTGTGACCCTAAATTGAAACTTTTCAGCCCATTTCTAATTGATGGAGGATGAAAGAATTTTAAAAACTTGCAAAGTCAGTCTGAAATAATTACATGACATCATAATAAAGCTCTTCATTCTGACTATTCAGGTTTATAATTAGTAATCTCCAGGAACAAGCAGGAATAAGTCCTCACATATGGGTAAGTCGGAACCGACGGAGCCCGCGTGGGAAAGCTCCCCAGCTTTTCAGATGAAAAGCTTTTGGGGCTTCCCACAGCGCATGCGCGCTGCCTTCCCGCCTTCCTTACCAGCTCTCTTCAGTTCTCTCTTTTTCCGCGGAGCCAGCAGGTCGTGTTCCTGTCACCGCTGAAGAGATTGTTACTTTAATTTGTTTCTTTTGACCGCGTACCTGCCTTCCCCATACCAAAACCGGTACTGCCGGTCTCTCTTTCTTTCTTTTAAAAAAAAAAAAAAAAATCTTTTTTTATTTTCTCAGCACAGCTTGGTAACTTTTGTTAGGCCTTCAGGCCTACACAAATTCTCCTCATGGAGAAACCAGCCCCTGGTTTTAAAAAGTGTACCAAGTGCAATGCTGTTATTTCTCTCACAGACACCCATGAATGGTGTCTTAAATGTTTAGGACCTGACCATTCCATACCGGACTGCCCATTCTGCTCCCAGATGTCTAAACGTGGTATGCAGAACCGGGCCAACAAGTTCCATGTGCTGTTTGCTTCAGATAATCCAGCATCACAGTCATCCAGGTCTTCCTCTCCGGATGGATCTCAGGTAACCAAACTTTCTGTGGGCAAATCCTCTAAAAGCAAATCTCTTTCAAAAGATCGACAGGCTCTCAATCTTGAGTTCGAGGATTCTGCCCAGACCAAAAAACCCCGGCGGAAGGCTCCGGCCTCCAAAGCATCACCTATGGGGTTACAGGTTGACATCGATGGCACGGCCTCGACTGATCACCTGTTAGACTGCTCTGGGGTACCGGTCGATACCGGTACCGACATCCAGGCAGCAGTGGCGTCCATGGGCAATACTGTCCAGACCATGCAGCAGGCCGTTTTGGCTTTCATTAAGGCTGCGACGCCCTCGGTACCGATTCCATCGGTACCGACCCCGGTTCCGGTATCCACACCGGAACCGAGACCATCGACTTCCAAGCGTCGATCGGTTCCGCTTGCTGGATTCCGGCTTTTGCCCGATACCAATCCCATGCCCGATACGCCCGATGTCGATATCGATCGGTACGCGTATCGTGCATTGCAAGCACAGAGAGAATACTCAGATTCTTCTGATGAGTTCAATTCCTCTGATGACTCTGCTGAGTTTGATCTTCCTGAGGAGCCCTCTTCTCTAAAGAGGAGGATGTCTCCTCCAGAGGATTTATCCTTTCAGGATTTCATTGTTGATGTAGCTAAAGCACTTTCTATTGCTACATCTGCTAAAAAGGAACCCAGATCAAAAAAATTGGATATTTTAGGATACTCTAAACCTCCTAAAGAGGCAGTTACTCTGCCTATCCATGAAATCCTTCAAGAACACTTGATGGATTTGTGGGAGACTCCTCTAACCCTGTCTCCTCATTCCGTAGGTTGGACACCATGTACCGGGTCCCTCCTTCTCCTGGGTTTCAAAAGACTCAGCTGCCTCACCACTCCATTGTGGTGAAGTCTGCTATGAAGAAGATAAAGAGTCCTAAAAGGCATTCCTCTACCCCTCCAGGGCGAGAATGTAAGACCCTCGACTCTTTTGGTAGAAAGATCTTTCAGGCTAGTATGCTTATAGCCACGATCAATTCTTACAGCCTTTATATGGGCATGTTTCTCAGAGAACTTGCCCTAAAGGTATGGCATTTAGCCCCCTTTATCCCTGAGGATAAAACGGAGGACTTCACTACTCTGGTGACACAACTTTCAGAGGTCTCCAAGTTTTCCAACAGGGCAGCCTTTGATTCCTTTGAGGTTGCTGGCAGGGCTTCGGGAATCGCTATTGCAGCCCGACGTCTTGCTTGGCTCCAGGCTTCTGACCTAGAACCCTGGGTCATGGATGGCTTAAGGAATCTGCCCTGTACAGGAGAGAACTTATTTGGTGAGGACTGGCAAATTAAAGCTGCTCAAATGGACGCAGAAAATGCCACTCTAGATAGACTTTCTAAGTCTACTTCTACTCCTGCCAAAAAGAAACCTTTTAAAAGGCCGTACTACAAGAAGGCCAGATTTTCCACAAATACTGGCCAACAATCTTCTCAGCCTCGCTTTGCTGCTAAACGTCAGCAATCTAAGCAAGTAAAGTCAAAGTCTGCAGTGTCTGCTACACCCCAGCAGGCTCAACCCCCTCAGGGGTTTTGACTTGCCCCTAGAGAACTTAACATTTCTGGCTCTGGAACAACCAGAGCCTCTCACCATACCGGGAAGGTTAGCTCACTTTGCTCCCAGATGGGAGCAAATAACATCAGAGCAATGGACCCTCTCTATCATCAGAGAGGGCTACAAACTTCATTTCTCCAGCCTTCCTCCCCATACCATGGTGAGGCAATTCAGTTCTCCCCCATCTCTTCTGACCCTGTTGGGTCAGGAAGTCTCCTCTCTCCTTGCCCAAGGGGCAATAGAGGAGGTTCCTCTTCCTCAACAGGGGTTAGGGTTCTATTCCCCTTATTTTCTCATCACAAAGAAGACAGGGGGCTTCAGACCTATCCTAGATCTGAGAGAATTGAACAAGTTTCTGTTCAAGGAGAAATTCAAAATGCTCTCTCTGGGCATTCTCCTTCCATACCTTCACAGTCAGGATTGGCTTTGTTCTCTAGATCTCAAGGATGCGTACACTCATATACTCATCCATCCATCCCACAGAAAATATCTTCGATTTCTGTTCCAGGGAAAACATTTCCAATACAGAGTACTTCCCTTCGGTCTCGCCTCTGCTCCAAGAGTATTCACAAAATGCATGGCAGTCGTAGCCGCATTTCTAAGAGGCATGGGAGTCTTCGTGTTCCCATATCTGGACGACTGGCTCATCCGAGCTCCATCTCAGTCAGAAGTCCAGATTTCCTTGGACCGCACAAGGCGTATTCTTCAATATCTGGCACTTGTGGTAAATATTCCCAAGTCCCAACTCATCCCTACTCAGTCCCTGGAATTCATAGGGGCTTATCTGGATTCCACCACTGCAAGGGCCTACCTTCCTCTGGTCCGAGGCCAAAGGCTAATAAGCTTGGCCTCCCAGGCTCAGTCCAGAAGTCACTTGTCAGCCAGAGAAATGCTGCAACTTCTGGGCCACATGGCCTCCACGGTTCATGTGGTGCCCTATGCTCGCCTCCATATGAGAGCAGCTCAATGGACATTGGCCACCCAGTGGTCTCAAGCATCGGGACTGCTGTCAGACCAGGTACTCACCTCAAAACGTCTGTTTTAGTCTCTCCAGTGGTGGACATCCTCCAAAAATCTGTTGTTGGGGACCCCCTTCCAACCTTCGTTGCCCCAAGCAACCCTCACAACAGATGCCTCCCAAACAGGGTTGGGAGCTCATCTTCAACATCTCTCCACTCAGGGAACCTGGTCTCCCCAAGAGACCACCCTTCATATCAACCTTCTGGAACTGCGAGCAATCTTCCTTGCCCTCACAGTCTTCCATACCCTCCTTGCCAACCTGACTGTCCTAGTTCAGACAGACAATCAGGTGGCCATGTTCTATGTCAACAAGCAAGGAGGGACGGGCTCTCTGTCGCTTTGCAACGAAGCTCTCAGATTATGGGCTTTCGCCAGAGAGCATCAAATTCATCTTCTGGCAGTGTATCTTCCAGGAGTTCAAAACTCTCGGGCAGACAGACTCAGTCGCGTTCTGCTTCCACACGAGTGGTCCCTGCATATGGACCAGATACACAGAATCTTCCAGGAATGGAGGACCCCGGACATAGACCTCTTTGCAAGTCCGTGGAATGCCAAACTTCCCCGGTTCTGTTCCAGGACTCCGTGTCAGGGAGCTCAGGCCAACGACGCCTTTCTCCTGCATTGGGGTCAGGAATTCCTGTATGCTTTTCCACCCATTCCTTTGATTCCCAAGACTCTGTTCAAACTTCAGAGGGATCACGGGTCGATGATCCTTATAGCTCCACGCTGGCCACGCCAAGTGTGGTTCCCTCTACTTCTACAGCTCTCCCAGGGCTCCTCCCTGGACCTGGGAGCTGCGCCAGACCTTCTGTCTCAGGAGAAAGGGACTTTGTGGCACCCAAACCCCAAGTCCCTACATCTCCGAGCTTGGTTACTGAAGGCTTAAGCCTTCATGAGTTTAATCTTTCTCAGCCAGTGAAAGATATCCTTCATGCCTCTAGGAAACCCTCTACCAGGCGTTCCTATGCTTTCAAATGGAAACGTTTTTTCCATTTGGTGTGCTCAACAGGGTCTTGACCCTCTGGCACTTCCTTTGAATTCTCTACTAGACTATCTCCTGCATCTTTCCAAAGCAGGCCTCAAGACGAATTCAGTACGAGTCCATTTAAGTGCTATTACAGCATCCTTAAAACCTATAAATGGAC
Organism: Ichthyophis bannanicus; assembly: GCA_033557465.1. Taxonomy (NCBI): domain Eukaryota; kingdom Metazoa; phylum Chordata; class Amphibia; order Gymnophiona; family Ichthyophiidae; genus Ichthyophis; species Ichthyophis bannanicus. The sequence goes on from CM066033.1 coordinate 789,488,773, forward strand.
AACCTGTCTCCTCTCATCCTCTCGTTGCAAGGTTCATGAGAGGCCTGACCCTAACTAAACCTCCCATCCGACCTCCGCCGGTAGCATGGGATTTGAACCTAGTTCTAGGTCAGCTTATGAAACCACCTTTTGAGCCTTTGGACTCTACTTCCTTGAAATTTCTTTCCTGGAAGGTTCTTTTCCTTATTGCAGTCACTTCGGCTCGCCGCATCAGTGAACTGCAGGCTTTGGTGGCTAATCCACCTTATACCAGATTTCATCATGATAAGGTGGTCCTTAGGACGAATCCCCACTTTATGCCCAAAGTGGTCTCGCCTTTTCATCTTAATCAAGAGGTATATCTACCTGTTTTTTTCCCGGCTCCTCATGCATCCAGTGCAGAGAGGAACCTTCATACTCTTGACTGTAAAAGAGCTCTCGCCTTTTACCTCAACAGGACTCAGCCACATCGAAAGTCTTCCCAACTTTTTGTGGCTTTTGATCCTTCTCATTTGGGACTTCCAGTCTCCAAACGTACACTTTCCAATTGGATTGCTCAGTGTATTTCTTTTGCTTACCAGAGTAAGAACATTTCTCTGGAAGGCCATGTCACAGCTCACAATGTGAGAGCCATGGCTACTTCTATGGCTCATCTTCACTCTGTATCCATAGATCAGATCTGTCGAGCAGCCACTTGGGCCTCGGTTCATACCTTCACAGCCCATTACTGTTTGGACAAGGACTCCCGCCGGGATGCCTTGTTTGGTCAGGCTGTCCTCAAACACCTGTTCCATACTTAAGCAACTCCTGCCCACCTTCCCTGAATGGATGCCTGAGATCCATACGAAGATGGTTTACCCTTGGAGGGGGATCTCCCAGGCATCTTAGCTAGGGAGTCCCCATATGTGAGGACTTATTCCTGCTTGTTCCTGGAGATAGCACAGTTACTTACCTGTAACAGGTGATCTCTGGGAACAGCAGGAATTAGTCCTCACAACCCACCCACCTCCCCTAGGAGTTGTATCTTCTATCTATCTACCTTCCTTTCCTCTCTCTATTTTCTCAGCTATAAACTCGAACTGAAGAGAGCTGGTAAGGAAGGCGGGAAGGCAGCGCGCATGCGCTGTGGGAAGCCCCAAAAGCTTTTCATCTGAAAAGCTGGGGAGCTTTCCCGCGCGGGCTCCGTCAGTTCCGACTTACCCATATGTGAGGACTAATTTCTGCTGTTCCCAGAGATCACCTGTTACAGGTAAGTAACTGTGCTATGTTGCTGCTAGATTTTTTATTTATTTTATTTATTTACATTCTCTTATATACCGCGCTATTCTGCATCAGTGCGGTTTACATTGAACAAACTGAAATTACATTGAACAGGGCATCATAACTTGGAGATAACTATTTTACAGGGAACATGGGCTATGGAGAGTTAAGTGGCTTGCCCAAGACCACAAGGAGCACCTGTGGGACTAGAAACCCCAGTCCTTCCAGCCCAAGGTTGCTGTCCTCTAGTGGGATTTGAACCCCCGACCTTCCGGCCTGAAGTACCTTGCCCCAACCACTAGGCCACTCCTCCACTGTTATGTCCAACAGCTCTGAAGGATTTGTCAGAATAAACAGGATGACGGAGAGCACAGATTTCTAGAGTCCCATGCCAAAACTATTCTGATAAAGTTTCTTCATAATCCATTTCATATAAAAGCAAAAAAAGTGGTGGTGTGAGGAAGCAATTTATGTATGCTGTATAGATGAAGTAGCCCATGACTGAGTGACTCTGCAGAGCCACTGAAATGAGACTGCTGCTAGTGAAACAGACTTATGATCAAATTTCTACAGATATCACTCAAAATATAAAAAAAACAAATGAAAAATGAACATGTACAATCCAGGATAGAAAGACTTTTGAAAAGTTGGTAAAAGTTTGACATATGTCATCAAAAAGAATAAATTGAAAAAAATCACCATTGTAAAATTACTCTTCAGTTGGATATCATCATTAGGAGGGAAGAAATATTCCTGAGCATCAGACTGCCCAGGTGCTTAAATATTGGTGACTGGTGCCTGAGGTGGACCAAGACCCCACAGGAGCTGCTACAATGGCTCCACCTGGCCCATGAAGGATCAACCCAGAGTCACTGCTGTTTTGGCCTGCCTTGAGCCCAGGAGGAACTGCTGCCATTGCAAAGCTAGGGTTTCTCCCTTCCTGCATAGGAGAGAGACCAGAGGGAAGAAAAAAGACTATACAAAAATAAATCACAAGCAAAAAAGAAAAAAAAATTCAAAAGGTTAAGAGAGAAAAGGTGATATTTTACTTATCAGATAATGTCTTTTCCTTGAGTCCTGCTAGACCAGTCCAGACAAAAGTGTGTTGTGTTCTCCTACCAGCAGATTGGTGGAGATAGAGAACCAATGAAATGCCCAGGTTTCAATGCACCTCAACCACCAAAGGGCCATTAAGGATCTGTCCCAAAGCATATTGGAGAGCATAGCAAACCTACATCTTCAACATAGGCAACAATGAGCAATCAAACAACAGAGAACTATGAACAGGAAAGAATAAACAGAATGCCATTAGTAGAAAATGGACCTGCAGAGCCAAGCATAGAAATCACAGTGGACCAGAAGGTACTACTGCAGAGTAAGAGAGCCAAACAGTTCCAGGGGCTGGACCTGGACTGGTCTAGCAGGACTCAAAGAAAGCGTAGTTACTCATCTGTAACAGGTGTTCTCCAGGGATAGTAGGAATCAGTCCTCACATATGGGTGACATAGATACCGACGAAGCTCTGCACGGAGCATCTCCACAGCTTTCAAAGAAAGCCTTTGGGAGATGTCACCACGCATGCGTGGTCCCCTTCCTGCCCAAGAGTGCCATCTTGGTCAGTCAGATGACATAGTTAGAGCCAACAAAAGAAGATGGCCAAAATTTGAACTGCAACCCCAAGGGGAGGAGGGAGGCTTGTGAGGACTGATTCCTGCTGTCCCTGGAGGACACCTGTTACATGTGAGTAACTATGCTTTCTCCAGGAATAAGCAGGAAGTCAGTCCTCACATATGGAGACTCCCCAGCTACAGACTACCAGAAACCTGTAGAGGAAAAAACACGGCCCAACTGTGAGCAGCCACGGTGAATCTGAAGACAGACTCTGAGAATCCCAATGTCCAGGGAAAACCATGGCTCCGGTAGCCTGAACGAGAAGGGGGTGGGAGGGTAGGAGTTGCCTAAACCCCAAACAGAGTCCGTAGGAAGGCCTGGCTGAAGGCACTGTCCCATCAGGACTCCCTCTCCAGGCAGTAATGAGCTTCAAAAGTGTGAACGAAGGACCAGGTGGCAGCCCAACAGATGTCTGCCATAAGGACAGAGCATAGACTCGCAATGGAGGATGCCATAGCCCTGACATTGTGCGCCGTGACTCAGTGCTCTAACAGCAGCCCAGCCTGGTTGTGGGCGAAAGTGATGCAGTCTGCCACCCAAATGGACAGAGTCCATTTGGTGACAGCCTCCCACAGATGACTGGGGTCGTAAGAAATGAAAAGCTTTGTGGTGAACCTGGGTGCGCTGCAGGTAGAAGGACAGGGCCCATTTGCAGTCCAGAGTGTGGAGAGCAGCCGATTCCTTGTCGGCATGGGGCTGGGGGAAGAAGGTGGGAAGTATCACCTTCTAGTTAAGGTGGAAATCAGATACCACCTTCGGTAGGAATTTCGGATGAGTACGGAATACGACCCTGTTCTTGTAGAACCTGGTATGGGGTGGCTCAGCCACCAAGGCCTGAAGTTCACTGACTCTGCGGGCAGTGGTGAGTGCCACCAGGAAGGACACCTTCCAGGAAAGGTAGCGTGGATGGTAGGTAGCCAGGGGCTCAAAGGGTGGCTTGGTAAGCTGTACTGGGACTACAATGAGATCTCATTCCGCTGGGGGCAGACAGATGGGAGGCTTAGAGAGCAGTAACCCCCGCATGAATCAAGTAACCAGGAGCTGCACGGAAAGAGGCTTTCCTCTGTGGGGTGATGGCTTGCGGAGATGGCACTCAGGTACACCCGGACAGAGTTGGACAAGCCAGGACTGCAAGACGTGGAGCAAGTATTGCAGCACCATGTGCACCGGACAGGAGAACCAGTTTGCCCGATGTTCCGTGCACCATAAGGAGAATCTGTGCCACTTGAAGGGGCAGGCCCGTCTCGTGGAGTCTTATGAGAGGCCAGAAGGATGTCCTCTACCTCCCTGGGGAAGTTGAGGGGTGCTAAAGCAGCCCGTTCAGGAGCCATGCTGTGAGAGACCAGGATCCCAGGTTAGGGTGGAGGATTGAGCCCTCCTGGGTCAAAAGTCCCGGGAAGCTCCCAAGAAAGATTGGACGCTCTGTTCAGAGACGGAGCAGGAGGGGAAACCAAGGCTGTCTTGGTCACCTGGGGGCCTCCAGAATCATGGAAGCCTTGTTCCGCTGGGCCTTGAAGAGTGTCTGCACTATCAGTGGTGTGGGAGGGAAGGCATACAGTAGACCCCCAACCATGAGATGAGGAAGGTATCTGCCGCTACCGGGTCCGGGTGTGAGTAGCAGAAACAGCCGAGCGTTGACTGGGCTGGCAAAGAGGTCGAGGTTCAGGGTGCCCCACCATCTGAACAACTGCCGTGCCACCCCTGAATCCAGTTGCCACTTGTGTGGCTGGAGTAATCTGCTCAGTCTATCTGCCAGGTTGATGTCCTGGCCTGGGAGGTATGTCGCCTGGAGGAGCATACCCTGTCTGGTCGCATATGAACAGAGGGCTACTGCCTCCTGGAATAGGCGGTAGGAGCCTGTGCCCCCTTCCTTGTTCAGGTAGAACATCGTGACTTGATTGTCTGTCTGGACAAGCACTGACTGGTGTCGCAGGCAGTGCTGGAAAGTTTTTAGCACCAGGAAGATGGCCCTGAACTCCAGCAGGTTGATCTGCTGCTGACTTTCCTCGGGTGACCATATCCTCTGGGTGCACGGCTCCTCACAGTGGGCAGCCCAGCCCCATAGGGAAGCATCCATCGTGAGTATCCTCTGGGGACTCGGGAGTTGGAAGGGCATGCCCTGGTGCAGGTTCTGAGTATCCTGCCACCAAATGAGTGACTCTGCCAGCTGACAGGACACCGAGACTCTGTCCTGGAGCTGGCCCTTGGCTTGGGTCCACTGTGAGTGGAGGCACCACTGAGCCGCCCTCATGTGGAGGCAGGCGTTGGATACTACATGTACCGTGGAGGCCATGTGGCCGAGAAGGCAAAGCATGGACCACACTGAGACTTTGTGGTGGCACTGTATCTCTGCTGCTAGGGCTGTGAAGTGATCCGCCCTGTCCAGGGGAAGGATCCGCCCTGTCCAGGGTATTGTAGGACCTTGATAGTGTGGCCTGTGGCCTGCAGCATCTTTGAGGCTGTGTCCCCTCTTACCAGCCAGTTGTCTATTTATTTATTTATTTATTTAACAGTATTTCTAAACCGCCTTATCATGATAATCAAGGTGGTATCACAGCAAACAATCTGGTAGTGTGAGTGTGTTATACATGCAGTGAGGGTGGAAATTTAGTTGGGTGTGTGTTGTGTTGTGAGCTAGATTGGTTTGAGCTATGTACAATGTGGGCTATATACAGTGGTGCTAAAAACATTTTATATATACATATAGTGTTAGTCGGTAACGTGTGCTGCTATACAGTTACTTAGTTTATGTGATGTGTCCATAGTGTTCTCTGAACAGCATGATTTTCAGCTGTTTTCTGAAGTCCTTGAGGTCTGTAGTTGCTCTCAAATCGTCCGGTAGTTTGTTCCATATTGTTGGAGCAGCCATGGAGAGTGCTCTGTCTGTTGTGTCCTTGCGTGTGTGTTTGTATTCACTTGGGGTGCTGACTCGGTTGTGTGTTTGTTTTCTTCTAGGCCGTGTGCTGGTGTCTGGTTGTATGAGGGCGTGCAGGCTGTTGGCTGATGTTTGCTGTTTTATCTTAAATAGGTTTATGATAGTTTTGTATCTGATGCGTGCATCGATTGGAAGCCAGTGTAAGTCCTTTAAGGTGGGTGTGATGTGTTCTTGTCTTGCAGTTCCGGATATGATTCGTGCTGCGGTGTTTTGTGCCAGTTGGAGTGGTTTGATAGCTTGTTTCGGTAGTCCAAGGTATATCGGATTGCAAAAGTCCAGTAGAGGGGTTATCAGTGCTTGACAGACGGTACGGAAGTGTTCTGGGGCGAGGAGTGGTTTCAGTCTCCTGATGATTCGCATCTTGTAGTAGGCTTTTTGTATTGTTTTGTTTATGTGTGTCTTGAGATTGAGTTTATTGTCCAGCGTAACCCCGAGGTATCTCACTTCTGACCTTATTGGTATAGTAATGTTTTGTATCTTTATATTTGGTGGGTGTATGAAGCTTTGGTTCCGAGTGATGATTAAAGCTTCAGTCTTGTTGTAGTTTATGGCGAGGTTGTTGTTTTGACACCAACTGGTCATTTGTGTAAGGCAGTCTGTTATCCTAGAGAAGTCCGGGTTGTCGATTGATATCGGGGTGTATATCATGATGTCGTCCGCATAGATTGTGTATTGAATGTTGTTCTTTTTCATGATGGCATGGGAAGATGAAGACCCCCTGGAGACGAAGATAGGTGGCTACCACTGCTAGGCATTTTGTAAAGACCCTCAGTGTGGAGGCTAGGCTGAAGGGAAGTACCCTGTACTGGTAGTGGTCACCCCCGACCACAAATCTTAGGTATTGTCTGTGACTGAGATGAATGAGGATGTGAGTATAAGCATCCTTTAGGTCCATGGAGCATAGCCAATCTCCCTGCTGGAGGTAGGGCAGCAATATTCCAAGGGAGAGCATCTTGAATTTCTCCTGCACAAGGAATTTGTTCAGGTTTCTCATGTCCAGGATGGGCCTTAGCCTCCCTGTCCTTTTGGGGTCCAGAAAATACCTTGAGTAAAACCCCTGTCCTCTTAGGTGGTGTGGTATGGGCTCCACAGCCCTGTCTGTCCCTGAGAAGGCCTGCGAGTTCTTGCATTAGCAGAGCCTGGTGCAGGGGAGACCGAGGTGGCTCCCCAGGGAAGAAGGCTGGAGGTAACTGGTCCAGGTGAAGGAGGTAGCCCTCCCTGACCACCTGAAGTGCCCATGAGTCGGTGGTGATGGAGGCCCACCTGTGGGAAAAATGGACCAGGTTGCCCCCCTGTTGGGAGCTGACCCTCCAGGGAATGAGAGGCTATGCTGGGAGCATCAAAACCCCAACCTAGGTTGGACTGGGGATGGGGCTTGGGACCCTTGGGCCCCTTGGGCTTGCATGGGCCCTGGCCCACTCCCTTGCCCTGGTGACCCAGCTGAAGGATCTGGGTGGCCGGGTATGGAGGGTAACCTTGATAGGGTTGGCCCTTCCTGAGGAAAGGAGGCTTCTTTCCCTATGGCTTCTTCCTCGGGAGGATGGAGGTCTTCCTCGAAAGCCGAGTCCCGGTAATGAACTCGGTCTCTATTTTGGCTGCCTTGTCCTCCATCGGTTTGCTGAAGAGTTGCTCCCTGAGGTAAGGGACATTGAGGAGCTTCTCTCGTACCCATTGCCTGGCATCAACATCAATGTCGGCACGGCAACCCTCGTGCTGGATTCAAAGCCGTTGTAAGCAGCTTGGAACTTGTACTTGGAATACTCTCCGACAGACTTCGTAAGAGTCTGGAAGCGCCGGAGGTGATCTCTGTCAAGACAAGTCGCAAAGCCTCCAAGCTCCTTGGCCAGGTCTCAGAGGAACATGCTGATATAAAGTTGGTAAGTTTGTATACGGCATGCCAACATTGAGCCCTGGTAGCATTTCCGCCCAAGGGTGTTGAGGGCACGGGACTCCCTGCCCGGGGACATTGATGAGTGCATCTTCGGGCTCTTCTGCCGGCACATGGCCAACTCAACCACCATGGAGGTGTGGGGGAGTTGTGCCTTGCAGAAGCCTGGTCCACACTGGACCCGGTACATGCTATTTAGGCACCGGCTGATGATCAGCACCGATGCTAGGGTTTCCCACATCCTGAGAAGAAGCCGACTGGGGATGAAGGGGACAGGGACCGTCAAGGTCTCCTTTGGTGGTGCCTTGCATTGGAGGATGTCTAGCTCCTCCGTACGGGGGTCCTCCTTTGACTAGGTAGTGAGGGAGAGCGCCCAGGCCATGTCCCTGATGAACTCGAGGAATGACGTGTCCTCGGGTGGGGATCGGCGCCTCGTGGCTAGCGGAGACAGATCCGAGAGAAGGTCTCGGTGGGCCCGAGTTTCCGGAGATGTCTCGATATTGGACTCCCGATTGGAGTAGTCCGAGGAAGACTCGAGACCCGCGGCTCCAAGGGTGTCATCTGTACCAGTCTTTGGTGTCCTGCAGCCGGGGCATGGCCTGAGTCAGAGGCGCTTGCCTGCAAGGACCTCACCCCCAAGGATCGGAAGCGAGAACGAGACCATTGCCGGGGATACGCCTGATGCGTCTGGCTCTCAGGAATTGCTTCGGTAGCCTGGAGAGTCCTCGACATCGAGGTCCCTGTAGTCTCGAGGTGAGCACTGGCGGGGCTGGGCATCAACGCCTGCTGAGAAGCAATAAACGCAGAAACGCTGCGCTCCAGTGCCAGCATATGGTCTTCCCACTCGGGGGTGGCAGCCATTGACACCGACACCAGGGTGACCAGGTCAGGCATCGAGGAGGAGAGGGTGTCCTCAACAGGAAGGCCCTTGGGAGACCGGGGTCTGTCGCTGGAGGCCTCGACCTTAGTCCTGGGTACCTTTCGGAAACACTCTTGCTCAGACTCCTTGGAGACCCATCGGGGGCTGAGGGACCACATATGGGATTTCCCATGCTTGTCCACCTTCCAGGATGAGGCTCTTGAGGTCTTCTTTGTCTTCTTACACTCTCATTCTGGGGACCCTTGCTCGAATGCCTGCGAGCCCGCTCTGGAACCACGGGGGCTTACGCAACTCTGAGGATCTGTGCGGGGTCTTTGAGCGTGAGGCTACCAGGGATACTGGAGTCGAGTCTGCTTTGTGGAAGATGTCGTCCTGCTTAAACCAGTGGCTTTGGTTGGCCTTTGCAGACATCACTTACACAGAGAGCATTCCTTCGGGTCATGGTCGGCGCCCAGACACTGGCGGCAAAAGTTGTGAGTGTCGATGAGGGACATGTTCCTGGAACACCGATCACATTTCTTAAAACCGGAAGCCATTGGTTCGAAAAGGACCCCAGCGAAGTTGAAGACCCTTGATGCAGCCAGCGGTTGGAAAAAGCATGAAATCGCTGATGGAAAAGAACCTAAGGGAAAAAAGGTCCCGCGGCCCAATGCTGGGGTAGCGGGGCTCGGAGGCGGGAATGGAACCAGTTCAAGCCGGAAGAGGTACGAAATGTACAAGAAAAATCAACATTTTTCCGGGAGGGCAAGACAAACGTCTGTAGAGCTCCATTGAAAAAGGGAGACTGATCAAGATGGCACCCTTAGGGGATAGCGCATGCCTGGTGGCATCTCCCAAAGGCTTGCTTTGAAAGCTTGGAATATGCTCCGTTCAGGGCTCCGTCAGTGTCGACATCACCCATATGTGAGGACTGACTTCCTGCTTGTTCCTGGAGAAAGGACATTATCTGGTAAGTAAAATGTCACCTTTCATATCATCCTGCTAGATCAGTTCAGATAAGTGAGACCTACTACCAAAACTACGCCTTCACTGGGCATGAAGATGACCCAGCTCTGATGCAAAGGTCATGTCCACCCAAATGTGGACATCCAAGCAGTAATACTTGACAAACATGGAAAGAGATGCTCATGTTTCTGCCCTACAAATGTCAACAGGGGCCACTGAGCTCCACTCTGCCCATAAGAACGCTGGTGCTTGAGTAGAATAGGCGCGCAAACTCTCAGGAACTGGCCAGTTCTGCAACAGATATGTTGAGGCAATGGCCTCCTTAATCCCTCCTTCGAAAGGGAGACTATGATAAAATGAGGAATATAGTTAAGAAAAAACTAAAAGGAGCGATGGCAAAGGTTAAAGACTTACATCAAGCTTGGGGGGTGTTTAAAAATACTATCCTGGAAGTCCAGACCAGCTGTATGCCATGCATTAAGAAAAGTGGAAGAAAGTCCAAAAAACTGCCAGCATGGTTTAAAGGTGAGGTCAGAGAGGCTGTTGCTGCCAAAAAAGCATCTTTCAGGAAATGGAAAAAAGAGCCAAATGACGAAAACTGGAAATAGCACAAGCACTGGCAAGTTAAATGCAAAGCATTGATAAGGCAGGCAAATCTAGAATTTGAGAAGGAACTTGCTACGGAAGCAAAAACACGAAATAAAGACTTTTTCAAGTACATTCGTAGCAAAAGGCCTGTGAGAGAGTCAGTTGGACCATTAGATGATAGAGGGGTAAAAGGGGCAGTAAGAGGAGACAAGGCTATAGCGGAGAGACTGAATGAATTCTTTGCTTCGGTCTTTACCGAGGAAGATGTAGGGATGTTACCCAAGACTGAAGTGGTATTTAAAGGGGATACTGCAGAGGAATTGAGAGAAATATCGCTACACCGGGAAGATGTATTACAACTATTTGCTAAACTGAATAGTAGCAAATCACCTGGACCGGATGGCATACATCCAGGAGTGTTGAAAGAACTGAAATATGAGATTGCAGACCTGCTATTAGTAATCTGTGACCTTTCATTAAAATCATCTGTAATACCTGAAGATTGGAGGGTTACCAGTGTAACGCTAGTTTTTAAAAAGGGTTCCAGGGGTGATCTGGAAAATTACAGACTGGTGAGCCTGACGTCAGTACCGGGGAAAATGGTAGAAACCATCATAAAAAACAAAATTACACAGCATGTAGATAGTAATGGCCTAATGGGAGACAGCCAACATGGCTTTAGACAAGGAAGATCTTGTCTTACAAATCTGATATGTTATTTTGAAGGTGTGAATAAACAGGTAGACAAAGGTGAGTCGGTTGATATAGTGTATCTGGACTTTCAGAAAGCCTTTGACAAGGTCCCTCATCAGAGACTTTTGGCAAAACGAAAAAGTCATGGGATAGGAGGCAGTGTAATATTGTGGATCGGGAACTGGTTAAAAGATAGCAGAGGGTAGGGCTAAATGGCCAATTTTCCTAATGGAAAAAGGTGAATAGTGGAGTACCCCAGGGATCTGTACTGGGTCCGCTACTTTTTGACATATTCATAAATGACCCGGAAAAGGGAATAACTAGTGAGGTTATCAAATTTGCAGACGACACAAAACTGTTTAAAGTTGTTAAAACCCAAGAGGACTGTGGAAAACTGCAGGAGGATCTGGATAAATTGGAAGACTGGGCATCCAAATGGCAGATGAAATTTAATGTGGACAAGTGCAAAGTTATGCACCTAGGAAAGAACACCACACACTATGGTTACACAATGCAGGGTTCCACATTGGGAACCACCACCCAGGAAAAAAATTTAGGAGTCATCGTGGATAACATGTTAAAACCCTCCACCCAGTGTGCAGCGGCGGCCAAGAAAGCAAATAGAATGCTAGGTATCATAAGGAAAGGAATAGAAAATAAAACAAAGGATATTATAATGCCTCTGTTTCGTTCCATGGTACGACCACATCTTGAATATTGTGTGCAATTCTGGTCACTGTATCTTAAAAAGTATATAGTGTTATTAGAAAAGGTACAGAGAAGAGCCACCAAAATGGTAAAGGGGATGGAAGACTACTCCTATGAAGAGAAGCTACAAAGGTTAGGGCTCTTCAACCTGGAAAAGAGATGGCTACAAAGGTTAGGGCTCTTCAACCTGGAAAAGAGATGGCTGAGGGGAGATATGATAGAGGTCTATAAATTAATGAATGGAGTGGAACGGGTAAACGTAGATCGATTGTTTACGCTATCAGAATATAGAAAGACATGTAATGAAGCTACAGGGTAAACTATTTAAGACAAATAAGAGAAAATATTTTTTTACTCAATGTGTAATCAAACTCTGGAATTTGTTACCGGAGGATGTAGTAAGAGCTGTTAGTGTAGCTAGGTTTAAAAAAGGTTTGGACAAGTTCCTGGAGGAAAGGTCCATAAACCATTATTAAAAAGGGACCCAGGATATCAATGCTTGACCCAATACAAGCATTGTGGAACATGTGTCTTTTGGGGATTCTGCTAGGTACAATATGACTTAGATTGGCCACTGTTGGAAACAGGATACTGGGCTTGATGGACCTTGGTCTGACCCAGTATGGCATATCTTATGTTCTTATCCAGCCCCCAATGTAAACGTAGCCGTTGCGTCATCTTTGCATGGCCAGCAAAATGCACAAACAGATTATCTGATTTACAAAAGGAATTTATAATCTCCAAGTATCAGAGAAGTACCCTCTGGACATTCACAATATGAAGATCCTTATCCTTCTCCCAACACTGCTCTTTAGAGGAAAGGGCAGGCATACTACCTGGTTCACATGAAAGGGAGAAATCACCTTAGGTAAAAAGGAATGCACAGGCTGAATGGAAACAGCCTCTTCTGAAAATGAGAGATAAGGATCCCAGCAAGGCAAGGCTTGTAGCTCAGAAATCCTCCTTGCCAAACAAATTGTAACCACCTTTTCTCCAGGAACAAGCAGGAAGTCAGTCCTCACATATGGGTGATGTCGGCACCAACAGAGCCCTCGTGCAAGCATCTCCCCAGCTTTTCATGCGTGATCCCCTTCCCCGCCCAAGGGTGCCATCTTGCTCAGTCTCCTTTTTTTCGCGGAGCCCTTCAGACGTTCGTCTGGCTTGTCCCCAGAAAAAATTTGATTTTTTTTCTTTCTGAGTTTCATATTCGCTTCCGGTATCGCACAGGTACTCTTCCTGCCACCTGACCTCACTGCCTCTGCATCGAGTTGGAGTCTATTTTTGTAGTTTTTGTTTCTTTAATTTTCTGGCGTCTTCATGCCTTTTTTTTCAAATTGGCAGCCCAGCGAGTCTTCGATCTTGCAGGGGTACTTTTTTCCTCCATGGCTACCAGTGGTTTTAAGAAGCATGATCGGTGCTCAAAAATTATGTCTTTAACTGACACACACGACTGCTGTCTCCACTACCTCGGGCCAGACCACGACCCAGCAGCATGCTGTCTTTGCAAGAGGATGTCTAGCAAGGCCCTCAAGAGCCGTCAGCAGCAGCACGATAAGTTTTTTCCCTGAGTCCCGGTGCCTCCGAAGACCAGGGCCTCGTCTGAAGCCTCGACACCTCGGACGCACCCTTCCGAGCCCGAGCCCCAGCCCCAGCCCCAGCCCCATCATGGGTCTCCAGAAAGTGTAGTTACTCACCTGTAACAGGTGTTCTTAATGCCTGATCTAGGATTCTTTAGGACTTTGTGTTTGATTGACTTTGAATCCCATTTAATTGGAAATGTTCTACTATAAGTATATTTTTTGTACACACATATGATAACTAATATTTTTTTTTAAAGTAAGCATGGTTTTTGCTAATTGTGTGGCACAAATAAAGGTTGGCACTCCACACGCCTATATTAGTATCGCATATAAGCCAGTGCCTTGAAAAAATACAACCATTTTTTGGAGTCATATTATACAACATTTCAAATAATGGTTTCAGTTGAAAAAGTTTTTTTTAAAAAATGTAGTAAGGTTATCTATCCTTAATCAATTATTAGAAAGATCCCCCTTCATTCCGCTGATTCCTTTTAGGTTTGCTTCTTCTTTTGTTCGATAATAAGATATCACATAGTGGGATATCATACAGCATGTCATCCTCTTTTCTTAGTGACAAAGAATGAATTGAACATACAATTGAATGCAAAGATATGTCTTTTCATTACATTTTAATCACACCCTTGCTGATTTTAATTTCAATTTTTATTTATTTATACGTTTGGTTGTTTGATATATTTATTAATAATGGTTTTAAAACAATTTTTATGTCAATTCACTATCTATGTTCCGACTTAAACACTTGCTGTATTTATATGTACTTTGTATTTTTTATATTCATCATATATGAATGTTTTTATAAGTTTAATTTTCACAATTGTTATAGCGTTTAGTGTTCATCTTATGGTGCTTGTTTTTTAATCATTATTTTATATTTGTTTATTTTATCATATATTTATTATGATGTTTTTGTGTTTGCAGCATAGCCAAGTAAGCCCCTGATGAAGGTATAACGAAACATGGTCTGTGTTGGGCCATTGGCTAAAGGTGTTCAATAAAAGTTATTCTTCCTCTGCTATCCACGTTTTGGACTGGGTCTATTAGTTGTACGTGTATTCGTGCTTTTGTGTTGGACACCAGGTAAAGATAGGCCAGAGGAGGAAAACGTTAACGATTGCGACTTTGAATGTAAAGGGGTTGCGCACGTGGAGGAAAAGAAAACTGGTAGAACAAGAGGGCAGTAGACTGGAGGCGGACATTTTGTGTATACAGGAAACTCACCTGCGGGTGGGGCAGGAATATCTCTTGGAGTCTAAACAATACCCTAAGGTGATACTAGCTGGGCAGAGGATGAATTCACGAAAGGGGGGGGGGGTGAATCTTGGTGAGAAGTGACTATCAGCATATGGTGAGAAGTACCTGTAGGGCTAAAGGGGGTAGATGGGTGGGGATGAAATTACAAATAGAGAAGGAGGAGGTATGGGTGATTAGCCTGTATGGACTAAATGAAAGGCAGGGGGAGGCTTACAAGCAAATCTTGAAGGAGTTAGAAGAATTTGGAAGTACTTCTTTAATTTTGGGAGGGGGTTTTAATGTGACTTGTAACCCAAGATTGGATACTAGTGGGGGTCAGGGGTGGGGGGGCGAGGGGATAGGAGAAGTCTGCAAAAGTTGAGGGAGAGATTGGGGTTGGTTGATCTTTGGAGAAGTTGGCACCCGGGGGAGCGAAAATATACGTTCTGCTCTCTGGTACATGGATCCTATAGTAGGTTGGATATGATTTGGGGTGGGGGGAAAGTGGGTAGAGAAGGTACAAGATAACCGGGTCAGACCATGCCCCAGTTAGTGTAAAACTAGTCTTGGGCAATGACGATGATAGTTTAAAATTTTGGAAGCTCAATGATTCATTGCTTGAGGAGGAGGGGTATGTGAGGAAGCTTCGGGACAATATAACAGAATATATAAGGTTGATTAACACAAGGGAGGTGTCTATGGGGACTCTATGGGATGGACTAAAGGCAGTAGTTCGTGGACAGTTGGTTAGCTTGAGCGCGCAAGTAAAGAGGGAGAAAGGGGCTGCAGAACAGGAATTATTACGGAAACTGGAGAGATTAGAGAGAGCGCACCAAGCTGTGCAGGACCCTTGCACTATTGCAGAGCTCATTAAGGTGAGGGCAGAGCTGCGTAATCTACGAGCTTGAGAGATGGCGGTGTTGAAGCAGGCCCACGTTGAAGGGGGAAATAGAACGGGGAGACTGTTAGCTTGTCGCCTAAAAGCGCGGAGGCAGGCAGTGTTTATTGATGGGATTAGAAATAAAAAAGACGAAATGGAACATCGGACTAAGGGTATCAGAACGGTATTTAGGGACTTTTATGAAAATCTGTATTAAAGTGAAACAACGGTGGTGCGGGAGGAGATTGAAGCGTTTTTGAATGAGTGCCACCTTCCACAGGTGGATTGTGGAGGAGAGGGAACGCTTAGGGCAAGAGATACAGGAGGAGGAGGTACGGAGGGCTATTGCCACGTTAAAGATTGGGAAGGCACTTGGCTTGGATGGGTATACGGCGAAAGTTTATAAAGTTCTGTCAGACCACACCACACCCATCTTCACTCAGGTATTGAATAGGGTTCTCCAGGGTGAAAACCTTCCAAAGTCTATGGTGGAAGCAGGTATCATGGTACTGCCCAAGCCAGGTAAAGACGGGGGTATGTGGGTCCTATAGACCTATATCATTAATAAACTTGAATGCCAAGATTTTGGTTAAGGTATTGGCAAACCAGATCCAAGATGTAGTGCCACAGCTGATTCATCCCGATCAGACAGGTTTCGTTAAGGGAAGGCAGGGAAGTGATAATATGTGAAAGATTTTGAATATAGCTTGGCATCTTCAGAGGTCTCAAGAGTCTGCAGTGATGGTCACGGTGGACGCGGAAAAAGCATTCTACTACGTGGAGTAGCCATATATGTTCCACGTTTTGGGATGCAGTATATTAGTTGGATAAGGGCACTGTATCGGGGCCCACAGGCTAGAGTCAGAGTGAATGGAGGGTATTCAGATAGCTTTGAGCTTAACAGAGGCACCAGACAGGAATGCCCACTGTCTCCTCTGCTGTTTGCGTTGGCTATTGAACCACTGGCAGAGTACATTAGGCAGGAAGTAGACATCAAAGGGGTAAGGATAAGGGGGCGAGAGGAAAAGATTGGGTTGTTTGCGGATGATATTATTTTTACATTGACACAGCCACTTACAATGTTGCTGGTACTAATGAAGGTCATACGGTGGTATAGCCAGATAGCAGGATATAAAATGAATCAAGGCAAAACGGAAATGTTGGGGTTTAATTTGATACCCAGAGTTGAGGATAGGCTGCAGCAAAATTTTAGGTTCCGGTGGGTGGAGAGCAGTTTCCGATATTTGGGGATTCAGCTGGGGACTGCTTTCTCTAGGATTAAGCAATGGAATTACCAGGCATTAGTTGAAAGTATCAGGCAGGATCTTTCTAGGTGGAGGGGACTGTATTTGTCATGGATGGGCCGAATAGCAGTTGTGAAAATGAATATCTTGCCGAGGTTGCTGTTTGTGTTTATGTCCTTATCTTGTAAAGTGGAAAAAAAGGAAATAGTTAAGATGCAAAACTAGCTGATGCAGTTCATTTGGGATGGGAAGCGCCCAAAAGTGGCTAGGTCCACAATGTATAAGCTTAAGGAGGAGGGGGAGCTGGGGGTTCCATCTCTGCTCAGATATTATGAGGTGGTGCAACTCGGGGCACTGTTTATGGGGAGAGACTGGCTGGAACAACCAGAGTGGGTACGAATGGAAGGAGGGGAGGACGTGAATACAGAGGCCTGGATATGGGACCCCGGGGTTAGGAGGAGGGGGATGGGGGGGAAAATCCATATATGGAACTCACCCAACAGGTATGGCTGAAGTGGAAGAAGTGTTTGATGGGGGAAGAAGTACTCACGGGAGACCTATCTACAGACTGTAGTAGAGGGTGGGATGGGGGAGGCGGGGGATAATTTGAGGTGGGTGAGGAAGGGGCTGCGGAAGATAGGTCAAATGGTGGGGGACGGGGGATCTTAGGGGGTTTGAGGAATTACAGAGGCAATACCACTTGAGGAGCGAGACAGGTATGCATATATTTGCACTTGGTATTGTTTGCAGCAGAAAGAGGTAAAAAGGACTGGGCGGCTAAACCCACACCATTTGAGGAAATTATGGGAAAGAGGGGGATGGCAACTCGGATAATATCACGGCTGTATAAGCTTCTGGGGGAACATAAGTTGGGGATAATTAGCAGTCAGCAGAAGTGGGAAGGGTAGTTGGGAGGACAATGGGATCCCGTTAGGTGGGATGGTATTTACTCTAGAACCCACCGGTTAGCCCCAGGGACAGCAATGCTGGGAAATAGCTATAAGTTAAGGCTGAGAATGTACTGGACCCCGGTATGGCTGCATGCGCTGTACCCAGAAAGCTCGGAGCTTTGCTGGAAGGGGTGTGTGGAAAGGGGAGACCTGTTACATATGATCTGGAGTTGTTCCAAAGTGCAGGAGTATTGGCAAGTAGTGGAAAGCTTCACAGCAGATATAACCAAGGTGCGGGTACAGTTTACGCCTGCGATGGTTATCTTGAATGAGGAGGTGGAGGGAGGAGGAGGAGGAGATTTGGGGAGGCTACAGGGGTACTCTGTAATTGCGACCCAGATGAGTCTCTTTCGCTGGTGGAAAAATATAGGGGTACACCCGATAACAGAGGTGGTGGGGAGAATGGAGCAACTGGCTTCTGTGCGATAGAAGCACACAGAAAACACACTGTTACAAAGTATAACAAGGTGTGGGAGAAGTATGAACAGTGGAAGGGGGTGGGGGTGGAGTATTGGTGTGAGTGGAAGGAAGGTGGTGGAGCAGATGTTTAACTGTTTATTTTCCTGCTTAAATGTATAAATGTCTAAAAGTGTTAGAAATCTGAAAGAGTGGAGCAGGGGGAGGGTGTGCTTGGGGGAGTGGAAAGGGTAAGGAGGGGGAGTTGAGGGGGGTGGGGGGGGGAAGTGTTAATAATTATGTGGTAGTTAG
Source organism: Ichthyophis bannanicus (assembly GCA_033557465.1). Lineage (NCBI taxonomy): Eukaryota > Metazoa > Chordata > Amphibia > Gymnophiona > Ichthyophiidae > Ichthyophis > Ichthyophis bannanicus. The sequence continues at coordinate 789,506,933 of CM066033.1, forward strand.
TTTATCTCTAGGAACAAGCAGGAATAAGTCATCACATATGGGTACGTCGGTACCGACGGAGCCTGCGCGGGAAAGCTCCCCAGCTTTTCAAATGAAAAGCTTTTGGGGCCTCCCACTGCACATGCGCGCTGCCTTCCCGCCTTCCTGACCAGCTCTCCTCAGTTCTTCTTTTTCCGCGGAGCCAGCAGGTCGAGTTCCTGTCACCGCTGAAGAATTTGTTACTTTTGTTTGTTTCTTTAGACCGCGTACCTGCCTTCCCCATACCGAAACCGGTATCGCCGGTCTGTCTTTCTTTCTATATCAAAAAAAAAAAAAAAAAAGACATTTTTATTTTTCTTCAGCACAGCTTGGTACCCGGTGTTAGGCCTTAAGGCCTACACAATTTCTCCTCATGGAGAAGCCAGTCCCTGGTTTCAAAAAATGTACCAAATGCAGTGCTGTCATTTCTGTCACAGACACCCATGAATGGTGTCTCAAATGTTTGGGACCTGAGCACTCCATACCGGACTGCCCATCCTGCACCCAGATGTCTAAACGCGGTTTGCAGAACCGGGCTAACAAGCTTCATGTGCTGTTTCCTTCAGAAGCATCACAGTCATCCAGGTCTTCCTCTCCGGATGGATCTCAGGTAACCAAAACTTCTGTGGGCAAATCCTCTAAAAGCAAATCTCTTTCTAAAGATCGAGAGGCTCTCAGTTCTGAGTTCGAGGATTCTGCCCAGGCCAAAAAACCCCGGCGGGAGGTTCCGACCTCCAAAGCAATCATGGGGTCACAGGTTGACATCGATGGCACGGCCTCGACAGATCACCTGTTGGACTGCTCTGGGGTACCGGCCCATACCGGTACCGACATCCAGGCAGTAGTGGCGTCTATGGGCAGTACTGTCCAGACCATGCAGCAGGCCGTACTGGCATTCATTAAGGCTGCGACGCCCTCGGTACCGATTTCATCGGTACCGACCCCGGTTCCGGTATCTACACCGGAACCGAGACCATCGACTTCTAAACATCGATCGGTTTCGCATGCCGGATTCCGGCTTTCGCCCGGTACCGATCCCATGCCCGATACGCCCGATGTCGATACCGATCGGTATGTGTATCGTACATTGGAAGCACAGAAAGAGTACTCAGATTCTTCTGATGAATTTAATTCCTCTGATGACTCTGCTGAGCTTACTCTTCCTGAGGAGCCCTCTTCTCCCAAGAGGAGGATGTCTCCTCCAGAGGATTTATCCTTTCAGGATTTCATTGTTGATGTAGCTAAAGCACTTTCTATTACTACATCTTCTGAAAGAGAACCCAGATCAAAAAAATTGGACATTTTAGGATACTCAAAAGCTCCTAAAGAGGCAGTCACTCTGCCTGTCCATGAAATCCTTCAAGAACACTTGATGGATTTGTGGGAGACTCCTTTAACACTGTCTCCCCATTCCCGCAGGTTGGACACCATGTATCGGGTCCCTCCTTCGCCTGGGTTCCAGAAAACTCAGCTGCCTCACCACTCCATTGTGGTGAAGTCTGCTATGAAGAAAATAAAGAGTCCTAAGAGGCATTCTTCTACCCCTCCAGGGCGAGAATGTAAGAACCTAGACTCTTTTGGAAGAAAGATGTTCCAGGCTAGTATGCTTATAGCCAGGATCAACTCTTATAGCCTTTATATGGGCATGTATCTTGGGCAACTTGCCCTAAAAATACAGAATTTTGCCCCCTTTATCCCTGATGATCAAAGGGCGGACTTCTTTTCTATGGTGACACAACTTTCAGAGGTCTCCAAGTTCTCCAACAGGGCAGCCTTTGATTCCTTCGAGGTTGCAGGCAGAGCTTCGGGAATTGCTATTGCAGCCCGACGTCTCGCTTGGCTCCAGGCTTCTAACCTAGAACCCTGGGTTGTAGAAGGCCTCAGGAATCTGCCCTGTACCGGTGAGAACTTATTTGGGGAAGACTGGCAGATTAAAGCTGCTCAAATGGATGCAGAAAATGCCACTCTAGATAGACTTTCCAAGTCTACTTCTACCCCTAACAAAAAGAAGCCTTTTAAAAGGCCTTACTATAAAAAGACCAGATTTCCCACAAATACTGGCCAGCAATCTGCTCAGCCTCGCCTTGCGGCTAAGCGTCAACAATCTAAGCAGGTAAAGTCAAAGCCTGCAGTGTCTGCTACATCCCAGCAGGCTCAACCCCCTCAGGGGTTTTGACTTCCCTCTAGAGCACTTGCCGTTTCTGGCTCTAGCACAGCCAGAGCCCCTCACCATTCCTGGAAGGCTAGCTCACTTTGCTCCCAGATGGGAGCAAATAACATCAGAGCAATGGACCCTCTCTATTATCCGAGAAGGCTACAAACTTCATTTCTCCAGCCTTCCTCCCCATACCATGGTGAGGCAATTCAGTTCTCCCCCATCTCTTCTGACCCTGTTGGGTCAGGAAGTCTCTTCTCTTCTTGCCCAAGGGGCAATAGAGGAGGTTCCTCCTCCACAACAGGGGTTAGGTTTCTACTCCCCTTACTTTCTCATAACAAAGAAGACAGGGGGCTTCAGACCTATCCTAGATCTGAGAGAATTGAACAGGTTTCTATTCAAGGAGAAATTCAAAATGCTCTCTCTGGGCCTTCTCCTTCCATACCTTCAGAGTCAAGATTGGCTTTGTTCTCTAGATCTCAAGGATGCGTACACTCATATACTCATCCATCCATCCCACAGAAAGTATCTAAGATTTCTATTCCAGGGAAAACATTTCCAGTACAGAGTACTACCCTTCGGTCTGGCCTCTGCTCCAAGAGTATTCACAAAATGCATGGCAGTCGTTGCCGCATTTCTCAGAGGCATGGGAATCTTTGTCTTCCCATATCTGGACGACTGGCTCATCCGAGCTCCATCTCAATCAGAAGCCCAGATTTCTCTGGACCGCACAAGGCATATTCTTCAATATCTGGGACTTGTGGTAAACATTCCCAAGTCCCAACTCATCCCTACTCAGTCCCTGGAATTCATAGGGGCCCAATTGGACTCCACCACTGCAAGGGCCTACCTCCCTCTTGTCCGAGGCCAAAGGCTAATAAGCTTGGCCTCCCAGGCTCAGTCCAGAAGTCACTTGTCAGCCAAAGAAATGCTGCAACTTCTCGGCCACATGGCCTCCACGGTTCATGTGGTACCTTATGCTCGTCTCCATATGAGAGCAGCTCAATGGACATTGGCCACCCAGTGGTCTCAAGCATCGGGACTGCTGTCAGACCAGGTACTCACCTCAAAACGTCTGTTTTGGTCTCTCCAGTGGTGGACATCCTCCAAAAATCTGTTGTTGGGGACCCCCTTCCAACCTTCGTTGCCCCAAGCAACCCTCACAACAGATGCCTCCCAAACAGGGTGGGGAGCTCATCTTCAACATCTCTCCACTCAGGGAATCTGGTCTCCCCAAGAGACCACCCTTCATATCAATCTTCTGGAACTGCGAGCAATCTTCCTTGCCCTCACAGTCTTCCATACCCTCCTTGCCAACCTGACTGTCCTAGTTCAGACAGACAATCAGGTGGCCATGTTTTATATCAACAAACAAGGAGGGACGGGCTCTCTGTCGCTTTGCAACGAAGCTCTCAGATTATGGGCCTTCGCCAGAGAGCACCAAATTCATCTTCTGGCAGTATATCTTCCAGGAGTTCAAAACTCTCGGGCAGACAGACTCAGTCGAGTTCTACTCCCACACGAATGGTCCCTACATATGGACCAAATACGCAGAATCTTTCAGGAATGGGGGACCCCGGACATAGACCTCTTTGCAAGTCCGTGGAATGCCAAACTTCCCCGGTTCTGTTCCAGGACTCCGTGTCAGGGAGCTCAGGCAAAAGATGCCTTTCTCCTGCATTGGGGTCAGGAATTCCTGTACGCTTTTCCACCCATTCCTTTGATTCCCAAGACTCTGTTCAAACTTCAGAGGGATCACGGATCCATGATCCTCATTGCTCCACGCTGGCCACGCCAAGTGTGGTTCCCTCTCCTTCTACAGCTCTCCCAGGGCTCCTCCCTGGACCTGGGAGCTGCACCAGACCTTCTGTCTCAGGAGCAGGGGACTTTGTGGCATCCAAACCCCAAGTCCCTACATCTCCGAGCTTGGTTACTGAAGGCTTAAGCCTTCAAGAGTTTAATCTTTCTCAACCAGTGAAAGATATCCTTTATGCCTCTAGGAAACCCTCTACCAGGCGTTCCTATGCTTTCAAATGGAAACGTTTTTCCATTTGGTGTGCTCAACAGGGTCTTGACCCTCTGGCACTTCCTTTGAATTCTCTACTAGACTATCTCCTGCATCTTTCCAATGCAGGCCTCAAGACGAATTCAGTACGAGTCCATTTAAGTGCTATTACAGCATCCTTAAAACCTATAAATGGACAATCTGTTTCCTCTCATCCTCTTATTGCAAGATTCATGAGAGGCCTAACCCTCACTAAGCCTCCCATCCGGCCTCCTCCGGTAGCATGGGACTTGAATTTAGTTCTGGGTCAACTTATGAAGCCACCCTTTGAACCATTGGTATCTACCTCCCTGAAATTTCTTTCTTGGAAGGTCCTTTTCCTTATTGCAGTCACTTCGGCTCGCCGCATCAGTGAACTGCAAGCTTTGGTGGCAAATCCACCTTATACCAGATTTCATCATGATAAGGTGGTCCTTAGGACGAATCTCCACTTTATGCCTAAAGTGGTCTCGCCTTTTCATCTTAATCAAGAGGTATATCTACCTGTCTTTTTTCCGGCTCCTCATGCATCCAGTGCAGAGAGGAACCTTCATACTCTTGACTGTAAAAGAGCTCTCTCGCCTTTTACCTCAATAGAACTCAGCCACATCGAAAGTCTTCTCAGCTTTTCGTGGTTTTTGATCCTTCTCATTTGGGACTTCCAGTCACCAAACGCACACTTTCCAACTGGATTGCTCAGTGTATTTCCTTTGCTTACCAGAGTAAGAACATTTCTCTGGAAGGCCATGTCACAGCTCACAATGTGAGAGCCATGGCCACTTCTATGGCTCATCTCCACTCTGTATCCATAGATCAGATCTGTCGAGCAGCCACTTGGGCCTCGGTGCATACCTTCACAGCCCATTACTGCTTGGACAAGGACTCCCGCCGGGATGCCTTGTTTGGTCAGGCTGTCCTCAAACACCTGTTCCATACTTAAACAACTCCTGCCCACCTTCCCAGAATGGATGCCTGAGATCCATCCGAAGATGGTTACCCTTGGAGGGGGATCTCCCAGGCATCTCAGCTAGGGAGTCCCCATATGTGATGACTTATTCCTGCTTGTTCCTAGAGATAGCACAGTTACTTACCTGTAACAGGTGATCTCTGGGAACAGCAGGAATTAGTCATCACAACCCACCCACCTCCCCTAGGAGTTGTCTCTCTATTCCTCTATCTTCCTGTCCTCTCTCTCTATTGTCTCAGCTTTAAACTCGAACTGAGGAGAGCTGGTCAGGAAGGCGGGAAGGCAGCGCGCATGTGCAGTGGGAGGCCCCAAAAGCTTTTCATTTGAAAAGCTGGGGAGCTTTCCCGCGCAGGCTCCGTCGGTACCGACGTACCCATATGTGATGACTAATTCCTGCTGTTCCCAGAGATCACCTGTTACAGGTAAGTAACTGTGCTTTCCTGTATAGCTAAGGCAAATTTTGACAGACTGGTTGCGGTCTTCAGATGTGAAGATGTAAGTTTGTGTTGAAAAAATTGAATAAAGAACAAATTACAAAAAAACAAACAAAAAAACAGGGCTTCTCTAACTTGTCCTTTTAACGCCATAGGTATTCAGATTTTCAGGATATCCACAATGAATAGACATGAAGCAAATTTACATATGACAACACTAATACTTGCTCATTTATCTCATGCATGTTCTCTGAGGATATCCTGAAAACCTAATTGCCTTTGCTATTACCAGTGCAGATTTTGTAAGATTTGTCTTGAAATGTTTTGCAGTCTTTCTATAGTACTATAAGATTAAGTCAGTATGTAAAATTTGGTGGCAGCTAATGAGCACGTCTGATCTTGTTCTCCAGTTCTCTTCACATGTTGCAACAAGCAGACCTTTCTCGATCTCAGGTTATGCTCTCATTTCCCTAAAGTAAAGAACAAATGTTTTTATCTTACTTATTTAAAACTTTAAAGAAGAATACAGGGCCGGCCCAACCACTAGGCAAGCTAGGCAGTTGCCTGGGGCAGCAACTTCTGTGGAGGGCAGCAAAAGCAGGCATTTTAAGCTAAATAATAGATTTTCATAGCTAGAGATTTTCCTAGAGCACCAACACCTTGGACAATTTCTAGGGCCGGCCCTGGAAGTATGAGGAGGAGGAGGTGGTAAGATTGTCTCTTAAGGCGTGACTCACAGGAGATTGCTAGATTTTTATACAGCTGAATTGTTTTGTGCAATAATGAGATAATTCTTTCCTCTGCTAAATCTAGCCTCCCATCCCAGACCCCAATAATATGCGGGATTTTGTCAGCTACCCAACAGCTGGCAATGAAGGACTGCACTGCACCATGAAACGCACAGAAGATGATCCTGAGGTGGGAGGCCCATGCTACACGCTCTACCTAGAATACCTTGGGGGACTGGTACCAATCCTGAAAGGGCGTCGGATTAGCAAACTGCGCCCTGAATTTGTCATCATGGATCCCAAGACTGATGGAAAAACAGGTAAGTGCTCAAGATACCACTATTTTGAAGAGGGAAATAAAAACATTATAGGATCCCTGAGTCTTGGTGAGACTGCACTGCATGTATTGAGTGCTCTTATAAATCTGATGTAAAAGCTGGTTTGGCTGCTCATTGGGAATGCTTTTGTTCTCTGTAAACTGTTTTGATTAACGATAAAGTGGTATTTAAAAATCGTTAAATAAAAATATGTACTCTTATGTGGAAGACATAGCTCAGGTCTCGTCTATGCCTGAACCAGCATGGGCTGAGGTTGATGCAGATGCATTGTTTACTGCACCTGGTAGGCAGAGGAATTTGGATGAGAAAAAAGGTAGAATTTATATGCATTCAAAATATTTACGTACATTATTTATGAACTATATTAATCAGGTGACTTGATACATCTTTATTTTAGCTTCTGTTCTTAAGGGGGGATTGCCTTCAATATCTGAAGGGCAGCTTACCCCCAGTGGTTGATATTCATATCAAGCAAAATTATTTGGTGTTTTATAAGAGACTGAAAGCATGGCTTTTTTCCATAGGAAGTTGATAGTATTAGCATCTATGTAAATTTACATTGTGTGTTTTCTCATTTTTGTGAGTTATGTACTATTTTTTTTATTTGTGTTTGTCTTCTACATGGTTTTGAATTGTCTGTCTGTACTGGTAAAGCAGTGTAGGAATATTTTAAATAGAAAAAATGCTGGTATGCCACATCAGTAGTATGATTTGGGTTTACTTTGGTCCTCTTGCTTTTAGGATGTTAAATAGACACACTAAAGATCAGACTAATTTACCTTTGTGATATTGATTTTACAGTCTGGATGAGATTTTCATTCACAATTCTCTGCTTTGTGTTGGATGATATGTCTTGCTAGATGAGATCTATGGGAGTAGCTTGATCTCCACGGTAATTGACAGCTGTAACTGCTCGGACTCAAGTGATATCGAACTGAGTGATGACTGGGCTGCAAAGAAATCTCCTAAATTAACAAGAGCTAGCAAATCACCCAAACTGCCCAGGTAATCAATTTCTCCTTGTGTTCCCTGCCTCCAGACTGCCTAGATAACCTGCTTCTCATTATGCTTGCTCTTACCCGCTGTCGTTAAAGTATACAAGTAGGGAAAGTATGGGGAGGCATGGCTTCAGGAATACTTTCTAACACAGAATTATAAAACGACGTGATGGAAGTTGGTGCTCTTTGAATATTGATGATCACTCCATTCCCAAACAACAGCTTCCTCCCTCTTTACTGATAGTCTGCTGACCCACCAAAGAACATGAGAGTGGAAGTGGGGGGAAACGTAAAACTAAGTTTCCTAAGTCTGTCTTCTTCTGAAAGTTTAACTTGAGAGAGATTTCCAGAATCAAACCTCTGCATGTGTGTGTATTGGAATGTGTGCATTCAAGATGTGTGAGAGGATGGTGTGAGTAAATGAGGCTAGGAATGGAGGCAGGAGCTTTTGTAATAGAGCAGTCGTCAGTATTCTCCAGCCTGTAACTGTTTCTCATTGAAAGCAATGAGGAGTCTTTTGGAGGTTCTTTGAAAATACTGACGCCAGTGTTTATAATGTTAAAACAATTTTACATTTTCTTCCTGTATGTCAGTTTAGTGAATTATCGTCCCTTTTTAGTGCCTTTTTCTTAAAAATAAAGATTGCTTATGTATGTGCTTTGTGTATGTATACATTACTTTCTGAACCATTTAACCTACAGCCACTAGGTTTCTGTGCCCATCACAACACAGCAATTGCTTTGATCAGCCTAGTAAATTTGATCCAAGTTAGAGTAGATGAAGGTAAGAACAAGTTAGATGCAAGGTATTGATAAGGCCGGCAAAGAGAGAATTTGAAAAAAAGCTAGCCGTGGAAGCAAACATGTATAATAAAAACTTTTTCAAGTACATTCATAGCAAAAAACCTGTGAGAGACAGTTGAACTATTGGATGATAGAGAGGTAAAAGGAGTGCTAAGTGAGAACAAGGCCATACTGGAGAGACTGAATAAATTATTTGTTTTGATCTTTACTGAAGAAGATGTAGGGAATTTTACCCATGCCTGAAATGGTATATTTATTTATTTATTTATTTAACTGTATTTATATCCCTCTTTTCACCGGGTCAAAGCGGCGCTACACTCAAGGGTGGGGATAATTAAGTATAAGGGTGGGGCCATCACCAGGTAGGCAACATTGATGATTTCGACATAGGACAGACTTTAGACATGGACAGTATAGTTCAGTTTTCGATCAGAGGTCCATAGTGGGTGCGATCAGGGGTTGGTGCACTTTCTGGTGGTAGTTGCTTTGAAGCATTCTTGGAATAGGATGGTTTTTAGCTGCTTTCTGAATGACATTAGATCGTTATTGTTTCTAAGGTGGCTCGGTAGAGAATTCCATAGGGATGGAGCATAAAGTTCGAAGGCTCGATTGCATGTCCGTTGAGAGCATTTGGTTCTTTTGTGAGGGACGGTGAGGGAGTTGCTGGAGGCCTGTCTGGTGGTTCTGCCATGGGCTGGACGAGACAGCAGGGTGTGGAGCTGGGTGTTCTGTGTTTGGTGGATGGCTTTGTGGGTGAGTAGGATGGATTTGTATATAAAGGTGATGTATCGGAAGAATTGAAAGAAATATAGATAAACCGGAAAAATGAATTACAACTATTTGATAAACTGAAGAGTAGCAAATCCCCTAGACCGGATGGTATACATTTGATAAGGATATTGAAAGAACTGAAATATGAGATTGCAGATGTACTATTAGTAATCTGTGAACTATTATGAAAATCATCTATAGTACCTGAAGAGTGGAGAATGGCCAAAAAAGGGTTCCATTGGTGAGCCAGAAAACTACAGACCAGTGAGTCTGATGTCTGTACCGAGCAAAATGGTAGAAACCATTAATTATAAAGAATAAAATTACTGAATATGTAGATAGTCATGGTTTAATGGGAGAAAGCCAACATGGATTTAGCCAAGGAAGGTCTTTTCTTACTAATCTGATATATTTTTTAGAAGGTATGAATAAACAGGTAGACAAAGGTGAGCCGTTGATATAGTGTATCTGGATTTTCAGAAAGCCTTTGACAAGATCCCTAATGAGACTCTTGATGAAATTAAAAAGTCATGGGACTGGAGGCAGTGTAGTATTGTGGATCAGGAACTGGTTAAAAGATAGAAAGCAGGACTTCCGGTTATGTCAGGGGGTGAAATGGAAGCCTTCTGAGGGAGCTCCAGGGCAACCCGCAGGAAAAGAGCAATAACGAGCAGCGAGATCCCAAAACCATGAGCAACCAAAGGCCCAGAAGCATTTGTAAGGGGCAGGGACTGATGTCTGTAAGGAAGAGGCTGGCGGAATACCGATCCCTGTATGTGCAAGCAGCGACGGCCCGAACGATGGATCACGAGAACAAAATGGCGTCTGAAGATAACAAGAGCACTGCAGCTGGATCAGAGCCTTTCGGAGGCCCAGAGGCGATTTAGACATTGAAGGCCTGGCTTATAGAATTCAAAAAGAATCTTAAAGCAGAAATGGGCCAATTTAAAACTGAATTGAAGGAGACTCGGGAGCCCTAAGAGAAGACCTCTGAGGGGCCTAGAGGCAAGAGTGGAGGAAAACGAAGGTCAACTGGAACAGCAAGCAGGCAGGCAGCTATGCTGGGCGAATTGTGGTCCAGCTGGGCTGAGCTGAAACACGTGCACAAACTTCTAAAAGCAAAAACAGAGGATTTAGAGGTTAGGACGCGACGCAATGTGCGTGTAAGGGGGATCCCCGAGGAGCTACAATTTAAGGATTGTGAAGCAGTGCTACTACAAATATTTGGTGCATTGTTGAAGACAGCAGAACCCGCAGTTGAATGGGAAGACCAGCAGCTGCAAATGGATAGAGCGCATCGGGGCTTGGGTCCCACATGGGACAACAGACCACGTGATGTGATAGCCTGCATGAGATCGATCCTATAAGATGAAAGAAAAGCTTCTGGCAGCATCCCGCAAGCTGGGACCCTTCAAATGGAAAGGGAGTGCAATCGAGCTGTTCCAAGATTTGTCGGCAGGCACATTCCAGCGACGGCAGGAAATGCGAGAGATAACATCGCTGTTGCGCAAAGAAGGATGGAGATATAAATGGTTGTATCCTTTTGGACTTTTGGTGACAGTCCAGGGCATTTCACACTGAATCATGAGTGTGAGTGAAGCATGGCAAACACTCAAGGACTTTGGAGTGCAAAATCTACCCGAGGCCATGTTGAGCAACCAGCCAAAGGAGCAGAGGCCATCTTCAAAAAACACAGGGCTGAAGTGGCAATGTGTGTGAATAAAAGCAGAAGATTAACCAGGCTGTCCAACGGAAAGGAAGAGCAGTCAACAGCTGGGGAACCTGGGCACTGAGAAGCTTGTTGGGACATAAGGGAGTTTTAATCTTAAGATCTGTTGAAGGAAGGAATGTGGACCCTGAGAAGCACGCTGGGACATAAGGGAGTTGAAACCTTAGGTTTCGTTGAGGTATATGTGCAGTTCTGGAAAAGAAATCTTGAAAGTAAGGGGGGATATTAGGGGGTAATAAAGGGGAGAAGGGACTATGTGTGCTGTGGAACACTGTGGAAGGATGGAAGGAATGAATGGCAGGGTAAGGAATAAGTGGGGGGTAACTTGTGGGAAGGGGGAGTACCTCGCATGTGGGCACTGGCTTACCAGTAGCTGGGCCACGAAGGGAGGAGGGAAGAAGGGGGGGGACTATCGAAGGGGGATGAGTGGGGGGGGGGTTGGAAGGAAGGGGTAGGAGTAAGGATAGTAGCGGGAAAGTGCCCATAGCTGGGTCATCGGGTACGAGTCGATGACGCCAGAGGGAGTAGCAATGCAGGGGGGGAGGGTGATGGTGAGGTTCCAGTATGGGGAGGGATCAGTTGAAGGAGAGAGACCAGTAATTGCTAAAATGAATCGATGGTACAGATAGGATCAATAAATGCAAAGGGGCTTAACAATCCATGCAAGAGGCATCAAATGTTTAGAGAAGCAGAGCGGTTGGGATGGGAGATTATACTTCTACAAGAGACCCACCTGAGGAGAAAGGATGAAGGGCTGTTAAGGAGGGCGGCCTACCCATGCCAGTATTTTGGATACCCTAGGGAGAGAAAGGGAGAGTAAAAAGGGGGTGTAGCTATACTACTAAGGTGGGACTGTACATTTAGGGTGGGTGATGTAATATGGGACAAGGAGGGACGGGTTCTGCTACTTAAAGGGGACTGGCAGGGAAAGAAAGCAACCGTAGCCAATGTATATGAACCTAATGAGAGGCAAGTAATCTTTTGGAAGAGGGTCCGGGAACTGCTTATTAGATATGTTCAAGGGAAGGTTATATTAGGGGGGGGGGGGAATTTCAATTTAGCACTTCAGCCAAAGTGGGATAAACAGCCCAAGGGAGGGATGGAAACCAAAAGGCAAGTGGGGTGGTGAATCAAATCATGAAAAAGTACCATCTTGGGGACACCTGGAGGCAAAAACATAAGAAGTGCAAAGAGTATACTTTTTATTCCAAGCTGCATGATAGATATAGCCGATTGACTACCTGCTTCTCGATCATTGATAGGATTTAAGAGTCCGGGAAGCAGAAATTGGCAAAATCACCTAGTCAGATCATGCCCCCACCTGGATAGAGATATGGGATAGTAGGGGAGAAGGAGAAGTACGATTTTGGAGGCTGAATGAAAGCTTATTGAAAAAGGAGGAAGTAGTAAGGGATGTAAACGTATGCCTTCAGGAGTATTGGAGGATTAATGACACCGGGGAAGTACGGAACGTGAGCTTATGGGAAGGAATGAAGGCCGTGGTCCTGGGGAGGCTACTAATGTGGGCAGCAAAATTTAAAAACAAAGGCTCAAAAAAGAGGATACCCTACAGCGAGAAATTAAGTGAGCGGCTGAACAATACAGAGAACAGTGAACAACACAGGGTCTCAAGCGGCTAAATCAACTCCGAATGGAGCTGCATAAATTGTAGGTGGCTGAAATTGGGTTTCAGCTGAATAGGTTGAAACAACGCCACTACGAATGAGGGATCAGAGCAGGAAGATTACTAGCTAATAAGCTGCGCAAGAGAGAAGCTCAAGCGGCCATAACAGCGATTAAGAAAGAAAGGGGAGAGATTTTGCAGACAGAGAAACAAATTGGGGATAGGTTCTGCCAATTTTACCGGGACCTATACCAGCGGCAAGAGGGGGGGACCCCAACGCAGGGGGAAGAATACTTAAAAGAAATAGAGCTCCCGAGTTTGGGGGAAGGCCCTAGAGGAGGAGATAACGAGGGAGGAAGTTGAGCAGGCCCTCCAAGAACTGTCCAGTGGGAAAGCGCCTGGAATACATGGGCTCACAGTAGCTTTCTATAAAACCTTTGGGGGTGATCTTATGGAGATATTGCTAAGGGTAATTAATGGCATACAGGAAGCGGGGGAGGGTGGGGCACCTCTCTACAGAAATGCTTACAGCAGGGATTACAGTCCTTCCGAAGGGAGAGAAGGACCCACTACTTTGTGGGTCGTATCGCCCTATCTCACTACTTAATGTGGACATAAAAATCCTTGCAAAGGTGTTAGCAAATAGATTGGCAAGATGGATGCCCACATTGGTAGGACTCGACCAAACTAGGTTCATAATGGGAAGGCAAGATATCGTTATATACGGATGATGTCTTGGTGGTGGTGTCTCACCCGGATGAGACCTTGCCAGAGATTATGGCCCAGTTAAAGAAATACGGGGAAGTCTCGGGATTTAAAATTAATTTGGATAAGACAGAGGCTTTGAATATTAATCTATCCAAACAGATCCTGGAGAGGTTGAAACAATTCTATCCCTTTAAGTGGGCTAGAATGGCCATAAAATACTTAGGGGTCAACATAACGGCCCAGCCGCAGAGCGTATATGCAACTAATTATAACAATCTATGGAAAGAGGTGGGGCAGGACCTAAAGAAATGGGCAAAGGAAGAAATATCATGGTTGGGCCGTATAGCAATGGTAAAAATGAATCTCCTGCCGAGGGTACTATACTATTTCCAGGCCCTACCGGTGGCAGTTCCGGGGGCACACCTGAGAGTGCTCCAGAGGAAAGTAAACCAGTTTATTTGGAGGAAAAGGCCACCTCAGATAGTGAGAGCTGTTATGTACAGAGAGAGGAGGGCGGGCTGGGGGTGCCCAGGTCCGGCATGTGATGGATTGGTGGGGAGGGGTAGAAGTGAAGAATTTTGTGGCTATGGAGGAGGCATTCAGAGGGGGGGAAGCCTTTGGAGTGCCTCCCCTGGATGGGGGAGAGAGAGGAGCTATGGTGCAGGATAGCCCATATGTAAGTCATGTGCTTCAAGTGTGGGATAAAGTCAGGAAAGTAAAAGGAAAGGGGCTAGGAGTTCAGTTTTCTTTAATGTGGGAGTTATGCTATACGAGGGCATTTCTGCCTGGGAGGGAAGAGGAGGTCTATAAAAAGTGGGCAAGGGCAGGGTTAAAGTGGTTTTACCAATTTGTGGATGGGGAAGGATGGGTACCCTTCGAAGACTTTGCAGAAGGAGTTTGGATTGGGAGAGGGGGACAAAGCAGAAAATGGGGAAGGGAGGCCTAGAAAGGGAATATACACAGTTGGAAACAATATGGTATGGAAAGAGGACCTCCCCGGGATTAACCTCAGCCCTGTATAAAGCAATACAGGGGACTCTGGGCAGTAAACATCGGTACATGATAGAGTGGGAAAAAGACCTGGGGTTTGAAATTGAGGAAAGACAGTGGAAAACCATATTTGACCAGGCCAGAAGACTGTCCTTATCAGTGGCTATGAAGGCAACTTGGTACAAGGTTGTCATGAGATGTTACTGTACACCCAGCCACCTACATAAAATGTTCCCAGCAACAACAAAACAATGCTGGAGAGAGTGTGGGGAAGAGGGAACCTTCTATCATATTTGGTGGGCCTGTCCAAAAATAGTGCCCTTTTGGGAGGGGATTCGAGAATGGATTCGGGAGGTAGTGGGAGCTAACGTGGTAATGAACCCAAGTGGTTATTTGATGGGATGGTGGAGGGAAGGGGGGCCACAGAAAGAAAGGAGGCAAATAATGGCATGCTTGAGTGCTGTGCGATGTGAGCTGGTCTATCGGTGGAAGCAAAGAAATGCCCCACAAGTGGAGCACTGCGTGGAAAGACTGCGACACATATATTTAATGGAAAAATTGGCAGCTACCCGCCGGTAACTAATTGATAGATTTGAGAGATTATGGAGCAGAGTACTGGCCTCACTTATGCAGAGATGCAGGGGAAGAGGGCAGTAGGTGAAGTTGGGGGGGAAGGGTCAAGGAGAGGTGAGGAGCGGGAGGGGAGAAAGAGTCGTCTGTCAGTCAACCAATTTCTGATCCAGTTTACCACCTTGGGACCCATCCCCAAACTACTGAGTTTACTAATAAGCCTCCTACGAGGGACAGTATCAAAGGCTTTGCTGAAATCCAGGTAGATGACATCCATCGCATGCCCCTGATCTATTTCTCTGGTCACCCAGTCAAAGAACTCAATCAGATTTGTTTGGCAAGATTGTCCTTCGGTAAAACCATGTTGCCTCGGATCTTGCAACCTGTTGGTTTTGAGAAAGTCCACTATTTGCTCTTTCAGGATTGCCTCCATTACTTTTCCCGTCTCCGAGGTAAGGCTCACAGGCCTGTAGTTTGACACTTCTTCCCTGTCACCACTTTTGTGTAGAGGTACCACATCAGCCATTCTCCAGTCCTGAGGAACTTCTCCTGTTTCCAAGGATCTGTTGAAAACATCCTTTAACGGCCCTGCAAGAACCTCGCTGAGCTCTTTCAGTATCCTGGGATGTATCCCATCCGGTCCCATGGCCTTGTCCATTTTCAGTTTTGCAAGTTGTTCTAACACATCATCTTCTGTGAATGGTGTGGTATCTGCTTCATTCCCATTTTTATATTTGGGAGTCACAGGTGGTCCTTCTCCTGGATTTTCTTTAGTTTGAGTCAGATTGATTCAGATCCTCTTTCCCCATGAATGGTCTCTCCACATGGAGACAGCATCCTTTATTTTTCAGACTTGGGGGACTCCAAACCTCCCTACTTCTGAAACCAGGACTCCCATGTCAGGCAACCAGTAGGTGGATGCTTTTCATCTCCACTGGGGTCGAGACTTGCTGTATGCTTTTCCTCCCATTCCTGTGATCCCCAAGATGCTTTTTCAAGCGCCAAGCAGACGGGCCTGATGTAGCCTCACGCTGGCCATGTCAACTGTGGTTTTCTCTCCTACTACGTCTGTCTCAGACTCAACCTCTAGATCTCAGATCTGCTCCAGATTTCCCCTCTCAAGAGGAGGGGATGCTGCTCCATCCAAATTCGCAGTCTCTCCACCTCACGGCGTGGCTGCTGAAAGCATAGTATTACAGGATCGTAACCTTACTCAGGAAGTAGCCTCTAGAAAGCCATCTTAGCCATCTTAGCCTCTAGAAAGCCATCCACCAGACGTTCTTACACTTTCAAGTGTTGTAGATTTTCTGTCTAGTTTTCCCAGAAGGACCTTAATATCCCTTCTCAGCTCCAGTGGAGGCGCTGCTCCAGTATCTCCTCCATCTATCCTCTTCTGGTCTCAAGACCAACTCAGTGAGAGTTCACCCGAGTGCCATCGCAGCTTCTCACCATATCCTGGATAGACAACCAATTTCCTCACAGCCGCTTGTGGCGCGCTTCAAGAAAGGTCTCTTGCTCACCAAACCTCCCATAAGACCACCACCAGTGGCCTGGGATCTCAGTGTCGTTCTAGGGCAACTTCTCAAGCCGCCCTTGAACCCTTAGCCACTACCTCGCTAAAGTTTCTGACATGGAAGGTCATCTTCCTTGTTGCACTCACTTCAGCTAGACGCATTAGTGAGCTTCAGGCTTTGGTGGCAGACCCACCTTACACACTGCTCCATCATGACAAGGTTGTCCTAAGGACTCACCCCCATTTCATGCCAAAAGTGGTGTCTCCTTTCCTTTTGAATCAGTCAGTCTACCTTCCTGTCTTTTTTTCCTAGACCACATTCGTCTAGGGCAGGGGTAATCCTTCATATCCTTGACTGCAAATGTGCCTTGGCATTCAATCTTCAAAGGACAGCTGAGCACCGTAAAGGCTCTCAGTTATTCCTCTCCTTTGATCCCAGTCACTTGGGGATGCCAATATCCAAACGTACTCTTTTAAATGGAAAGCTGATTGCATTTCATTTGCTTATGACAAAGCAGGACTATCCCTTGAAGGTCATGTCACTGCCCATAATGTTCATGCCACTATGGCAAATCTAGACTCTGTAGCCATTGATTAAATCTTCAAAGCAGCAACTTGGTCTTCGGTTCATACCTTTGCTGCTCATTACTGTCTAGACAAGGACTCCCGCCAGGATGCCATGTTTGGTCAAGCTGTTCTCCACCATCTCTTTCAGACTTAAGGGCAACTCTTACCTTCTGTCCCGGAATGATACCAAACATCCATGAAGGACCATGACCTCTTTAACTCTGCCCTGAGGCAAACATAACGGTTCTGAGGTCATTCCATATGGCATCTCGGAGCTAGGGAGTCCCATAATTGAAGACTACATTCCTGCTTCTTCCTAGAGATAGCGTAGTTACTCACCTGTAACAGGTGATCTCCAGAAACAGCAGGAATTTAGTCTTCACAGCCCACCCTCCTCCCCTAGGAGTTGTAGGTTTCTTCTCTCCTTTTCTCTCAGCTACAAACTTAACTGAGGAGGGAGAGTTGGGAAGGCGGGAAGGCAGCGACGCAGGCGCCGTTGGATGCTCCCAAAAGCTTTCCTATTGGATGCTGGGGAGCGTTCCCATGTGGGCTCGGTCGGTACCAACCTCACCCATATGTGAAGACTAAATTTCTGCTGTTTCCGGAAATCACCCGTTACATGTGAGTAACTACGCTTTATTCTCCATTCCTTTCCTTATGGTTCCAAGCATTCTATTAGCTTTCTTGTATGCTGCTGCACACTGGGCGGAGGGTTTCAACATATTACCCATGATGAAACCTACATTTTATTCATGGGTGGTGGTTTCTAAGGTGGTACCTTGCATTGTGTAACCAAAATTTGGGTTGTCCTTTCTTAGGTGCATAACTTTGCACTTGTCCACATTAAATTTCATCTGCCATTTGGACATTCAGTCTTCCAATTTATCAAGGTCCTCTTGCAATTTTTCACAATCCTCTTGGGTTTTAACAACTTCAGAATAATTTTTTGTCATCTTCAAATTTCATCAACTCACTCATTATTCCCATTTCTAGATCTTTTATGAATAAGTTACAAAGCAGTGGGACCAGCACAGATCCCTATGGTACTCCACTATTTACTTTTCTTCAATGAGAAAGTTGGTCATTTAGCCCTACCCTCTGCTTTCTATCTATCTTTTTTTATATTTATATTTTTTTATTGAATAGTTTTCATAGTTCCAGTATTTGTTCACAATCTTAAAAACATTATCTTCAACTCACAATGTACATATTCACCCCCCCGTAATATGTTCTTTTATTAATATCCACCCTGTTCCATTCCCCCCCCCCCCCATATCTTAACTCTATCATCATATATCAACATCAACAGTGGCAGCCCTTACTTTAGTCCTGGGCTATACATTTTATCACCTGCTGGCCAAGACAAGGGAGGAGACAAAGGAGACAGAACAAGCAAGCAAACACTCCCTTTCGCTCCACCCCCTACTGCCTAGGCAGAGACTCTTTCTCCCCTCCCGCTCCTCACCTCCCCTTGACCCTTCCCCCCCAACTTCACCTACTGCCCTCTTCCCCTGCATCTCTGCATAAGTGAGGCCAGTACTCTGCTCCATAATCTCTCAAATCTATCAATTAGTTACCAGCGGGTAGCTGTCAATTTTTTCCATTAAATATATCTGATCCCCAAGGTAAATGGAGCTGACTCGGATGAGGGGAAGGTGACTAGTGGGGTGCCCCAGGGTTTGGTCCTGGGCCCGGCACTGTTCAGTGTATTTGTGAGTGATATTGCTGAAAGACTGAATGGAAAGGTATGTCTTTTTGCAGATGACACGAAAATTTGCAACAGAGTGGACTCCCCCGAGGGAGTGGTTAACATGAGGAAAGATCTACAAAAGCTGGAAGAATGGTCTAATGCTTGGCAATTAAGATTTAATGCAAAAAAGTGCAATGTCATGCACTTGGGTAGCAGAAATCCAAGGGAAATGTACGCAATGGGGGCGAGAGGTTGGTGTGCACGGATCAGGAGAAAGACCTTGGTGTGATTATTTCTGTAGATCTCAAGGTGGCAAAACAGTACGACAAGGCGGTGGCAAAAGCCAGGAGGATGTTGGGCTGCATACAAAGAGGAATTACCAGCAGAAAGGAAGAGGTACTAATGCCACTGGTGAGGTCTTGCTTGGAATACTGTGTTTAGTTTTGGAGACCATATCTTGCAAAGGATGTAAAAAGAATGGAAACTGTTCAGAGGAAGGCGACCAAAATGATTTGGGGCCTGCGTCAGAAGCCTTATGAGAAGAGACTTGAAGACCTAAATATGTACACTTTGGAGGAGAGGCGGGATAGGGGAGATATGATTCAGACCTTTAAATACTTAAAGAGAAATAATGAACAAACAAACCTCTTCCAAAGACGGGAAAGCTGTAAAACTAGAGGACATAACATGAAGCTGCAAGGTGGTAAATTGAAAGGCAATGTCAGGAAATTGTTTTTCACTGAAAGGTTGGTGGAT
Source organism: Ichthyophis bannanicus (assembly GCA_033557465.1). Classification (NCBI taxonomy): domain Eukaryota; kingdom Metazoa; phylum Chordata; class Amphibia; order Gymnophiona; family Ichthyophiidae; genus Ichthyophis; species Ichthyophis bannanicus. The sequence continues at coordinate 789,526,336 of CM066033.1, forward strand.
GCTTGAAATGCCCTCCCGATGGAAGTGGTGGGGGCAAACACAGAGACGGAGTTCAAAGTGGCATGGGACAGACACAGTGGGTCCCTTTACAGCAACAGGATGAAATCAAAATAAACTGAGCCATCTAATTTCTCAACAAATAGGGGTGTCCTACACGGAATGGCGGGTTCACCCCTAAACAAAGACATGGGGAGGGGTGGCCTGCACAGAGTGGCAGGTGCACCTACTCCTGTCATCTTACTGGGCAAACTAGATGGACCATACTGGTCTTTATCTGCCATCGTTTACTATGTTACTATGTTATCTGTCTGCTAAGACATTTTGCTCCCTTGGGAGATATACCGCTTGTAGGTGTATCTGATGAGTAATAACAAAGGATCAGAGATGGAGAGCCTCTCTGCACAGGGGCTAAGATCCTGTTCCCCCTTGTTTGTTCACATAGAACATGGCTACCTGATTGTCCGTTTGGACCAGGACCCTCTGAGAACTTAGATGTCCCTGAAAACCTTTGAGAGTGTTGTAGATCACCCGAAATGCCAGTAAATTTATCTGGAGCTTGGATGACGACTCCATACAGAGGCCCTGAGTGGAGAGGAACCCTAGATGGGCCCCCGACCCCTATATGAAGGCATTTGTTGGTCATGGTACAGTGATGTGGAGGCATCTGAAAAGGTGACCCGACGAGGAGATTCACTGGGGAACACCACCATAAAAGAGAGATGACCAGAGAGGCAGACACCAATATTTTGTCTGAGAGATGGCCTGAGGCCTGTGTCCACTGGGAAGCCAAAGCCCATTGGGCTGTGCGCATATGCAGGCGTGCATGTGGCACTACATATACTGTTGAGACCATATGACCTAGAAGCTGTAGCATCTCTTGGGCAGTGAGATGATCTCTGACATGGGCCTGAGATGCCATTTGAATGAGATGAGAACAGCAGGGCTGAGGTAGAAACGCCCTTGATTGTTGAGTATTTAAGAGAGATCCTATGAACTCTAGTTTTGGAGATGGGACTTTGGAAGATTTCACAAATACCAAGTGTTGAAGTACCTGCATGGCATGAGAGAGAGAGAGAGATAGAGGAGCCTCTTAGGAGGTTCCTGCCTTTATGAGCCAGACGTCTAAGTAAGGGAAGACAAATATCTCTAGAGATCTTAGAAATGTGGCCACGATCACCATGCACTTTGTGAAGACTTGGGGCAGAGGCCAGTCCGAATGGCAGGACCCTGTACTGATAATGTCTTCCTTGAAACATGAAGCATAGATATTTCCTGTGTTCTGGATGAATCGGGATATGTGTGTATGCTTCTTTGAGATCTAGAGAACTGAGCCAGTCCTGACTCTGGAGATAGGGTAGGAGGGTCCCTAGAGAGACCACCTTGAATTTCTTGCGAACAAGAAACTTGTTTAGGTTTCTGAGGTCCAGGATGGGTCTGTATCCCCTGGTCGTCTTTGGTATGAGAAAGTATGGAGAGTAGAAACCCACTCCCTGTTGGGATATTGGGACCTCCTCTGTGGCACCTCCTGACAGCAGAGAGGTGACCTCTTGTAGCAAAAGAGCAGTGAGAGGAGGTTGAGAAGGATATTCCCTTACCATTGTGGAGGGGAGGCAGAGTCTATAGGTGAAGTCTGTACCCCTCCGCCACTATGGTCAGGGTCCAGTGCTCTGAAGTGATTAGATGCCACGTGTGGGCATAGTGACAAGGTCTGCCAGTAATGTTGGTGGGTGGGGGGGGGGGGGTCTCCAGAGGCAGAGTGGCTATGTTCGCTAGGAAAAAGTAAAAAAACAGGTGTAGGTTGAGTCTGCGGAGCTGGTTGGTTTTTAGGAGTCTGTGGCTTCTTCTGCTGCTTGGGAGGCTGTTGTCTCTTTTGAGTACCCTTAGCTGGGAACTATGAAGCAGGGGTGTAAGAAGAGTATAATTTCTTCTTCTTACTGAAGAAAGTCTTCTTTGCAGCTGCTTTCTTCTTAGCCAGGTTGGCAGTGATTCTAGAAAGCCTGTTTAGGATAATATTCTCAGACTCCAACTGAGATGCCTTGTCTTGCCAGTCTTTGCCAAAAAGGTTTTCACCTGTGCAAGGAATATTGCCCAGTTTATCTTGAACCAATTGTTCAAGATCTAACGCTTGAAGCCAATCAATCTTGCATGCTCCAGTGCAGATTGAGGGGGCCCTACTGGTACACTCAAAGCAGTCAAAAGTTGCCCTATTTATAAACTTTGACACGTTTTGGGCATATTTGACCAATGTGAGATAGTCAGCTCTCTTATCAGGGAGAAGCGGAGTCATTGACTCAAGATCTCTAGTAACCTCCCTAAGGAATATACCCATATAGATTATGTATGAACTTATCCTGGCTGAAAGCATGGAGGCCTGAAAGCATCGATGCCCGAAAGCATCACGAGTCCTCGCTTCTCTTCAAGGAGGGTTCAAAAATGTGTCTTTGAACTTTTGATTCGACACATTGCCAATTCCACCACCATTTAGTGAGGAGGCAACTGAGTCTTTTGGCATCCAGAAGACTCTGGTACTCAATACATTGTATCGAGGAGTTGAGTATGGGGAGAGATGGTAAGGGGTGTCTCCCACATCCGGAGCATGAAGTCCTGGAGAATGCGGTGAACCAGAAGGAAGCCGTAGGATATTGGAGGATTTTTAATTCCTCAGCCCTGTTCTTTTTTTTGGATGTTACTGTAATGGACAGGCCCCTGGCCAGGTTCCAAATAAACTCCTGAAAAGACATGCCCTCAGGAGGGGACATGCACTTTCCAGAGAGGGAGATGGATCCTCCAGTATACTTTAAATCGCTCAGGTAATGATCGATTCCTCATCGGATGAATCAGAAGATTCAGAGTATCTGTATTGGATCGGGGAGATTGGAAGAGCCACCGGTACGAAGGAAGTTATGGGTGGTAGAAGTTTGATCGGTACAAACCCCGATGCGGACTGCATCGGTACCATGGACGGTGCCAGTGTCGGCAGTACCATTGGTGTTGGTTTGATTGGAACTGATGCTGCTAATAGGGGACCACGCATGCATGGTGGCATCTCCCAAAGGCTTTCTTTGAAAGCTGTGAGGATGCTTCCGCAAGGGCCCGTCGGTATCGACATCACCCATATGTGAGGACTGATTCCTGCTGTCCCTGGAGAACACCTGTTATAAGTGAGTAACTATGGTAACTAGAGTTGATGAAATGAAGCTGAAAGGAGGAAAATTTAAAAGCAACTTAATAAAATACCTTTCACAGAAAAACTGGTGGATGCCTCGAATGCCCTCCTACTGGAGGTGGTATGGACAAAAACAGTGACTGAATTCAAAAAGGCATGGGATGACACAGAGGATCCCTATATAGGAAAATCAGCATTTCCCACTCAAAGCAAAACTTAAATGATATTCACACTTCAAAAAAGCATGAGCTAGATGTAACAGAGCGGCGGTTACAACCCAAAATAAAAAGCATAGAGTGGAGGTAATCTACACAGAGCAGCAGTTACAACCCTGAATGCTTTGTTGGTCAGACTAGATAGGCCATATCAGTCTTTATCTTCTATCATTTAATATGTTAGGGTTATTATTAGTTTATCGGGTTCCATATGATCCTAGAAAGATGTTGGATGGCAGATATTTCCTTAATGTTTTAGGATTACTGATTTTTGGGGGGATTATATGGAACATTTGAATGTTTTGATACTAAAAGAGGTGACTGAGAGATTAGGTCTAGTGTCTGAGTGGAAATGATTAATGAATGATCTGACATACCAAGCAAGCTATTCTTTAGATTTTATTTTTGCATGGTTTAGAATAAGCTAGAAAGGTAGGTGGTAGTAATTCCTGTACGCCATGCTGCCATGATCAAATCAGTCTGATCCGGTTGAGTTGGAAGGGTGCATCTGGAAGAAGGATGCAGAGATAGAGTTTAAATGATGGAGACCCTTTGGGCAGTTGATCACAAAGAAATTTTATACTATGCCAAAGCTGATACCGACAGAGTATTCAAAACAGAGTGACTAATTTAGTGGAGCTATTGAATACTGAGATGTGGGAAGTATTAGAAAAGGTTACACTTGTATGGAAAATGAGGGTGAGTGTGTAGAAGTCAGCCCTTTGGTGTACAACGGAATTGAGTGAAATGAAAAAAAAAGGTACAGAGGTAAAAATGAGCCTTGTGAGTAGATAAGACGGGGGAAAGGAGTGAGAGTTTAAAGTGGAAGCAATGAAATAGGAATGAGCTATGCAAGCAGCAAAGTGATGTTTTGTTCTGGGGTTTATAGAACAAAGTAAGAATAGCCAAAAAGTGCTTTCCCTTGTGAAATGATTATTCATCAGCTTGTGGTCCTAGTACACTTTAGGCCCAAGATTTGTGTGAGGGAATGACAGATTATTTCTGGAATTATTTGGTGTTCCACAAGGGGGTCAGTCTTATCTCCATTTTTTGTTTAATCTGCATATTCATCCCTATGCGAAATCAACAGTAGGCAGGATGAAAATATTTATATGCTGGTGATATTTCGGACATTATGGGGTATGTTTACTAAACAGCGATGAGGGACCTTGTCAAAGGCTTTCTGAAAGTCCAGATACACTATATTAACCAACTTAACCAACTACCTATTTATTCAGACCTTCAAAAAACATAACAGATTAGTAAAACAAGACCTTCCTTGGCTAAAGCTATGTTGGCTGTCTCCCATTAAGCCATGAACATCTACATGTTCAGTAATTTTGTTCTTTATAATGGTTTCTACCATTTTTCCCAGTACTGACGTCAGGCTCTCCGGTTTCCTGGATCACCCCTGGAACCTTTTCTAAAAATTGGTGTTACATTGGCTGTCCTCTAATCTTCAAGTATTACAGATGATTTTAATGATAGTTCACAGATTACTAATAGCATGTCTGCAATCTCATAGTTCAGTTCTTTCAACACCCTTCAATGTATACCATCTGGTTCAGGTGATTTGCTACTCTTCAGTTTATCAAATAGTTGTAATACATCTTCCCAGTGTATCAATATTTCTTTTGATTCTTCTGCGGCATCACCTTTAAATACCATTTCAATCATGGGTAACATCCCTACATCTTCCTCAGTAAAGACCAAAGCAAAGAATTCATTCAGTCTCTCCGCTATGGCCTTGTCCCTTCTTAGTGCCCCTTTTACGCCTCTGTCATCTAAGGGTCCAACTGACTCTCTCACAGGTTTTTTGCTACAAATGTACTTGAAAAAGTCTTTATTTTGCATTTTTGCTTCCACAGCAAGCTTCTTCTCAAATTCTCTCTTTGCCTGCCTTATCAGTGCCTTGTATCTAACTTGCCAGTACTTATGTTGTTTCCAGTTTTCATCATTTGGCTCCTTTTACCATTTCCTGAAAGATGCTTTTTTGGCACCAACAGCGTCTCTGACCTCAACTTTAAACCATGCTGGCAGTTTTTTGAACTTCCATCCACTTTTCTTAAAGCGTGAAATACAGCTGGTCTGGCTTCCAAGATAGTATTTTTAAACACCACCCATACTTGATGTAAATCTTTAACCATTGGAACTTCTCCTTTTAGTTTTTCTTAACTATTTTCCTCATTTTATCATAGTCTCCCTTTTGAAAGTTAAAAGGTAGTACTGTGGATTTCCTTGCCATCCTTTCTCCATTTATTAAATCAAACACGATCATGCTACGATCACTTTTGCCAAGTAGCCTCAACATCCTTATCGCTTGCACCAGATCTTGTGTTCCACTATTGACTAGGTCCAAAATGGCTTCCCCTCTTGTCGGTTCATGAACCAGCTGCTCCAAGAAGCAGTCATTTATTTCATCTAGAAACCTTATCTACCTAACATGTCCTGCCGTGACACTGACCCAGTCATTACCAGGGTAATTGAAATAACTCATTATTATTACTGTGCTGTAACCTTTGTTAGCTTCCCTGAGTTCTTTGAGCATTTCATCATCCATTTGTTCATTCTGGCCAGGTGGTCGATAGTACACCCCCACTGCCATCGCTTTCCCTTTCCCCTTTTTACATGGAATTTTGTTTCCTCAAGACTTTAATCCTTTGTGACTCAATGCCCTCTCTACCATAAAGCAGATCTAATTGGTAGAGGGGGGTTGCACTCTATCATTGCGATATAATTTGTACCCCGGTATCACAGTATCTCACTGGTTGTTCTCCTTCCATCATGTCTCTGAGATACTAATCATATCTAACCTCTCATTTAGTGCTATATATTCTAACCTCCCATCTTATTTTTTAGACTTCTAGCATTTGCATATAAGCATTTTAGAGGTTGTATTTTATTCATATTAATCTGCTTCACACTCACCAAATGCTTTTGGCCAGTAAGATCCCATACATCCACCCACCACACACATTGCAAACTCTCTGCTTGGAAAATCCATGGCACAGCCCTGCACCCACCATTTGGCCATCAGGGGGATTCATGTATTTGCCAGTAAGCTGCCCCACCTTGGTCATTTCAGGCAGGTAGCTATATCATGCACACCTCTCCTGTGACTACTCCACATGAACACTCATGGACAATCCTCATTTTGCTGCCCACATCCGGAACATGCTGCCCCCACCCAGCCGCCTATTTTGCCTAGTCAACAGGACAGGCCTGCTGTTAGGTCAAACATGCTCATCACACATATTGCCACATAGCTAGGCATCAGGTGAATCAGCTCCATCAGCTACCAACTGTCCTTGTATCCAAACCTTCTCCAATGCCTTCCCTGCCCCCCCCCTTTCATTGTTTCAGAGGCTTACTACACATTAAGTTCCAATACCGCCCTTAACACCAGAACTCCTAGCACATGCAGCACACTTACTGCACGGTAACCACTTATCGCTGCCCTTAACACACGTGTTAATGGGCGCTCCCTTACTGCTGTTTAGTAAACATACTCCTATGTCTGAGAATGGAGGAGGAAGGGAACCTGGAAAGGTTAAACCATTGTTTTTTTTTGGGGGGGGAGTAAGGAACCAGGGAAAGATCAGATAGTCAAGGTGGGGGCAAAGCACATCCCATGGGCTGACCCACGTGAATGATTTGGGGATCTGGTTTGACTCTCTGTTGGGAATGGGCCATCAGATTTCAACAGTGAGTCTAGTGTCATTTGTGAAGCTCTGGATTCTGAGGAGTGGAGGAGTAGCCTAGTGGTTAGAACACTGGCTTGGTAACAAAGCAACCAGGGTTCAATTCCCACTAGCACGCCTTGTGGCCTTGGGCAAGTCACTTAACCCTCCATTGCCTCAGAAGAAAGGCCTGGCAATCTACTTCTAGTCACACTGCCAAGAAAGCCCAGGAGCTTCTGGGTCACCAGGAGTCAGGAATGACTCAAAGGCACACATTGCATTGCAGAGACCATATGTGGCATATATAGATTTGGTGATGGTAGCACAAGCTACAATATTAATTAAACTTGATTACTGTAACACTATATATGGAGAGACTACAACTTCTGAAAAATATGGCTGCCAAGATTGTCGGAGGATTGAAGGTAAGGGATCATGTGTCACCTTTACTTAGGGCCCTTCAGTGGCGGCTCCATGATTTTTTTGTATCAGATTTAAATGGCGTGATAAATTGCCAAAGCTGGGCACTGGTCCCTTAGCTGCAAGTATATATGCTTGCTTCTAAATGTTTAGAATTATTTGAAGCTGAAATATCAAGAAAACGATTATTAGATAAGCTTAAAATGTAAATTATCCCAAAACAATGTTGTATATAAAATATGTAGTGGTCTCGTAAGGGGGAAAATAAATTGGGAAAGGCTACCACTGCAGCTTTTTTCCCATGCAGATGTATTCATTCATATAATGTGTTTTTTGTGTACAGAATTAATATGGAAGCCAGGAAATCTCCAAAGTTGTCTCGAGCTGCTCAGGAGATATCACGATCACCTCGATTACCAATAAGGAAGACTTCTATTGGTTCCCCTAGCCTGACTCGTAGAGAGTTTCCCTTGGAAGACATAACTCAGGTATGGTTGGGCATGGCTGTAGAATTATCCATCTTAAGAGTATTTTATTCTCAGTGTGTAATTTTTCTAGAAGCAACGGTGCAATATTATAAATTATAACTATTAACGTACAGTGCTCTGGAATTGATTAAACAGGTTAAAATAGTAATAAAATAATGTTTTTCAGTGGAATGAAAGTTCTAGAACAGGAGTCTCAAATTTGGGTCCTTGAGGGCCGCAAACCATTTGGGCTTTCAGGTTGTCCTAATGAATGTGCAAGACAGAGATTTGTATACAGTCAAAGCAATGGGCAAGTAAATCTATCTCATACATATTTGTTATGCATATCCTGAAAACCTGACAGGTTTGCAACCTTTGAGGACTGGAGTTTGAGGTCCTTGTCATGGAGCAAGGAGTCAAGAGATAGGGATGAACGTGATAGATTCAGCAATAATCTAAGGAAATATTTCTTTACAGCAAGGAGCAGCCCCCCAGTGGAAGTGCTGGAGACAAAGACAGTATCTGAATTTAAGAACGCTAGGTACACGCAGAGAGATTGCTGAGGGAAAGGAAAGAAATTTAGACCTGAGCAGACATTCCAAATGATCTTTATCTGCCATCATACCCTGTTTCTATTGAGACTGGAAGGTGGAGTAAGATTGGTGGTGACTTGTAGAAGCATTTCTTTGCAAAAGGGGTGGTGGATAGATGGAACAGCCTTCCAGTGGAGGCAGTGAACGTTAGAACAGTAACAATACAAGAAAGCCTGAGGCAAGCAGAAAGGATCTTTAATGGTGGGATGGTTGTGGTGGCAAAGCCAGGAACTGAGTTGGCAGATAAGAAACTAGATGAGCCTTGTGGCTATTTCTGCCCCTTTAAAACCCTCTGTGATTTACCATAATATACAGCTAGAGTCCAAAACCTTCGCAGAATTTCCCTATTCCACCAGAGTAAGTGGAGCCATAGGATGGACATTTCAGCCTATAACTCCCTTTTTCCCTGAAACCTCTCACTGGAGGGCTTCTGCTGTGGTTAACGCTCTTCATGTATAAGCTTAGTATTTTCTTCTGTGAACATCCATAATTCACATTAATGGTGCACAACTGTATATACATTGGTATGTTGACTTTCTCTCCATATGCGTTTTAAAACATTTGAATCTCATCCTTCATTTTAAAGTTGTAATAGCTTACATGGTTACATAATAACATTAACAACATCGAAATATTTGTGTGTATGTGTGTAAAATACAAAATAAATAAATAAAAAATATATCCTCACCAACACACACACACACACACACACAGAAATATGTATAAATAAATTGTGTTTGTGTTTATACACATAGACTTATACCAACAGTCCTTCATGTACTACTTTGTGGGATACTGACATGTATATGTGTGTGCATATGTACCTATATGTGTTTATACAGATGTTTGTGCATCTGTGTGTGTGTGTATGCAGAACTGCTTCCTTCGCCCTTCTGAGATAGCCTGTGAGCCCCCTCCTCCTCCCCCATACCCCAGAGATAAGACTTTCTGAAAATTTACGCCTTATGTATACTGTATGTATACATAGACATGGTGGGCACACTGGGGCAGGTGAATATTACATATAAGGAAGGCAATATTCAAAAACACTCATATATTTGGTGTATAAGTGCTTTCCCTTTAATTTTGGTTATTATTTTTATAGTCCTGAATGTATACTCTTACACATCCAGAATGATTTATGGAGAAAGGGGGCACCACTGTATATATAGGCAGCAACTACTACACTTAGAGATTATACGTTTGACTGCGTTGCACAAAAAGTAGGTATAACAGCAAAAATTAAAATGCATTGAGCACAAAGCCTGTGCGGTTAACTGTTTGGGGCTGTGCTCATCATCTTCCTATGAGGTGGCATTAAATGATCTGCATTATCTTGCTGTCCATTAACTGCAAGACACTGTCCACACCCATTCCTCGCCCCATTTCAGGCTATGTACTTAAGGGTCATTTTATAAGGAAATGCCTTCTTTAAGCATGAAAACAGGTGCCTAAATGGGATTCCTTTTCGTCTCTCCGGGCCAGTCCAGGAACAGTAGGGTAGTCAACCTCCTTCAGCAACTGAGGACTGAAATCTTCAAAGACTTGCTGACAGCCTACCTAGCTCCCCCTGGTGTCAGAGAGCCAGTCTTTTCAGTCCTCAGCAGCTGCAGGAAGTGTTGCTGGCAGGCTCAGAGAGAAGGAAAGAGATTTTTAATAGCAGGATGTTCTCCTTGCTGGCCCTAGCAGGGTTAGTTTTAGGAGTGCTGGGTTCAAATTTAAGTTGTTTTAAAAAAAAAAAAAAAGACGGTGGTCAGCTGCCTGGTCATCAGGCTACAGAAGCAGCAGAGGCAGAGCCTGCCTCGGGGACCTGAGCCATACAGGAGAACAGAGCACGGTACTGGGAGCCCCAGAGTCCAACCCTCTGCCTCCGGAGACCAACTTTCTGCCGCGAGCAGCGGTAACTAAAGTTCGGGTGAGAGACAACTGAGTAGTCAGGTGCGTTTTCTCTTTCTCGTGCTTGTAGGCCGCAATCGTCGGGGGCTGGGGGGAGCGGTGCTGATTCTGAGGGCATGTTGCCGGTCTCGGCAGACGGTGCACGGTGTGAGAGCCGTCACGTTGGGTCCGGTTCGCATTCTTTTGTCGCATCGGGGGACAGCGCGTTTCAGCGGCGTTAATGGAGGAGATGTCACCGGCTCAAAATGATTTGGGGAAGCTTCAGGCCATGGCGGAAAAGGCGGGAGTGGCGGCCATTTTAAAGACAACTGCCATTTCTCCCGTGCTGCAGCAAAAGATTTTAAAGAAGCAGACTAAATTAAAGAAGTCGGCCCCAGCAGTAACTGTGGACCCCGCACCAGTTTTGGAGGTTCCTGGGGGTTTCCAATCCCTATGTTCTCCGGATTTTATTCTGTCCCTCCATAAGGCTTACTGTTTAAAGCTGGAGCAGGGACAGAGCAAAGATGCGTTAACTAGCCTGCCTGATTTGACTCCAGTTCCTGGCACAGCAGGAGACCCAGGAGAAGGGTCTTCCAAAGCAGGTTTGACAGCCGGGGGGACGGCTGAGGGTCTAGGGCAACAGACTGTTGATTTTCAGGGACCAGAGGAGGGAGAAATCCCTTCAGAGTCTGGTATGGATCTGTGGCCAGAGGACCTCGAAGAAGGAGAGCTGGGGGCTGGTGATGATCCTAATCTTTTCAGAGTGTTTCGTAAGGAAGAACTGGGAGCACCATTATAAAGAACAAAATTACTGAACATGTAGATATTCATGGCTTAATGGGAGATAGACAGCATAGCTTTAGCCAAGGGAGCCACATTGAGGGGTGGACGGGCATTAGGCCGCTTATATCCAGTCCCTCAAGAAGAGAGAGAAATGATGCGTATGCTGAAAGTGGATGCGTTAGTATTGGCTGTGACAAAGAAAACTACTATCCCAGTAGAGGGTGGTGCAGCTCTTAAGGATTTGCAGGATAGAAAGCTGGAGTCCATACTCAAACAGGCATTTGATACCAGTGCGCTAGCGTTGCAGGCTTCCATCTGTGGAGCATATGTTTCCAGGGCTTCGATTAGGTGGTGCTAGGCTAAGTCTTCTCCAGATTCGGAGGGAGCTTCGGCGCCGTAAGGGGCGAAATTAGAATTGGCGGTGGCATATCTCGCCGACACCTTTTATGATTTGATAAGAATTTCAGCTAAATCCATGGCATAAGTCGTAGCCACTCGGAGATTCCTCTGGCTGAGGAATTGGGCGGCGGACGCATCTTCTAAGGCACATCTTAGTAGGCTGCCTTATAAGGGCAAGCTACTTTTTGGAGAAGCTTTGGAAAAGACTGTGAAGAATTTGGGAGACTCCAAAGGCGGACGGCTACCGGAAGACCGTCCGAAGGGTCTGAAGCCTGGATCTTCACAGAGGGGTCAAAGCAGAGATTTTCGGAGATTCAGAGGGACTCGGTTTACTCCCTATCAGAGAGGCTGATTTGTACCCAGAGGGCAGTCCTTTCGGGGTTTGGCGGACCTCAGCCGAGCGTCTCTAAGAAACCGCAATGAAATGAGGGAGGTCCAGACGGAGATCCTAATAGGAGGCCAGTTGCAGCTTTTCCACTCCGTCTGGATCACGATCACTACGGACCGCTGGGTATTGGAGATAATTGAGAAGGTTATTCTTTGGAGTTTGAGCAACCGTTATCGGGAGCATTCGTGATGTTGCCGTGCGGGTCCCCCGCAAAAGCAAGAGCGGTGAACGAGACGCTTCAACGGTTGCTACAGATTCAAGCGGTCATTCCAGTGCCTCCAGACCACCAGTATGGCTTAGGTCGATACTCAGTTTATTTTGTGGTTCCCAAAAAGGAGGGCTCGTTTCGTCCAATTCTTGATCTAAAACACGTAAACCGCTGTTTATGGGTGCCGCATTTTCGGATGGAGACTCTTCAGTCCGTGATCCGGTCCGTGAGGCTGGGCGAGGTGCTTGCATCCATAGATTTAACAGAAGCGTATCTACACATACCCATCAAACCTCAGCATCAAAAGTACTTGCACTTTGCGGTACCCATGGGGCTTTGCCGTTCGGACTGGCTACAGCGCCTCGCACGTTCACGAAAGTGATGGTTGTGGTGGCGGTAGCAGTGTGAAAGGAGGCTATTCTGGTACATCCCTATCTGGACGATTGGCTCATTCGAGCTTGGTCGGTACCGGAGTCGAGAGAAGCCACCTCGAGGGTAGTGGATTTTCTCGAGAGCTTAGGTTGGGTGGTCAATCAAATCAAGAGTCATTTGACTCCCGTGCAGTCCCTAGTATATTTGGGGGCCTTGTTCGACACGAGACTCGGGGCGGTATTTCTCCCGGAAGACAGGATACAAAAGATCTTATGGCAGGTGTCAGCCTTTTTGCGCTTCGAGGCTCCGACAGCGTGGAGATACTTACAAATCCTGGGTTCCATGGCAGCGACCTTGGACTTGGTGCCGTGGGCCAGGGCGCATATGCGACCGCTCCAACATTCGTTGCTATCCCGTTGGTCTCCACAGAAGCATCCTCTCAGTCAACGGTTGGTTTGTCCCTCCAAGGTTTCCGAAAGTGTACTGTGGTGGCTCTCTCTCCCACACATCTTCGGGCAGGAGTACCACTGGAAACACTGGATTGGGTATTGGTCACCACGGACGCCAGTCTCTCCGGTTGGGGAGCACATTGTATGGCCCAGGTAGCTCAGGGACGATGGGCGGTAGAGATGTCCAACTGCTCCATCAATCAGATGGAAATGAGAGCTGTAAGACTGGCGTTCCGGGAGTTCGAGGCTCTTCTGAACGACAGAGTGGTGCGAGTTTTCTCAGACAATGCAGTAACAGTGTCCTATATCAATAGGCAGGGAGGCACGGGCAGTGCGGTCTTGTTGGAGGAGAGTCAGGCACTGTTGAAGTGGGCAGAGAAGCATCTCTTAGCCCTGTCGGCGGCGCATGTAGCGGGAAAGGACAATGTGCAGGCCAATTTTCTCAGTCGATATGTATTGGATCCGGGCGAATGGCAGTTGAACAACGCCGTCTTTCACGACATAACGAGGCGTTGGCGGCAGCCAGTCTTGGATCTGATGGCCACGTTCGGCAATGCCAAAGCGTCCCGTTTTTTCAGCAGGGGCAGAGAACAATTGTCAGAGGGCCTCGATGCCTTAGTTCAGCAGGAGAGCTTCTCTATGTATTTCCTCCGTGGCCGATGATCGGTCGGGTCATTCGCAGAATCGCAGGTCACCAGGGGAAGGTGATTCTCATTGCCCCAGACTGGCCGAGGAGAGCGTGGTATGCGGATCTCGTGCGCTTGCTGATCGACTGTCCTTGGAGATTGCCAAGTCGGGTAAATCTGTTGTATCAGGGACCTATTCTCATGCCACAGGTGGATCGCTTCTTGTGATCAAGGTGGCTTGACTCTTGAAAGGGAACACTTGAAGCGTAGAGGCTATTCCACGGCGGTGTTAAATACCATGCTGCAAGCAAAACGAAGGTCGATGTCGTTGGCTTATATCCGTATTTGGTGGATTTTTGAAGGCTAGTGTGCGAGGCACAGGGTTCAGCCGGGGACTGCGACGGTGTCGGAGGTGTTGTCCTTTCTAAAGGTTTGGACAAGTTCCTGGAGGAAAGGTCCATAAACCATTATTAAGAAGGGACCCAGGATATCAATGCTTGACCCAGTACAAGCATTGCGGAACCTGTGTCTTTTGGGGAAACTGCTAGGTACTGTGATAAGGAAGCTTATCAGGACCTAGAAGAGAGGGGTAAAAAGAAGGAATTTACCTTAATAAAGGGACCCATTTTAAAAGGTCCAGGACTTAAAACTCCATTTGCTCCTAGAAAGCAGGTAATTCCTGGCTACAATGAGGAACAGAGTGCCCCTAGTGGTGGAAAGGATAGGGAATACAGGCCCAGGGTAAGGAACCTTTACGTCACTGCATCCCCTAATCATTCAGCTGCCACGAGGGACTTTGATCTCTCTCACCTGAGAGGGGAGAGGGTGGAGCAGGAGCCTGAGGGGTTTAAGTTTAGCTCAGTTAGGTCAGTTAGAACAGCAGGAGAAGGAGCAGGAAGACGAAGAGGGACAAGCAGAACACGTGGAGAGGAACTGGAAGGATTCCTGAGACCAGAGAGTGCTGCAACTGCTGACCAGAGGGAAAGAGAGAGCAATAGTTTTGCCTACCCAAGAATGAATGGAGCAGTAAGAGCCAGGAGCACTAATTGGAGAACAGGACGTGCTAGATGGTGGCCAGAGCATGTAAGGAGTGAAGCTACTACAGGCTTTGATCAAGGTATGAATCCCAGAAGCTTAGCTAATAAGGAGCGCTATGTATTTGCCAGAGACACCTTTAACCATAACAGAAGGCCGTCAAGTAAGCTATCTGAATCTGAGCTAGAGAGTGAACCAATGGAATTGGGAGAGCCAGATTTACATTGTGAAGAAGGGGTCTCATACATGGACTGCTCTGCATGCCAGTCTGCCAATTAAGAATGTCAACTGTAAAGAGAGGCCTCCAGTGTCCAAAGCCCTGAGAGCTGGGTTTGCTTGTTAATGTTCTAAGCTCAGGAGAAGTGTGACGCAGTGCAAAGCTGAATCTTCCTGATTATCTTTTGAGAAACAGCTGTGAGCAGTGCTGAGCTCTTTTGATGCCGTTTCAACTGAAGGAAGTAAGAAATGCTTTTGTTTGTCTAACTACTGAGAAAACCTGGGAAAGAGTTTTATCTGCTTGTGTGAATTGAACTATCTGTATGAAGTGCTGAGTTTAAGCATACAAGATAGCCAAGTAATTGTTCTGGACTGGAAAGGGAAAGAAAACCTGGTTTAAAGGTTTCTTTCTGTATTGTTTTGATCTGCACGGCAAGCTCTGCTAGGAAGCAGGTGCTGTTAATTAAGGCTGAGGAAAGCTGTTTGTTTCAGTTCAAGTTATCCTGTAAAGTGTTACAAGAATTCCTGGTGAAAATATCTTAAAAGGTGGATCTGTGAACCTAGCGTGTCTTTCTTTACTTTGAATAAAATTCTTGTCAATGCACCTACTCAACCCAACTACAGTGAAGGTGTTTTTTTTTCATCTGAGCCCAAATGATATCTAACTGAACTACCTTTCCCAGAATGCATTTTAAGGCATCCAGTTAGTAAAAGGCCAGAAAGTTGAAGCACCACAGTGGCAAAAACAAAACCACGCCCCTCCATACCAATGTAAGGGGCTAAGGGCGTGACAGTACGTATGACCTAGATTGGCCACTGTTGGAAACAGGATACTGGGCTTGATGGACCTTGGTCTGACCCAGTATGGCATATCTTATGTTCTTATGTTCAGGCTGGATAAAGGCCTAGCATTCAGCACTCTAAAGGTACACCTGGCTGCTTTAGCTTGCTATCGGGGCAAGGTGCAGGGCCATAGTTTGGCTTTGCATCAGGATGTTCGCAGATTTTTCCAAGCGGTCAAGGACATGAGACCGCCTAGAAGGCCGATAGTACCGCCTTGGGATTTAAATTTGGCCCTGCAGGCTTTGACGCATGCTCCATTTGAGCCGGGGAAAACGATGGCGCTGAGGGAGCTCTCTTGGAAGACCACCTTTTTGGTAGCCTTGTGCTTGGCTATAAGGATTTTAGATTTACAGGCGCTTTCCTGCAGGGAACCATATATTCAGTTTTCAGAGGAGAAGATGGTCTTGCGCCCGGTTCCCTCTTTTCTACTGAAGGTAGTATCGGTGTTTCATGTGAATCAACCAATTTCACTGCCTACCTTTCGGTCGGGAGAGGCGACTAGGGGGGCCATATCGCTTCATAGATTGGATCTTGGTAGAGTACTTCACAGATATATAAGGAGAACAAAGCCCTTTCGGAAGTCTGATAGGTTGTTTGTTCTGTTTGGAGGAGCACGGAAAGGGGAAGCGGCTTCCAAGGCCTCTATTGTGCGCTGGGTGAAGCAGGCGATAGCAACCTCGTATCAGGCGAGCGGGAAGGTGCCACTGGAGGGGCTGCGAGCTCATTCAACTCGGGGACAGGCAACGTCCTGGGCTGAGAGGACTTTGATTCCGCCAGTGGATATTTGTTGAGCGGTGACCTGGTCATCTTTGCATACGTTTGCGAAACATTATCGCTTAGATGTTCAGGCAGCGGGAGACACAAAGGTCAGAGCTTCGGCCATTCTAGCTGGGCTACTAGGAACCTCCCGAGAGTAGGTACTGCTTTGGTCCTACCCTATTGTTCCTGGACTGGCCCGGAGAGACGAAAAGGAAGAGTAAATTAGACCTTACCTGCTAATTGTCTTTCCTTGAGTATTCTCCAGGCCAGTCCAGGACCCACCCAGAACATAGCAGTGGGTAAACGGGTTTCCGTACTTTCGCTATTTAGTACACTGGGGAGCTCATACAGGGAGAGCCGTTAGAGGTGCTCTTTATGGTAGCAGAAAATACTTTTTGGACCTAGAGTGGGCTCGGGCTGTTCCGGAGTAGAACTGGCTAGGGGGCTTTCGTAAGTTCAGTGCTCTGATTCGGGGTGAAAAAATAAAAATAATCCACAGGTTGTCACAGGTTGTAGCGGTGGAATTACTAGTTATTGCTTTAGATATAACGGTTCATGATTTTTTCCGGTTACGTTAAGATTTATACCATAGCATGGAGTGTTTTTGGATACTGCTTGGACATTGGTAGGCTGGCTCTCTGACACCAGGGGGAGCTAGGTAGGCTGTCAGCAAGTCTTTGAAAATTTTAGTCCTCAGTTGCTGAAGGAGGTTGACTACCTACTTTTCCTGGACTGGCCCGGAGAATACTCAAGGAAAGACAATTAGCAGGTAAGGTCTAATTTACTCTTATGTTACTCATTTCCACATGTATGCTTCAAAGTATATGCGTTGATTTGACGACACGTACTTTGCCAGTGGACATGCATGAGTGGAGTTTGGCTAGAGCATGAGCAGAGCACGCAAGTACGTGTTTTTAGATTATAATATAATAGAATTTATGCACATACTTGCAAGATACAGACATGGATATTTACACCAGCCTTATCTTAAGATGTGATTTCTGGAACTTACGCTAGTATTTTATAAAGACAAGTAGATGCCTGCTTTCATGCTTAAAGTAGGGGTATCCTTATAACGTTACCCACTTAGTCTGTTAGTGCACGCTAAGAGTCAAGCCAACGTGGTAACCATTAGTAAGCACTAATTCACGCTGAAAGTGCTTAACACGCTTTAGTTAAAGACCCTCATAGTGACAAAGGTGCCTAGGTGTGTGGCTTATAGGACTCTGGTGCCTGTGCTAAGCTTGTTTCTCATAGCTTGTTAATGCCAGCTGGTTTGTGGTGATTTTGGGAGCTACAGGCCTAACTTCTCTGACTCTGGGTGAGCTGCTAAGTAGTGACCCTATCTTTGCTGAAGTAAAGATAGATAGGGAAAAATCTTAAAGTACACAGATAAATAAGTGGGAAAAGCATGTGAAGAATAGCTTATGGAATTCTTTCCAATATCTTCACGTGCATGTGTGTAGCTGTGTAGTCTCTGTGTTTGTCTTTCACTCAGAAGAAAGAGAAGGAAGGACGCAACTTTTGTTTGAGGGTGAGAGGGATGTTTGGATTGGGGTTGATGATAGTTTTCAGAGGACCGGGGAAGTAGGAGGCAGAGAAGGTGGGACTAATTATAGAGGGTGAGGTGTGTTTAGGTGGGAAGGTAACTTGGGGTTCATTGGAGGTGGATAGGTAGTTGTGGAGGGTAGTTTGGGGGGGGATAGTTGCAAAGAAGCTTTTGGGGGTGGGGCGTAGGGGTGTAGTTTTAAGGATGGTGTAGTTGTAGGGGGCTAGTTTTGAGGGTAGGGGTAGTGGGGGAGGGTAGTTTTGTAGGGGGATATGGGTAGGCAAAGGTTGTGGTTGGGAGAGCAGACTCAATTTGAAAGGAGGAATTTCTTAACTTTTGTATTTTAGTGTAGGTTTCTATGCTGTAGAAGCTGGAATTGCTCTTCTCATAGAAATGCATTGGGACATCTTTTTTTGAGGGGCGTGCTTATTTCCTCTGGAACTTCCATTCTGATATGGCTGATTTTCAAATGTGATGTGTCCTTTCACCCTTTTTTCTCCATGCTAAGTTTGATCCCATTTCATTAAACTTTCAGAGTTATTTTGCCCCCAGACAGACATTCTCAATCTCTTATGTATAATTCTTTCCAACTTAATGACTTAGCTTGCCTTCGTCAAAAGCTGCAAAAAAATATGCCCACTAAGGTTTGCATAAAGGTTGAAAAACATGAAAAATGCAAAAATATTTTTCCAGAGGTGTATATTCTCGGTATTGTTATAGAAATGTTCCTCACGCAGAGTTTTAGTAGTTAGTGATAACAAAAAAGGAGTAAGACCTCTTTCTCCAGGACCAAGCAGGAAGTCATTCCTCCCATATGGGTGACATCGGCGCCGACGGAGCCCTCGTGCGGAGCATTTCCCCAGCTTTCAAAGAAAGCCTTTGGGAATTGCAGCGCGCATGCGCGGTCCCCTTCCCGCCCAAGGGTGCCATCTTGCTCAGTCTTCTTTTTTCCATGGAGCCCGACGGACGTAGTTCGTTTTTCCCCGAGGAAAAAGTTGATTTCCCTATTTTTTCTCTTTTTTCTTCGGTTCGACGCCGGATCCTTTTCCCGCCTTGGCCCGATACGCCGGTATCGAGTCCATTTCGGTTTTTGTCCTTTGTGACTAGCATTCGCGCCATTTTTTCTTTTTTCACTGGCAGCCCGGTCTTTTGACCTCGCAGGGGCCCTTTTTCCCCCGATGGCTACCAGTGGGTTTAAAAAGTGTGATCGGTGTAAGAAACTTATGTCTCTTACCAACACACATGACTGCTGCTTCCGCTGCCTCGGTCCCGATCATGACCCGATGATCTGTGGGTCCATGTGGCAAAATGTCCTCGAAGGCGTTGAGGAGTCGGCTACACCAGAAGGATAGGATCTTCTCTGACTCCGCGTCCGGAAGGGCCCGGACCTCGTCAGAGGCCTCGACGTCTCGGGACTCCGGCCCCGAGCAGTGTCGGGGTTCCTCTGAGTGGGGGTCTCCTTCGCGGGAACATCGCAGGAAGAAGAAACCCGCGTGGGGGGCGTTGGTGGACGCTCCTGGTTCCTCGAGGGCCAGGTCGCATAGCCCTGATAGCCGTCCCGGGTCTTCTAAGTCGGAGAGGCCTGCCAAACATCCTCGTATTGAGATGGAGTCTCCTGGACATGTGAGTGCTGTAGTCCTCGTGGACTCTCCTCCAGGGGAGTCGACGTCGGGGCCCGAGTCGGGGGCTGCTGGGTCTCCTGAGCTCAGACTCAGGTTGACGGCCTTGGAGAGCAGCCTCGCTGCCTTCATGGAACAGCAGCGGGCATTGATCGCCAGTCTCACCGGTGCATCTGCCCCGACCACCGGGACCTCGATGTCCAAGTCGACCCCGGAGGCCGAGCCGATCCTCGAGTCCATGCGGGCTCGAGTCGATCCTCGGCCACGGTCTCCCTCGGCCTCCCGTTCGGGACCGAGGTCGTTGACGCCATTACCCTCGGCATCGGGGCGGATGGCATCGGTGCCCGCCCGCCCGACCGGAGCCGCTCGATTCCTCCTCCGAGGAGTCGGGCTGGGAGACGAAGGATGAAGAGTCACCCGACACTTATCGGACTCGGTGTGTCCCATCGGACTCGCCAGAGTCCGAACCTCAGAGACGATCCCCACCGGAGGATATCCGGTTCTCGGACTTCGTGCGGGATATGGCCAAGGCCTTGGCCTTCCCCGCGGATCCCGAGGAGGAGCCGAGGAGCTCGAGGCCCTCCATTATGACTCTCCCCCGAAGGAGGTCTTTACTGTACCGGTTCCTCCAATGCTGGAACGGCTGCTCTTCCGCATGTGGGAGACCCCAGCCTCGATGCCGGTGTTAAACAAGCGGGTCGATTCCATCTATCGAGTCCGCAAGAGCCCCGGGTTCCAGAAGGCACAATTACCGCACCACTCCATGGTTGTGGAATCGGCCATGCATCGACTGAAAAGTCAGAAGATGCACTCCTCAGTACCTCCCGGCCGGGAGGCCCGGAACCTGGATGCCCTCGGTAAGAAGTGCTTCCAGGGCTCTATGCTTGCTTGCCGTGTCCAGACTTACCAGCTCTACATGAGCATGTATCTCCGAGACTTGGCAAAGGAAATTGCCGGGTTCTCTGCTGGTCTCTCTGAGGAATCTTTGCAGCGGTTCCAAGCCTTGTCCACTGGTATTCGAGAGTGCTCGAAGTTTATCCCTCGAGCAGCCTAAGATGGCTTCGAGGCTTCGGCCCGAGTAGCCGGGGCCGGCATCGGTACCCGCCGACAGGCTTGGCTACAGTCATCCGACCTCGAGCCATGGGTGCAGGACAAGTTGGTCGATGTCCCCTGTCGAGGTGAAAACCTCTTTGGCAAGCCCATGGCTGAAAAGGCTGCAGAACTCGAGACCGAGACTCTGACCAGGACTAGGCTGTCCAGAAAAACCTCTGCCCCTTCTCAGAAGAAGAAGGGCTCGGGGAAAAAGACCTTTTACCCGAGGAAGTCATCTGCCTATAAACAATACCCTCATTATCAGGCCTTTGCAGCTCCCCAACAGGGTCAGCAGGCCAAGGGGCAGGGTCATGGGCTCCGTAGACAGAAGGCCCCCAAGCCACCAACACCGGCCCCTGCTCAGCAGGGTGGGGGTTTTTGACTCAGAAGGCATAGCCTCTTCTCCTCAGCTGGCTCACATCAACACAGGAGGCCGGCTGGCCCACTTTGCCCACAGGTGGTCAGCCGTCACATCAGATACCTGGGTGCTCCATATAGTCCAAAAGGGCTATCTTCTCCATTTTCACCAGGTACCTCCCTCCTATTTTCCAGGGGAGCCTCCAAGACTCCCTCTGCACAGGGACCTACTCCTTCAGGAGTTAGCAAGTCTACTAAAGGAACAGGCTGTGGAACCGGTGCCCCACCACCTGAGAGGTCACGGCTTTTATTCCAGGTACTTTCTGGTACCAAAAAGAACAGGAGGCCTCAGACCCATCCTAGACTTGCGCAACCTCAACAAGTTCCTGGAGAGGGAAAAGTTCAAGATGCTTACCCTTGGAATCCTGCTGCCCTACCTCCAGCAGGGAGATTGGCTATGCTCCTTAGATCTAAAGGATGCTTATACTCACATCCTTATTCATCCAGACCACAGACAGTATCTCAGATTTGTTGTGGGAGGAAACCACTATCAGTACAGAGTATTACCCTTTGGTCTGTCCTCCGCTCCCAGGGTGTTCACCAAGTGCCTGGCAGTGGTGGCGGCCTACCTAAGGCTTCAAGGTCTTTTTGTGTTTCCTTACCTGGACGACTGGCTCATAAGGGGCCAGTCTTCTCAGGAGGCCAATCAAGCCACCCTTCGCACTGTGGCTCTGCTTCAGCACTTGGGGTTTGTCATAAACTTCGCAAAGTCCACTTTGCTCCCGTCCCAGAACTTAGAATTCATAGGAGCAAGGCTGGACACTCTTCAGGTGAAGGCTTTTCTGCCAATGGACAGAGCCCACAGGCTGATGGATCTGGCCAGGCAGTTTCACAGCAATTCCATGGTCTCTCTCAGGCAATTCCTGAGACTACTCAGCCATATGGCTTCCACGGTTCATGTCACCCCCAATGCCCAACTGCACATGCGACCTGCTCAGTGGAGCCTTCACACTCAGTGGCATCAGGCCACAGGGAGCCTAGCGGACTCAGTAAGAATATCCGACCTGCTAGTCTCCTCTCTGCAATGGTGGCTTCATCTTCCGAATCTGGTACTCGGAGTGGTTTTTCAATCCCCTCCGCATTCTCAAGTGCTAACGACAGATGCTTCTCTTCTAGGTTGGGGAGCACATTGCCAAGGGACATGTACTCAGGGTCTCTGGACCCCTTGGGAGGCTGCTCAACAGATAAACCTCCTGGAGCTACGGGTGATACGCCTAGCTCTGAGAGCCTTCTCCCACCTCGCCTCTCACCAGTCTGTACTGGTCCAGACGGACAATCAAGTTGCCATGTTCTACGTGAACAAACAAGGAGGCACAGGCTCCTTCCTTCTATGTCAGGAGGCACAACGGCTGTGCTCTTGGGCTGTCAATCACGGAATCCTCCTCAAGGCTGTCTACCTCCCAGGTCAAGAAAATTACCTGGCGGACAGACTGAGCAGGATCCTGCAACCACACGAATGGAGGTTGAACCCGTTGGTGGTTCAGCAGGTCTTTCTCAGGTGGGGCCTCTCCACCATGGATCTTTTCGCCAGTCCTCTGAACCGGCAACTCCCGAGATTCTGCTCCAGACAACCGCATCCTCTCAGAGTAGCAGCGGATGCGTTTCTGATCTCGTGGTCCACAGGCCTACTGTATGCGTTTCCTCCTACGCCACTAGTGTCCAGAACACTGTTCAAGGTCCTCAAGGACGGGGCTTCAATGATCCTGATAGCCCCCAGGTGGCTGAGGCAACCGTGGTTCCCGCTTCTGCTGCAACTGGCGGTGGACACCCCTCTTCCTCTGGGGTTTCAGCACGATCTCCTGTCTCAGGATCAGGGGACTCTCTTGCACCCCAACCTCCAGTCCCTTCATCTGATGGCCTGGCTGCTGAAAGGGTAGTCCTGGCTCCCCTACTACTGCCTCGAGAGGTGGAAGATGTGGTCTTAGCCTCTAGACGGCAATCCACCAGGAAATCCTACGCTCTTAAGTGGCGTAGATTCTCCGCATGGTGTGCTCAGCACAGCAAGAATCCCTTCTCGTGCTTGGTAGCGGTAGTATTGCAATATTTGCTTTACCTCTCCAATCTAGGCCTTAAGTCCGTCAGGGTTCACCTCAGTGCTCTCTCAGCGCACCACTCGCCGGTAGACGGAAGGCCTCTTTCCAACCACCCTTTGGTGGCTCGTTTTCTCAGAGGCCTCCTTCTGCTTAAGCCTCCTTTGCGTCCACCAGCCCCTGAGTGGGATCTGAATGTGGTCTTACAGCGTATTACTTGTCCACCCTTTGAACCTATGGCTACCTGCCTTCTCCGTTTTCTCTCCTGGAAAACCTTGTTTTTGGTAGCTCTTACCTCTGCTAGGCGAGTGAGTGAACTGCAGGCACTAGTGTCTGATCCCCCTTACACTAGGTTCTACAGGAATAGGGTAGTCTTACGGACTCACCCGAAGTTTCTTCCTAAGGTTGTCTCCCCTTTTCACCTCAATCAGGAGGTGGTTCTTCCGACCTTCTTTCCCAGGCCACATGCCAACCGGGCTGAGATGGTCCTGCATACCCTGGACTGTAGGAGGGCATTGTCCTTCTACCTTGACCGTACGCGGGAGCATCGGAGGGCTGTTCAGCTCTTCGTTTCTTTTGACCCCAATAAGTTGGGGCTCCCTGTCTCCAAGCATACTTTGTCCATATGGGTCGCTGACTGTATCGCCTGGGCTTATGGGGCAGCCGGCCTCTCGTTGGAGGGTCGAGTCACGGCTCATCGTGTCAGGGCGAAGGCTGCGTCAGTGGCTCATCTCCGCTCTGTTCCGTTGGCAGACATCTGCCGGGCCGCTACTTGGTCTTCAAGCCAGACTTTTGCGGCCCATTACTGCCTTGAGAGGGAGTCCCGCAGGGACAGTGCTTTCGGACAGGCAGTACTCCATAATCTCTTTGGGGTATAGGCAACTCCTACCCTCCGGCCCTGGTGTTGGGCTACCGGTCGGGGGCGTTCTCAGAGAAGATTCCTTCCTTATGTACTGACGAGCTAGAGGGAGCTCATTTTTTCCGCTTGAGGTCTCCGGTAGCCTTAAGCTGGGGAGTCCCATATGTGAGGACTGACTTCCTGCTTGGTCCTGGAGAAAGAGTAGTTACTCACCTGTAACAGGTGTTCTCCAGGAGCAGCAGGAATCAGTCCTCACAACCCTCCCTTCTCCCCTTGGAGTTGCAGTCATATGATTTATTTTGCTAATTTTTTTGCTGTCTTTTAGCTATGTCATCAGACTGAGCAAGATGGCACCCTTGGGCGGGAAGGGGACCGCGCATGCGCGCTGCAATTCTCAAAGGCTTTCTTTGAAAGCTGGGGAAATGCTCCGCACGAGGGCTCCGTCGGCGCCGACGTCACCCATATGTGAGGACTGATTCCTGCTGCTCTTGGAGAACACCTGTTACAGGTGAGTAACTACTCTTTCTTGTTTTGCAGCAGAACTACCTTGCTCAGGTCACTTCCAACATCTGGGGAACCAAATTTAAGATTGTAGGCTTGGCTGCTTTCCTTCCAGCTAACCTTGGTGCAGGTAAGAATGAAACAACTTTGTCTCTCTAAAAGTTTTGATCATCAGCAGCAAATGCACAGAATACTTTAAAAGATTCTTGAGCAGGTAAACTGACAAATGGGAGGCTACTATCAGCAGGTATGCAGTGAGCTTCCTTCCAGTACTTGCTAAATGCCATCTTTGTGAGTGAGTCTGAGCCTTTTTTCCCTCCGGTCCTTGACTGAAGACGCTGGTTCAGGATGAAATCCCACATTTGCTGTCCCATGTCTCAGGTGCTTCACTGAGCTTCCTAATTCACTGCTGATTCGCCTTGCTGAGTGACACAGTTGGAAGGCATTGAACAGCCTCTTAGGGTAGCACATAAAGCGTAGTTACTCACTTGTAGCAGGTGATCTCCATGGAACCAGCAGGAATAACTCCTCATGTATGGGTGACATCACCGACAGTGCCTCGCATGAGAACGCTCCCCAGCTTCCAAAGAAAGCTTTTAGGAGGCACACTGCGCATGCGCGCCTGCCTTCCTGCCTGCCGCAGTGTCAACTTCTCCAGTTGCTTCACTAGCTACCTATCCATTTCGGTATCCAGTTCAAACTTTTCCTACTAACCTATAAGTGCACTCATTCTGCTGCTCCTTACTACCTTTCCTCTCTTATCTCTTCCTACACCCCTCCTCGGGAGCTCCACTCTTCTGGCAGATCCCTTCTATCTGTGCCCTTCCCTTCTACTGCCAACTCCAGACTTCAGTCCTTCCATCTTGCGGCTCCTTATGCCTGGAACAAACTACCTGAGTCTGTGTGTAAAGCTTCATCTCTGGCGCTTTTCAAATCCAGGCTGACAACTCACCTCTTCGAGGCCGCTTTTGAATCCTGAACCGCTTAGTCTCCTATTGTTTCCTTACCATTCCCCTAGATATATCCTTGTCCTCTGCTGTTGTGTTGTCTGTCTTGACTAGATTGTAAGCTCTGATGAGAAGGGGACTGTCTTTTACATGTCTTGGTACAGTGCTGCATATGTCTTGTAGCGCTACGCAAATGATAAGTAGTAGTAGTAGTCTAATAACATAGCAAGAGCCAAAAAACAACTCCCCAGGAGGAGGGAGGGTTGTGAGGACTTATTCCTGCTGTTCACAGAGAACACCTGCTGCAGGTGAGTAACTACGCTTTCTCCGTGAACAAGCAGGAAATGTCCTCACATATGGGACTCCAAGTTATAGGCTATCGGAACCCGAGGAGATCAACAGCCCAACAGGGGCAACCAAACTGGAGAACCAGGAAAAACAGCAAGGCAGTCCCTCGAGGGACTCTACTGATTCAGCAGCATCAGCTGACATCGACCCTGAGGGGTTTTAACGGGTACCCTGGACAGACAGAGGGCTGTGGACAGGAGTTGACTCTAAGACCTAAAGAGATGCTGAAGCACGGCCTGGCCAAAATTGCTGTCACATCGGGAATCCCCATCCAGATAGTAATGGGCTGCGAAAGTATGTACAATGAGCGATGCAGTCCACTAGTCAAAGGGATCACGTGCACTTTGAGACAGCGAAGCCCAGCTTACTGGGATTGAAGGAAATTAACAGCTGGGTGGATTGGTGGTGTATCTTCATGCGCTCCAGGTAGAACGCTAAATCCCGCTTGAAGTCCAAGGTATTCAGCGCCGCCTCACCCCTGTTGGCTTGAGGCTGGGGGAAGAAAGTCTGTAAGACTGTCGACTGGTTGAGATGGAACGCGGAGACCACCTTTGGCAGAAAGCTGGGGTGTGTGCAGAGAGCCCCACCCTGTTCTGGTGCAACCTGGTGTATGGTGGGTGAGCCACCAAGGCTTGGAGCACACTGATGTGTCGGGCTGATATAACCACCACCAGAAAGAGGACCTTCCAGGTTAGGAATATCAGGGGACAAGAGTCCAGTGGCTCAAACAGTGCCTGCATCACCTGGGCGAGTACCACATTGAGATACCAAGCCACCGTAGGGGGCTTGAGAGGAGTCTTCAAGAGGAGCAGGTCCCACATGAAGTGAGCCATGAGAGGCTGAGCCGAAATGAGCTTCCCCCTGGAATCACGATGGTACGCCTGATGATCAGGTCCAAGGCACTGTAAGCAGCAATTATGACTGTCCATGACCAAAATGATCCTACCACCTTGGTGCATATCTTGAAGCCACTGGCTGGCTTACACATGTTGAAAAATACCGCCGCAACCAAATTAAACTCAATAGTTACTGCAGACAGGAAAAAATCCCCGGAGGAGACAAAAATACCTAAAAATGAGAAGAAAAAATAACAAGTCTGTTTGGACTGACTAAACCGAAGACAGGTGGTATGAAAAGCAGAAAAAAACCCAGCCCACAAGGGCCAGGAAAGAAAACCTTTTTCCAGTATGCAGGAATATGTCCTAGGGGCTCCATGGAAAGAGGGAAGACGAGAGCATGGCGCCGTGGCAGGTGGGAAGGCAGGCACGCATGTACGGTGTGCCTCCCAAAAGCTTCATTTGGAAGCTGGGGAGCGTTCTCGTGCGGAGGCTCAGTCGGTGTCATCACCCAAACGTGAGGACTTATTTCCTCTTGTTCACAGAGAATGGAGATTATTATGCTTTTCTTATTTTCATTTTGTTTTGCTCTGGGGGATGGAGAAAATCCAGTGCCCTTTGGTGTCCTTTCCTGCCAGCTATCTTTTAACAGAAAAGTCTATTGTGCATTGTCTAATTTCTTAAATTTCCATGTGGCAAGTACTGATAACGCCCCGTCTCTTTAATTTTCTAAGCAGCAGTTCTGCCATTTCATGGTTACCTGGGGAGCAACACTCTTGGTTGGTGTCCTGAAATTCCAACTCACATGTGTACATGATGGGATAGGACTGGTATATGCACTGGATGTGATGCTATTTGTGATAATATAGCTAGTGTGCACCAGTTGGATTCAGTGTGCTCATGGTGATTTGCAACACTATCATTATGGCTTCATGAAGAAATAAGAACATATGACTTACTGGGTCAGACCAAAGTTCATGAAGCCAAGTATCCTGTTTCCAACAGTATCCAATCCAGGTCACATGTACCTATCAGATTCCCAAAAGATAAACAGATTCCATGCTGCTTATCCCAGGAATAAGCAATGGATTTCCCCGGTCCTCTTTAATAATGGTTTATTATTCTTTGGATTCACCAGAGGCAGGTCTTGTCAGACAAATCTGATTGATTTCTTTGACTGGGTGACCAGGGAGTTGGACCGAGGGAGAGCTCTAGATGTGGTGTATTTAGATTTCAGTAAAGCCTTTGACACTGTTCCTCACAGGCGACTTATAAACAAACTGAGCACCCTAGGGATGGACCCTAAAGTTACTGCTTGGGTTAGAAATTGGTTGGGTGGGAGGCGACAAAGAGTACAAGTAAATGGAGCTCACTCTGAGGAGAAGGATGTTACCAGTGGTGTGCCCCAGGGATCTGTCCTTGGTCCGATTCTTTTTAACATCTTTGTTAGTGATATAGCGGAAGGGCTGTCATAAGAACATAAGATATGCCATACTGGGTCAGACCAAGGTCCATCAAGCCCAGTATTCTGTTTTCAACAGTGGCCAATCTAGGTCATATGTACCTAGCAGTTTCCCCAAGGGACACAGGTTCCACAATGCTTGTATTGGTTCAAGCATTGATATCCTGGGTCCCTTCTTAATAATGGTTTATGGACCTTTCCTCCAGGAACTTGTCCAAACCTTTTTTAAACCCAGCTACATTAACAGCCTTTACTACATCCTCTGGTAACAAATTCCAGAGTTTGATTACACGTTGAGTGAAAAAATATTTTCTTTTATTAGTCTTAAATAGTTTACCCTGTAGCTTCATTGCATGTCCCCTAGTCTTTCTATATTCTGATAAGGTAAACAATCGATCTACGTTTACCCGTTCCACTCCATTCATTAATTTATAGACTTCTATCATATCTCCCCTCAGCCGTCTCTTTTCCAGGTTAAAGAGCCCTAACCTTTTTAGCCTTTCTTCTTAGGAGTATCCTTCCATCCCCTTTACCATTTTGGTGGCTCTTCTCTGTACCTTTTCTAAAATCGCTATATCCTTTTTAAGATACGGCGACCAGAATTGCACACAATATTCAAGGTGTGGTCTCACCATGGAACGATATAGAGGCATTATAATATCTTTTGTTTTATTTTCCATTCCTTTCCCTAACATACCTAGCATTCTATTTGCTCTCTTGGCCGCCGCTGCAGACTGGGCCAAGGGTTTTAACATGGTATCCACAATGACGCCTAAATCATTTTCCTGGGTGGTGGTTCCTAATGTGGAACCTTGCATTGTGTAACCATAGTTTGGGTTGTTCTTCCCTAGGTGCATAATCTTGCACTTGTCCACATTAAATTTCATCTACTATTTTGATGCCCAGTCTTCCAATTTATCAAGATCCTCTTGCAATTTTCCACAATCCTCTTGGGTTTTAAGAACTTTAAATAGTTTTGTGTCATCTGCAAATTTGATAACCTCACTCGTTATTCCACTTTCCAGGTAATTTATGAATATGTCAAAAAGCAGCGGACCCAGCACAGATCCCTGGGGTACACCACTATTCACCTTTCTCCATTGGGAAAATTGGCCATTTAGCCCTACCCTCTGCTTTCTATCTTTTAACCAGTTCCTGATCCACAATAGTACACTGCCTCCTATCCCATGACTCTTTAGTTTTGCCAAAGGTCTCTCATGAGGGACCTTGTGAAAGGCTTTCTGAAAGTCCAGATAAACAATATCAACCGACTCACCTTTGTCCACCTGATTATTCACTCCTTCAAAAAAACATAACAGATTAGTAAGACAAGATCTTCCTTGTCTAAAGCCATGTTGGCTGTCTCCCATTAGGTCATGACTATCTACTTGCTGAGTAATTTTATTCTTTATGATGGTTTCTACCATTTTTCCAGGTACTGATGTCAGGCTCACCGGTCTGTAGTTTCCCGGATCACCCCTGGAACCTTTTTTAAAAATTGGTGTTACATTGGCGATCCTCCAATCTTCAGGTATTAGAGATGATTTTAATGATAGTTCACAGATTACTAATAGCAGGTCTGCAATCTCGTATTTCAGTTCATTCAACACCCTTGGATGTATACCATCCGGCCCAGGTGATTTGCTACTCTTCAGCTTATCTAATAGTTGTAATACATCTTCCCAATGTATCGATATTTCCTTCAATTCTTCCGCACCTTTAAATACCACTTCAGTCATGGGTAACATCCCTACATCTTCCTCAGTAAAGACTGAAGCAAAGAATTCATTCAGTCTCTCCGATATCGCCTGGTCGCGTCTTAGTGCTCCTTTAACCCCTTTATCATCTAATGGACCAACTGACTCTCTCACAGGTTTTTTGCTACGAATGTACTTGAAAAGGTCTTTACTTCGCGTTTTTGCTTCCGCAGCAAGCTTCTTCTCAAATTCTCCCTTTGCCTGCCTTATCAATGCCTTGCATTTGACTTGCCAGTGCTTGTGCTGTTTCCAGGTTTCGTCGTTTGGCTCTTTTTTCCATTTCCTGAAAGATGCTTTTTTGGCAACAGCAGCCTCTCTGACCTCACCTTTAAACCATGCTGGCAGTTTTTTGGACTTCCTTCCACTTTTCTTAAAGCGTGGAATACAGCTGGTCTGGGCTTCCAAGATAGTATTTTTCAGCAACAGCCAAGCCTGATGTACGTCTTTAACCTTTGCAACTGCTTCTTTTAGTTTTTTCTTAACTGTTTTCCTCATTTTATCATAGTCTCCCTTTCAAAAGTTAAAAGGTAGTACTGTGGATTTCCTTACTATCCCTCCTCCACTAATTAAATCAAAGGCGATCATGCTATGATCACTATTGCCAAGTGGCCCCAACAACCTTATCTCTTGCACTAGATCTGGTGTTCCACAAAGGATTAGGTCTAATATGGCTTCCCCTCTGGTCGGTTCATGAGCCAGCTGCTCCAAGAAGCAGTCATTTATTTCATCTAGGAACTTTATCTCCCTAGCATGTCCTGCCGTGACACTGACCCAGTTGATACCGGGGTAGTTGAAATCACCCATTATTATTACTGTGCTGTAACTTTTGTTAGCTTCCTTGATTTCTTTGAGCATTTCATCATCCATTTGGTCATTCTGGCCAGGCGCTCGATAGCACACCCCCACTGCCATTGCCTTCCCCCTTTTACATGGAATTTCAATCCATATAGATTCTACAGCAGATTTTGTTTCCTGCAAAACTTTAATCCTTTCTGACTCAATGCCCTCTCTAACATAGAGAGCAACCCCTCCACCAATTTGATCAGCTCTATCATTACGATATAGTTTGTACCCATGTATCACATTGTCCCACTGGTTGTCCTCCTTCCACCATGTCTCTGATATTCCAATCATATCTAACCTTTCATTAAGTGCTATATATTCTAACTCTCCCATCTTATTTTTTAGACTTCTAGCATTTGCATGCAAGCATTTTAGAGAATGTATTTTATTCATATTAATTTGGCTATTGTTAGACATGGGTAATTTAGGATCTTTAAGCTCTGTCTGCTCCATACTTGAGGGCATTTGGGCTACTTTACTCTTTTGTGGAACCTCTTTGCTTTTGGTAGTATCCTTCAAAGATACATTCTTCCGAACCATCCGCTCTTGGGCGACTGTCGGCTTTCCCCTAATATCTAGTTTAAAAGCTGCTCTATCTCCTTTTTAAAGGTTAATGCCAGCAGCCTGGTTCCATCCCGGTTAAGGTGAAGCCCATCCCTTCGGAAGAGCCCCTCCTTTCCCCAGAATGTTCCCCAGTTCCTAGCAAATCCAAAACCCTCATCCTCTGCACCATTGTCTCATCCACGCATTGAGACTCCGGAGCTCTGCCTGCCTTTTGGGTCCTGCGCGTGGAACAGGAAGCATTTCAGAGAATGCTACCCCGGAATTTCTGGATTTCAACTTCCTACCTAAAAGCCTAAATTTAGCCTCCAGAACCTCCCTACCACATTTTCCTATGTCATTGGTACTGACATGTACCAAGACAGCAGACTCCTCCCCAGCACTATCTAAGACGTTATCTAGGTGGCGTGTGAGGTCCACTACCTTCGCACCAGGCAGGCATGTTACCAGGCGATCCGCACGTCCACCAGCCACCCAGCTATCTACATGCCTAATGATCGAATCACCAACTATAACGGCTGTCCTAACCCTTCCCTCATGGGCACATGGCCCTGGAGAAACTTCCTCAGTGCGAGAGGGTTTTACATCACCTGGAGGACAGGTCCTAGTTACAGGATCACTTCCTGCCACACCAGGGTGATGCTCTCCTGTCACGTGACCTCTCTCCTCCATGGCAACAGGGATGCTGCCAGACTGGAGGTGGGACTTCAGGACTATATCCCTCTAGGTCTCGTCTATGTACCTCTCTGTCTGTCTTATGCTTTCCAAGTCTGCTACTTTAGCCTCTAGAGAACGGACTCGTTCCCTGAGAGCAAAGAGCTCCTTGCACCTAGTGCACACGTAAGACCTCTCACCAACTGGGAGAAAATCATACATGTGACACTCAGTGCAAAAGACTGGAAAGCCCCCATCCCGCTGCTGGACTGCTGTCTGCATCTTAGTTTTAAGTTTGTGTTTAGATCTAAGTTCTTTACTTACTAAGGGTTGCTATGGATATTTATGCTAATAAAACTGTACCTAATACGTGTAATATACCTTGTTCACCTGAAGCTTAACTAATCTCATGTCCTTAGTGTATGACTGATTTGGGTAATGAGCTTCACCTGAGAGCACCTCCTGTCTTGTAAGATGTGTAAGTACCTATAAAGCTACGATTATCCCAGGGGAGGGAGGGATATAACACTTATTAAAAGAGGGCTGCTGCACAGTACCCTGTCGGGTAAGGTTTGCCTCTTTGCAGATGATACCAAAATCTTCAATAGAGTAGACACCCAGGAAGGTGTAGATAACATGAGGAGGGATCTAGCAAAGCTTGAAGAATGGTCTAGAATTTGGCAGCTGGGATTTAGTGTTAAAAAATGTAAGGTCATGCATTTGGGCTGCAGCAATCCAAGGGAGCAATACAGTATAGGAGGTGAAGTACTTTTGTCCACTAAAGAAGAGCGGGACCTAGGTGTGGTTGTGTTTGATGATCTTAAAGTAGCTAAACAGATAGAAAAGGTGACGGCAAAAGCTAGAAGGATGCTTGGGTGCATACGGAGAGGAATGGCTAGCAGAAAAAAGGAGGTGATAATGCCTCTGTATAAGTCTTTGGTGCGACCTCATTTGGAGTATGGTGTGCAATTCTGGAGACCGCACCTTCAAAAGGATGTGAACAGGATGGAGTCGGTGCAGAGGGTGGCTACTAAAATGATTAGTGGGCTTCATTATAAAGCATATGAGGACAGACTTAAGGATCTTAATATGTACACCTTAGAGGAAAGGCGGGATAGAGGTGATATGATTGAGATGTTTAAATACCTCCGTGGCATAAATGTTCAGGGAGAGAGCCTCTTTCAATTGAAAGCAAGTTCTGCTATGAGGGGACATGGGATGAGGGTGAAGGGAGATAGATTCAGGAGTGATATGCGGAAATATTTCTTTACGGAAAGAGTAGTGTATCCATGGAATAGTCTCCCAGTGGAGGTGGTAGAGATGAGGACAGTAACTGAATTCAAAAAAGCATGGTACAAACACAGAGGATCTCTAAAGGTAAAAAGTGGACTGTTGTAGTTGTTGATATGGAAGGACAGACTAGATAGGCCATCTGGTCTTTTTCTGTCATCATGTTTCTATGTTTATGGACTTTTCCTCCAGGAACTCGTCCAAACCTCTTTTAAACCCAGCTACACTAACAGCTTTTATTACATCCTCCGATAACAAATTCCAGAGTTTAATTACACATTGAGTGAAAAAATATTTTCTCCTATTAGTCTTAAATGGGCTACATTGTAGATTCATTGTGTATCCTGTAGTCTTTCTACTTTTTGAAGGAGTAAACAACCGATCTAT
The DNA here is from genome assembly GCA_033557465.1 of Ichthyophis bannanicus. Lineage (NCBI taxonomy): Eukaryota > Metazoa > Chordata > Amphibia > Gymnophiona > Ichthyophiidae > Ichthyophis > Ichthyophis bannanicus. Next base: position 789,559,982 of record CM066033.1, read on the forward strand.
ATTGACTTGTTCCACTCCATTCATTATTTTATAGACCTCTATCAAATCTCTCCTCAGCCATCTTTTTTCTAAGTTGAAGAGCCCTAACCTTTTAAGCCTTTCCTACGCCTCCTATCTACTCCCTCTCCCTCCACCCCTGCCTCCACATACCCCCTCTGCTGCCATTGGTAATAGCGGCCCGCTTCTCCTCAATGCTATCCCATGACAATCTTCCATTCGTTCACTTCTCCCCTACCTGATACTACATCTCCTTCCTTCTTTCTCATTTTTTCATCTTTCAAATCTGACTTGATATACATTCTCCCCCTTCTGCCTAAGTTTAACATCCTGCTCAATGTAAAACACTAAAGATCACTGTTATGTAAACTGCGTTGTTGTACATTATTTTATTTATTTAACATTTCTTATATACCGCCTTTCATGATATCAAGGTGGTTTACATTGAACAAACTGAAATTGCATTGAACAGGGCATTATAACTTGGAGATAACTATTTTACAGGGAACATGGGCAATGGAGGGTTAAGTGGCTTGCCCAAGACCACAAGGAGCACCTGTGGGACTAGAAATCCCAGTCCTTCTGGCCCAAGGTTGCTGTCCTCTAGTGGGATTTGAACCCCTGACCTTCCAGCCTGAGGTACCTTGCCCCAACCACTAGGCCACTCCTCCGCTTTAATCCAAGCTCTATATCCTGTTCATTGTAAATTGATGTACATTATCCCCCTTTAATCCAAGTTCAACAAATTGTTCCTTGTAAAACACTAAATGTTACTATGTTATATGTAAACTGCTTTGATTGTAAGAAAGGCGGTATATAAAACATGTTAAATAAATAAATAAAATAGGAGTCTCTTTCCATCCTCTTTACCATTTTGGTTGCTCTTCTCTGTATCTTTTCTAATTCTGCTATATCCTTTTTAAGAGATGGCGACCAGAATTGCACACAGTATTCAAGGTGCAGTCGCACTGTGAATAATATGAATTTTAAAAAATTTGGAAGCGTGGATTTGAATGCTTCATGGTGAATAATACCATAAGCAGTAAGCTCCTTGAAAGTGTTACATGGTGGATGACACTCAATTTCCTCTTCAGATTTATTGGAATTGATATTCTACAGTGCGATTAAAAAGTCTCTCCGCACTGAGCCGCAAACTAAAAGGAGAGGCAAACCTATCCGACTCTGTGGAAATGCCTCTCAGTAAGTCACTGCAGGTCCTGGGACAAAGTGGCAAACTCTCCCGCCAAAACCCAAGGAGCTCAGCTGTGACTGTGTGTGGCTGAGCTGCTACGGTTCTGGCGGGAAGGTACACTGCCACAGTTATTGTTATAGCCTTCCCTTCCATGCCAGCTTTGTTTGTTTTTACTATAGACATGAAGTATAATTTTCCCAGTTTATTCCCATCTGATGTGATTTTTGGCAAATTTACCATATAATTGATCCCAGTATACTGTATAAGAAAATATATCCTGCATATTAATTTGTGCTTGGTTACAATGGGCGCGGCATAACTAGTAGAAAAAGTGATAGTGCAAGTCCCCTGTTCACCTCCGATGTGTTTCCTTACCATTCTCCTAGATATATCCTATTCCTCACTTGTTCTGTTGTCTGTCTTGACTAGACTGTAAGCTCTTATGAGCAGGAATGTCTCTTCCATGTCTCTGTACAGTGCTGCATATGCCTTATAGCGCTATATAAATGATAAGAAGTAGTAGTCATTGATGAGAACTCAGCTATTGTATTATATCCAGTTGTGGAGGCCATACCGTCCAAAAAATAGGCAGAGTGGGACATCCTCAGAAAAGCTACCAGAAGCCCTTTGAGATGAAACTTACAGATCTATCTATCTATGTTTACACTAGAAAGAGAGAAGAGATGCAAGTTATTAATAGCTAGTGCAGAAGAGAGACAACTTTTCAGTACAGAGCAAGGCTCCAAGCAGGTAGACTCTGTGTCAGGAAATCATTTTCTCTGTGAACAAGCAGGATAAGTACTTACATATGGGTGATGTCACCAACTAGAGCCCTGCATGAGAAACCTTTCCCAGCTTCTTCTAGAACAGTGGTTCTCAACCTTTTTTGTACCGTGACCCCTTTTACCATTGGTCAACTTGTGGTGACCCCCAATGATAACATCAAATGCATCTCTCTTCCTTTACCGTTAACGCATTGTCGCTGTAATCATTTGTTGAATTATTAATATATTATAGGCCTTTGCAATATGTTTTTATTTGTAAACTTATTTAAACCACAATAATTAATCAAAATAACAAGTAACAATATTTGATTTCAAAATTATGATGATTTTCTAGTCAGATCACTAATATGAAATAAAATTATTTTTTTCTACCTTTGTTGTCTGACCAATTTATTCTCTGATCATGCTGGTCCCAATCTGAGGCTTCTGCTTTCCTGTCTTCTCTTAGCTCTCTTTCTGTGGTCTATGGTCCATCTGCCATTTCTTATCTCTTCTTTTGTTTTCTTCACTTCTTTCCATCAGCCTATTTCCAGTCCCAGTAACCCTCCCCAGTATCAGCCTCTTTCCAGTCCTCACTCTCAGTACCTTCCAATGTCAGCTTGCATTCCCATGACTGCCACTGGTGTCCATCCCCTTTCAGTCCCCCTCCTTCCCCACTGACCAGTCCCCTTCTAGTACAAATACCATGGCAGCCCCTCTCAGATCCACTCCCTTCCAGTTCCATTCTCCCATCCCCTCGTATCAGCCCATTTGTAGCCTTAGCCCCCAGTTTTCTTCCAGGGCCAGCAGCTCTATCCTCCCCTCCCCACAATCAGCCCATTCCCAGTCGAAGCCCCCCAATCAGCTCGCTTCCAGTGCTAGTCCCCCCTCAACCCCATTACCAGTGCTAGCCTCCCCTAATAAGCCCAATACCAGTCCTACCCCCCCCATCAGCTCATTACCAGTCCTAGCCTCCCCTAATCAGCTCATTTCCAGTGCTAGTCCCTCCTCAACCCCATTATCAGTGCTAGCCTCCCCTAATGAGCTCTTTTCCAGTGCTAGTCCCTCCTCAACCCCATTACCAGTGCTAGGCTCCCTAATCAGCCCATTACCAGTCCTACCCCCCCCCCCCCATCAACCCATTACCACTCCTAGCCTCCTCTAATCAGCCCATTTCCAGTTCTAACCTCCCCGATCAGCTCATTTCCAATGCTGGCCCCCCATCAGTCCATTACCAGTCCTACCCCCCTATCAGCACATTACCAGTCCCAACCCCCCCTCCCTTGATCCAGTCCATTCCCAGTCCTAGCCTTCCCTAATCAACCCATTACCAGTCCTAGCCCCCCCATCTGCCCATTATAATCCTAATCCGCACTGTCTCTCCCTCTGTCCAGCATTTATCCCCTGTCTGTCCAGTATGTCCCCCTGTCTCTTCCCTTTGTCCATGTCAGCCCCCTCCCTCCGTCCATGTCGGCCCCCCCTCTGTCCATGTCGGCCCTCCCTCCCTCCATCCATCCATCAATGTCAGCCCCCTCCCTCCATGTCAGCCCCCCTCCGTCCATGTCAGCCCCCCTCCATCCATCCATGTCAGCCCCCCCTGTCCATGTCAGCTCCCCCGTCCATGTCAGCCCCCCTCCCCCATGTCTGCCTCGTTGCAGGTTCCCTGCTCCCCTCTCCCCATGTCTGCCTCCTTCTGCAGCCGCGGCTCCCTGTCTCTTAGGGAATCGCGGCTATGCCTGTAAAACCATTGCGGAGCCTTTCTGTCTCTAAACGGGCTCCGTGCAGCATTGTCCCGCCTCCAAAGGAAGTGGTAAACAACTTCCTTTGGAGGTGGGACAATGCTGCACGGAGCCCGTCGAGAGGCAGCAAGACTCCGCAGCAGTTTTACAGGCTCAGCCGCAGTTCCCTAAGAGGCAGGGAGCCGCAGCTGCAATAGAAGGGAAGCGGTGAGTTGCCGCTGCCGAGAAGCGGACTCGGCAGCGGCAGCAACTTGTGCGTTTTTTTTTTTTTTATGGCGGAGTGAGGCGACCCCCACTAAATCCTGTGGCGACCCCCGTGGGGGTCGCGACCCACAGGTTGAGAACCGCTGTTCTAGAAGCTTTTGGAGTGGCTCCATCATGCCTGTGTATCAGTTCCTGCCTTCCACCACCACTATGCCTCATCTCCTCAGTTTTCCTTTCTCCAGAGCCCTGAAAATGTACTCTATCATAGTCCACGTAGTTGTCCAGTGGTGATCAGTTTCTTCATGGATTTTTTTAATTTTTCTTTTTTTCCCTGCCACTGCCATCTAGGAATGATTCTAGTGCAATTCTCAAAGGAATTCTATACCAAGTTAGACAGAATTGTGATGGGATTCCTATGAAGAAATAAAATACGACAAATTGCAGTAGCAAGTTGCCCAGGGAATTTGGAGAGCTTATTTTCCAAATTTTCTACAGTACCATTATGCGTTTATTTTCCGTTAGGGGATGTCCTGGATTTGTAGCGCACCTGATGAGCCTTCCCCAAATTGGATTCAATTAGAATATGACTTGATTGCACCATTGCCTTTTTCTTCTTTAATGGGCATGCAACCTCCACAGCAACTGCAATCGCATCCAATCATGCCGAATAAGAGTTCTTGGTTAAAGTGGAGAACTCTTAACGGTCCCCAATTTGGTATAACCCATGCTTTAAAGTTAATAAGCGGAAGCTTGTCTGGCCCTTTTGGATTCAGTGAGGAATATGGTCCTCAGGGAGACTGATGTCCTTCAGGGAGACTGATTGATGACTTTTCAAGAATTACATCATAAATACGCCCTCCCTTTTTCACAATGCTATAAGTGGTTGTTCTCTTTCAGCTTCAGTGTTGCAGTCACTATATTTCCTAGAGCACAGAGTAATATGGACACCAGGTAAACTGCATAAAATTGCATATCCAACAGGTGTTGGTCTTGTTTGTCTGATATTGGGATATTGGAACATCTTTTTTTTTCTTGTGGGAATGTTCAGGTTTTTTGGCAACAAGTATGGGGGAAAACTCAGGATTTGCTGCACCTCCAGGTACCCCTGACGTATGAGATTGTGATTATTTGGTTCCAGTCTTGTCTGCATTCTTTGCAGCCAAGACATAGGAAGCTTTTGGATTTGCTGCTCTTAGTTGCCATACAAACTATTTTAAGCTGCTGGAAGAATAATTCATTGCTCAGCATGTCTTTTTGGTGGTATTCTGTATGTCTCATTTATAAATATGAATCAGTAGTTGCTGAAAGAAAAGGGAACTTTGCATCACTTGTGGAAGTTTGGGCTCCAGTCTCAAGGAATATTTTCAGTGCTGTGTGGATGTGTGTGATCTTTTTTTTTTGGAATGATTTGAGTGAGCTGAAATTTTATTTTATGTAATGGTAGGTGGGTGAGTGGGGAATACAAGTGTCTGTAGCTTTCATGTTGAAACCGCTCTAAACGCAACCACATCTCCATCTGATCCCTTCCCAGTGATATGGATTAAATCCACCAAGGGAGGACCTAATCACATACATCCAAAAGATAATAAGCACCTCACTCAGGGCCACATGCCCATGGCACTCAAGCAAGCTACTATCCGCCCTATTCATAAAAACACTTCAACTAATAGCACCGATCCATCAGCTTACTGCCCAATATCCAGCCTCCCATTCCTGGCTAAAATAATTGAAAAGATTGTTCAGAGACAGCTTAGAGACCACATCGATCAACATGCCCCACTGGATCCCTACTAACATGGATTCCGCCCAAATCACAGTGTGGAAACACTACTCACACATCTATTTGACAATTTACTCAAAGGAATAGACAACATAAAGAAGGGATTTCTGCTAATCTTTATTGACATCTCATCCGCCTTTGACACAGTTTCCCATGACATCCTGCTGAAGCGTCTAATGAAGATTGGCCTCCAAGACACCACCATCAAGTGGTTTCAGTCATACCTTGAAGACAGACAACAGAATCAAATCCGGTCACCTTACCTCAGCCCCTTTCCACACAACTCAAGGGGTCCCTTAAGGGTCCTCTCTGTCTGCCCTTCTCTTTAACATTTACATACAGCCAGTATGCAAGATATTCAACAAATATAAGATACATTATGCCGATGATATTATGGCCTATACCCCAATCCAATTAGACACCCCCAGACTATACCACAATATCAACCTGCATCCAAGAAATGACAACCTGGCTTACTAACAACAACCTTAACATCAACATAAAATATCTGAAGCAATCATCATTTCATGGGAATCCACGTTCACCCCTCCCACCTCAATCAATATTGGCAACATACCAATTACAATAAGAAACGAAGTTTGGTACCTTGGAGTGATACTTGACAAACAACTTATTCTTCAAGTGCATATCAACAAGACCTCCAAGGCCGCCTTCTACAAACTTGCAATGATCCGAAAACTAAAGCCTCTCCTCAATCAAGAACACTTCCGTAAAGTATGCCAGGCCATCATTACACCAGTACTGGACTACCGTAATATCCTCTTCCAAGGATTACCCAAACTACCCAACCCCTTCAACTACCCGACCCCTTCAACTAGTCCAAAACACTGCCACCATCATTGGAGCATCACAACATGACCATATAACTCCCCTCCTGCATGAATTGCACTGGTTACCAATTACCTCATGTGCTAAATACAAATCCGCTCTTACCATCTTTAAAATTAAAAATAACATGTCAGCAGGAATTCTACAGGAGCTCATCAGCACCAAAGTCAGCAAAAGACCTGACAGGAGCAGCACCAAAAACACCATACCGACCCCTAGCTTATTCACATAAGCCAAAATATCCACCATCACGAGAGCTCTTTCACTTGTTGCCCCCGCTATTTGGAATATTCTCCCAGAAAAGCTAAGATTCACAACAGATGTAAAGGATTTCCAGAAACAACTCAAAACCCTCCTCTTCATTGAACACTTAAATGAACACTCCTAACACCCCAGTCAACCTATGGCCTCATACCCACTCCTCTTCACAAGCCATTTATATATCACATTGTACATAAGTTGTGCTTCCTGCACTATCCATTTACCCCCTCACAATTGTCATAGTGTACATAAGTTATGCTTTCAGCACTACCAGCTTACCCTCTCCCCCTTGTTCTCCACAGAAAATCTTCTCTGATTGTTTAAGTTTTTATTATTGTTTTTACATGCAAATTTTCTGTAACAGTTGAAGTTTAATGTAAACCACCTTGATGAAATGATAAGGCGGTATAGAAAAATTGTTAAATAAATAAATGTGTTTGCATGTTTTATATTTGATATATTGAACTCGAAAATTGAGTCCTTTGATTTTGTTGCAGCTATTTTTCTGGACGCAATATCCCAGCAGCTCTCCAGCGGGTATAAGAAGTGCTTCAGGTACAGCAGGACCATGTCTGTGACAGAAACCCACAATTGATGCGTGCATTGCCATGAACCACCTTCTTGTCGCTTGTGTTTACAGTTCACAAAAGAGAAATTAAGGATCATGAGAAATGGCACAAAAAGATTTTTGATACAGATAAGTCCGATCCATTGACTTTGGCAATGGTGACATTAGTCTTCATGGCTTCAGGGGTTGCAGTGGACACTAGAGGTGCACTGACAGTGAGTAGTCCTAGAGCTCACTTGGAATCAAGCATCGTCAGGGCATCCCAAGAGTGCTCATCCACAGACTCTTGCCTTGGGGAAGAGGAAGGATATGTCCTCATCTTCAAATACATTGAGGACTCAAGACACCGAGTACTGGAATTCATTGGAACATGATGTCTGGAGTATGATGTCCAGAGCATCGAGGTATCGTACAAGCTGAATCCCTCAAAACCGCATCAATGTGAGGATTGCTCATTCTCCTTAGTTCTGAAGGGGCCACACCAGCCTCCATAAGGCCAAGACCAGCCTGTCCCTATACCTAATAGAGTCCTCAGATATCGGAGGGAGGCGTGGCCTAGTGGTTGGGGCAAGTTACCTTGGGCCAGAAGGCCAGGGATACAAATTCCACTAGAGAACAACAACCTTAGGCCAGAAAGACTGGGTGTCTAGTCCCACAGGTACTCCTTGTGGCCTTGGGCAAACCACTTAATCCTCTGTTGCCTCAGGTGCAAAAACATAGATTGTGAGCCCTTTGGGGACAAGGGAAAAATATATATACAGTACCTGAATGTATACCGCTTTGACTGGTAGAAAAGCAGTATATAAGCCTAGTTAAATAAATATCGGCCAGTTCTGCTGACACTCCTCCATCTTTGTCAGTGGCAGTCCTTAATGAGCATATGAGAAGTTTTGAGGAAAGGATGGAGGTTGTCTTTGGTGCTAAGCTGCTGCTTCATCTGCATCGAGGCCAGTGCGAGATATCAAACCCATTCTAGAGACTCACTGCCTGCCTGCAGAAGATCTATTGTCTTCGAGGCTTTGAAGTACCTTGACACCAGTAACTGCCCAGCTGGTGTTCATCTCCAGTGCATCAGGAAGTGATCGTTCCCCGAGACACTGGAGGTCATCGATGCATCAACACTCTCAGAGAAGATCTGCACCCCATAAGGAATACAGGTTGGTCTCTCCTGAGGAACTATTTACATGGTTTTATATGGATTATGGCTAAGTCCCATGCCATTTTAGTTGGAAAAAGAGGAGGAACCCGGAGCAAAAGAGCTGAAAAATCCTCTGATTTTGTGATTCCCCCCCCCCTAAGGAGGCAGAGATAGTGCCCATGCACCGCATCCTTCAGAGGCTACAGATGAGAATGTGGAAGACCGCCTCTGTACTGCCTGTTAGCAGGAAGGTCGACTCCAGAGAGTCCAAAAAGCTCCCGGATTCGAGAAGCTACAGCTACCACACCATTCATGGTTGTCAAATCCATTGTCAAAAAAAACCCCTAAGCGTTCCATATCTCATTCTTTGGTGCCCCTGGGGAGGGATACTCAGACATTGAATTCTTTGGAGAAGAAATTCTTTCAGAACACTATGCTGCTGTTCCACGTAGTGTCCTACCAACTCTTCAGGGACATGCATTTGTGGAACTTCTTACACAATATGCTTGAGAAGTCTCTCCCTCCAGAGAAAGCTACCCAACTCCATCTCTAGTGAGACAATATTTGCAGTACTTCATAGAGAGCCTAGTCTGAGTATTGTTGCCCAGAGCTCTCATGGCTCCAGGATTCATACTTGCAATACAGTGTTCAGGAAAAGCTTGCTGACATGCTGTACCATGGAGAGAATCTCTTCAGAGATAATGCAGGAGGCTGCTATCTTCATTAAGCAGCACAGCGATACCCTTAAGACGACCTTTGGTCCCGCTTACCACCTGGCCTCCACATCAATAAGGAAGACCTATTACTCTCACAGACATAGGTACCATCCTTCTCTCCACTCCTCCCAGGCTAAGCAATGTTCTTGGGTTTGGCCTTATCAGCAGAAGACCCAGAAGTCTCAGTCTGCTCCCCAGTCAAAATCAGGAGTGGGGTTTCAATTGTCTCCTAGTAAACCTAGCCAGTCTTCCTGCACTAGTCCCAGACAATCTTCCTGTGGGAGGGAGGTTTCTGTTCTTATGGAATGTTGTCTCCTTGTAACCTCCAAAGGTTCAGTTCTCAAAATAGTCCAGGCCAGGTACACATCTACATATTGATCTACTACCAAATTGCTCACCAAGAGTGTGATCAATAAGCTCTTAGCACCAGGAGATACTTCTGCAGGAATTTGTTTCCCTTCAACAATTTACAATTTATTTTATCATTGGCCAGTGCAATCAAGCCTATTCCACCAGGGCAGGACGGGCAGGGATTTACTCAAGGTATTTTCTGGTCACCAAAACCGGGAAATTCTGTACCATCTTAGATCTGAGGAATCTGAATAAATATCTTGTCTAAGAAGTTCAAAATGGTTTTCCCTCAGCGCTCTACTTCCCTGTCTTCAAAAAGGGGATTGGCTATGTTTTCTGGACTTAAAGAATGTGTACACCCATATTCAGATACATCCCAGTCACAGGAAGTATCTACAATTTGTTGTGGGGAAAGTAGCGTGTATTGCCAGTCGGCCTTGTCTGCTTCCCTGCATATTCACTAAATGCATTGAGGTCACTGCACTGTATCTATGCAGATTGGATGTATATGTGTTTCAATACTTGGATGATTGGCTAGTCAAGAGTACAACTCAGGAAGCAGTTGAAAAATCCAAAAGTATAAACTTTCCCAAGTCAAATCTAAGCCTGTCATGCCAATTGGAATTCATTGGAGCTCTGTTAGACATAACACAGACAAAAGCCTTTTTTCCATGGGTCACCCAGTTGGTGGCCACCATAGAGGACATGCGCAAGAATTAGCATACACCAGCAAGAAGCATGTTGAGAATGTTGGGCCACATAGCCTCAATTGTTCATGTCACACCCTTGACACATCTCAAAATGAGATGAGCTCAATGGGCCTTGAGCATGCAGTGGATGAAGTCCACTTTCTGATTCAACTATGTAATATTTGTCATGGCTTTTCTCTGGGACTTTCTGTCCTGTGGATGGTCCATTCCAGTCTAGCCAAAGGATTACCTTTCCAAATGCCTCTATGACAAAAATGTCTCAATACAAATGCATCCAAACTAGGCTGGGGAGCCTATGTTGCATAGGTTTCACACTTGAGAAATGTGGGTCATCCAGGAGCATCCATCATCATATCAATTTTCTGGAACTGACAGCAATTTTTTAATGCTCTAAAGGCTGTCAGAAATTGGTTGGCCCAATTGTGATGGTTCAGATGAACAAGTAGGGAGAAACGGGTTTGTACTTGTGCTGGGAGAAATTCAAGATGTAAAACTATGCCATCTCTCATTGAATGATGATCGAAGCTTGTCTTCCCTGTATTTGCCGGTTGGTGTAACCCAAGCCCTTACAAGTTTTCTTGAAATCTAGGGGCCAGCTTAAAACCTCAGTCACAGTGGCCCCCTCTACACTTCACCCTCCCCGCCTCCCAAAAGGTGCATCGCAGTTCCTTTTTTAAGGGCCTGATTTACTGTTTCCCATTTTGTATGGGAAAAGAAAGCTTAATAAACCAGGCTGTTAATGTTTCATTATATAGTACCAACAGAAGGCAGCAATCTTTCTCTATCTTACCCCCCCCCCCCCATCCTAATGAATATGTATTCAGCAGCATATTGGCGACCCTTTATAGCTGCACCTGAGGCAACTACCTTTTTTGCTTCATAGATCACCATGGCTGTCACAGAGTGTGTCTCTTTCTCTCTCTCTCATAGCCCTCCCTCCCTAGCCATCACCCAATGTGTGTATGTGTGTCTGTCTCATAGCCTCCCAGACATCAGCCAGTGTGTGTGCATCTGTCTCATAGCCCTCCCCCACAGCCATCACCCAATGTCTCTCTCTCTCTCTCTCATGGCCTCCTCACAGCCATCACCCAGTGTCTAATTCAGCCCCCACCAAAAGGCAGAAAAACGGAGTCTGGCAGCACTAACTTTCATAGCTTAGCCAGGCAGAGAGAAAGGTGAAGAGAGGAGAAGAGTGTGTAAAACACACAACTGACCCCTGTCAGCTCCAGAAAAAGGAAAAATGTCAAGTCCTTCACCCTTCTGGCTTGTTAACCCCTGGCAGTCTGTTATAAAATTACCCCCTAAAATGTATAGCAAAATTTCTGCTGAAGGATGGAGCAAGAGCTGCCATAAGAAGCTAAAGTTTATCCAGATATGAAGAATGCTTGATGTGTATCTCTTTAGGGTACAGGGAGGTCTCTTCAATTGGGTCAGTATTATACACATTACAGCAATAATATACTTCACTTTGTTGGGTCTCTGTCTCATTTACCTACTACTGCTTACTTTAATACTTACATTGTCCCAAAGAGAGCTATATCTCTCTGCTGCATTATGTTGGTCTCTGCATGTCTTGGTATTTTAAAATCTGCCTTCATTTATTTTACATAAAAGTCACTAGGCCGCAACACTTGTTCCTCCCTGCTACAGTGAGCTCAGGCAAGCACTGACCTCTCCAGCTTCTGGTCCGGTCCCAGGGAATTCTGCTCTCCAGGAATAAGCAGGAAGTCAGTCCTCACATATGGATGACATCGGCACTGATGAAGCACACACGATAATCTCTCCCCAGCTTTCAAAGAAAGCCTTAGGGAGATCTACCACGCATGCATGGCTGCCTTTCCGCACAAGGGAGCCATCTTGCCTCAGTTTCCTTTTTTCCATGGAACCCATCGGACATTCGTCTGCACCCTGGAAAAGGTTGACTTTTCTTTTTTCTATCTTAATTTTTTCCTTCTCTAGTATGTGTACTGGTGCCTTCTTGCCTTCACAATTCCGCTGCCACCTTGGCACCACGTTTCTCAGGTCTTTTGCCCTTCAGGTTCTTTCTCAGTGCACAAGAATCCTCACTCCCTCCCTGGCCGGGACACTTGAGTTTGATCTTGTGGGTGCCGTCTTCCCCGCTATGTCCTCGGCCAGTGGGTTAAAGCAGTGCAACTGCTGCGGGCACACCATGTCCCACATGGACCTACATGATTGCTGTCTCCATTGCCTCGGTGCAAATCATGATGACTCTTCCTGTGGGCTCTGTCAGCAAGGGACACAAGAACCGTGCGACACAGCGAGAGTCCATGTTCGGGAAGATCTCCTTTTTGGCCCCAGTGTTGCTTGCAGAGCCGGTGCCCTTGAGAACCCCCATGGTGGCCTCAGCCTCATGTTATGGCCGTGCCCATTCTAAGCTCCGGGATTGCGGAGTGTAAGACAGGGGATCCTCTTCTGAAGGCTGTACCCCGAAGAGCCAGACATCATCGGTGGCATCGTTGGGAGATGACGCCGGAGCTATGGATAGTCCTATCACCAGCATCAGAGCCCCCAGCACGCTGACAAGGGGGATAGCCGGGAGTGGCCCTCCAAGCCGCCCCAATGGGAGAAAGTGCCATCAGCATCAGGAGATTGACCCTAGTTTCCTGAACCCATCCTTGTCGAAGACGCTCCCTCAACGGAGCCAGCGTCAGGTCCGAAGCATTTGCTGCCCACGCTAGTGGCTGCGAAGCCTCCTGGCCTCGAGGCCAGAATGGCAGCCTTTAAGTGCAGCATAGCTGCCTTCTTGGCCCAGTACTGTGGACCATTGCCCATTTCCTCAGGCTCCTTGGTCCCCAACCACCACAACGAGGGTGTCTCCGAAGGTCATGGAACAGATTCTCAAGTGCCATTGGCCTTGCGGCGATTCCAGGCCCTATGCTCTGTCACACTCGGGGCAGAGGACTTCCCCGGCGAGCGCCTCCAGTTCTAACCACAGGGGCTCCGGGGACCTTCGCGGTCCTGAGGCCCAGAGGGTTCTCGAGGTCTCCTTGGAGTCTGACTGTGAGACCGATGACTAGTCTCCCGATACCTGCCTCAATCAGGATATCCCTTCGGACAGGTCCCCTCCCGAGGACCTCTCCTTTCTGGAGTTTGTCTGGGACATGACAAAGGCCTTGGCCTTCACCACAGAGTCCGAGGAGGAGCCTTGGGCAGAGGACTTCAAGATCCTCCAGTATGAGGCCCCTCCAAAGGAGGCAAACAGTGCTGGTTTCCCCCATCCTGGAATGACTTCTCTTATACATGTGTGATATCCTGGCCTCAGTGCCAATTGTGAGCAGGTGGTTGAATGCCATGTACTCAGTCTGCAGGAGTCCCGTGTTCCATGGTGGTGAAGTCGGCCATGCAGAGGATTAAAAGCCAAAAGACGCACTCCTTGGTGCCCCCCCCCCCCCGGCAGGGAGGCCTGCTCCATGGATGCCTTGGGCAGAAAGTGCTACCAAGACTCGATGCTCTTCGGCTGGATCCAGGCCTACCAGCTCTATATAGGCATATACTTGCGGGACATGGCGAGGGAGTTCGCTGGGTTCTCATCTGGGCTGGCAAAAGAGCCTCTTCAGTGGTTTCGGGCCCTGACCTCAACGGTCAAAGAGTGCTACAAATTCATCACTTGTGCAGCTTATGACTGCTTCGAGTCAGTGGCCAGAGTAGCTGCGGTGGACATTCGTGCCTGCTGCCAGGCCTGACTCCAGTCCTCTGACCTGGAGTAATGTGTGCAGGACAAACTGGCCGATGTCCCATGCCAGGTGGAGAATCTCTTTGGGAAGCCCTTGACGGACAAGGCCGCCAAGTTGAAGTTCGAATTCCTGACCAGAATCAGGCTCTCCAGGAAAACCACTGAACCTTCCCAAAAAAAACCTCTATCTGAAGAAGAGGAAGGTTTATGGAAACTACTCCTAGTACTCAGCCTTCCCAGCTCCCCAACAGGGTCAGAAGGCCAAGGTACAGGTGCCTGACCCACATAAGCCTAAGGCCCCCAAACCCCAGGCAGCGCCCCAGCCACAACCTGGTGGGGGCTTTTGACTCCTTGGGCATAGCCTTCCCCCCCCAAGAGGCCTAGTCCCACATTACATGGGGGGGGGGCATCTGGTGTTCTTTGCCAACTGGTGGCCCAGCATCACCATGTACACCTGGGACCTCCAGGTTGTGGGGGAAGGTTACCTTCTCAATTTTGACCAGACGCTGCCCCCGTTCTTTCCAGGGGAACTCCCCTTCACCAAGACTTGCTCCAGTGAGAGCTCACTGAGCTTCTAGCCAACAAGGTGGTGGAACTAGTCCTGCTCCACCTCAAGGGTATGAGGGGTTCTACTCCCTGTACACTGGTTCACAAGAGGACCGGCAGCTTTCTCCCTATTCTGGATCTTCGAGATCTCAACAAGTTCCTGGTGAAGGAAAAATTCAAGATGCTCTCCCTTGGAATATTGCTGCCTTACCCCTGCCAGGGAGCTTGGCTATGCTCCTTGGATTTTAAAGATGCATACACGCACATTCCCATCCATCCGCACCACCAGCAGTACCCTCTGGTTTGTCATCTGAGGAAGCCACTATCAGTACAGGGTTCTGCCCTTCTGCCTGGCTTTGGCCCTAAGGGTGTTCACCAAGTGCCTAGTGGTGGTTGCCACTCACCTGCGGCTGCAGGGGGTGTTTGTTTATCTCCAGGAACAAGTAGGAATGCAGTTTTCACATATGGGTATTCTCGGTACCGACAGAGGCCGCGCGGGAACGCTCCCCAGCATCCAATTGGAAAGCTTTTGTGAGCAATCCACTGCGTCTCTGCTTCTGCCTTCCTGTCTTCCCAAGTCCTCTCCTTAGTTCTTTGTTTTCCACAGAGCCAGCAGGCATCAACACCGGTACCTCCCTGGTACTGGCCCTGATATTTTTCTTTTTTTTAATTTTTTTTTTTTTAATTTTTTTTTTTAGTTGTGGTGGTTTCTACCACCAAATTAGCCTAGGCCTATCTCTTTCCGCCACAATGGAAAAACACATCAGTGGCTTCAAAAATTGTACCAAGTACTCTGGTACAATATCGGTCACTGACAAACATGATTGTCCTTTGTGCCAACAAATGACAAAAAGATGCCTAAAGAACAGAGCCAGACAGTATGGTTCTCTGTTTGCCCCAATTCGATTTCAGTTGCTTCCTCATCATTGAGGACATTGGCTTCCTCTCTTGGTTCTCAGGCAAAGTCCAACATAAGACTAAGTCTGTCATCGGCATTGAAGACCGATACCGATGCTCGAGTTAAGTCCTTTCAACATCATCGGGATTCACCAAAAGGTGCATTCAATGCAGATCGGCCTGCCATACAGCCCTGGCAGGAGGACCAACCCTCCAAAGCACAACAGGGGCTCCAGGATGCTCCTGAGGCCTCGACCTCAGGAGAGCTTCTGGTTCTTTGCTCTGGGACGGTGGCTCATAGCCCCATCGGCCTCCTCCCTCGACTAGTTCATCCTGGCTATCAAGAGGAGTTTGGCAGCACTCCTGGCAACCTCGGTACTGTCTGTATCAACAGCTCCAGCAGTGCAGACATCAGCATCTGGCCCACAACCAATACCTCCGGGCCTGATGCCGGACCTCGAACCTCCGTGGAGGGTCCCTCTCCCTCTGATGTCTCCTTTGGAACCGACAAGCATCATTGGTACCTAACAGTTTCCCACTGCCGCACTGACTGAACATCAGTATCGACATCGGGCCTCGACATCAGCATAGGACCATCAATACTTTGACTTTATGTTAGAATCGGACTCTACCTCCTCCGATTCCGATGATGCATTGAACAATTCCAGAGTAACCCGGTATCTCCCTTGTGATCTGTCCCCTCCTCACGAGCGGCATCAGTCCCCTCCAAAGGACATGTCTTTTCAAGACTTCATTCGGGACATGGCAGCAGATCTGCAGATTACCATAGCATAGGAGTTAGAAATCCCCCAATACCCCTAGCGCCCAAAGAGGGGGCCACGTATCCTTCAGGATCTAATGCTGCATATTTAAGAGGCTAACGGTTCGCCTATCAGCAAACAACTCCATACCCTGCACTGAGTTCCATCATGCCCTGGCTTTCAAAAGCCTCAGCTACCATACCACTCCATGGTGGTGGAATCGGCGATGCAGCGAATCAAGAGTTCTAGGAATCATTCTTCCATGCCTCCAGGCAAGGACACCAGAACTCTCAATGCCTTTGGCTGTTGGAGCTTTCAGGCATGCATGCTCACTTCTAGTGTTACTTCCTACCAGAGCTGACCCAAGGGTTTCTGCCACACCGCCCCCGCCAAGCCATGTTGCTGCCCCCTTAACTGCTGCCGATTCTGTTGCGGGGGGGGGGGGGGTGGCAGCAGCAGTATGGCCTGCCACGGGGAAGAAACTGGCGGCAAAAAGCCCACCACCTTCTGAAATACTGCTACTGCTGCCTCCCCCCCCCTGCGATGGAATCAACGGCAGCTGGAGGGGGGGGCGGCGGCATGGCAGCCTAATGGATGGGCTGGCCATGCTTTCTGTATGCTCTTTATGTACATGTATCTCAAAGATATCTCCAGGGATCTAGAGAACTTTGCCCCTATCCTTTCTGATGATAAAAGTGATGCATTCCAAGCCTTAATCAAGCAAAATTTCTAACCATAGCATCTTTCAATGCCTTTGAGTCATCCAGCAGAGCTTCAGCAATCTGCATTGGTGCTGGCAGTATGGC
Source organism: Ichthyophis bannanicus (assembly GCA_033557465.1). Classification (NCBI taxonomy): domain Eukaryota; kingdom Metazoa; phylum Chordata; class Amphibia; order Gymnophiona; family Ichthyophiidae; genus Ichthyophis; species Ichthyophis bannanicus. The sequence goes on from CM066033.1 coordinate 789,576,955, forward strand.
CTGGCTCCAGGCATCTGACCTTGAGCAGTGGGTTCAGGATAAATTGGTCAATATCCTCTGCTCTAGAGAGAACCTCTTTGAAAAAAGTTGGAGGGAGAAGGCCGGAGAGACTGAGAAGGATGATCTTACTCTAAAATGCCTCTCCAGAAAGACATCAGACCCCTCTAGAAGAAAGACTAATCCAAAAAATTATTTCTATCCTGAGAAGAAAATATATTATCCTTCTTATCCACCTGCAGCTGCTTACCAACTTCAGCTGCGACAGCAGGGCCCTCGCCAGCCGAAAAAGACTAATATGCCTAAGCCACACCTGGCTGCACAGCCACAGCCTGCACATGTTTTATTGACTCCTTCCTAGAAAGCATAGCTACTCTGCCTCTGCACGGTCCCCCACTCCTACACATAGCAGGCAGACTCTCTTCCTATGCCCACAGGTGGCACCTCATCACATCAGAGCAGTGGACTCAACATTGTCCAAAGGAGCTATCTGCTTCATTTCAAAAGCTTGCCCCCACCACCTCCACAAAGGTTTATCCCACAAACCCCTTGCAGACAAATTTCCTATCAGTTGAGTGTTAGCTCAGGAGGCTATGGAAAGTGTTCCACCCACCCAGCAGGGCAGGAGCTTCTAATCTCTTATCCCCAAGAAGACAGGAGGGTTCAGGCCCATTCTAGATCTAAGGAACCTAAACAAGAGTCCTCATTTGAGAAAAGTTCAAAATGATTTCCCTCGGTAAACCTTTGCCGTATCTTCAGAGGAATGACTGGCTATGTTCTCTAGACCTCAAGGAGGCATTCACATTTGCTGATCCACCCTCAACACAGACAGTATCTGCATTTTCAGTTTCAGCAAATCTGCTACCGATATCGGGTGCTGCCCTTCGGATTAGCCTCCGCATACCGGGTGTTCACAAAATGCATGGCAGTGGTTGCTGCCTATCTTCATACTTTGGGAGTCTTCCCCTACTTAGACGACTGGCTAATCAAGGGAGAATCCTCACAAAAGGTAAAATTATCTCTTCATTGCACCATCACTGTGCTCCAAGATCTGGGATTTGTCCTAAACTTTCTAAAATCGCACCTGGTCCCATCCCAGCGGCTTGAATTCCATCGGAGCACTTCTGGACACTCATCAGGCCTGAGCTTTCCTTCCACAGGATCGCTCTGCCAGCTCATTGAGCTGGCCAACAGTATAAAGGGTCACAGTGCTGTGACAGCTCGAGAAATGCTGTGCGTTCTGGGGCACATGGCCTCCACAGTCCATGTCATCCCCTATGCCCACCTGCACATGGACTCTGTGGTCTCAATGGACCCAAGCAACTGGGCATCTCTCAGACAAGATCTGCATCACCCCTCCAATTGTAAACTCCTTTCAGTGGTGGTGTTCCCCTCAAAACCTGCTCGGAGGGTCACCTTTTCAGATGCCTCCACCTCAATGCACCCTGACAACGGATGCTTCCAAACTCAGGTGGAGAGCACATCTGGAAGGTTTCACCACAAAGGGGCAGTGGACACAACAAGAATCTCAGTTGCAGATCAACCTCCTGGAACTACATGCTCTCATGAATGCCCTAAGGGTTTTTCAACCCCAACTTTTGAGCAAACAGGTCTTAGTCTGAACGGACAACCGGGTGGCCATGTTCTATGTGAATAAGCAGGGGGGGGACGGGTTCCTATCCCCTCTGCCAGGAAGCCCTTCATCTCTGGTTCTTCTCCATTGCACACCACATCCATCTCAGTGAGGTGTATCTCCCGAGCAAGCTCAATCTCCTTGTGGACAGACTCGGCCATATTCTATGTCCATACGAATGGACTTTAAATTAGGAAACGGCATCTTGGATCTTCCACATGTGGGAGAACCCCAAAATAGATCTGTTTGCCACTCAGGAGAATGCACAACTTCTACTGTTTTGCTCAAGGTTTCCCTCCCGGCACAGCCAGGCAATGGATGCCTTCCTTCTCCATTGGGAAAAGGGCCTACTTTATGAATTCCCACCTATCCCCTTAATACCCAAGACCCTGTTCAAGCTGCAGGCCGACAGGAGCTCCATGATCCTAATAGCCCCTTATTGGCTCCGTCAGCCATGGTTTCCTCTGCTAACTCGTCTAGCACAGACTCCACCTCTCAGCCTGGGACATGTGCCCATCCTCCTTTCTCGGGATCATGGGAGGCTTCTCCATCCCAGTCCATAAGCCCTCCATCTCACGTCGTGGCTGTTGAAAGCATAATCTTTGCTGACCTCTATCTTCCACAACAGGTCAAGGACATCCTTCTTGCTTCTCGCAAGCCATCTACCAGATGTTCTTATGCCTTCAAATGGCGAAGGTTCACTTTCTGGTATACCCCAAAACAAATTGACGCCTCTGCCTGCCCAGTGGAATTCCTTTTACAATATCTCCTCCACTTGTCCTCGGCAGGTCTCAAGATTAACTCAGTCAGAGTTCATCTGAGTGCCATCTCAGCCTATCATAGGCCGGTGGACAGGCATCCTATTTCTTTGCACCCCTTGGTGCAAAGATTTATGTGGGGTCTGGGACCTCAAAGTGGTCCTAGAACAACTTCTAAAGCCTCCTTTTTAGCCTTTAGCCATCACTTCTTTAAAATTCTTGTCTTGGAAGGTAATCTTCCTCATCGCCCTCACCTCAGCTCGCTGCATCAGCTAATTGCAGGCTTTAGTGTTGGATCCTCCATATACCCGGTTCCACCATGACAAGGTGGTTCTCCATACTCATCCACACTTCCTTCCGAAGGTGACCTCTCCCTTCCACCTCAATGAATTGGTGATACTACTGGTCTTCTGCCCTAGACTGCATGCCTCTAGTGCAGAAGCAGCACTACACACTCTAGATTGCAAGCGCACACTGGTTTTCTACTTGGACAGAACTAAGAATCACAGGAAATCTTCTCAGTTATTCATTTCCTTTGATCCAAATCACTTTGGACTGCCAGTAACAAAGCACACCCTATCCAAATGGATTGCGGACTGCATTTTTTTTGCCTACGCTCAAGCAGGACTCTCCCTTGAGGATCATGTCACCGCTCACAACATGCAAGCGGTGGCAGCATCAGTTGCCAACCTTCATTCCATTTCCATTGACGAAATCTGTTGAGCAGCTACCTGGTCCTCCATTCATACTTTTGCTGCACACTACTGCCTTGATAGGGACTCCCGTTGGGATGCTGTCTTTAGCCAGGCTGTCCTCCAGCATCTTTTTGGGACTTAACTGCAATTTCTACCCTCCGTCCCGGACTTCTCCTGGAGATGGTCTTGCCAACTGCAATAGATTCCAATGGAGCCACTTTGTATCCACACTTTCCTGGCTCTATTCTTAGCCTCAGGGATACCACTGCTACCACATTCAGTCTGGTACCTTGGAGCTAGTGAGTCCCATATGTGAAAACTGCACTCCTGCTTGTTCCTGGAGATAGCGTTGTTAGTCATCTGTAAAAGATGATCTCCGGGAACAGCAGGAATCAGTCTTCACAACCCACCCTAGGAGCTGTAGGGTATTCTCTTTTACCTCTATCAGCTACATACTCAACTGAGAAGAGGACTTGGACAGGCAGATGCGCAGGGGCAGTGGATTGCTCCAATTGGACACTGAAGAGCATTCCCACGCAGGCTCCGTTGGTACCAACAATACCTGTATGTGAAGATTGATTCCTGCTGTTCCCCCATATCACCTTTTACAGGTGAGTATCAACGCTTTCCCTACCTGGACGACTGGCTGGTCAGAAGTGACACAGCTGTTAAGATGCTTCAGGCAGCATGCCGCACCATTCTCACTCTGGAGTCTGCGGTTTGTCATCAACTATCCCATGTCCCACCTGCAACCGACCCAAAGCCTGAAATTCATAGAAGCGTTGCCAGACACGGTCCAGGCCTGAGCCTTCCTCCCCCTCGACAGGGCCCAGCGTCTAGTGGCCCTTGTAAGGGTGGTTCAGGGTCGAAACTCTGCTTCTGCCTGGCTCATGCGGTGTCTCCTAGGGCACATGGTGCATCGGTGCACATCATGACCGATGCCCTCCACATGCAGCCAGCCCAATGGGCCCTCTGCTCTCAGTGGTCCCAGGCGACAGGGCGCCTGCTGGACAGGGTGGCTGTCACCTTTCCCTTGCCGAGTCCCTCAACTGGTAGCCATGGAACCTGCTGGCAAAGTTGCCCTTTCAGGTACCGACTTCTCAGAGGGTCCTCACTATGGATGCCTCCAAGTTGGGCTGGGTAGCCCATTTTAGCAACCTCCACACTCAGGGTCTATGGTTGGCATTGGAGAACCTCTAACAGATCAACTTTCTAGAGCTCCAAACAATCACCTGCGCCCTCCGAGCCTTTCAGCACCACCTGCAGAACCAGGCTGTTCTGATCCAGATGGACAATTCAGATGGCGATGTTCCATATGCACAAGAAGGAGGGCACGGGATCATCCCTCCTGTGCTCAAAAGTGGTCCATTTCTGCACTTCCTCCAGTGACAGCGTGATACTCCTCGGGGCAGTATACCTCCCTGGCCAGGACAATGTTTTGGCGGACTGTCTGAGCTGGGTTCTCCAGCCCTACAAGTGGCAGCTTGACCCAAGAGTGGCCAACTGACTGTTCTGCCATTGGGGGCCTTCCTGTGCTGTATCTCTTTGCCAGCCTGGCCAGTGCTTGGCTGGCCCACTTCTGCTCCAGAGTGCCGCACTCCTCCCGGGTGGCGGACGATGTCTTTCTCATTCTGTGGATGGAAGGCCTCCTTTATGCCTTCCTTCCCACACCGCTCATTGCCAAGACCCTCTTCAAGGACCAGCTCGACTGGGCCACCCTGATCCTCATAGCACGCCGGTGGCCCCAGCAGTCCTGCTTTCCACTGCTCCTCAGCCTGTCTCAGGCACCCCAGTCCCACTGGGGAGTGCCCCAGACCTTCTCTCACAGGAGGGCAGCTGTCTCCTACTCCCCAACCTGGGGTCCCTGGCCCTGATGGCCTGGTTGCTGAAAGAGAAGCCCTGGCCCAGTTCGACTTTGGTCGACTGTGGTCTTTTTCTGTCGTCTGTGGTCTTTTTCTGTCGTCATATTTCTGTGTTTCTATTCTCCCAGTGGAGGTGGTAGAGATGAGGACAGTAACTGAATTCAGAAAAGCATGGGACAAACACAAAAGATCTCTGAGGGTAAAAGGGGGACTGTTGTAGTTGATGTGGAAGAACAGACTAGATAGGCCATGTAGTCTTTTTCTGTTCTCATATTTCTATGTTTCTATGACTTGCCTAGGGTAGTGGAGGAGGTCCTGCTGGCCTCATGCAAGGACTCCACCCGGCAGGCATATGCCTTCAAGTGGCATCACTTTTCGGTTTTGTGTGCAGAAAGGAGTGCCAACCCCTTCTCCTGTCCAGCTGGTGCTGCAATACCTGCTGCACCTGTCTAATGCTGGTTTGAAGTCTTAACGCCATCAAAGTTCACCTCAGTGCACTCTCTGCACACCATCACCTCATCGAGGGGAAGTCCCTCTCTGCCAGCCTCTCGTGACTCACTTCCGGAGGGGCCTCCTGCTCTCTCGACCACCCATTCGTCTGCCGCTGCTGGCATGGAATCTCAGTATGGTCCTTTCAAAGCTCATCGCTCCATCCTTTGAGTTGCTGGCTTCTTGCCACCTCAAGTATCTGTCCTGGAAGGTGGTCTTCCTCGTGGCACTCACGTCTGCCCACAGAGTCAATGAACTCCAGGCTCTGGTAGCTCATGTCCCCTATAGCAGTTTTAACGGGAAACAGGGTGGTGCTCCAGACACACCCTAGGTGGTCTCCCTGTTCCAGGAGGTGATGCTTCCCACTTTTTTCTGCATCCTCATGCCAGTAGAGCGGAGGCCGCTCTCCATACACTAGACTTTAAACAGGCATTGGCCTATTATTTAGAGCAGACCAAGCCCCATCGCCGCTCCTCATAGCTCTTCATCTCCAATGACCCTAATTGCCTGGGCATAGTGGTCTTCAAGCATACTATGTGCACCTGGGTGGCAGACTGCATCGCCTTCACCTGTGGTCAGGTCAGTCTTTCACTGGAGCGTCATGTCACTGTGCAAGGTGTCCGGACCATGGCAGTCTCTGTGGCAGACCTCCACTGTTCCCTTAACGGAGATTTGCCATGCCGTCACCTGGTCCTCAGTTCACACTTTCGCAGTGCATTATTGCCTGGAGGATGAGGCCAGGCAGTACTCTTTATCATTTGTTTGGAGTTTAGGGCAACTCCTGCCCTCCAGTCCTTTTGTGTGTCCAGGCTACCGGAGAGCTGGTTTCCCTAATCAATGCTGGGGTCGCTGCTGAGGTCTTGCAACCAAACTGTACTCTTACTGTTCTTCATGGTTCGTTTTTTGGGGCTGCCTGTGGCTTACACTTTTTTTTGGTAGTCTTTAGCTAGGGAGTTCCATATGTGAGGACTGACTTCCTGCTTGTTCCCGGAGAAAGTGTAGTTATTCACCTGTAACAGGTGTTCTCTGGGGACAGCAGGAATCCATCCTCACAACCCTCCCTCCTCCCCACAGAGTTGCTTTTCCTTTTTGCCAACTTGAGCTATGTCATCATACTGATGCAAAATGGCACCCTTGGTGGGAAGGCAGCCACATGTGTGGGTGATCTCCCAAAGGCTTTCCTTGAAAGCTGGGGAGAGTTTACCGCACGGGTTCCGTCGGTGCCGAGGTCACCCATATGTGAGGACCGATACCTGCTGTCCCCGGAGAATACCTGTTACAGGTGAGTAACTATACTTTATGCGCTTGCCAACTTTCCATACTGGACAGAAGCATCGGGTGGGTTGCTGTGCTGGTGGCAGCAAGCAGGCATCATTCGGTCAGGTGGCAGCAGCTGCTCCCTCTGCAGTGCCATGTTGTCTTTCAACGGTGAGTTTTCTCAGTGTCAGTCTCGTTGCCCCTCCCCTCCCTCTCCTCTTCCGATGGAGCTGTGATCAGCAGTAAACCATTTTCTCTCACTTCTCACAGTTTCTGTAATTATGAGACCAGTGTGAATTACGAGACCAGCCACTGCTGTGTGTATCTCTCACATCTACCTGGCTTTTGACAGTTTGACAGAGGAGAGAAGTGAAAGGCACTGGTTTCCCCCCAATTACAGCTCTGCCAGAGGAGAGTGCGGAGAGAGCACCAGCGAGAGACTGACTGTGAGACCAGTCAGAGCTTCCTGTACAGAAACTCACACAAGCTGGATAGTGGTGGAGCAGTGTGATAGAGTGTACGAGAAGCTCCCCATCCCCCTGTATTGATATACCTCCAGCCAGACTAAGGACATGCCCCTTTAAGCACAAAGCTGAGCTCCTTTAAGGAACTTGGCTTGAATATACCTGGGAAGGGTGTGGCCGGGGACAGCCCTTTTAACCAGGAGGGAAGAGACAAGGGGGGGGGGGGGAAGAGCTCGAGGTGTTCCAGAGTACAGAGTGACCACCACCTACCTCTAAGGAGATCTTATGGGAAGATAGGAGCCGGGATGTTTCCACATTGGTCCACAGCCTTGTGGTGTTACTGCTGTGAAGCCCAGAGTGAAGGAACTTTGGGGGAGGGGAGAACTGTGTCTCTGCTACCACTGCTGTGAGCTCCCTGTAAATAAAGCATTTTCCTTTATCCCTCCACCTGGCTCCGTTGGGGTTTGTTGTGTCCTGACCAAGCAGTGTCCTACAAGCAACAAGTGCACACAAGATTTGGGGAATAGAAATCCCAGGACAGGTTGCAATGTTCAATCTGATAATTATATCCAAATATTTAACAAGTTGCATCACTGCATATAACCAGTTCATGTTTGTTCAAATAAACCTATCTAAATTGCTTTAGATCAATTTGTGCAACCCAGCTTATTTGGTTAAGTTATTTTGGACAGCACTAATATCGCTTGTGGTCTAGGTAAATTCAGACCATGCCTCTGGCACATCTGAAAAGACTGGACAGAAATTTTGCAGTCAAGGGATAGAATTTACAAAAATAACCCAAAAGTGTATGACCAGGTAATTTAGGGAGTCATCTGGACAAATCTTTTGAATATTGAACAAAAAATGTTATATCCACTTCTGTGATATCATTACCTTCTGTTTTTCAGTGATCTATAAAACCAGCTTGCTGCATCTACAGCCCAGGCAAATGACCATCTATCTCCCGGAGGTGCGCAAGATCTCTATAGATTATATTAATTTGCCGGTCTTCAACCCAAATGTATTCAGTGAAGATGAAGATGATTTACCTGGTGAGACTCCTGCTGAGATTTTGTTTAATTCTGTGAACTGCATCCATTTAGGTTGATTGGTGCAAAACAATGTGGTAGTGCTGGGCTTTCCTTATTTTAAGGGGTGGCAGCATTAGCATACTATAATGCTATGCCATTGTAGTTTTGTGGTGTGAGCCTTGTAAGCATGCTGTGAAGAAAGTTTGGGCTTGTAAGAGGGAAAGCACCTGATCTATGCTCTGTCTCCTCTCCGGGGCATAATTAAATTTAAGATTTCATAGTCTGCTTTATCAAGCCAGTTGGCTGTATAAAGTGCTTACAATCAACACATAATAAAATAATACAATCGTAGTAATCTATTCAACAGCCAAAATATAAAGTAAAATAATGGAAAAAATGCTATTACTGTGGACAAAATAAAGGCTAATTTACAATGGATTTTAAGGCCCAAATAGTAAGGAATTGCATAACCCAGGAACTACTCTGGAAAAAGATAATTCTTAGATTTAACTAACTGGAAAGGCCTAATAGATGAAAGGCTAAAATTAAGTACTTAGAACAAAGTATCTGGGCAGGGCTGTATTTTAAAATTTGCCTCTTTAGTACAATGAATCTTGATTGTGAAAGGTCCAGAAAACCAGGCACAGTTTGAAACTAATTCTGGCGTCATTTGGCAGTCCATACAATGCAACCAACAAGGGAGGTGTCTTTTCCTGCACATACCCATTGTGTTGCAGTATTTTGAGCTAAGTGTAATGTGCCCAAGATGGAATTACAGTAGTTGAGAAGACAGAGGACAATGGCCTGTATGATTGCCTGAAAATCTGTGGTCATTCGAATATGTGGATCTGTCTGACCAGCTTCAGTATCACCAAGGCCTGTTAGCCACTGAAATTAAGAAAACCCTTAAACCTTATGCCTCAGAAGACAGACAGAACCTCCCCATCTGTCCTAACAACTGAAAGAGTTTGTGTCCTTTTGGAAGAAGCTACCTGCTCACCCAAAGCCGAGAAAGGGAAGCTACAGTATACAAGTACAAAGAATGAAGTGAATGGTAATGGAAAGGACAGACACAAGTTCTGTGTCTTTCCTGTAAGATTAAAGGTACCTCAGTAGATATCTGTCCTAAATCCAAGTGGAAACTGAAGTGCATATTAAAAATTAACGGAAGTATAACACATATATTTTATCGCTATTTGCCATTTTCTGGAACATATCTTCTGAAAGATTTCATTTTGCACTTCATTTTCTACAGTGGCCTTTCCATTGTATTTAGGATCTTCTTTCTAATACTCTGCCTCCTAGGTATATCATATTCCATCCTTTTGAATATATGGGAGAAATTGCTGTTACGTCTGCAGAAATGCTCATTTTTGCTGTGTAGTACTTGTTATGTACAAGTGTGAAACTTAGATTTTATTGATGTAATCTGAACAGAAAATATTGAAGAATCTGAAAACAGTCTTGCGGTCAATGAACTAGTAATTTTTGATTTCTTATTTTGTTTGTTGCAGTAACAGGGGCATCTGGAATTCCTGAAAGCAGCCCTCCTTGCACTGTGAACATTCCCATCGCTCCAATCCACAGCTCAGCACAAGCTATATCGCCCACTCAGAGTATGGGCCTCGTTCAGTCCTTGTTGGCCACACAGAATGTACAGCTGGATGTTTTGACTAATCAGTCTGTGGTTGGAGGGCCCACGAACCATGCAGGGGATAGTGCCATGCAGTTCCAAGTTCCCAACCGGTACTCAAACCCAGGACAAGTTATATTTGGGGGCGTAGAAATTGGGCGTGGGATCCAGCCGCCCGTTCCCTTGTCCCACCAGTCCCAGAGTGCAGTCCAGATGCCAGTGTTGGATAATGGAGAAAGAGAACATGAGCAGCTACCAAAGACAAAACCATTACGGCAGGTGCAACAGTTTTCAGAAGGCGTTGCCATGGTTTTTGGTGCTGCACCAGACATACAGATGAGCAAGATGAACCCACCCCCTCCATACCCTGGGACCATACCAGCTCCCCCTTCTTCTGCTCCTCCACCCCCTCCTCTTCCACAGCCACCTGTGGATCTGTGCCTGAAAAAGGGAGATTTCTCCTTTTTCTCAGTGGGGCATTACCAGACCCCTTTGGGCTATGAAAGGATAACAACATTTGACAGCAGCGGGAATGTGGAAGAGGTGTGCCGGCCACGTACACAGACACTACGTGCACAGAAAAAATATACTTTGCCGGGTCCTGGCAGCTCTGCCACACTGAGGGTTTCTGCCACAGAAAAGAAAGTCCAACAGCCCTGCACCAGTGCCACGTTGAATAGACTCACCATCCCTCGGTACTCCATACCCACTGGAGACCCACCACCCTATCCTGAGATTGCCAGCCATTTGTCCCAGGCCCGGAGTGCTGCACAGCGGTTGGACAACAGTATCATTCATGCTACACTACGGAGAAACAGTCGGGAGGCAGCACTCAAAATGGCTCAGTTGATGGACAATCAGAGAGCCACTTTGCAACATCCACCAAAGCCCAAGAGCAACGTGGTAGCGGCACAATACCAGCAAAGAATGCCCACTGCATTATACACGTGTAGTCAGTGTAGCAGCAACAGCAATGGTGTCAGTACTTCTCCCACCCCAGGTGTTAGTAATGTTAGGCCAGAGATACCTACAGGGAACAGTTCACAGCACAGCACTATCATTGTACACTCTGCTAGTTCTTCTCCTTTAACCTCCCAGTCCTCCTACAATCTACTGAGCCCTGCAGATAGCTGCAGAGACCAGACAGATTATATCAATTCTGCCTTCACAGAGGATGAAGCACTTTCCCATCATTCTCACACAGAGAAGCTGATGAGACACACATCGCTCACTGAAGCCAGCATAAGTGTGAAACGTCCACCTCCATATCAATGGGATCCTGTGGTGAATGAGGAGATCTGGGTGCCTCAAGAAAGGACAGCTCAAAATTCAGTGCCCAACCCTTATAAGCCTCTGCCACCGCCACCTCTTATGCTCAATCAGACCCAGCATCTGGATATGTTTCGGGTGCCATTTGTTTCCCCCAAATCACCAGCTAGTTCTACTGCCACTTTCCAGATGAACTATGGTGTTGGGCTTCCCTATCCAGGTAGCTACAGCATTCCTTCTCTCCAGACAATGCAGACCCCTTGCTCCCCCAAAGAAGCTTTAGCCCCAACACAATTTACACAGCAGGAACCAACAGTTGTACTTCAGCCAAGCTACCCACCTAACCTCTCTTGCTGCCCATTGCCACCCATGTATCCAGGAAGTAGCACTTGTTCCAGTTTACAACTGCCATCCATAGCCTTGCACCCATGGAACCCCTACAATGCATGCCCACCTATGCAGGGTACTCAAGGCACTGTGCCCCCGAAACCACATTTAGCAGCGGAGAAACCTTTCATATCTCCACCTTCAGCAGATATACAAGGTCATGTAGGCACAGAGGTAATGGTGGAGACAGCAGACAACTTTCAGGAAGTCTTATCATTGACAGAAAGCCCCATATCTCAGCGGGCAGATAAGCTTGTAAAGAAAAACCGAAAGCGGTTGGATAGCCGAGCCGAGGAAGGAAACGTTCAAGCCATCACTGAGGGTAAGGTGAAAAAAGAAACAAGAACTTTAAGTGACTTCAACTCTCTAATCTCAAGCCCCAGGTTGGGAAGGGAGAAGAAGAAAGTGAAGAACCAGAAGGACCAGCTGAAAGCCAAGAAACTGAACAAGACAAATGAGTTCCAAGATAGTTCGGAGAGTGAGCCAGAGCTTTTTATTAGTGGGGATGAGCTAATGAATCAGAGCCAGAGTGGTAAGAAGGGATGGAAGACTAAAAGAAATCTGAGGACAGCCAACGAGCTGGATGAGTTTAGGTGCCGGAAAGCCAATGAAAAGGAGGATGGGCGGCTGGGAAGTCAAGGGTTTGTTTATGTGATGGCTAATAAGCAGCCACTTTGGAATGAGGCAACCCAAGTGTATCAGTTGGACTTTGGAGGCCGAGTGACCCAGGAATCAGCAAAAAACTTCCAGATTGAACTGGAAGGGCGTCAGGTAGGACTATAAATAAGTCTTCTTTTCCTCTTTCCCTTCAGTATACAGAACAGCTATTAATTTTGGGCCTGATATCCCAAGGTATTTACATGATTTACAGAGCTGTAAATGATTTAAATGCCGCTGAAACAGGATATTCAACAGCACTAACATGCTTAGTGCCACTGAATATCCTAAACTAATCCCGCTATACTCCCCGATGCTAACCGCTTAGCATTGAGGTGTGTCGTGAGTGGAGACAGTAGATAACCGGGTAGCGGCAATATTGCACCGCTACCCGTTTAGCTACTGCAGGCAAAAGATAGGCACAGCAGAAGCTAGCCTATCTCTTATCCGCAGGAGCTAGCTGGGCAGTGGTGCAATATCGCCATTATCCAGTTAGCTTCTGCGGCTCTGGAGAATGTGCGGCGACCCCGGATATTCAATACCGGGGCCACATATGTGGAGTTAAGGTTCAGCATCGATGGCTAGGCACTGTATTCGTGCCTAGCCACCAGCGTTGAATATCAGGCCCTTGGTTAATAGATGAATATACATGTTCGCAACACAAAAGTCTTGCATATATATATCTCCAGGAACAAGCAGGAATGTAGTCATCACATATGGGTATCGTCGGTACCGACAGAGCCTGCGTGGGAATGCTCCCCAGCGTCCAATTAGAAAGCTTTTGGGAGCATCCCACAGCACCTGCGTGCTGCCTTCCCACCTTTCCCAACTGCCTCTCTCCAGTAGTTCTTTTTCCGCGGAGCCAGCAGGTCGTTTTCCTATCACCGCAGAAGAATTCTTCTTTATTTCTTTTTTTGTGGTCACATCTGCCTTCCTTGATGCTTTACCAGTACCGCCGTTTTTTTCTTATTATTTTCTGTCTTTAAAAAAATATATATATATATTTACTAGGTTTTTTCCTATTTTTTCTAGAGGTGCACGCGCCTTTTTGGGCCTTAGGCCTAAAAACTTTTTCTTACAATGGAGAAACCTGCCTCAGGTTTCAAAAAGTGCACCAAGTGTGGCGGTACCATTTCCGTCACCGACACCCATGAATGGTGTCTAAAATGTTTAGGTCCTGACCACTCCATGGATTGTATGTCCTGCGCCATGATGTCTAAAAGAGGTCGGCAGAACCGAGCTGCTAAGCTCAGTACCCTGTTTCCCTCTGATGCAGCTTCGGTGGCATCAACGTCTTCCAGGGCTTCCTCTTCCTCCCGTGGATCTCAGCTAACTAAACATAAGTCCAGCCGGTCCTCAAAGGGTAGATCTCCTTCTAAGCATCGAGATGCCTTTGGTGTTGCCCTTGAGGATTCTGCACCGGCAAAATTGCCCCGGCGGGAGGCTTCAGCTTCCAAAGCATTATCGGGGCTCCAGGACGTTCTCGAGGCCTCGACCTCGGCAGAACTACTGGTGCCATGCTCTGGGGTACCGGCGGTCTTCTCCGGTACCGACATCCAGGCATCGGCAGCGTCGATAGACCAGAGATTCCTGGCTATTGAGCACAGTTTGGCGGCTCTCCTTGCGGCATCGATGCCCTCGGAACCGTGACAGACAATCTGGTCGGTACCGGTACCGATAGCATCGACATCGGCATCGGTGTCTGCTTTACCGGTATCCAGTCATCTGATGCCCTCGGGTACCGATACCCCGGTTCCGATTACCCGTACCGGCCGAAGTCGGTACCAGGAGTATCGAGCTCTTCAGGAGCATCCGGACAGACGGTACTTCGAGTCCTCAGAAGAATCTGAGGATTCTGATAGTTCTGTCGATGCTGGAATACTTCTCCCAGAGGAGCCCTCCTCCCCTAAGCGCAGGATGTCTCCTCCAGAGGATATTTCCTTACAGGATTTTATCCGGGAGGTGGCTCGGGGTCTGTCCATTACTGTGACCCCTGAAACAGAGCCCAGAGCTAAGGAGTTGGAAATTTTACAATATCCCAAAGCTCCTAAGGAGGCAGCTATCTTGCCCATTCATGAGATTTTATATGATCTCATGTTAAGGATGTGGGAGACACCTCTTACCACCTCTCCTCATTCTCGCAGACTGGATACTCTGTATTGAGTCCCTCCTTGTCCTGGTTTCCAAAAGACTCAGCTTCCTCACCACTCTATTGTAGTGGAATCAGCTATGAGAAGGATCAAGAGTGCAAAGAGACATGCTTCTTATCCTCCAGGATGTGAGTGCAGAACCCTGGATGCTTTTGGACGTCGTGTCTTCCAAGCTTCCATGCTTTCTGCCAGGATCAGTTCCTATAGTCTCTACATGGGAATGTTCCTGAAGGAGGTCACAGATGATTTAGAAGCTTTAAGTCCTATTCTTCCTGAGGATAGAAGACAGGATTTTCTCACTTTGGGGTACAAGACAAATTGGGAAATATCCCGTGTACTGGTGAGAACCTGTTTGGTAAAGATTGGCAGGAAAAGGCCAATGAGATGGATGCTGACAACTCCACCTTGGATAGGTTATCCAAGTCGACAGCTGATCCTGCTAGAAAGAAATCGTTCAAGAAACCATTCTTTGCTAAGAAGAAAATATATTATCCTGCTTATACTCAGCAGGGACGTTCTTCAGGTCAGCTTGTCAGGAAAGGTCAGCAACCACCCAAACAGAAGAAAGCAAAGACTGCTAAGCCTCAACTGTCTCAGCAGTCTCAGCCTCCACAAGGCCTTTGACTTACAGCTAGAGAACTTAGCCTTTCTGGCTCTCGTGGGACCAGAGCCTTCCACCATTCCAGGAAGGTTATGTCACTTTGCCCCCAGATGGGGGCAGATAACAGCAGAGCATTGGACACTCTCCATCATAAAAGAGGGGTACAGGCTTCATTTTTCAAGCATGCCCCCTCCCACAATAATAAGGCTGTTCAATTCTCCGACACCTCTCATCAACCTATTAGATCAGGAGGTCACTATTCTTCTTGCCCAAGGGGCAATAGAAGAAGTACCCACTCCTCAACAGGGTACGGGGTTTTACTCCCCCTATTTTCTTATCCCAAAGAAAACAGGGGGATATAGACCTATCTTGGACCTCAGAGAATTGAACAAATTCCTTGTCAAAGAGAAATTCAAGATGATTTCTCTCGGAACTCTGCTGCCATACCTTCAGAGTCAGGATTGGCTTTGTTCTCTAGATCTCAAGGATGCGTACACCCATGTTCTCATCCATCCAACCCACAGAAAGTTCCTTTGGTTCCTTTTTCAAGGAAAGCACTACTAATACAGGGTGCTTCCTTTTGACCTGGCCTCAGCACCAAGGGTGTTCACGAAATGCATGGCCGTAGTAGCAGCATTTCTCCGCACTCTAGGGATATTCGTCTTCCCCTACTTAGACGACTGGCTCATTCGAGCCCCAACAGAGTCAGAGGCCAGGACTTCTCTAGCCTGCACAATGCGTATCCTTCAGTATTTGGGTCTGGTAATAAACATCCCAAAATCCAGTCTAACTCCCACTCAGTCTTTAGAATTCATAGGAGCTTTGCTATCTACCCCAGGCCCGCTGCCTTCGCATGGTGCAGTTAGCTTCTCAAGCAGTGCTAAAGTCTCATCTCACTGCTCGAGAAATGTTACAACTACTAGGCCACATGGCATCCACTGTGCATGTGGTTCCCTATGCTTGCCTCCATATGAGGGCAGCCCAGTGTACTTTATCCACTCAATGGACCCAGGCATCAGGATGCCTGTCAGACAAAATAGCAAACGCAAGTTGCCTTATTTTGTTCCTTCAGTGGTGGAAGTCCACTCAAAATCTGTTGCTGGGGTCCTCTTTTCAACAGCCCTCACCCCAAGCAACTCTCACAACAGATGCTTCTCCGATGGGTTGGGGAGCTCATTTGCAAGACCTCTCCACCCAAGGCACCTGGTCTCCACAAGAGACTCATCTACATATCAATCTCTTGGAACTCAGAGCAATCTTCCTTGCTCTTCGAGTGTTCCACACCCTGCTCAACTACAAGACAGTCCTCATTCATACGGACAATCAAGTAGCCATGTTCTATGTGAACAAGCAGGGGGGAACAGGCTCTCTGTCGCTTTGCAACGAAGCTTTGCGACTATGGGCCCTCGCCAGAGAACATCAGATTCATCTCCTGGCAGTGTATCTTCCAGGCATACAAAACTCTTGGGCAGACAGACTCAGTCGAGTTCTGCTTTCACACGAGTGGTCTCTGCATGCAGACGAGGTGTCCAAGATTTTTCAAATTTAGGGAACCCCGGACATAGTCCTGTTTGCAAGTCCGTGGAATGCCAAACTTCCCCGGTTCTGTTCCAGAATTCCGGCTCAGGGGGCTCAGGCCAGGGATGCTTTCCTCCTTTACTGGGGTCAAGACTTCCTGTATGCCTTGCCACCCATTCCCCTAATTCCCAAAACCCTGTTCAAGCTTCAGAGGGACAGAGGCCATATGATTCTCATAGCTCCACATTGGCCACGGCAAGTGTGGTACCCTCTGCTTCTACATCTCTCTCAAGCTCCCTCCCTGGAGTTAGGGTCTGCTCCAGATCTCCTATCTCAGGAGGATGGAATGTTATGGCATCCCAGTCCCCAGTCTTTGCATCTCAGGGCTTGGTTACTGAAGGCCTAGATCTTCATAGTCTTAATCTCTCTCAGCAAGTAAAAGATATTCTTTTTGCTTCCAGGAAACCTTCCACAAGACGTTCTTATGCTTTCAAGTGGAAAAGATTTACCATTTGGTGTTCGCAAAAGGGTCTTAACCCCCTTGCGATACCTCTGGAATTATTGCTGGAGTATCTCCTTCATTTATCCAATGCAGGACTTAAGACTAACTCAGTAAGGGTCCATTTGAGTGCTATTACAGCTTCCTTTAAGCCTCTAAATGGACAGCCTATTCTTCTCATCCTCTTGTAGCAAGATTTATGAGAGGCTTTCTTCTAACTAAGCCTCCCATTAGGCCACCACCAGTGGCATGGGACTTAAACCTGGTTCTTGGGCAGCTCATGAAGCCACCTTTCGAACCTTTAGCTACTACCTCATTGAAGTTCCTTTCTTGGAAGGTTATCTTTCTCATTGCAATCACATCAGCACGTCGCATCAGTGAGTTGCAAGCGCTAGTAGCTAATCCACCTTATACAAGGTTCCATCATGACAAGGTAGTCATTAGGACTCATCCACACTTTATGCCAAAGGTGGTCTCGCCTTTTCATCTGAACCAAGCAGTCTACCTACCTGTGTTTTTTCCAAGGCCTCATGCATCAAATGCAGAGAGGAATCTTCATACCTTGGACTGTAAAAGAGCTTTAGCTTTTTACTTACAAAGAACACAGCAACATAGAAAGTCCTCTCAACTCTTTGTTGCTTTAGATCCTTCTCATTTGGGACTTCCAGTCTTCAAGAGAACACTGTCTAACTGGATTGCTTAGTGTATTTCCTTCGCCTATCAGAGTAAGAACCTTTCTCTGGAGGGCCATGTCACAGCTCACAATGTGAGAGCCATGGCAGCCTCAATGGCTCATCTGCACACTGTGTCTATCGACGACATCTGTCGAGCAGCCACCTGGGCCTCGGTTCATACCTTCACAGCCCATTACTGCTTGGACAAGGACTCCCGCCGGGATGCCTTGTTTGGTCAGGCTGTTCTCCAACACCTGTTCCATACCTAGCCAACTCCTACCCGCCATCCCTGGTAGGATGCTAGAGATCCATGGGGGGGAAGTGGAGCCCTTCTCAGGGACACACAACGTCTGGGGCCTCTCCCTGGCATCTAAAGCTAGGGAGTCCCCATATGTGATGACTACATTCCTACTTGTTCCTGGAGATAGCATGGTTACTCACCTGTAACAGGTGATCTCCGGGAACAGCAGGAATTTAGTCCTCACAACCCACCCACCTCCCCTTGGAGTTGTATCTTTCTATCTATCTCTTTCCCTTTCCCTCTCTCTCTCTTTGTCTCAGCTTAAAACTCAACTGAAGAGAGGCAGTTGGGAAAGGCGGGAAGGCAGCACACAGGCACTGTGGGATGCTCCCAAAAGCTTTCTAATTGGATGCTGGGGAGCATTCCCGCGCAGGCTCCGTCGGTACCAACGATACCCATATGTGAGGACTAAATTCCTGCTGTTCCTGGACATCACCTGTTACAGGTGAGTAACCATGCTATATATATGAATATGATACATCAGTTTTTGTCAGTAATTGCTTTCTGACAAATAATAAGAACTCTTACTTTGACTGATTTCCTATATGCAAGAAAAAGTATATGGACATGCTGATTTCAGACAGAGAACTTCCATCTGAACTGCAAGGAGCTAAAATGGCCTAATGTGAAGTCAGAGGTTCTACTTGATGAGAAGCAAACAGCAGACTGGTGGATAATACGTTGGAACCCTCCACCCAATGTGCAGCAGCAGCCAAGAAAACAAATAGAATGCTAGGAATCATAAGGAAAGGAATGGAGAATAAAGCCAAGGATATTATAGTGCCTCCGTATTGTTCCATGGTGTGACTGCACCTTGAATATCGTATGCAGTTCTAGTTGCCCTTTCCTAAAAATAATATAGCAGAATTAGAATAGGTACAGAGAAGAGTGACCAAAAATTATAAAGTGGATAGAAGGATATCCCTATGAGCAAAGTTAGGGCTCTTCAGCTTGGTAAAGAAATGACTGAGGGGAGATATGAGAGATGTCTATATAATAATGAGTGGAGTGGAATGGGTAAACATAGATCGGCTGTTTACTCCTTCAAAAAGTAGAGAGACTAGTGGATACACAATGAAGCTACAACATAGTACGTTTAAGACTAATCGGAGGAAATATGTTTTCACTCAATGCGTAATCAAACTCTGGAATACATTGTTGGAAGATGTAGTAAAAGCTGTTGGTGTAGCTAGGTTTAAAAGACTTGGACAAGTTCCTGGAGAAAAAGGCCATAAACCATTATTAAAGTGGACTTGGGGAAATCCAGTGCTTTCCCCTGAGATAAGTATCAGAATCTGCCTAGTTTTTGGGAATCTGATAGGTACTTGTGTCTTGGATTTGCCTCTGTTGGGAACAGGATACTGGGCTTGATGACCTTTGGTCTGACCTAGTATGGAATATCTTAATTTCTTATGGGCTGAGGTGGTGGAGTGGTAGATCTTCTGGCATCAGATGTCAGTCTGAGCCCCAATCCACCATCATCACCTCCTGAGCCAGTACCACAAAGGAGTACCAATTTCCTCAATCCTACAAAGGAGGAAGTTGTATCCTTGGCATGTGTGTCAGTGGCAGGGGAGATGTCTGTACAAGATAAGTCTGAAGCTTTTGGAGGAGGAGGAGAAGAAGAACCCCAGAGGGGGGGAAGAAGCTGCACAGGGGAATGATGATATGAGTTGTCCTATGGGGCTTGGGTAATTGCCAGTAGAAGCGCCCCAGGATGTAGCCCCTGTAGCTGGTGGATCAACAAATTTTCCTCTGAACTCAGCACATGACTCAAAAATTCTGATCAGGCCTGCAGTGATTAGACTCTATATGGACCATCATAATGCAGTTAAAGCAGTCCATTTCAAATCGGTTGGAAGTGATAGAAATTGCTACATAAAGCTTAGACTCGAATTACAAATGCAAGGAAAGGTCCAGCAGGATTTGGTAGCTAAAATGGAAACAATGATCGAAGACCTTAAATCTCTTAACAAATTAAGTCAGTCTTTTGTTGAGGATATCATAATTCATGGTCATATTGAAAGGCTTGAGAATCATGCCAAATGTTTGAACTTAAAGTTTGTTATTTTATCTAAATTATCTATGGTGTCCCCAATGGATATGTTTAAAAAGTACCTTTTGGAGGTTCTGCTTGTACCTGAGAAAGCTATTCCTCCCCTTCCCAAGAAGCATTTTGAAGGTCAAAGAAGAGTTTTGGAATAATTAGATACTTTGGAGGACAGTTTGAATTTTACTCAGGTTTTGGAAATATTCTCTTGTAGAGGGAAAACGATAAAGCCTGGACTTTGCGACTGTATTTTAGCAATGAAGAAAAGCTATTCTTCCATCAGAAAGCATGAGTTTTTTCTGATGTTTGTCCTACTACACACACTAAATGGAAGCAATATTTTGTGATGTGCCAAGAGATGGAAACCATTGGTGCTACTGTAGTTCTTTGTTTTCCATGTAAATGTTTAATGAAATTGGATAACTGTTTTCAATTATGGCTCCTGCATGGTGGAATAACCTATCCAGGAAAATAAGAATAGAAACAGACTATAAAAGACCAAATGTCAGTGAAGACCTATCTGCTACCAGTGGAATAGGCTCAAGGATAGCGATTTATGTTTAAGAGAACTAGGTTGGGAAGATATTGGTCAAAGGGGTATCAAATAAGTAATGGGCAGATAAGATTTGTCTTAGGAGATTAGTTATGTAATGTCTAGTTGATATTTGTATGAATGTTTTAGTTGTGAACTGCTTTAATTTTAAGAAAGAGAACAATTTATAATATATGTTACTTGATGGTAAAAACTCTGACCAATGCCGCTGAATGCACAGAAGCCAGTGCAGGTTGTGGCTGTACTAAAATAAATGGAACTTTTAAAATGACAGAATACCTAGGTCTGCCAGTTTATCTAAGGTTATCCAGACTTCCAGCTCTATCAGCGCCTTGCATAGCACCGCTATCATGGTGCGCCCTTCCGGTTCAGCCAACAACACCTCATCCACCTGAGAGCTGAAGGTATTATGTAGGTTGCGTTACAGCAGACCTTTGAATATAACTTCGCACCTGCAAATAGGGAAACTGGTCCACCTCTTTTAAACCAAATAAGCCTCTCAATACCGAGAACTGTATCGTCCGGCCCTCCTCAGTGACCAATTGATCCACACCCTCTATTCCTACCTGTGCCCATTGATGGAACATGTGCCCCATCATACCAGGAGAAAATTTAGCAGTCTTGTATATAGGAAGATATGGGGTGCAGTCATGTGTCCACTTCAGTAGTCTGCCCAGGGCTCGCCAACACTGTCACACAGAGGAGATTAAGATATTACCTCATGGAAATCGGCTATTTTGCAGGGGGTCGCTATGCGTTACATACTGTAGAGATAGTGGGGCTACCAACACTTTTTCCATTTCTAACGGGGTGAATTCTGATGTTTCAGAGCTAATCCTTTAGGTGTCTCCCCATACAGGCCATTTTATATTGGTGTAGATTCAGGAGACCCATGCCCCCCCCCCCCATGGTCGTCTCCGAGCCTCAAGTTTAATGCACGCATGTTTCCCTTTCCAAAGAAACGACCCCAATTGCCAATCAATTTGCTTAAAATCCTTCGTCCTTAGAAAGATATGTAGTACCTGGAGAATGTAAAGCCAAATTGGGAATAGGGTCATTTTGTATAGACTGACACACCTAGGTAATTGGAAGCCCAAGTATTTGAAGCTACTTGTTGTCCCTTTTAGTGGAAATAGTCCCTGCCACTTGTTCCACATTCCAGGAAAAAGAGACATAGCCTCAGACTTGCCTAAATTTAGCTTTAGTCCAGTGAACTGGCCATATTCAGAAAACTCTTGTAGTAAAATCTCTAAAGATATATCAGGATCTCCCAAGCATACCAACATATCATCTGCAAAGGCAGAGAGATGGACGTTTTCCTACCCCACTTGCACCCCTTTCAACTCCAGATAGGTGTGAATACATTCTAGCAAAGGTTCCAGCTGAAGAACAAAGAACAGTGGAGACAAGGGGCAGCTCGGACGTGTTCCCCTCTCGAGGGGAAAGTTAGATATTGGCCTCCCATTAATTAGCACTGACCCACATGGGTATGTATATAATAGGCAGATCATGTCAACAAAGTACCCCGTGATGCCCATTCTGTCTGGAAGTAAATACATGTAGTCCCTCTGCACTCTGTCAAATGCTTTTTCAGCATCAAAACTAATAAACATCTTGGGCTGTGTTGTTGAAAGTTCACATATTGGGTGGCCAAGATTTTCCACACATTCTTTGTGATGTTGCAACCCTGTACGAATCCCACCTGTGATTCCCCCACCAAAAGAGGCATGTAAGGTGTTAACCTGTCCACCATCACTTTTCCTAGTATTTTAATGTCTACATTTAGCAAGATCGGCCTGTAGGATCCCGGCAACAGTGGATCTTTACTGGGTTTCAGCAGTATAGTTATTATTGCCCTATTTGGTTCATAGGAGAAGTTCCTTCTTTGTCTTGAGGTCCAAGAAGTACTCTACCATGGATATTGCTACTTTATCATGTAATACTTGATAGAATTCTCCTTGATAGCCATCTGGGCCAGGAGCTCGGCCCTTCTGAAGTTTACAGATACATCGCTGGTTTTCCTGAGCCGTCAGTGGGGCATTGAGCTGTTCCACCTGCTCATTTGCTAGATGGAGCAACATAAGCCCCCCTCCTATTTAATCTCTTTCTCGCACCACTCACTCTCTGTATTCAACAGTCTGGTTTGTCAGCTTTCTTCTATGCAGATGACATCATCGTTCTACATCACATTAACCCCCTTCATCCGGATCTTGGTCCATTAAGTTCCTGTCTTACTCTCGTAGCGGACTGGTCGTCTCTAAACTGCCTTCATCTCAACTTGTCTAAAATATCCTCCACCTGGTTCACCTTTGGTAGCCCCTGTCCTTCATTTGCCCCTTTCATTGGAAACTCCACAATCCCCATGGTCTCTTCCTTCCGATACCTGGGTATCTTGCTTGATTCTAACCTCACGCTTAAGGATCATATCTCTCAGTTTGCCAAGACATCTTATTTTTTCCTCAGACAAATACGGTCTATTTGCCCTTTTCTTTCTCCCTCTGCCTTGACCACACTCACCTTATCTACTGTTACATCTCGACTCGACTTCTGCAATTCCGTCTTCACAGTATCACATCCACTCAATTGTGTCGCCTACAACTTATGCAGAACACTGCAGCCAGAATTATTACTCATTCCTCTCATAGAGATCATGTCACTCCCCTGCTATTTCATTTACATTGGCTTCCTGTTGAATATCGTGTCCACTTTAAGATACTCACCCTGGTACATCAAGTTATCCATATCCACATGCCACAGTACCTCACTGACCTTCTCCAGTTTCACGTTCCCACGCACAATCTCCACTCCCTTCATGTAAATCATCTTCACCTTCCTCATCCCTCATGCGCACATCTTCAATCCACTGGTCACTCTGCCTTGTTCTTCCATGGTCCTGCCCTTTGGAATTCCCTGAACACACCACTTTGTCTGGTACAGAACTATTCCGCGTTCAAATCCCTATTGAAAACTCACCTATTTACTACTGCCAATAACCTTTCAGATGCACATGGCTGACCTGGTTTATCTATGTCTGTCTGATCTCCTCTTTGTCTTGTCTCTGCGTTTCCTGCCATTTCTTCGTTAAGTTGTAGTTCTTTTCCTTTTCTCTGGCCTCGAGCCTTCCTGCAAATGATGATTTAATTGTAAACCGCCCTGATGTCATAAAGGGTGGTATATCAAATACAAATAAACATAAACATAAGTCCCTGTAAATATGTACAGGCTCGCTGTGTTAAAGGGTTCCGCCCCTTACAAACTTTGGTAGAATTCCCCGAAAGGTCCGTTCAATTCCTAGATGCACGTTCTGCAATTGCCCCACCCCATCCTGTAAGGCCCCTACTGTCTATGAACCCCTTCCTATCTTCTCCAGTAACTTGAGAAGTTTTCTTGACTTGTTTCCATAGCGGTAAAGACGGTATTTGTAATAAAATAGAGACGTATGCACTCATTTGTGTAAAAGGTCGTTAAGCTCCCTCAGAATGTCCAACATCGCCCTTCTATGTACTGATGTGGGCAGAGCTGCAAATCAACATTGCGCTATATGCAGGTCTCCCTCTAGTTGAACCAACCATTTGCCTTGTTCTTTCTTTTTGCCTTGCAATATCCCATGATATGTTAACACAGGACAACTTTGGCTGCTTCCCAAAATAGGGTCAAGTTGTCCTTATGTATTTCATTATGGGCTTCATACACTGCCCATTGGGTCCTCAAGTATGTCTGAAATTCTAAGTCCCACACACAATGCAGATGAAATCTCCATCGGCAACTCCCCCCCCCCCCCCCGTTAGTCCCACCCGTTCAAAATCTACCCAGATGGGTGCATGGTCCGAAGTTAAAAGAGGCCCAATATCTGCCTTGCAGAGCTTATCTAAAATATTCTCAGCTACAAGGAAGTAATCGATACAAGAGCCAGACCCATGTGCACGAGACACATGGGTGTAGTCTCGCTCCATGGGATGTAGTACTCTCCACACATCAACAAGTTCATATTCCTTACAAAGACTGTGAATCTGCCGAGACTGCCATGCGTCTCCTCTCTCACCCTGGGATGAGCGATCTAACATCTTGTCTAGGACAAGACGATTTGGACCCAGTTCCGCTATACAACGCATTACCTCCCTATAAAGCACCGCTTCGTAAATGTTTGGAGCATAGACGTTAACAAGAGATATCGGTTGTCCCTGCAGACTCCCTTGTAGGAAGAGGAAACGTCCATTAGGATCTATCCTCACCTTAGAAACTTCCAGGTTGGCATGATTCACTACCAGGATGGCGACTCCAGCCCTACGTTCTCCTGAAGAGGCTCCATACACCTCAGTCACCCACCATTGTTTCAATTTACGGTGTTCCGTTTCCATCATTTGCGTCTCCTGTAAGAGTGCCACATCCACATATTGGTCCCTCAGGAGACGTAATAGTTTGTATCGTTTTATGGGGTTACCAATGCCACAAACATGCCATGAGGCTGAAGGGGCTTAGCCAGGGTCTAATACGAATGTGAGCATCTTATACGTTTTGCTTAGCCATAATGTCTGCATTTCCAGAAGCCCCCCCAGCCTTGAGCCTCCATGCTGCGCCACCTGTATTTCTCCCAGCCACCCAAAGGTCCCATCAGCCCTTAGTGTTGCCATATTGTTTTTTTCTTCCCCCCCCCCAACCCTTCTCCACTCTCTTTCCCCCACTCCTGCTCCATCCCAAGCATTCTAGTAGGTTGTAATGCATTGAGGCTCTCCACCCCCTTTTCTATAGGTTCCTTTCTACAATCCCCTTAGGCTCGCAGCCATTCCACCCACTTCAGTCGTCTTCTCCCTCCCTTCCCCCACTCACATACATCCGTCTCCCAGTTGCTCCTGACGAGAGCCCATGTTTGTTTGTTTATTTAAAACTTCTTATACTGCCCATAATGTATGTGTGTTCAAAGTCGGGCATCTCAGAAAGCATAGGGTTCAGAGAAGAAAGAGGTCAGAACAAAAGGGGCAGGGGCAGCGGCCTACACACTCAAAATTAAAACAGAAAATGGCCTTATAGAATTAACTGCAGTATTAACATAACAGCAAAACCTTTTGCAAGAACACTTTGCACTGTACATTCCCCTTTGTGAGCAGACACCCTGGTTAAGTCATGTACTCCCCATAGGGCCACTCTATTGCTTCTCATTGATACAGAGTCCTCCTCCATGACCGTAATTTAAAGGGCAATATTGGATGGTCTCTTTGGACAAGTCCATGCGGGCCCATGGCGCATTAACAAGGGGCTGCATTTCAGACTATGTCCTTCATGCACTGCTCTATACATGCTTCTGTGCCTCCGTTGGTGGCCTTCCACCTTGGTAGTCATGTCCTGGAGCTTGGACCTCCCCAGTAGGTCCTGCTAGTGTGATTGGTGTAGTCCGTGTTATTCTGGAGGAGTTTAGCAGCATCCTCAGTATCTCTGCATTACGTTGTGTATGACGTTCACCTTAAGGCGCTCAATTTTAGTTGCAAGGGGCAGTTGGTGCCGAATTAGCATTCTGCATTTAAGGTTGAACTTGTTGACAATAGGGTATCCATTCAGTTCATTGGGACTCTTGGATGTCTGGCGTTTCAAAGAAGGAAGCCTTCCCCTGTATAACAATCCACAGGTGGGCTGGATACATCAGAGAAAACTGGTGCCCCTTCTGTACTAGTTGACTACATACCGGAGCAAAGTCTTTGTGACCATGGGGGAGTAACCTTGAAAGATTAAGATCTTGCGGCCTTCATATTTCGCACCCTGCCATTCCTGGGCTGCCCAAAGCACTGCCTCCCTATGGAGATAATTTGAAAGCAGGCAATCGTTACCCGGGGCCGGTTTTCTCCTTCCTGCAGTAGGCCCAAGTGGTAAGTGTTCTCTGAGTGTTTGCCCTTGTAATTCTCTGAGGTGCAGCTGCGTGGGGAGCCAAGTGTCCAAGAAGCCTCTTAGTTCCTTTTCCACCACATTTTCCATTATGCCCACGATTCAGATGTATCTCCAGGAACAAGCAGGAATGAGTCTTCACATATGGGGGTTCGTCGGCGCCGACGGAGCCCGCACGGGAATGCTCCCCAGCGTCCAATCAGAAGGCTTTTGGGAGCATCCCTCGCGCCTGCGCAGTAGCTTCCCGCCCTTCCCACTGCCTCTCCCCAGTTTTCGTTTTTCCGTGGAGCCGACAGGACGTACCTCCTGTCACCGCAGAAACGTTTCTTCTTTTTCTTGTTTCCTGTGGTCGCGTTTTTTTTCCCGCTGACTCTGGCACCACTGGTGCCTCCCTTTTTTCCTTATTTTTTGTTTTCCTTATTTTCCTTCGAGGAGCATCCTCCTCGTGTTATTCTGAGGCCTACCGGGCTTTCCAGCATGGAGCCTTCTTCCTCTAAGAAGTGCCCCCACTGTGGAGACGTCTTCTTCGACTCCAACGCCTGGTGTCTCTCCTGTTTGGGCCCTGACCCCTTCTCCCCCGGTTCCCCGGGCTTCAGCGTCGGGAGAAGACCCTCCCTGTTTCGAGTGTCCCTCGATGACGTCTTTCCCTCTGAGGTGCGGTCGTCGGCTTTCTCTCCTCGCCAGGATCAGGTAACCCAACAACAGTCTGTTAAGACTAACCAAGCCTTGAGGGGTGAGTCTCATGCGCTGCATGACGACGGCTCCGGCCTCCCCCTCCAGTCCCTTACACCCTGGAGGGAGTCTTCGGGCTCCAGAGCCTCCACGGGGTTTCGGGTTGTTCCTGAGGTTCGCTCCTCACAGAACATTCCCGAGCCATGCCCGAGGGTGGCACCCGCTTCGAGCGGTGCAGATCCCTCGGCATCAGCGCCGGCGTCGAGTGTTCCACTCTTCACCAGGGACTGTCAGCTGGTGTCCTCGGTTCCTTCGGGGCCGATCGACTCGACCCAGTCTGGCTCTACGGCATCCCGGCCCTGCGTGGGGGCGGTACCCGCTTTCGGCGGTGCCGATTCCCCGGCGTCGGTGTCGAGTGTTCCACTCTTCACCGGAGATCGTCGGAGCAACCTGACCTGGTATGGCGTACCCACACCCCTGCCAAGCGCGGAGGTGGTGACCGCTTCAAGCGGGGCCAAGTCCTTGGCATCGGAGTCGGTGGCTCCACTCCCCGCCAGGGATCGGCACCGGGTGCCCTCGGTTCCGTCAGGGCCGATCGACTCATCCCCGGCTTCCGCGGGGGCGGTACTGGCCTTGAGCGGCTCCGCCCCTCCGGCGGCGGTCTTGGGAATGAGGGCCCCGTTCTTCGCCAGGGGTCGCCACCGGGCTCCACCTGCGGAGCCGATCGATCTATCCCGGTCGGGCGGGTCGGCACCCCCATCTTGCGTGGGGCCGGGGCCTCCCCCGGACACCACCGACCTCCCGGCGTCTACGCGGGCGTCGAGTGCTCCACTCGTCCCTAGAGTTTGCCCGCGGGACCCGGGACCTTCGGTCGAGTCGACCCAAAGAAGCGCCGCGGCCGCGGAGCTGGGGCTGTGCGTCTCGCTCCCCGCCGGGGCTCATCGGTGGGTTACCTGGGTACCCTCGAGGCCGCGTAGTACGCCCCGTAAGGGTTTCCCGCTCAATAAAACAGACGCGGGAAGAACCCCGGCGTCTAGAAGGGCCTCTTTCCCGACGTCGGAGCCGACTTCGGGTGTTTCCCTCTTCGCCGCGTTTCGGCCTGGGAAGCCCTTGTTGCCCTCGGCACCAATCGTCGCGACCCCGACTCGATTCTCGGGAGTGGCAGCACCGGCGCGGCGCGGCCGCCGACACCGGGGCCCCCTATGAAGGCGTCGCTCGGTTCGATGCCCAGCCTCGAATCGTTCCCCAGTCTGGAAAGCGTGGCTCTGACGCATTTCGGATCCGACCCCGGTCTCTTCCGACGGCGCAGTGCTGCGCTCGCCTGCTCTCCAGCTGCCTCGGCACCACTCCAGCCGCCCTTGCGGATTGCCCCGGGGGCCGAGGCCGAGTCCCGCGGGCCCGTCGGGGACATCGCTCCCTTCGATGCCCCGCTTGGAATCAATCCCGGGCTCTGACGATGCAGTACCAACTGCCTCGAATTGGGACTGTCAGTACCCTCCTCTGTTTAGAGCGATTCCTCCCGTGCACCAGCACGGTGGGTCCCCTGGTGTTCAAGCGGGCCCCTCCACCTCGGCCTCCCCCGGAATAGCCCCTCTGGGAGAGCCGTCTTTTCAGGACTTCCTCCTTGACATGGCGGACTTGCTCGCCATTCCTATCCCGGGTCCTGCGGAACAGGCAGCCATAATGCTTCCTCTACATCCCTCCCTGCGGGATCTCCTGCTCGGGATTTGGCGCTCGCCCTTACAGGTACCGGCGCAGCCTACAGCCATGTATGCCCTGTATCGGGTGCCCCCCTCTCCGGGTTTCCAGACGCACCAGCTTCCCCATCATTCCATTGTGGTGGAATCGGCCCTGAGGAAGGTCGGAAGCAAGAAGAAGCACTCTTCCCGCCCCCCGAATCGTGCGTCTAAAGCTCTGGACAACTTTGGGCGGCGAACCTTCCAAATGTCCATGTTGGCTTCCAGGATTCTCTCATATATTTTCTATATGAGCCTGGCGCTTCGGGAGGTCACCGAGAGGTTATCTCTTTTGTCTCCCTTTGTGTCGGTCCCTCGGGCCCCTGACTATTCCTTGCTTCTTTACCATTGCAGGAATATCTCTTGGTTTCTTTCTCGTGCTGCCGTGGACTCTTTTGAGTCAGTTAGCAGGTCCTCTGCTGTCGCCATAGGGGCGCGTCGTACAGCCTGGTTGCAGGCTTCCGACTTGTGCAGCTGGGCACAACATAATCTGGGTAATTCCCCGTGCACCGGGGAGAACCTCTTCAATGGCGAGGCTTTGCGTCAGGTTGCTCAGTGCTCTGCCGACCTGTTTGGCGCTGGCCGCCCGCGGCCCTCCCCCTCTCTCGGGGGTAGGAAATGTCCTTCCCGACCCTCCTTTCCGAAGAAGAGGAAGTTTCATCCCTCTGCCCACCTGCCGGGTGCGCCCATGCCAGGGACATCTCACACCGGTCGGCGGTGCCAGGGCTCGCGCCAGGCTGCCCATGCCAAGCAGCCTTAGGCTCCGGTATGCGGCAGTTTGCGCTTAACTCCTCTTACCAGAAGTTACTGTCCAGTTCTACACTGGGGTTCTTTTCAGTATGACAAGTGGTTCGGCTGCTTGATTGGAGGTATGGAGCCCCCTCCCCCGGGGGGGGGACCCTTCCCACACTAGGTTAGCCTGGCTCCTCAGGGCCATGCTAGTCTTCTTCGGACTTACCCTCGGGTACGTCCCTCGAATTCCCCTCTGCCTGGTTCCCCCGGATTGAGGGGATCGCGCACTGAATCTCCTTCTCCCAGTGTAGGCCTTGGCCGCTACTCTCCGAGCATGGCCCGAACTAATCCTCGACAGGGCCGGACCACCCCCGCCCTCTGGTCTGTGTCTCCGCTCTCGCAGAGAAACCCCTGGGTCTGTCAGGTTACGGTGGACAGGAGTCCCACTGACTCATGTCGATCCCCGGCTCCGCTCCCTGCACTCCTCGGAGCGGCAGAGGGCATTGGCCCTACCCCCGAGGGTTTTTTTTATATATGCCGGAGATGACCCCCACAGTCACACCGTGGCTATAGGGTTTTCTATCCTCCTGCCTTCCCTGTGGTACCGAGGACACGTTTTTCTGCGTGGCTGTCAGGTGGACGCCTCAGGGGCCTACGTACTCTTGATGTGCTCCTCCCCAACTGATCTGGCGGTCACGCAACCATACTGCTACTCTCGCCGATCTGCCCTGCACCACGCACATCGGCCCATCACTTGGATGGCCCTTCCCCCCGCCACCTTCCAGGTGGGCGCCCTCCTGTGGAGCAAGGGCCGGTCCGAGTTGGCAGTATCGTTCTCACGTGTGCATGTCCCCTGCATACCGGTTTAGTAACCTGGGTGGGCGTTCCTGGGCCCGCCTATAGCCCGATATACATCTATACCTGTTATTGGATATATATCGGTACAGGTGGGCGCTTTTGGGAAATGTTATAGCGCCCTGTGTCTTACCGACTATCTCCCAATTGTCGGTACTGACGTTTTGTTATTTCTTACGGGGTCCGGCCGGTCCGCTTGCCTGCGTTCTGCGGCTCGGGTGCTCGGACCGGTTATGCTTAAATTTGCTGTGAAGTCAACAGCCCCTTGGTTTACGCCTCCTTGTCTGGAGGTTTTCGAACCCAATGTCTTCCTATCCCTTGCCGGCTAGGGTAGACAGTGTACCCCTCGGTATCCCGGGGTACACTCCTGTTCTTCTCCAGGCTGGGTTCTCCCAGATCGGTCAGTCTTCTGCTTAGTCCTCCGGATTGGGGACTCTGCTCCTACTGGAGTTCTCAGCTCTCTTAGAGCTCCTCGTGAAGACCTGCCGTCCTTCCTGTGCCGGTTGACACCTGCGTCTCCAGCCCGCCCGGACTGGGAACTTCGTCCTCTCTGCGGTAAAGTTCCCTTGAAGACTTCGCTACTGCATCTACAGTACCCGTCGCAGCTCTGCCTTCTACAATCCAGTAGGTAAGCTCTAGATTGTGCTAGATCATTAACGGTTTAATGATGTTTGAGGTGGTTTTGAAGACTCCACCTGTAGTCTTCGGTTGCTGTCCCTTGGCAACTCTTCTCAACTCCTACCCTCCATCCCTCAGGGGATGCCGGGGATCCAGGTTGGGTGATGCCGCCCTGTCCAGGGGCGCGCATTCTGGGATCTCCTCTGGCACCCTCAGCTAGGGAGTCCCCATATGTGAAGACTCATTCCTGCTTGTTCCTGGAGATAGCACAGTTACTTACCTGTAACAGGTGATCTCCAGAACAGCAGGAATTAGTCTTCACAACCCACCCACCTCCCCTAGGAGTTGTAATTTTCTCTCTCTCTCTCTCTCCTTCCTCTCCTCTCCTTCTGTCTCAGCTATGAAACGCAACTGGGGAGAGGCAGTGGGAAGGGCGGGAAGCTACCGCGCAGGCGCGAGGGATGCTCCCAAAACCTTCTGATTGGATGCTGGGGAGCATTCCCGTGCGGGCTCCGTCAGCGCCGACGAACCCCCATATGTGAAGACTAATTCCTGCTGTTCCGGAGATCACCTGTTACAGGTAAGTAACTGCTTTTTATGCTGGCCACAATTCTCTAAATTGTCCAGCTTGGCCGCGTGTTGTAGAAGTTGTTGCTCCAGCCTTTTAATGGTCCCCAACTGTGCTGGAACGCCATCTTCCACAACTGATACTCATTGCTCAAGCCTGTCCAGGTGCTCACTGAAGTCCGTCATTGTCTGTGCAATCTGTGGCATGTCTTTATCTTTATTGCGGTGTTTGATATACTGCCCAACACCAGGGCATTTGAGCGGTTTACAAAAGTAAAAGTGCTACAAAGGTACAGGAAAGGAAAAAGAATGCCAATTATAAGACAGGAAAGGGAAAAAGGGACAACTAAGGGGCAGAGGTCGAGGTAGGGGTGGGAAGAAGGTCGAAGGCAAAAGAGAAGAGGTGGTTTTTAGCATTGTCTTAAAGTGGGGGAAAGAGAGCTCAAGGCAGAAGGGAGGGAATTCCATAGGAGGGGGCCAAGGAAGAAAAATTCAGTGGCGCGGTGGATTCTAGATGAGCTTGTGAGGTAGAAGGGAGGGAGAGGCAGTTGGAATGAATCAGCGAAGGATACGGTGTGGGGTATGAAGGTGGGTTAAGTCAGAGATATTGTGGGGTGTTAGGGTGGATGATATGATGGACCAGGGTAAGGATCTTGTATGCGAAATTGGATAGGCGAGCCAATGCAAACGGATAAGCAGAGGAGTGATGTGGTTTGAGTGAGTATGCGGGCAGCAGTGTTCTGGAGAAATTGCAGTCGACGAAGTTGGTAGAAAAGGAGGCCAGCCAGGGCAACATTACAGTAATCAATATGAGACATCACCAGGGAGCGGAAGAGCATAGTCAGGGAGGAAAGTGAGAAAAAGGGGTGGACGGAACGTATCTGGCAAAGAATAGAATGAGCATTGGATAATCGAGGAAAGGTGGTCACGAAAGGAAAGAGCGGAATCAAGTGTAATACCAAGGTAACGGAGAGAGAAACCAGTGGGATGGGTGTCTGCACCAAGGAGGGAACCAGAGACGGGGCACAGGTGGAAAAGGAAAACCTGATCAAAGAAGTTTTGGAGGGATTGATGTGAAGAAAGTTAGAGATCATCCAAAAGGAGACAGAAGAGAGACAGATGTTCAATGGGGCAAGTCAGGGTCAGAAGGGCTGGTATGGTGCAAGAGAAGAATGGCATCTTCATAGTAGTAGGCTGAAATACCATGCTGTTGAACAATGAGTATGAGAGGGGCCAAAAAGACATTGAAGAGGAGGGGGGCAAGAAGAGAACCTTGGGGAACATTGCAGTATAAAGGAGTGGGGGAAGAGGAAGAAGAGCCCATGAAGGCAGAAAAGGTCCGGGATGAAAGAGTGAAACCAGTAAAGGACAGTGCCAGTAATACCAGAGTCATATAAACGTGAAAGAAGGGTGCGATGATCAACCAGGTCGAAAACTGAAGAGAGATCTAGAGAAACAGCCAGAGAGATGTTGCAGCGATCATGAGAAGTGTGAAGCTCATTGAGAAGGGAGAGAGTGATAGTTTCGGTACTATGACTGAGACGGAAACTGGATTGACGGGGGTGAAGAGCAAATGTAGCATCAAGATGAGAGGAAAATTGAGCAAAGACCAGCTTCTCAAGGACCTTAGAAAGAAAGGGGAGGGTGGAGATAGGGCACCAATGAGCGAGGGCAGTAGGGTCCAGAGAGAGTTTCTTAAGAATTGGTCGAATGATGGCATGCTGTGAGAAGAGGTAAGAACTTTGAGAAGTTCAGTGATAGAGATAGGATGGAAGGAGGACCAGGATGGCAGAAACAGAAGGGGAAGCAGAGGAGATGGGAGAGGGGGTGGTGGGGAAAGAGGGAGTGGATAAGCAGGGAAGAAGTGGCGCAGCAAAGTAGGAGGCCAAGAGGGTGGGGTTGGGAGAGATGGGGGGATGTGGTCCGCCAGTCCCTGTAGCCTCTCGTCCAGCGCTTTAACAACCACGGCAGAAACATCTTCCACCAGATGTGGACTCCTTTGGGCTCTTTGGTGTCGCCTCAGCCATTTTAGGTACCAGGGCCTTATGCCACTCTTGTCTTGGCTGACATGGGCTCCAGCCATCCATTCCTTCTGCACTCAGGTTTCCAGGCATCACCAGGTAGTCTCGCTTTTACTTTAAAGGAGATATTGCTTGCTAATATAGCTTTTTGCGGTGGAGAGCCTCTGAGCTCAGAGAAACCCGTCCTGCATCACATGATCTGAGATGTTACTTTAAATTGGTTATGACTTTTAAACTATTAGATGCTCATAAACGGCATATTTGAGGGATTGTTTACAGTGTTATCAGCCAGGAAGAATGCTTCAGTCTCAGCAAGGGAAGATTTTGGTGGTTCCAACGATTAAAGAAGTTTAGATAGAGAGTGTGGACATTTAGGTTTGTGGTGGTAGAACAGTGGAATTAGCTTCCAGCACAATTGAGAGATGCTACAAATATGTTATAATTTCATAAATTATTAAAAACTTGTATGTTTCCTCTGGAAGAAAGATAAAAGATGAGATACAATATTTATTTGTTTAGTTCCTAGCTATTTGAGCTTTTAATGGACAGATGACAACCCACAGTCCTGGGCTCAGTAGCCTTGGGTTTTCCTTTGGCTTTGCTTGCCAGAAGCTGTATAGCTCCTTACAGTATATTTGAGGTCCATTTACAACAAAGTATTTTTTTCATCTATTTTCTTGTGTGGTGTATTTTATAAAGGCAACATAGATGTCTCTGTGCCTTTACAAAATAAA
Organism: Ichthyophis bannanicus; assembly: GCA_033557465.1. NCBI lineage: Eukaryota > Metazoa > Chordata > Amphibia > Gymnophiona > Ichthyophiidae > Ichthyophis > Ichthyophis bannanicus. The sequence goes on from CM066033.1 coordinate 789,611,242, forward strand.
CTCCCAGATCAATCTCCACTAGAGCACAAATGCTAATATGTGCATGTACTCAATGTGTACACACATATTTTACAAAGTATGCATGTATAACCCAACGATGCCCCTAGTAGCACATCCTTTACAATTTTCTAATAACCATTTTTCACATATAAAACATGTTTTACATGTGAAAATGTTTTATAAAATTATCCCTGTAGTGTGGCACTGCACATGGCTGCTATCAATAGTACTGCTGTCAGGAAATCTCAGGCTGGAAATAAATCAATAAAGAAAATCAATCAATGGATGCAATAAGGTTTATTCCCAATACCACACACTCAAACTTATGACCATCAGCATTTTTCAGGAAGCACACATCAATTCCTAAGTCACCTCCCCCCCCCCCCCCCACTCTGTTTCCAGTAATGGGGAAGTGACAGAAGACTGCACAGTAACTAACCACTTAATAACATAAGAAATGCCATACTGGGTCAGACCAAGGTCCATCAAGCCCAGTATCCTGTTTCCAACAGTGACCCATCCAGGTCACAAGAACCTGGCAGGTTCCCAAAAAGGTACACAGGTTCCACAGTGCTTGTCCTGGGGCAAGCAGTGGATTTCCTAGGTCCTCTTTAATAAATGGTTTATGGACCTTTCCTCCAGGAACCTATCCAAACCTTTTTTAAACCCAGCTACACTAACAGCCTTTACTATATCCTATGGTGACAAATTTTCTCTTATTAGTCTTTAAGGGTTACATTGTAGCTTCATTGTGTGTCCCCTAGTCTCTCTACTTTTTGATGGCGTAAACAACCAATCTACATGTACCCGTTCACTCCAATCATTAATTTATAGACCTCTGTCATATCTCCCCTCAGCCATCTTTTTCCAAGTTGAAAAGCCCTAACCTTTTAAGTCTTTTCTCATAGGGGTATCCTTCCATCCCCTGTACCTTTTCTAATTCTGCTATATCCTTTTTAAGGTATGGCAACCAGAATTGCACACGATATTCAAGGTGTTGTCGCACCATGGAACGATACAGAGGCATTATAATATCTTCGGTTTTATTCTCCATTCCTTTCCTTTTGATTCCTAGCATTCTATTTGCTTTTTTGGCCGCCGCTGCACTCTGGGTGGAGGGTTACAACATGTTATCCACCACTGCTGTCTGCCTGGCTGCTTTTCATCAAGCTCACAGGGCAGAGAGTTTCAACATATTATTCACAGTGATGCCCAGATCCTTTTCCTGGACAGTAATTCCTAATGTGGAACCTTGCATCGTATAACCGTAGTTTGGGTTGTTCTTCCCCAAGTGCATAACTTTGCACTTGTCCACATTAAATTATATCTGCCATTTGGACACCCAGTCGCCCAATTTCTCCAGGCTCTCTTGCATTTTTTTACAATCCTCTGGCAATTTAAGAATTTTGAATAATTTTGTGTCATCTGCAAATTTGAACACTCGCTTGTTCCCATTTCCAGATCATTTATGAATATGTTAAAAAGCAGCAGGCCCAGCACAGATCCCTGGGTTACTCCACTATTCACCTTTTTCCTTTGAGAAAATTGGCCATTTAGCCCTACTCTCTGTATTTTATCTTTTAATCAGTTCCCATTCCACAATAAGACACTGCCTCCTATCCCATAGCTTTTTAATTTCTTCAAGAGTCTCTCATGTGAGACCTTGTCAAAGGCTTTCTTAAAATCCCGATACACTGTATCTACTGACATGCTTTATCTTCCAGTTTATTCACACCTTCAAAAATATATAGCAGATTAGTAAAACTTCCCTTGGCTAAATCCATGTTGGTTATGTCCCATTAAACCATAATTATCTTTATGTTCAGTAATTTTGTTCTTTGTAATGGTTTCTTCCAATTTGTCTGGCACTGATGTCAGGCTTACCGGTCTGTAGTTTCTTGGATAACCCTTGGAACCCTTTTTAAAAATTGGCATTATGTTGGCCACTCTCCAATCCTCAGGTACTACAAACAATTTTAATAGTAGGTCTGCAATCTCATTTTTGAGTTCTTTCAGCATCCTGGGATACCATTGGGTCCAGATGATTTACTATTCTTCAGTTTATCAAACTGCTGTATTACATCTTCCAGGTTTGTCGGAATTTGTTTCAATTCCTTTAATACATCACCTTTAAATATCATTCCTTGGATATGTAACTTCCCTAAATCATCTTCAGTAAAGGCCAAAGCAAAGAATTCATTCAATCTTTCTGTTATTGCCTTGTCCTTCTTTAGTGCCCCATTTACCCCTTTATCATCTAATCATCCAACAGGCGCACTCGGGTTTTTTTGCTATGAATGTACTTGAAAACATTTTAATATGACTTTTTGCTTCTATGGTAAGCTTCTTTTCAAATTCTCTCTTTGTCTGCCTTATTAATACCCTGCATCTAACTTGTTGGTACTTATGTTATTTTCTGCTTTCATCATTTGGCTCCCTTTCCCATTTTCTGAAAGCTAATTTTTTGGCTAAAACAGCCTCTTTGAACTCATCTTTAAACATGCTGGTAGTCATGTAGACTTCTTCCATCTTCTTAAAGCATGGAAATTATTTGGTCTGGACTTCGAAGATAATATTTTTAAACAACACCCAGGCCTGATGTAAACTTTTAATCTTGGCAGCTGCTCCTTTTAATTTTTTTCTTAACCATTTTCTTCATTTTATCATAGTTTCCCTTTTGAAAGTGGATTATCTCCAGGAACAAGCAGGAATGAGTCTTCACATATAGGTACGTCGGTACCGACGGAGTCTGCGTGGGAACACTTCCCAGCGTCCAATCAAAGAGCTTTTGGAAGCATCCCATCATGCCTGCGTGCTGCCTTCCTGCCTTTCCCAACTGCCTCTCCTCAGTTTTCGTTTTCCGCGGAGCCGGCAGGACGTCCTCCTGTCACCGCAGAAAATTCTTGTTTTATTTCTTTATTTTTCTTGTGGTCGCGGCTGTTTTCCCAACGCCACCGGTACCGCCGGTCTTTTCTTTTCTTTTCTTTTCTTGTAAAATCTTCCTTCTTCAAGGAATATTTTTCTTCTTTTTCCTTCATGGAACCACCAGTCACTTTCTCCAAGAAATGTTCACACTGTGGCGGTACAACTTTATTTTTAGACCCTCGAAGTCGGTGTCTAACCTGCTTGGGTCCTGACAACAGTTTGGTGAGAAGAGGTCTTCAATATTGAGGTTCCCTCGATACACGGTTTCCCTCCAGCTTCGGGACACCGTCCCCTTCTTCTTCTACACAGGATCAGGTAACCCACAAACAGTCTGTTAAGACTAGCCAGCCCTCGAGTGGTAGGTCTCATGCACAACATGTAGACGGCTCCGGCCTTGCCCTCGAGGGCCCACTGGCTTCAAAACCCCGGCGGGAGTCTTCGGTCTCCAAAGCATTTGAGGGGTTTCAGGTTGTTCCTGGGGTTCACCCCTCACAGAACATACCTGAGCCGTGTCTGGTGGTGGCATCCGCTTCGAGCGGTACCAATACCCCGACATCGGCACTGGTGTTGGATGAAACACTCCTCACCAGGGATGGTCATCTGGCGTCCTCGGTGACTTCGGGACCGGTGGATACTCTCCAGATTGACCTTCCATTATCAGTACCAGCACCGATACTACTACCGACGTCTGTACCCTCCAGACGTGCATCGATAGCCTCGCTTCCTTCGATGCCGAGTCTGGAATCGATCTCCAGTCTGGAGGACTGGGTACCGACTCGCCTTGGTACCGGCTCTCGGCGGTACCGAAGGCTCGGTTCTGATGATTCGGATCCGCAACTCTCGGTTCCCTCGAGGCCCACTGAGTTGCCACTGGTTGACCTTCATTCACCGGTATCAGGCACGGTACCGAAGTCGGTGCCGATGTCCTCATTACCCTTACGATCGGTGTCTTCCATGCTTTGTTCATCAATGCCCAGTTTAGAATCGCTCTCTAGTCTGGAAGACTCGGTACCAATACACTTTGGTACCGACACCGATAGATACCAGTGGCTCGGTACCGAGGATAGCACCCGGAGGTTTTCGGTTACCTCGGTACCGATTGAACGGTCTCCGATGACTGCTCCGATGTCTTTGTCGGGTTCGACTCTGACATCGGTACCGGTATTGACATCGGTACCGGTATCCACAGTACCATCGTGGCCAACTCCTGCCATGCTTTTTTCAACAGGATCGCTCCCTTCTATGTCAAGCTTGGAGTCGATACCTGGCATGGACAATGTGGTAATGTCAGTCGCTGCTCCTGACAGCCAGTACTGGCGACCATCCTTTAAGCATTCCACACTGCACTGTGCAGGATCTTCTATTCCTATATATCTGGATAGCTCTGTCGGTGCTCAGGCTAGTTCTTCAGATCTAACCTGTCCATGGGAAATTCCTGTTGGGGAACCCTCTTTCCAGAGTTTCCTCCTGGATATAGCAAGATCTCTTGCCATTCCTATCCCAGGACATGATCCTGCACAGGCCTCTCTTTCTACCAAAGCAAAGGAGAACATAATTATTCCTTTGCATAATTCCTTGCAGGATCTCCTTCTAGGAATGTGGGAAACACCTTTAAGGGTACCCCCACCTTCCAGAGCAACTGATCTCTTATATTAGGTGCCCCCCTCTCCAGGGTTTCAAAAGACTCAACTTCCTCATCATTCCATAGTTGTGGAATCAGCAATGAGGCAGGTAAAGAGCAAGAAAAAGCACTCTTCTTATCCGCCAGGTCGTGAGTCTAAGACACTTGATGCCTTTGGACGTCAAACCTTCCAGACATCTATGCTCTCTGCAAGAATTCTCTCATATATTTTCTATATGAGTCTATCTCTTGAGGAGGTCACAAAGCAATTACATCTTTTGACTCCTTTCCTTCCAGAGTCCAAGAGTGCAGACTATTCTTCACTGCTCAAGCATCTCCAGAATATCTCTTGGTTTCTTACTCATGCTTCCCTAGACTCTTTTGAGTCTGTTAGCAGGACTTCTGCTATAACCATAGGGGCACGACGTAGAGCCTGGCTCCAAGCTTCAGACTTGGAAAAATGGGCACAACACAGACTGGGACATACTCCTTATACTGGAGACAGTCTTTTCAATAAGGAGTCTTTACGTCAGGTTACTCAGTTCTCCACTGACTTACCTGTTCCTAGGGGCTGTTCTGCACCTTCTTCTGTCCCAGTAGGTAGGAAATGTCCTGCCAAACTTTCTTCCCACAAGAGAAGAAGGTTTTATGCCTCATCTGCCCATCGTACAGATGTTCCCAAACAGGGGAAACATCATCCTGGTCTGCAGAGTTCAACCTCTCACCAGCCTCAGCAAACCCAGTAACCACAGGGTTTTCTGATCAATCCATTAGATGCTTGTGACTCTTCGGATTAGAATCTGCAGTTGCTTCTTTTCAATAGAGACAATCCATTGCTATCATTCTAAATCCTAAACATGGATCTCTTCCCAAAAGACATCCATTCGTCCTATGTCAGGATGTTCATGCTTCTAGGTCACAGGATTTTCCTCTTTTTCCTGCTAAGGAAAGAGGTCTATCCACTATCAAACGATAGTTTCCTGTGCCAGCATGTTTTTTTTCCTTCCTATAAACTTACTACTTTGTAAGTTTTCTTCAGCTCCATTTTCTTTACCCTCTTACCAGGTTTTTCCCCTGTAAGAGCGGTATTGCTGCACTGGAGGGCTTTTTCTTCAGCCTCTCTAGTTTTCTTACTTTCCAGTGCGGAGTTCTCTTCTCTAAGTTGACTCCTCTTTTTAATCTTGCCTTGAAGCAGTTCATCAGACACATCCAGAGTTTTCTACTCTTGTTTTGTCTGTTCTTTATATTTTTAATCAGTACCATTCTTTTGCTGTCTGGCAAGCAGCTGCCAATGCAGGACCCTTAATGTTTGGACCACTGGTTCTTGTTCTCCAGCAACCAGATTTGTCCTCCACTAACATTCTGTCTGGTCTTAGTAGTGACTCCAAGGCAGTGCTGTCATGTAGCCTGAAAATTTTTTCACTACAAGCTTGTTGGATTATCTTCTGTTTCTGCCATCTCCATTCCCCTGGGTTTGGCAGCATAGTTGACATAGGTACTGGCTCTCCTGTAGCCAGTTCTATCTCCCCATTCTCCTGCATCATGCTCTCTGCAATTCTACAGAGAAGCTCTCCACTATGGGCCCTTGCTAGAGAGCATGGGGGTTTTTTCTCCGACAGCTATACTAGATGGTTGAAAAAGGTTTTTCAGTCATTTCTCCCATGACTAGAAAAGTTCTCCTTTTTAATATAAAGGACATAGGTCTCCTCTTACGTGAAAGCTTAAGGAGTTGCTAATTCCCTGCTTTGGCCCATAGTATTTCCAATAGGGAATATGTTTTCTCCTTCCAGCTTGTCATCATGGTAAGAACGCATGATACCTTTTTGCCCTTAAGCAGGTCAGCATGGTATCTCATCCCTATGCGTCTTTTGTTCACTTACCATGCAAAAGGTCTAGAAT